>CM077184.1:33770439-34370439 GCA_039654105.1 Coreius guichenoti
AAAGAAGAAAAAAAAAACTCAAAAATTTCTCTGCTTTTTGTTCATTTTTTTTTTTTTTTTTTATGAAACGTACCCACATTGAAGTGTATATTAAAAAAAGTAATAGTTTATACTTTATTTATTTTTTTTTATTTTTTTTTTTATTTTTTTTAAGTAGAGGCTGTTATTTTCTTTCTTTTGATATACTGACTGTTTACATATTCATGCAACAAAATGTTCTGGGGAGCATGACATTTTTGTGAATATGATGCAAAACAGCTGGCACTAACTGGCAACTTTTTAAGTATGCTGGCAGGGAAAGAGTTAAACAGATTC
Organism: Coreius guichenoti; assembly: GCA_039654105.1. Taxonomy (NCBI): domain Eukaryota; kingdom Metazoa; phylum Chordata; class Actinopteri; order Cypriniformes; family Gobionidae; genus Coreius; species Coreius guichenoti. The sequence goes on from CM077184.1 coordinate 33,770,755, forward strand.
ATGGCTTAATGGCAAAAGCCTGTTAAAGGGTCATGAAACCCCTCACTTTCAGCTCAAGTCTACCTAACAATCTTTTTGAAAAATGCAACTTAAATGGGAGTGGATGGCTGTGAAGGAAGGGGAATGGGTGTGGCAGGGCAAGGCAAGGCAGGAGAGGAAGAGGGGGATGAGCAACTGTCATCTGTCAGTGGCCCATGCCGACTCTCACTAAAATCAGGGGTAAAACGTGAGCAAATGCAAGATTGTCCAATGAAATACACTGACAACCATCTGTTTGTCCTTTTAAAAGCAACTGAATGCCCTGCTACATATATTAGATTAACCCTTTGACACATACAATCACACTGGTGTGATTAGAATGTTCAGTGCATCACATGATCAGCTGCTAAATTCAAATGTGCTTTCGCGATTTGGCTGGAGCTGAGCCAGAGACGGACGCGCTCAGCGCTTGTCATATTCAGTGTTTTCAACCACATGATCTTTATTTTAGGTTTTAGACATTTAAATACACATAAGTACTAGCAAAACAATACATTTATAGTTTGTAATATACACACTGATGTCTATGGATGAGGCAATAAAAAATCCTTTCAATTATAAATTGATGACGTGTTTTATTCATATCAGATACACATTGTGTAAGTAACTATAAAGTTTACTCTATTCTTCTCCCACTTTACCGGCCACTTACTTTCATGTATTTCGGCAGAAGTGGATAAATTGACATGTTGTAAATCCGACAGATCCGATTCTCTGAATTGCGGAACGAACTAACATGGCTGTGTCCATCACGCTTTATCAGCTGTCATGATCATTATAAAGGTTTTTAAAACGACAAAACACATTCACTTCTCAAGAATGCTTCCTACACACAAACAGTTTCGATGTGTCGGTAGTTGATGGCCAACCAACCGCCCACAGCCAGGGTCTAACCCTGGCAGCATCGCAGGGGAAAGCCATGCAACTTTTACACCACGGAAACAAACACTTGAACGCCTCTCTCATCTACTATGCAATCTCACAGTTTGACACGTCTGTCATTGGAAAGAACCACATGGTGTTATGAATAATTAAGAGACACCGTATTATAGTATTATAGTACACTGCCACGTCACATTTTAAAGATGAAAATAGCGGAAAAAAGCTCAAAATTAACCAGTTTTCCCCTACAATTAAATCTAACAGATGCTAACATTGTCTTCAATCCTGGCCAAATTTGCCCATTGGCCTCTGTCCATCATGGCCTCCTAATCATCCTCATATACTGATTGGCTTCATCACTCTGTCTCCTCTCCACCAATAAGCTGGTGTGTGGTGGGCATTCTGGTGCAATATGGCTGCCGTCGCATCATCCAGGTGGATTCGGAAGATTGGTGGTGGTTGAGGAGATTCCCCCCTTCTATATGTAAAGCGCTTTGAGTACCCAAAAGTGCTATATAAATGTAACAAATTATTATTATTATTGTTATTCAGTGATGCTCAACACACATACCTCTATTTAAATCTCAGAAAATTTTGTTTAGTTTAGTTAGTTTAGGTTTCATGACCCCTTACATGAGAGGAATGAAACAATGCAAAGCAAAACACTGAACAAAAATGCACAATAATGATGCTATAATAAAGTCTTTTATAATAGTGTTGTTGCTAATAAACAATTACTTGTGATATATGCAGTCTTTGAAGTGGTGATGCTTAGCCAATTTATCTAGTTTAGTTTTAGAACAGCTGTACCCTGGAATATTTTGCTGATTGAAAACTGAATTCAACACAATGTAAGAGACAACCGAAAATAAACTGTGACTGTAAACACTGTTTAGCTTCCTTATTCAACTTTTGATACAGAATAAAAATGAAATACATCAATATCTGCAGTTTGTGACAGCAAAGGAAGAATCTGAAGTAGATAATAGTCAAATCAGAAAACAGAACGATCAGTTCCACACAAAAGATGAAGTGTTTTCTCTATTTCTTTCACTCTTTCTCACACTGTCTGTCTGTTTCTGTTATTCTCCTTGTCACTATTGCTTTCCTCTCCCTCTAATTTTTTCCTCTCTCATCATCTTCCATCCCTCTGTTGACTGGCATACATATTTATGATGCATCAAACCTTAAAGAACACACAATCTCTTTCTGTCTCCCATTCACACACTCTGAGCAAGAGCTGTATCTGTGTGCATATGTATAATGTGGAAGTTGTCATTCTCTTTCTGTGTAATGGTACTGAACATATGATGGCAGCTAAACTCTCCAGTAATACTAATGCAATGACTATCATATACGTCTAATCTCTGAGGTTCGTGAGCACTGTTCATATTCGATCACAACAGCTCAGTTTCTAAGAGATGAATTATCGTTTCCTTTGTTCTTCTACCTTTCATCCCTTTGTATGTGGATCTCTGTAGTTCCTGTGGTTTCATAAGAATCCACAGCCTTTATAGTTTGTCAGGAGATGTTTTGCATGTATCAAGTTAGCAAAGAAATTCACATTTACTCAGAGTTTTTTTTTTTTTAATGAGTGTACAATAATTCATTATTCTGATAAATCGTGGCATTCTGCCATCAGAATTCTGTGTAATCATCACTGGTATTTGACTGTTGTACTTGACAACCAATCTCCTACACTGTGCTAGTTCCATATCTCTTGTAGTACTGCACTGTTGTTCATCTCATTTCAAATTAAAACAAAATTTCATTTTTAATTTAATTTAATTTCTTAAAAGTGAAATGATTTCTGTAAATCCAGTGATCAAATGCTTTGTGGCCTCTATATTTAGAAGACTTTTATATGCTTAAAAAAACACAAAAAAGTTTGGGAGAATCAATAAATTATTAATGATTTACTGCCATTGTGTGAATAATATGTGATCATGTAATCAGTAAAAAAGTATTGTACTGTAGTCTGATTACGAGTGTGCAATATCTGTTTGCTCTGTTCCCTTTTGCCTGCTCTTATTTGATTACTCATCCACGTTCTAGTTTGTTCCCATAGTTATTGATTTCGTTCACCTGTTGTTTAAGTAAGCAATAAGGTACTCAAGGCTAGTGCTGTATCGTGAATAAGTCACGGCTGAAGGGCGTTGTTAGGCACGACTCGAAGCGGATATTAGTATAATACAAATATTAAAGCCACAGAATATGTATCAATGCAACTTTAATGAAGTAAAATCACTAAAAGCCTTCCTTCCGCTGGAAAAAAATAGTCTCTGACTGTCAACAGCAATATAAGTTACATTATTACGCCATTAGATGTCTTTATGTGTGAGTCACTCAGTAGCAAAGACTTTTATATTGAAAAGACTGTGAACATGGGAACAAGACGCAACTGACAAATGCTTTGCCCTGTGCTGTCAGTGTCACTAACTGTCTAATTCACAGAGAAGATATCACAGCGGACATTCAAACTGATTTTTTTATTATGAACATAGGACTGACCTGAAGGAAAGTGCTAAATCTGAATGCAGGTAATACACACGCTCACTCGATCTCTCTCTCACAATAATACAAGCTTTAAAGGTGCAGTGTGTGAATTTTAGCGGCATCTAGCGGTGAGGTTGTGAATTGCAATCACCCACCGCTCACCCCTCCCTTTTGAAGCACACAGAGAAGCTACGGGGGCTGACACAGGACAAAAATGTTGTCGTCGGAGACAGCAGAGAGTGACTAGCGCTCTGTAGAGCAGTTTGTCCGTTTAGGGCTACTGTAGAAACATGACGTAGATTGTATGTAGATAGAAATGGCTCATTCTAAGGTAATAAAAACATAATGGTACATTATGTAAGGTCTTTATACACCACTGAAAACATAGTTATGTATATTATATTGCATTTCTGTCCTCATTTCTAGATCCTCATAAATACTACACACTGCACCTTTAATAAACAATATCAATGAGAACAAACATATGTTTATGTTGCTGAGAGTGGTTGCTAAGGCTGTAGTGATACACAGAACCACTGGGTGAAGCAGTCATAGCCATGTTTTATTGTGAATAAAACACAGCTATTGACCAATCAGAATCAAGGACTGGAACTAACCATTTTATAATTAGAATTCTCTTTACTCTTCATGTACTTTCAACAACCCAGTGTGACAACGAGTATTTTAAAATGTAACCTAATCTAATTACAACTTAATTTTTGGAATCTGATTAAACTCAAAAAAAAATCTGGTTGTTTCAACCCATTTTTAGGTCTAATATGGACAAACCCAACTGTTGGTTTACGTTTTTTAATTACATTTTTATACCCAATGGTTGGGTTTGTCTATATTTGACCCAAACATGGGTTGAAACAACCCAGCAGTTTTTAGAGTGATGTAATCAGTTACTACCCAGCACTGTATACTTAACACTAAGAGTTTAAAAACAAGTAACAAGTAATTGCCGGAAAAAATACACTGTGTATATTTTTATGAAGGAAATGTCCATTGCCTGAGGGGAATCTGCATATGTGTGCATACACATGTGTAGACGCTCTGTCTGCATAGGTACTATTCTGATCTCTGGCCTTCAAAATCTATAAGGGTCAGAGTTTTGCATTTAACCTGCATAAAATAGTCAAGAGCTCTGTTTGATAGAGTGCTCATAAGATCCAAGATTCATACATGCTGAGCATGACCATGGCAAAAAAGAAAGGAAAAAAGGTTTATTTCATAATTTATTTCATATTTTCATAATGATATTAAGGGTACGTTTACACGACAACGATGTACTAAAAACAAGTTTTTTCTTTGTACAGATGACAACAGTATCAAAATGATCCCTGTTCACACTGATCCGCGAAAACGACTAATAACGCTGTATTATGCATGCCAGACAAGTAGTTGGCGATGTCACTTTGTAAAGAAAGACTACGCGCCTGCCCACATACACATTCTTTAACTACAGTGCTCTGGAGCTGAAGGCACATGCCTATAGACACAAATTACATAATCCATAAGCCTGAAGACTAAACACGTAATAGCCTACACATGTGCATGATGTCACCGTTTTCACAGATTCACGTTTTTGTAGTTTACACGGAGATGATAAGGGTGTCGTTTTCAAAAACTTGCACTTTGAAACCCGTTTTCAAAAGTTTATGTTTTCAGGCCATCAATAAATGAATGAACGGCCAAAACGCATAAAAAGTCCTCTGTTTTTTCTTGAAAACGGTGTTGTGTAAATCATACTCACTTTAAAGGCGCAATATGTAAGATTTTTTGATTAAAATATCCAAAAACCACTAGAACAATGTTATATATTTTGTTTACTTGTGTGCTTACATTATCCCAAATGTTTCCAAGAATGTTTAAATCCAGAGAAATAATCAATTTTAACCAGGACACAGACCGTGTTCGTGCGTCGCCTATCTATGACATCATACCCGTTACCCTCGATTTCCGGTTTTATTTTGTAGAAACCATGGAAACACCAAAGACGCTTTAATATATTGTGCGTTTTATTAGACAGGTGAGCAACTGTTGGGATACATTCATCGGCAGAAAACGAATCATTGTTATATAGCTCATATAGCTTTAAATCTCGTTTTCTTGATTTACCGCGAGTACCATGTTTTACCATGCCTAATATTGATCTAGCTTTCTACAGTGTGAACAAGTGTCTCATAGTAGCCGCCGAGCGAATGCAGAGAGTAGCATTATAACATAACTTTCAACACACTCAAATAATGTATCTAATATGATAAAACAGTGCTGCGTTACCCCGCATACACATGACCGGAAAAACCAGAAGCGGTCGTCTGCGGGATAATCAAGGCGTCATCAAGCTACGCCTTTGTTTTGAATAAGTGACCTCTAGCAGCGAAAAATTACATATTGTGGCTTTAACCTAGTTGTTATATGCCCTTTAGAAGACTGTATCACAATTTTTTTTATTACTATTATTGTTATTTATTTAATTGGTGTTGTTCAAGTGTAAACGAGGACAGTTATTGTTGAAATTGTTCAGATTTGTTAAATCGGGATTTTCAGATGTTTAGAGACACTACCATTCAAAAGTTTTTGGTCATTAAGATTTTATTTTTAATGAAAAAAGTATACTTTTATTCAGCATGGATGCATTAAATCGATCAAAACTGACAGTAAATACACTTACATAATGTTGATATTTTAAATACTGTTCTTTCTATTTATCAAAGAATGTATGTAAAACAAATCACAGTATCACAGTTTCCTGAACCATTTTAAGCAGCACAACTGTTTTCAAGATTGATAATTAGTGTTAAATGTTTCTTGAGCAGCGAATCAGCATATTAAATGATTTCTGAAGGATCATGTGACACTGAAGACTGGAGTAATGATGCTGAAAATGCAGATTGGCCATCACAGGAATAAATGACAATTTAATGACAGTTGTTTTTTTTTGTTTTTTTAACCAACTGTTTACGTTTACACTTGAACACCACCTAATTTCAGAAATTGGACAATTTTGGACAGGAGGAGGTTTTGTGTTTTGAAACTTACTGTATGTTTCCATAGTACTCTTTCATCTCAAAATATCAAAGAAAATTTGATTCCTCATGATATGGCCCTATTCCTTTCAGCAAACATGCAAGTGCATTCCAGCATTAGGTTGTCTGGCTTTCTTTCTAGATGTATAATCTAGTTTCCATTAGTGATCCTCCACTAAAAGCCATTGCTCAAGTGCCGAAATCGGATGTTGTTGCACAATGCCTCTCTATTTGACACATTATTCATAGTCCTTATTTAATCCTTTATGAATCTTTTATGAGTCTTGGGTAATGCCCAGAGGCAAACTGATTGTCTAGCATTTTCTCTTTTGCTGTCATCAGCCATTGTTATTGAAAGCTGTCTGAACATAATTTTAAAGGCAAAATTAAATTATATGAAAGGAAAACAATGATGTGAGGAATTAAATTATTCAAAATAAGAATGTTGCCAAAGTTTTCCAAATACTTGAACACAGATATTGACTTTTATTGATATGGATAGTATAGAGAGAACAGGATCATAGTTTATAGTGTTCATCACATTTTTACAATTGTGTTAGGTTTCCAATGGTTTTTGAGGATGAAAACATCATGCAAGCTAATTTAGGTATAGTTTTTACCAAGTGAAAGTTTGGCACGAGTTGGATGCTTTTGTCAATTATAAAATACACATAAAGTATCCTCTAATTCCTTATAAATGCCTTTTTTTGCTATCCTGAAAATTTTGTTAATGGTACACTATGTAACTTATACTATTAAACTCTAGTGTTAAAAAACAAAACTGCATGCATTTTGCGGAAGAACATTGTTTTGGTTGTGCTTCAGCTCTGCGTGACTGCTCGTGCTGCTCATAAAACATTCACTACTAGGCTTAAGAGATATAACCAGTTTAGATGGAAAGGATCTCATGCTGACTAGCTGAAGACGTTACTGTAGCTGTACCCATTAATAGACACAGTACTTCCTTGAAAATAAAATCCAACACACACAGTGCTATGACAACCATAATGAAATGATCCTTCACAATAGATAATGCTTTACAATGAACTACATATGGCAATTTATTTGTTCAATAAAATACCTTACTCACCTTACTCATCTCTGCGTCGCTTTTACAGCATTTCAAATCCTTCAGTTCTCGCCATCGCAGAAAAGCCAAGCCAGTGTGTGTTAGTAAGACAAAAACATGTTTTGGAAGAAGGATTGATGATGCATTGAGTCATTATTTAAATTCTGTTAAAACCTTTAAAGGTAGGGTAGGCAATTTCTTTTCTAAACATTTTTTGTTATTCTGGTTGAAACTCTCTTCACATCCTGATAGCAATCAATAACAGAAGTGGTCTAAATATTAAAACATGTACATACATTGATCAGGCATAACATTATGATGAGGCATGGACTCCACTAGACCCCTGAAGGTGTGCTGTGGTATCTGGCACCAAGATGTTAGCAGCAGATCCTTTAAGTCCTGTAAGATGAGAGGTGGGGCCTCCATGGATCGGATTTGTCTGTTCAGCACATCCCACAGATGCTCGATTGGATTGAGATCTGGGGAATTTGGAGGCCAAGTCAACACCTCAAACTCGTTGTTGTGCTCCTCAAACCATTCCTGAACCATTTTTGCTTTGTGGCAGGGCGCATTATCCTGCTGAAAGAGGCCAAAGCCACCAGGGAATACCGTTTCCATGAAAGGGTGTACATGGTCTGCAACAATGCTTAGGTAGGTGGTACGTGTCAAAGTAACATCCACATGGATGGCAGGACCCAAGGTTTCCCAGCAGAACATTGCCCAAAACATCACACTGCCTCCGCCGTCTTGCCTTCTTCCCATAGTGCATCCTGGTGCCATGTGTTCCCCAGGTAGGCGACGCACATGCACCCGGCCATCCACGTTATGTAAAAGAAAACGTGATTCATCAGACCAGGCCACCTTCTTTCATTGCTCCGTGGTCCAGTTCTGATGCTCACGTGTTCACTGTTGGTGCTTTCGGCAGTGGACAGGGGTCAGCATGGGCACCCTGACTGGTCTGTGGCTATGCAGCCTAATGTGCAACAAACTGCGATGCACTGTGTATTCTGACACCTTTCTATCAGAACCAGCATTAACTTCTTGAGCAATCTGAGCTACAGTAGCTCGTCTGTTTGATTGTACCACACGGGCCAGTCTTCGCTCTCCACGTGCATCAATGAGCCTTGGCCGCCCATGACTCTGTCTGTTCACCACTGTTCCTTCCTTGAACCACTTTTGATAGATACTGACCACTGCAGACCGGGAACACCCCACAAGAGCTGCAGTTTTGGAGATGCTCTGACCCAGTCGTCTAGCCATCACAATTTGGCCCTTGTCAAACGCGCTCAAATCCTTGTGCTTGCCCATTTTACCTGCTTCTAACACATCAACTTTGAGGACAAAATGTTCACTTGCTGCCTAATATATCCCACCCACTAACAGGTGCCGTGATGAAGAGATAATCAGTGTTATTCACTTCACCTTCACAATGTTATGCCTGATCGGTTTATATCTTCTGTGGAAGTCTCAGGACCAAAAAAATATTCGTCCAATCATTGCATTCAGTCCTAACTTTAAGTTCACTTACATTAATTAAAAGGAGCAATTGGACCTGTAGGCGCCTCTGTTTGCTCTTCTCTACTGCTTCCCTCTCCCTCTATGTGCAATAATGATGATGTCTCTGTGATTCTCATAAGTGCCTTCTCTTTTCCTGTCCTTTTGAGCTGCGGTTTCACAGGTCAGGAGGCATGCTAAGAAATATCACTTGCAGTGAGGGTCATTTGAAACTCTCTAGCAATCAATAACAGAAGGGGTCTAATTATTAAAACACATATATATATATATATATATATATATATATATACACTCACCTAAAGGATTATTAGGAACACCATACTAATACTGTGTTTGACCCCGTTTCGCCTTCAGAACTGCCTTAATTCTACGTGGCATTGATTCAACAAGGTGCTGAAAGCATTCTTTAGAAATGTTGGCCCATATTGATAGGATAGCATCTTGCAGTTGATGGAGATTTGTGGGATGCACATCCAGGGCACGAAGCTCCCGTTCCACCACATCCCAAAGATGCTCTATTGGGTTGAGATCTGGTGACTGTGGGGGCCATTTTAGTACAGTGAACTCATTGTCATGTTCAAGAAACCAATTTGAAATGATTCGAGCTTTGTGACATGGTGCATTATCCTGCTGGAAGTAGCCATCAGAGGATGGGTACATGGTGGTCATAAAGGGATGGACATGGTCAGAAACAATGCTCAGGTAGGCCGTGGCATTTAAACGATGCCCAATTGGCACTAAGGGGCCTAAAGTGTGCCAAGAAAACATCCCCCACACCATTACACCACCACCACCAGCCTGCACAGTGGTAACAAGGCATGATGGATCCATGTTCTCATTCTGTTTACGCCAAATTCTGACACTACCACCTGAATGTCTCAACAGAAATCGAGACTCATCAGACCAGGCAACATTTTTCCAGTCTTCAACTGTCCAATTTTGGTGAGCTCGTGCAAATTGTAGCCTCTTTTTCCTATTTGTAGTGGAGATGAGTGGTACCCGGTGGGGTCTTCTGCTGTTGTAGCCCATCCGCCTCAAGGTTGTGCGTGTTGTGGCTTCACAAATGCTTTGCTGCATACCTCGGTTGTAACGAGTGGTTATTTCAGTCAAAGTTGCTCTTCTATCAGCTTGAATCAGTCGGCCCATTCTCCTCTGACCTCTAGCATCAACAAGGCATTTTCGCCCACAGGACTGCCGCATACTGGATGTTTTTCCCTTTTCACACCATTCTTTGTAAACTCTAGAAATGGTTGTGCGTGAAAATCCCAGTAACTGAGCAGATTGTGAAATACTCAGACCGGCCCGTCTGGCACCAACAACCATGCCACGCTCAAAATTGCTTAAATCACCTTTCTTTCCCATTCTGACATTCAGTTTTGAGTTCAGGAGATTGTCTTGACCAGGACCACACCCCTAAATGCATTGAAGCAACTGCCATGTGATTGGTTGATTAGATAATTGCATTAATGAGAAATTGAACAGATGTTCCTAATAATCCTTTAGGTGAGTGTATATATATATATATCTTCTGTGGAAGTCGATGGAATGCAATGATTGGACGAACATTTTTTGGTCCTGAACCAAAACAACGAGCTTATGCTGCGTTCACGACTTGTCGTAACTGTAATTACAAGATGGCAACCTGTGACATTCTACCCGGAGCGGTTTACGTCCTCAGACTCTAATTTATGCTCTTCTATGTCATAACTATCAACGCTGAAATGAAACCGCAGCAGTCAGGTGGTACAAGTAAGAGCTCTAAGTTGTTTACGTTCATTATTATTGTAATGTTATGTGCTTTGTGACTTGAAATAACTTAACACCGTCTTTCGTCTCGTGACGCTTTGCAGACTCTGTTGTGTGCGTTCATGTGTTTTGAAGGAGGCTTTGAAGAGCGCTCTGAAGGGAGGTGGATCTTATGCTTTCAAAGCTAGCTTGCTATTGCTAGCCTCTCTGCAATTGCCTACCCTAACTTTAAGTTCACTTACATTAATTAAAAAGAGCAATTGGACCTGTAGGTGCCTCTGTTTGCTCTTCTCTAGTGCCTCCCTCTCCCTCTATGCGCAATAATGATGATGTCTCTGTGATTCTCATGAGTGCCTTCTCTTTTCCTGTCCTTTTGAACTGCGGTTTCACAGGTCAGGAGGCATGCTAAGAAATCTCACTTGCAATGAGGGTCATTTGTCAGACACCAGAGAACATGTGCTCATTACCACTGAACTTCACAGGGACATGACCCCAAGTGCCTTCCACGTTTGCCCGAGAGACATGTACTGAAAGCCTATACTCCACAACTACATCAACTTGAGCTAAATGTGAAAACAGAAGTGCTTATATTTTATTGTTGTATTTTATTTCATAATTTCTATGCGTGTATGTATTTTTTTTCTGTGAATGCAAAGATGCATGTCTTCTGTAAAGCACTTTGTAAACACTGTTTTTAAAAGGTGCTACATAAATAAAGCTTTACTTAGTTACTTATTTGAACAGAATGAGGGTGAGTAAATTTTTGGGTGAACTATTTCTTTAGTGAAAAGGCCAAATATGCAATACAAGAAAACAAGTTTCATCACAAAATATGCAATACAGACATTTACATGCACTTATATTTTTGATGTAAGATCCTTGTAAGCTGCCAAGGCACTATCACATTTCTGCTTTGATACCTCTTGTCACACTGTAAACCCTAACGCTCAAAATAATTAATTGGTTTGACTATAGCCAACTCAAATTAAACAAATTAGTTTAATCAAATTAACTTTTATGAGTATTTAGAACTTTCTTTTTCTTTTGAGTTCACAAAAGAGTAATCTGATTTTTTTTTATTGTTTTGAGTTTTATGAACTTGTTTCTTTTAATTTAGACTAACGTAAATTTAACTGAAACTGGGCTGGGGTTTCTATTTCCCAGCATGCTTTGCCATGACACTCAAAAGGCAGAGTAAATGCTAAAATTAAGTGATAATATTTTTATTTTATTTTATATAATTTGGAAATGTAATGGGGGGGGGGGGGGGTGGTGATGAGTGGGGCATGAGCTTAGTTTGAGAACAGATATACAGTATCTTACATGTATATCTTACACTATATTGCTGTACTCATTCAGCAAGTGCTATGCTATGCTAATGCTATCAAAGCATTGTGTTACCAATTAGCAAGGTAGCATTTATTGAATTAGCTAGTTAAAGCTAGCCAAGTTTCCACTACTAAAATATTTAAGTTGATAATTTTAATTTTAATTTATGAATTAGCTTACTCAAATATTTAAAATTGAGCAATTAAAATGTATGAGTACAAAATAAAAATCTGCAAATTCTGCTTGCTTAAACTTTAAATTTCTTAACTTAAAAAATTTGATGTAACCGATTGCCTCAATTTTTTTGAGTTCTGCCAACTTTGTTTGGTTCCTCTGCAGTTCTCCAGCTCTATGCCGTGCTTTCAGGGAACAGAGGGTTCTGCTACACAGTACTAGTGTTTAGATGCTGGGGGACAAACTGCTCTGCCATTACCTAGCAGGACATGAGCAGGATTCAGACCAGCGATGTGCACTCTGGCATGGAACATGTAATACACCACTCACAACTATTTTCTGCATCACATCAAAGCCTTGGGGGTTGCACTTCAGGATTACTTCATGCCATCTTGGTGACTAAGTCTTGTCTGATAGCTGTGACCTACTGTAAGAGGTTTGTAATAGCTGGAGGGAACTATCCATTATAATTCCCAGCCATCTTGATGGCATCTTTCTGGCTGGCACATGTAGTACCGGAAGTACTGTGTGTTATCCCTGTGATGATAAAGCTGAATATTCAGCAGTCACTAATTCAGAAATCATTCTAAAATGCTTATTTGATGCTTAAAAAAAGAAATAAGCACTTGTAATTAGCAAGAACACATTCAATTAATCAAATTGATAGACATTCATAATGTTACAAAATATTTATTTTTCACATAAATCATGTTCTTTTATCTTTCTATTCATCATCATCAAAAAAACAATTATTACGCTTTCCACAAAAAAAAATATTTTTTAAATGTTATAATAATAAGAACTATTTTTAATATTTGAACACCAAATCAGAATATTTTAATGATTTTTTTCTAGTATTTTAACACCTAAACGCATTCCTCGGGTCTTTAGTGAACCAGGATGTCATTTACTTCCCTCCTCCTCATTCAGTTTGATATCAACCTTCTTAGTATTCATCAATCAATTCATTACAAACAATATAACAAGAAAAAAAATTATAAAAGAATGTTTTCCCATTCATTTCTTTTGTAAAAAGGTGTGTAACAGTGTAAGCTTTTAATAATTGATTTTTTGATGACTGAATACGTGCAATTCACCTTTATTCCACAAGGTGGCAATGTCTGATACACAATGGTGAAGTGACGTTTCACTCATAGTTACCGCAGGAGGAAAACAAAAGAATAGGAAGTATCATCAGCAAAACTTGAAATGGCTCAGCGATTTACTCCAGAACAAAAACTGAACACATTATTAGTGTAAAATATTAGTGTCACTGTCACTTGATGGTGGATCTGGTGAAGAAGCTGTCAGCAATCAGAATATTGATTTTAAAGATGATGAAAATGATAGTTCTGAGAATATGTCTGAGATGGCGAATATGAGCCAGATGCTGAATGTACTGGGAAATGAGCTCTGACGAGGACAGTGATGATGGTATAAAACATCTGCTCAGACTGAACCCTTTCAAGCTCCAAAATGTAACAAAATATGCTTTATTTTGTTCTTCTGTAATTGTTACTCTAATATCAGGAGAGATTTATACTATTGCGACAGGTAGAGATCCATCTATGTTGGAAATACTGTACATGGGTCGTTAAAGACCCGAATATGTAATAATGATTGGTGAAACAGGTTAATTACAAGAGTAAGAAAGAAAAAAAATAGAATACACAAAAACTGTCAGTTAACGTTGTCACAAAATCAGTCAGTCCATGTGGCAAATACAATGATTGCCTATATTCTTCCCCAGATTAGAAATGTAATATAGTAAAAGCGGTTTAAGTAAAATCAGTTTGGTTCAGCAGGTTTACTAGACAGGACATCCTTAATTGTTTCTTCTCCCACCTTTTTCCCTCCTGACCTTTTTTCCTCCTGACCTTTTCACAGTCCAGGGGTGTGTAATCCAAATATGTGTCTTTTTTTTACAGATAAATAAATGTATAAAGCTTTTTTAATCACCTTTAGCTGAACCATTTGGGCAGTAGCGGTTTGTACATCATAGAGCTTTAGCCTGGCTCAGTGTGAGAGAGCAAAAATAGATCTGTCACTACAGCCCTCCAGTAGATCAAGGGATTTGGTCAAGACACTTAGCTTGATCTTTTCATTATAATTATTTGCCCTATATATACACACTTTTATCCATCAAGGACACATCAAACTGATCAAAAGTGAGTGTACTGTATGTATATGTTCAGAGAGGATATGTGTTTTAATGACCCGACAAGTTCAATTAAACCATTAGGTGGCCTTAACTACTATGTTCTAACATTTTAATTAATCATTTGATACAATGTACTTATTGTGTACATACATGTTTTTACATTGTACTTACATTTTTAAAATTAGCTGCATGTAATTACATCTGTAATTAATTTCTGTAGTTAGATTTATAATTACACTGTTGACACTTCCCTTACACCTAACCCTACCCTTAAACCTACCCACCACACCTGTCCCTAACTTTACCTGTATCCCCCCTCAATATCAGCAAAAGTGTTTTGCAATAAAATATGAACACAATAAGTACATTGTACTTATTTTTTGATGTAAGTACATAGTAGTTAAGGCCACCTAATATAAAGTGGGGCCGAAAATATTTTATATTTTATAAATATATTATATTTTATAAATATATTAAATATGAGGAAAGAACAAAACAAACTTTATCTGATAAAATTACTTGGCAAACTACAACTACAGCATTTATTTTACTATGCAAAAAAAAAAAAAAAAAAAAAAATGCATAGAAAAACAAAATACTCAAAGGAAAATTTTTGACTAAAAATTGTGATGGCTAGACAACTGGGTCAGCGCATCTCAAAAACCGCTGCTCTTGTGGGGTGTTCCCAGTCTGCAGTGGTCAGTATCTATCAAAAGTGGCCCAAGGAAGGAACAGTGGCAACTGGCAACAGGGTCATGGGTGCCCAAGGCTCACTGATGCACGTGTGGGCCGATCAAACAGACAAGGTACTGTAGCTCAAATTGCTCAAGAAGTTAATGCTGGCTCTGATGTACAATCTTTCATGGAAACAGTATTCCCTGGCGGCTGTGGCCTCTTTTAGCAGGATAATGTGAAAAAAAAAAAATATATATACAGTGGGGAGAACAAGTATTTGATACACTGCCGATTTTGCAGGTTTGCCCACTTACAAAGCATGTAGAAGTCTGTAATTTCTATCATAGGTACTCTTCAACTGTGAGAGACGGAATCTAAAACAAAAATCCAGAAAATCACATTGTATGATTTTTAAGTAATTAATTTGCATTTTATTGCATGACATAAGTATTTGATACATCAGAAAAGCAGAACTTAATATTTGGTACAGAAACCTTTGTTTGCAATTACAGAGATCATACGTTTCCTGTAGTTCTTGACCAGGTTTGCATACACTGCAGCAGGGATTTTGGCCCACTCCTCCATACAGACCTTCTCCAGATCCTTCGGTGGGGTTTCGGGGCTGTCGCTGGGCAATACGGACTTTCAGCTCCCTCCAAAGATTTTCCATTGGGTTCAAGTCTGGAGACTGGCTAGGCCACTCCAGGACCTTGAGATGCTTCTTACGGAGCCACTCCTTAGTTGCCCTGGCTGTGTGTTTTGGGTCGTTGTCATGCTGGAAGACCCAGCCACGACCCATCTTCAATGCTCTTACTGAGGGAAGGAGGTTGTTGGCCAAGATCTCGCGATACATGGCCCCATCCATCCTCCCCTCAATACGGTGCAGTCGTCCTGTCCCCTTTGCAGAAAAGCATCCCCAAAGAATGATGTTTCCACCTCCATGCTTCACGGTTGGGATGGTGTTCTTGGGGTTGTACTCATCCTTCTTCTTCCTCCAAACACGGCAAGTGGAGTTTAGACCAAAAAGCTCTATTTTTGTCTCATCAGACCACATGACCTTCTCCCATTCCTCCTCTGGATCATCCAGATGGTCATTGGCAAACTTCAGACGGGCCTGGACATGCGCTGGCTTGAGCAGAGGGACCTTGCGTGCGCTGCAGGATTTTAATCCATGACGGCGTAGTGTGTTACTAATGGTTTTCTTTGAGACTGTGGTCCCAGCTCTCTTCAGGTCATTGACCAGGTCCTGCCATGTAGTTCTGGGCTGATCCCTCACCTTCCTCATGATCGTTGATGCCCCACGAGGTGAGATCTTGCATGGTGCCCCAGACCGAGGGAGATTAACCGTCATCTTGAACTTCTTCCATTTTCTAATAATTGAGCCAACAGCTGTTGCCTTCTCACCAAGCTGCTTGCCTATTGTCCTGTAGCCCATCCCAGCCTTGTGCAGGTCTACAATTTTATCCCTGATGTCATTACACAGCTCTCTGGTCTTGGCCATTGTGGAAAGGTTGGAGTCTGTTTGATTGAGTGTGTGGACAGGTGTCTTTTATACAGGTAACGAGTTCAAACAGGTGCAGTTAATACAGGTAAGGAGTGGAGAACAGGAGGGCTTCTTAAAGAAAAACTAACAGGTTTGTGAGAGCCGGAATTCTTACTGGTTGGTAGGTAATCAGATACTTATGTCATGCAATAAAATGCTAATTAATTATTTAAAAATCATACAATGTGATTTTTTGGATTTTTGATTTAGATTCAGTCTCTCACATTTGAAGAGTACCTATGATAAAAATTACAGACCTCTACATGCTTTATAAGTAGGAAAACCTGCAAAATCGGCAGTGTATCAAATATTTCTTCTCCCCACTGTATATATATATATATATATATACATATATAGTCATCATTGCTGAATTTTATAAGTTCACCAGAGTAACAACCACTCAGATCACTATAACATCATTACAAGCACTACTCTACACTACTCATTAACTCTGTTAATTGGCAACTGTGTAAATTTACAGAAATTTACTCATAAAGACGTCGCAAAGATGTGATTTCCCTGAGAGGCAGTCTGGCAATGGACTGGTAAAAGTTTCCATTATAAGGATCAAGGTTAACTTCTCTTATGTTCTAATACACTCAGACAAAGTCCTTTTAAGAAGATATAATATATAGGCTATATAAAGTCTTTGACTCAGATCATCTTAGTTCTGTCCTTTATGCTTCAACACACAATGGCTTAAAAATGTTAAGCATTTCGGATATTTAAGTTAGTCTTCTGAACTATAAGCTTGAGAGTCTCCCGGTGGATTTCGGCTCTTTAAAGTAATGGAAGCTTTAGTACAGACACTGGGGACTAGTCGTATATGTAGCGTCACAACCCCAAACGCTGTATTAATGCACTATATGTATACATTTATGGCAAACTGTCATCAAAAGTCATCCTAAATGGAATTAGTACAGCTGTTCGGAGAATAAGCATGTCAGCATATACATCTGAACATGCAGGGAGACACTTTTCTTTCTTTTTCCTTTTTTTTCTTTGTTTTTTTTTTTTTTTTTTTTTTGCATATTCCTCTGCTTGGAATTATTTAAATGAGGAATATTGTGACGTGTACGTTCCCGGAGTTCAGAAACAGTGCTTACTGATACCTTTGGAGTGACTTTGCACTCTTCAAATCTTGGGTTATTTTTTCTACCCAAATCCTGTGTTGAGCCTTTTGGATCTTTTTTTGGGTTATTTTTTCAGTGTTTGGGTAGTTTTTGTGTAACCCAGATCCTGGGTCAGATGTAACAACCCAGTGTTTGGGTATTTTTTGTGTAACCCAGATTCTGGGTCAGCCGTAACAACCCAGTGTTTGGGTAGTTTTTGTGTAACCCAGATCCTGGGTCAGACATAACAACCCAGGCGTTGAGTTATAGATTGCAGGCTTTCTGTGACCTCTTCAGGAGAGAGCAGTGCAGCTCCATCAAATTGGTGCATGTCTTTGGTAAAATACAAGTTTGTGTACATTTTATTTTATCTATAAATTCGTTATTGTGCTGTATATCGCTTATTTTTATGCAAAGCAACATACAGGGATGCGATGTGAGTCACCTAAACGAATGTCGCGTCGGTATTTTTGCGTGATGGAAACGCCTGATGCCTTGCATACAAGTTTATGATTTTATTCAAAAAGATACAGAATATAAATACTTATGATGTTAAAATATGTTCTCAGAACTGTACACTGATTGTTTATGGACAGGTATATATACAGACCGCATATTTCGGCTACAAGTGAAACAGCAGTCCAAAGCTAGAAATTCCCCCGCTGAACATGATACAAGCTCCAGCACGAGATCCAGAGACTGGTCGATTACACTTGAATCACTTCTAAATGTTGAATTTTTACATCTAATGTTTGTGTTATATGTCTGCTGTTTTTGTGTTTTTCATTGTGACCTAGCTTTCCCCTGTCAGTCCTGATTAGTCATGTCTTTCACCTGTGCCCTGTTAATTAGCTCCCTCATGTCTTCTAGTATTTATACTCCTTGTTTCTTTCAGTCAGTGTCAGAGTTTTTGTTATTAAAGTTCCTGTTTCCAATTCTTCCTCGTCTTCGTGAGCTTTCATCACCACGTTACGTAACAGATAGACTGACCAAAATAGGTTTTTATTTGTGGTGTTTTCCCCTTTTTTGTTTATTTTTCCTTCCTTTCATGGACCTCCCCGCAGTGCAGTTGCTATGCCTGGAGCAGGATAACCGTTCGCTGGAAGCTCATACACGGGACTTTCTATATCTTGCGTGCCAGATGCACTACCCAGACCACTCGCTCTGTGTCTTTTACCATGCCAGCCTGAGCGAGCGGTCGAAGGCACGCGTTCCAGCGAACGGTCCAAAGGAGGATTTTGCCGCCTTCGTGGAGTGGGTACTGGTAAATAACAACTCACCAGCTACCATCAGCCCTGCTGAAGATACCAGTCCCACTCCACTGCCGCCAGAGACCAGCCATCCACCACCGACCGCGACCGGCGCAAGGGAGTTGCCTGTACCCACCGCAGACCATGGAGACCGGCCAGCCACGATAGACGAGCTCGAACCCAGGAAGAGGTTGAGTGGAGTCATCGCCCTGGAGCCCGGACCACAGCGAGAGTCTGACCAGGTGTGTGAGCCAGCAACATAGTGCGTCATGGAGGGAGTACTCGTGGCGCTTGAAGGCTGGGAAATGAACCCCGCCCACCCCCCTGCCGCAGTGGAGATGGTGAGGACCTCTGGTAGATATTTTGAGGAACTGACTGACATTTTTGAAGCACCCCCTGTTTCTCCAGCGCCCCCTGTTTCCCCAGCATCTTCTGTGTCTCCAGCGCCCCCTGTCTTACCAGAATGCCCACCCAGCCTCCCTCTCCCACCTCCTTCATCAGCCAGTTCCTCAGCCCTGCCTTCGCTGCTGTCCTTCAGCCCCTCTGCTCCGCACACATGCTGTGTGGATCCGCCCCGTGTCCTCAGTCCACCAGCTCCATCCAGCGCAGAGGATCCCCTGTCATCGCCGCCAGTCTCTGTGCCCTGCACTCCACTGCGGCCCGTCGACAATTCGTCTACGCCCTGGCTCCTCCTTCCCTCGGCTCCACCGGAAACCTTTGGCCATGCGGCTTCTCCGGGCTCGCTCGTCTCTCCGACTCCGCCTTGGTCTCCTGGGCCTCCGGTCTCGCGCAGGCTCATCGACCCACCTTTGGCTCTGCCTCCATCCTCTGTCCCACCGGCTCAGCCTCTGTCCTGCGGTCATCCGTCTCCACCTCGAACTCTCATCGCTGCGGCTCCACCTCAGTCTCCTGGGCCTCCGGTCTCGCACGGGCTCATCGACCCAGCAGCTCCTTCAGTGGCTCCATCGTCGGTGGCGGTATCCTCGTTGGTCGTCCCCAAGGTGTATTCCAGCGAGTCGGCAACACCATGGCTTTCCGACTCCACCCTGGGGTCTTGTCCTGGCTGGTCCCTGGTGTTACACCTGGCTTCTCCTGCTCCTGGCTCCTCTCTGGCTCCTCCCACCTTCCACGCCTCCATGGACTGTGTCACATTTTTCTGGACTTTGTTTTTCTGTTGTTTGCTCCACGCCCACCTCCAGAACCTTTTAACCTTTTACCAGGCTTTTAAGTCCCGAACTGCCGTGATACGTACAATAGCCAATGTAATAAAACGTTGCCAGATTCACGTTCATCTGTTTCAGATAAATCTCAACACGCTTTTAACGCCACTCACTGGACATTTTGCTTTGAAAAGTGTAATATCAATTTGCAGAAATGTCGCCACAGGCACGTTTTTTTCCAATGAGCCTGGGTTGGAAAAAACTGTGACAATACGGCTCATTTTCAACTGACTGTCACTATCCTTATCTCATTGATTCATTTATTGCTTGGAGTTGCAGACAATGAGATGTTTGGTGACAGCTAAAGTCTTCTGCAAAGGACACATCTGGTTGCAGGCTGCCCTCTGGGCTCATAACACCTGGAGGAAGCCTTGGGACAGCTGTGTCTACAGGACGAACCCTCACAATGGTCGTGAGTCTATCAGCAGAACTCTGCGCTACATTATCATTCACCTTCAGTCTCAATTACACAGCTGCAGAATAACCACACAATACTGTAAACAATATTCAGGATGTCAGATACATCGCTCTTAATCCTAGCCGTTTCTCAGTTCAAGTTCATATTTGTATGTGTAAAATACATCCGCTGAAGGACTGTGGAAGTCGACTGAAATGAGACATTAATGTGTTTTTTTTTTTTGCCCACGGGCAGAATGAAAATTCAATTTATATTATGAAGATAAGAGCAGGACTGCTTTCTTAACATTTCACTTTTTTATTATTACAGGGCCATTATTCACTTCAATGGAAAACCCCTATTGGGATGTTCAGTGTGATTCTGAAGTTCGAAATATTACCTCAGAATGTTATCTCATTAGCATTCATATTATATGTTGGTTCTAGCACACATACTGTACGTTTGTATGTTTAGACACTGAAACGAACAAATTCTTCACCAGAAAAAAAATGCATGGTTCCTTTAAAGTTAATGAATAATAAATTAATGGAATTCATTAATGGTTGATGTTTTTTTTTTGTGTATAATTAAATATGTTAAACACATCAATTAATTAAATATGATTCATTGATTAATTAAGTGATTAATTAAATATGTTCAACACATCAAATTCATTTAACACAATTAAAGCCTTGAGTTAATGTGACATCATAACAGTTCCATTCTACACTGTGATTTCTGAATTCACATACATAGAAACACACGTAAATCAGTATCAAATGTGGTAATCAACACGGATGCTGCTTTACTTATATTTCATACTTTTTAAGCTTTCATCATAATTATGTTCAGCCATACAAAAGGTGCAAATGACTTTACTAATCAAATGATTAGGCCCATCTGGATTTCATTTATACATAATTTTTTCATTAAAACCTCTTTCTCAGACAAAGTTTCTCCATCATTTAGTGATAAATTATATTCCTACTTTGAGATTTTGTCCTTCGCAAAGGTTCTGGCAGTTTCAGTTTAACTAGTTTTTGCAATTTTGGTAAAGATTTGTCTCTGTCATCACTTACTCACCCTATTGTCATTCGTCTAGTTTTGGCTGTTTTTGTCCATACAATTAGGGTGTGTTTACACTTGTAGTTCGGTTTGCTTGGTTTGTTTGGCCTGGACCAAAAAAGGTCTTAGCCTTCACATTGGAGTTTTAAAACCGACCCTAAAGATACTGAACCTAAAGGCATAGGGAAATGTTCACAACCTGATTGGTCGGATTTTATTACGTATATTTCGCGATGGAACTTACCGAACATCCAAAACAATGCCGTGTGCTGGGCTAAATGCACTCGTTGTATGTGCGTAGCCTACATATGATGGTATTTTGACCAGTTGAGAACTCGTGAAGAGCTTATAAAATGTGTAAAGGAGTCAAAACAGTGGCAGAAATCCCTCTGTCACACACACAAACGAAGATCTGCTGCGAGGAGACGCGGTTCTGATGCCTGTACCGAACTGTGATGGGCAACATTGCGACTATGATGAGGAAAAAACAGGTATGCTTGAGCATTCTGTCCTTTTTAGGGTCTCATCTTCGTGTTTTTTGGTTCGTTTACATGTCTTTGGTCCGTGTTGTGTTCATATTTCAGTTGAACCGCACCAGAGTTTGTTTGTAAGAGGACCGAGACCCATCTTTTCAGCGCTTGTTTGGTGCGCACCAGGGTTCGGATGGCAGCGTTCACACTTATTCAAATGAACCGTGCTAACAGAGCAATCACACCAGAGTTTGTTTTAATCAAACCAAACATGCCAAGTGTGAACACACCCTTAAAGTAAGAAACAACATAGATTTTTATTGTGTATGTATATATATATATATATATATATATATATATATACTGATCAGGCATAACATTATGACCACCTTCCTAATATTGTGTTGGTCCCCCTTTTGCCAAAACAGCCCTGACCCGTCGAGGCATGGACTCCACTAGACCCCTGAAGGTGTGCTATGGTATCTGGCACCAAGATGTTAGCAGCAGATCCTTTAAGTCCTGTAAGTTGCGAGGTGGGGCCTCCATGGATCGGACTTATTTGTTCAGCACATCCCACAGATGCTCAAATCGATTGAGATCTGGGGAATTTGGAGGCCAAATCAACACTTCAAACTCGTTGTTGTGCTCCTCAAACCATTCCTGAACCATTTTTGCTTTGTGGCAGGGCGCATTATCCTGCTGAAAGAGGCCACAGCCACCAGGGAATACCGTTTCCATGAAAGGGTGTACATGGTCTGCAACAACGCTTAGGTACAGTTGTGGTCAGAATTATTGGCACCCCTGGTAAATATGATCAAAGATGGCTGTAAAAATAAATCTGCAATGTTTATCCTTTTGATCTTTTATTTAAAAATGTGCAAAAATCAAACCTTTCATTGAAGTAAAAGAATTGAAAGTAGGGGGGAAAATCACATTATGAAATAAATGCTTTTCTCCAAAACACATTGGCCATAATTATTGGCACCCCTAAAAAATGTTATGAGTAAAATATCTCTCAAGTATATTCCCATTAATATTTAGATTTTTTTAGCACACCAGGGTGACTATGAGCATGAAATTGTCTAGCTATGACTTCTTGTTTCACAGGAGTATAAATATGAGGAAACAAAAAATGAGTAAAACCAAAGAATATAGTTCTGATGTGCAGCAAAAGATTGTTGAGCTTCACAAAATAGAAAAAGTGGCTGTAGGGAAATAGCTAAAGCATTGAAAATCCCCATTTCCACCATCAGGGCAATAATTAAGAAGTTCCAATCAACTAAAAATGTTACAAATCTGCCTGGAAGAGGACGTGTGTCTATATCATCCTAATGCACAATGAGGAGGAGAGTTTGAGTGGACAAAGACTCTCCAAGGATCACAGATGGAGAATCACAGAGATTAGTTGAGTCTTGGGGTCAGAAAGCCTTTAAAAAAAAAACACAAGTTGTTTGGGAGGGTTTCAGGAAAAATCTTCCTTGCTCATCCAAAAACAAACTCCAGCATATTCAGTTGTCAGATACGACTGGAACTTCAAAAGGGACCCACCAGATGTGTTTGGGGCAAACAGGGATAAAAAGTACCCCATGCCGACAGTTAAATATACTGCTAGATCTTTAATGTTGTGGGCCTATTTTTTGCTGGAGGTCATGGACATCTTGTTCAGATACATGGTATCATGAATTCTAGCAAATACCAACAGATAAAAAATCAAAACTTGACCGCTTCTGCTAGAAATCTTATAATGGGCCATGGTTGGATCTTCCATCAGGACAACGATCCAAAACAAACATCAAAATCAACATAAAAATGTGTCACTGAACACAAAATGAAGCTTCTGCCATGGTCGTCCTAGTCCCCTGACCTGAACCCTATAGAAAATGAGTGGGGTAAACTGAAGAGAAGAAGCACCAACATGGATCTGGGAATCTGAAGGATCTGGAGAGATTCTGTATGAAGGAATGGTCTCTGATCTCTTGTCAGGTGTTCTCCAAACTCATCAGGCATTATAGAACAAGACTCAGAGCTGTTATCTTGGCAAAAGGGGGTTGCAAAAAGTATTTAATAAAAGGGTGCCAATAATTATGGCCAATGTGTTTTGGAGAAAAGCATTTATTTCATAATGTGATTTACCCCCCACTTTCAATTCTTTTACTTCAATGAAAGGTTAGATTTTTGCGCATTTTAAAATAAAAAATCAAAAAGATATACATTGCAGATTTATTTTTACAGCCATCTTTGATCATATTTACCAGGGGTGCCAATAATTCTGACCACAACTGTAAGTGTCAAAGTAAGGTTTGACCCAAGGTTTCCCAGCAGAACATTGCCCAAAGCATCACACTGTCTCTGCCGGCTTGCCTTCTTCCCATAGTGCATCTTGGTGCCATGTGTTCCCAAGGTGAGTGATGCACACGCACCCGGCCATCCACGTGATGTAAAAGAAAACGCGATTCATCAGAACAGGCAACATGTCACATGATAATGCGTATCAATAGTACGAGTGTGCAATGTCATGGAATGTATACGCCAAAATGAGTTTTTCGCGTGCATATGATGATACGCACTTTATGGCGTGTATATGACATGCTCTTGGGTAGGATGGGGGTGGGGGTTCGTGGGTATAATACGCCATAAAGTGCGTATCATATGCACGTGAAAAACTGCGTACCATATACACGCCAAAACTCATTTTGGCGTATACATTCCACAACATTGCACACTCGTATTATTGATACGCATTTTCGTGTGATTGCGCTCGAACAGGCCACCTTCTTCCATTGCTCTGTGGTCCAGTTCTGGTCCACACCTTTTTTTTTTATCAGAACCAGCATTAACTTCTTGAGCAATCTGAGTTACAGTAGCTCGTCTGTTTGATCGGACCACACGGGCCAGCCTTCGCTCCCCACGTGCATCAACGAGCCTTGGCCGCCCATGACCCTGTCGCTGGTTCACCACTGTTCCTTCCATGATAGATATTGACCACTGCAGACCGGGAACACCCCACAAGAGCTGCAGTTTTGGAGATTCTCTGACCCAGTCGTCTAGCCATCACAATTTGGCCCTTGTCAAACTTGCTCAAATCCTGACGCTTGCCCATTTTTCCTGCTTCTAACACATCAACTTTGAGGACAAAATGTTCACTTGCTTCCTAATATATCCCACGCACTAACAGGTGCTGTGATGAAGAGATAATCAGTTATTCACTTCACCTGTCAGTGGTCATAATGTTATGCCAGATCGGTATATATAAAAAACTAAGTTCGTGTTTTTTTGTCATGCTTTACAAAAAAAGGAATCATAAAAAAGTTAATTGAAGATAAAAAATACCATAAAAAGTAAGAAGTAAAAGTATTTAAGAATATGCAGAAGTTCTTATTACATATACAGTGGGGAGAACAAGTATTTGATACACTGCCGATTTTGCAGGTTTGCCCACTTACAAAGCATGTAGAAGTCTGTAATTTTTATCATAGGTACTCTTCAACTGTGAGTGACGGAATATAAAACAAAAATCCAGAAAATCACATTGTATGACTTTTAAGTAATTAATTTGCATTTTATTGCATGACATAAGTATTTGATACATCAGAAAAGCAGAACTTAATATTTGGTACAGAAACCTTTGTTTGCAATTACAGAGATCATACGTTTCCTGTAGTTCTTGACCAGGTTTGCATACACTGCAGCAGGGATTTTGGCCCACTCCTCCATACAGACCTTCTCCAGATCCTTCAGGTTTTGGGGCTGTCGCTGGGCAATACGGACTTTCAGCTCCCTCCAAAGATTTTCTATTGGGTTCAGGTCTGGAGACTGGCTAGGCCACTCCAGGACCTTGAGATGCTTCTTACGGAGCCACTCCTTAGTTGCCCTGGCTGTGTGTTTCGGGTCGTTGTCATGCTGGAAGACCCAGCACGACCCATCTTCAATGCTCTTACTGAGGGAAGGAGGTTGTTGGCCAAGATCTCGCGATACATGGCCCCATCCATCCTCCCCTCAATACGGTGCAGTCGTCCTGTCCCCTTTGCAGAAAAGCTTCCCCAAAGAATGATGTTTCCACCTCCATGCTTCACGGTTGGGATGGTGTTCTTGGGGTTGTACTCATCCTTCTTCTTCCTCCAAACACGGCGAGTGGAGTTTAGACCAAAAAGCTCTATTTTTGTCTCATCAGACCACATGACCTTCTCCCATTCCTCCTCTGGATCATCCAGATGGTCATTGGCAAACTTCAGATCGGCCTGGACATGCGCTGGCTTGAGCAGGGGGACCTTGCGTGCGCTGCAGGATTTTAATCCATGACGGCGTAGTGTGTTACTAATGGTTTTCTTTGAGACTGTGGTCCCAGCTCTCTTCAGGTCATTGACCAGGTCCTGCCGTGTTGTTCTGGGCTGATCCCTCACCTTCCTCATGATCATTGATGCCCCACGAGGTGAGATCTTGCATGGTGCCCCAGACCGAGGGAGATTGACCGTCATCTTGAACTTCTTCCATTTTCTAATAATTGCGCCAACAGTTGTTGCCTTCTCACCAAGCTGCTTGCCTATTGTCCTGTAGCCCATCCCAGCCTTGTGCAGGTCTACAATTTTATCCCTGATGTCCTTACACAGCTCTCTGGTCTTGGCCATTGTGGAGAGGCCAATCTGTTTGATTGAGTGTGTGGACAGGTGTCTTTTATACAGGTAACGAGTTCAAACAGGTGCAGTTAATACAGGTAATGAGTGGAGAACAGGAGGGCTTCTTAAAGAAAAACTAACAGGTTTGTGAGAGCCGGAATTCTTACTGGTTGGTAGGTAATCAAATACTTATGTCATGCAATAAAATGCAAATTAATTATTTAAAAATCATACAATGTGATTTTCTGGATTTTTGTTTTAGATTCCGTCTCTCACATTTGAAGAGTGCCTATGATAAAAATTACAGACCTCTACATGCTTTATAAGTAGGAAAACCTGCAAAATCGGCAGTGTATCAAATACTTATTCTCCCCACTGTATGTCTATAATCTATAGGTAAGATTCAAACTTAATTTAAGGGATGCTTAACTTATAAATGCTCATTAGACTTTAAAAATGACATCTTGAAGGTGAGCTTTACCTTACAGAACCTCTTTCAGCATCAAATCGGGCAAGTTTGCACACTCAAGCTAAGAGCATTTCTGTGTTTTACTTGAGGTTCTCCTTTCTTCAGGGGTATTGAAATGTTTGTGATGTTCAGCATCCAAAACACTCATCCCCACCCCTGATGATGGGAGAGAAGAGACACAAAAGTGTCTTTTTGCCCTCAAGTTGCTGCAAAAATGGATTGCATTGCACACGTGTCATCATGCAACTAGCAACAAGGATGTAGAAAACATTCTAAAAAACATCTCAACAGCTCGAGGTAGAATCATATTTGAGTGACAGACATTAATGGGAGGTGTTCCACATGATGCTGTCACTCAAATTTGCTCTTATTCCCAGAGTTTTCCATGCCGCTTCTGCCGTAAGGGCAGAAAGCAAAGCTGTTCTGCATGTTACACGTTACACAAGGCCGTCAGCAAGGCGCAAATGCATGTTAAAGAACTGCCCCGTCGTGCTGATGAGGTTCTTAATGCAGATCGGGCACGACACTTGACTCTGGCCCCTGGATGTTTTCCAGTGCATTATCAGCCTTATTCACTCTTCCAAACACTGTGTCTACATTAACCTTGGAACGGAAGGAGTCATCCAAGCATATCAGGAGCAGCAGTGCGCAGGAGATAGTGGAGCAAAATGGTTTCTGCATTCAGAAACTCATGCAAATCAAGCCTGTGTGTATTCATAATCCCATTTCCTTCAGGTGGATTAGTAAAAGGGACAAAACCTAGGCCATCAAATTGAGGTTTAAATGTGATGCTTATTTATTTGGCCTTTCTATTAATTGATTTAAAACATGCATGGTACATAAAACAGCCTGAATAAACCTCTCAAGGCCTGTCACAAGTATTGATTAATCGTCTGATTGTGGTTATTGGATCTAATCGCAATTAATTTGAGATTTTAATCATATTTTGCCAAAGAATATAAAAAACACTGCTGTATACACGCAAAGATAGTCAAGTCTTCCTTCATATGAAATAAGGTTTGTGGGTTTAATCAAACTGCATAATATAATATAATATAATATAATATAATATAATATAATATAATATAATATAATATAATAGTAATTATATACTCACCAGTTTTCATTTCTGAATTACAATTATTTTTTGGGATGGAATAAAATAAAAAATAAAAAAATGTTTTTTCTCAATTTTTCTCAAGAAAAATATTATAAAATAACAATAATATTTTATTTATTTTCCTTACACTGTAAAAAAATATTGTTGTTGTAACTTAAAAAAGTAAGTTACCTGGTTGCCTTAACATTTGGAGTTAAAATTTTTTTAGTTAATACAATGAAGGAGATTGGTTTAATCAATAGAAACTCAGAATATTATGTTATCTGAACCGCATTAATTATCAAAGTTGATTTTACAAAAGATTAAAAGTTGTGATAAATCCTGAAAAAATCTTTTTACAGTGTAGAAATAAAATATTTAAACAAAACTACTTCATTGCTTATTAATTTTTAAAAAAACTATTGCCGTCTCAAATTCATATAGTGATACGCCATATCATAATTATGTGCAATGTGTGTAATCAATAGACATGCAATTAAGGCAAATGAATAAACTTACAGTTTATTGTAGCTAGCATAGACCTGAATAACTAAATAAGCTATATTGTATGTAGTTTGATTATTTCTAGATTATTCTTGCATTATTAACATTTACACATTAACAATAGTCAATAATAGGAATTATTAAACAGAAATATTACAAAATAACGGCTTAACTTCATTTTTCTGCTGAAGCAGCCGCCATTTTGAATGTTTTACCATGACTTTTCTGGAGACTTTGCCAAAGTCGGAGATCTCAGAAAACAATTAACCAGTTGAAATGAAGAGTTCTGCGAGGATGCGAGCGATTTTTACCAATTGGACTCTCGTAATTATAGTAAATCCAACAGGGAGTTAACATACCTATGAAATGGCAAGTGGTGGTGGTGTGACAGGACAGAATTTGCTTTCACATAGTTTATCTTTTGTGTTCACAAGAGACTCCCAATGTGGTTTGGATGAATGGATTTATGGGAACTCTTCTTGTAATAAAAATGCCTTATTCAATAAAGGACACCCGACTCAAAGAAAGAACATGGTTTATCTCGACTTCACCTTGAATAGGGCTTGCTCAGACGTATCAGGAGTTGTTAGAGTCAGTGGTGACAGTAATCATTCTTGAGTACAACTTCATAAATCAAATAACTTCAGAATGATATAAGGCATCAAAGCAACAACAGACTACATAAACAAAAAGCGCTAAATGCATTTTCATGTGGGGTTAGTCTTGTTTCTCATTCCGAAGGGTTTTGCTGTTTATTTCAAGCATGATCCTAAAGAAGACCTCAAGCTGTTTTAATATTGCTCTCACCTAACAGAATATCTGGTGGGCTTGGCAGAACTATAATTTGTTATTGATTCAGTGGTACAATATTCACTGGAGATGCACGCTGCGCTCATAGAGGCTTAAACTAACACATTCCTACAAAGCAGAAGGAAAAGAAAACTACATTGGCACTTTTGCACTGTGCATGCCGCAGTGTTAAAGGCACACTGAATGAACCCCGTTTGGATGTACATGAGTCAGAACGCATGCATTTGTTTAATAGTAAAGTAGCACAAATGTAAGTTTTGATACACTAAGCGTGATTGTAACCACCGAGAGCATTCACACATTCACAATTAAGTCTCAAAATATTCCCCAGAGATGTATAGCCGCCCACATTCGCCACACAAAAGCTAGTGCCGAAAACAAGCAAGTTGAAATTGGTTTCCGGTTCCCCATCAGTGAACAAACATTTACACTTCAAGTAGTAGATCTTAAGTGTTTTTGCATGTTTCTCTCTCCGCTAAGGATATCAGATTGATGCGCTGTCACTGAAGACGACATTTGTGAATTAGCTAGTACAACATGTATGTCTTTTTCTGTCTATCTCTAATTATCACAGGTGCAGGTGCCTGTGAGCACATTAGTGAGTCTTAACACAGAGCAATGCAGGAAGGCCTGAGGGGAAATCTGTGGCTCTGGTGAAGCGAAGGAGGAATGAATCGTAATAGTCATCTTAAACCCATATTGCTTATGGAAATTGGCTCGGTGGTTTGTTTCTCTGCAATTATGTTTTTCCTATTCCTGCATGTGAAGATTCCAGAAGAAAGGGTAAAAGAAGTTATCATTGTTGTTAATTGATTTGTATGTATTCCCATGACAATGAAAACTTCAATTTGGCTATGAATAGAGACATCGCTGCTGCAATGGAGACATAGTGATGCATCACTGCACCAAATGGGGCTATGGGGAAATAGTGAGCTCAAACAATAGTGCTCGATAGTACACAAGCAAAAGATCTATTGATGCTGACATTGAGATTCGATTGTATTCAAATTCAATGCTGTTGCCATTCTTTAAGGTTTTCAAACATACGTTATGAAGTACATTTGTATGTTCCTATGGATAAAACAATGTTAAAGATGGAATTCATAATAATAATTTTTCATGTTACAATTCATTGAAAACAAGTGAATTTGAAATGATTTCACTACTTTTGGTTTAAGTGAAAGTTGTCTATTTGTCCTGGGTATTACACTAAATTCTAACATGAAAACCCTTTTAACTGAGTGAAAAATGTTTGCAATGTTTACAGAAAAATACTGTAGAAATGCTACAGTAACACCTGTTAATCTAAGCTAGTTTATATTCAATGAAATATTGTAAATGGATCATAACATTAAGGTTGAACCATTGGACTATTTTAACCATGTCTTTACTACCTTTCTGGGCCTTGAAAGTGGTCGTTATGTTGCTGTCTATGTGGGGTCAGAAAGCTCTCGGATTTCATTGAAAAATATCTTAATTTGTGTTTCGAAGATGAACGAATGTCTTACAGGCTTGGAACAACATGAGGGTAAGTAATTAATGACAGAAATGTTATTTTTGGGTGAACTAACCCTTTAACATCACATTATATGTAATTTTATGGTAAAATACTGTCAGATTTTGCCCAGTATAAACAGTAAAGGCACATTCCCAGAAGTGTGTGACATATATACGCTGCATGACCATACCTCGGTCATGACAGCTCTCTGAGTGTTTGGCATGGTAATGGATATGACAATGTTGATATGTTTGGTCTTTTGCAGAATAGATCTGTGTGTGTGTGGTGAATTAAGACTCTTTGGTGCCCCTGGGCACTGACACCAGAGTGCCCGCAGGTCTTGCAATAACATCGCTATAGTTTTGTGAGGTTTTGAACTAAAAATACAATTTTAAAACTCCTTTACACTCTGTCCCTTTCTTATTTGCCAATATCTGCAAAGTACAACGTGAAAGTGCTGATGCTCCGTAGTGGATTCACACATCCATAAGCAAAGCAGTTTAATTTCGGTTAAAGGGACGTGAGTCATGCGACACCGCACAGCACACTCCCAGAATCTGTTAGTGTAATATGGGTGTCAATTGCTGTACAATAGCATGCATGAAATACAGATCTATACAGGTGGAGCTGGGGAAGATTGAGGGTTTCTGAAAGCATGCTGCAACTGCTACAGCAAATGCTGATCAAATAGATTGAGCAGCGAGCTCATTGGCTGCTGATACAGCAGGAACCAATCAGCTGTGCCCTATAGAGAATGAGTCAAGCGTTTGAGTCAAGGACCTATCAGCCTGTGCCACCTACAGTTTCATGACAGAACTTTGTATTAATAAATAATGACTTTTAGCCAACATTCGGATTTATCCAGCAACATTTTCCCATTAGTTTCACACAATGCAAAGAGACTGATTTGAATCTCTCTGGGCATAAATGTAAATGTCCAAAAGTACAAATCATTGTTCCATGAAAAAGCATCTCTAGCAGAAGATCTGTGCATGTGGGAAAGAGTTTGGACTTTGCTCTGTGGATTTGGGATAGGTGTAGCTTACATAGTGCTCAGTCTCTAAGCACATGGATGTAAAAAAGAAAAGCACAGCATCCTGTCCCTCTAGCACAGATTCACAGTAGGCCTCAAAAAGGGTCAGGCTGTGAAAATATGTCAATCATCCTAAACCTTAAAAAGTTTTAAATGATCAGCACAAGTTCTTAAATGTGGAGAGACCAAATGCTGAGGAAACATTTTGAGGACCCACCATCCTAATACTAAGGCTCAACCCATAAATGTGTTTATATATATACTATATGGGATATCAATTAGCATGTCACTCTGTTTAATGAGACGCTAGAGCTTGTTTGCCTTTCAGAACTTTCAACATTTCTGGGAGCAATTATGGAGAAACTTTCTAAAGAAAGTATTAATTTATCAAACCCATATGGGACGTTTAACAAAAGTCATTTACGCTCTTTGTATGATGGAATTTAATTATCATTGAAGCGCAATGAGTATGAAATATCACCTATGAGACCAACCATTTGTACAAATTTTGTCAGATCTGTAACACATTTTAAGATTAAAGGGTCCTTTTATGCTTTTTTACATTTTCAACTTTCTTTAGTGTGTAATGTTGCTGTTTGAGCATGAAAAAGGTCTGCAAAGTTACAAAGCACAAAGTCACTCCAAAAGGAGTTATTCTCTATATCAGTGTGCACTGTTTCTGAGCTCCCTGAAACGCCTCCATTGTAGTCTTGAGTTTTCTTCCAGGAACGCACACATTATAATGTTTCATCATTTAAATAGTAAGGCATGTGCAAAAAAAGGGGGCAAGGCCTGGTTGAGTTGCATTGCGTTATTAGTTTGTTGAAACTGGCAGTTATGGTAAGGAGCGTGGCATTTCCCAAACACGCTCAAAGCGATTGACCAATCACAACACACTGGTGTAGTCGACCAATCAAAGCACATTGCGCTTTTCAGAAGGAGGGGCTTCATAGAGGCAGGAACTAAACAGAGCTTTCCTGACAGACTGTGAAGAGAGAAGCTGCAACAATGTCAAATATGTGAAAAATAAGGTGTTTTAAAACATTCAAGCATGATAACCAATTTGCAAATATTGCAAATATTGTATTGCAAATTTGCATTGAAATTCAATTGAGAATTATACAATCTGCCTTTGTAATGTTAGACCTGCCTTTTTGACATTGGTTTCCAACCTTTGAAAGATGTAATGGAAAACATGACAGAATTTTATGAAAAAGAGAAAAGTGCGAGTAAGACGCGTAAAGAGCAGAAATCCAGAAATTCCGAAAATTTCGGAATCAAAATCTAATATTAACGTGGAAATTAACAAGACAAAGAAGAAAGAAACACTGACATAAAATTAGTATGAAATATTTCAGATTTCAGAATATTTCTAGGTCAAACACACACACACACACACACACACACATATACATGCACATGCAGCATTGAATAATAAAAAAATACATTAAATTAGAAAAATATCATAAAAAATGTATTAGTGTTCTCTTTTGGACCTCACTGTATATTCTTTGAAGTGTCATCAAATTTTTTAAAAAATGTAGACGCTACACACCTCATTAATCATGATAGTTATGATAATATCCTGACTGAAATGTATTTATTTACATTATATTTTTGTATTCTATTGGTTTATCTTTCCAAATACGCCTGGACACTGCTTAAATATCCCCTAAGGTACATGGTTGGGAATCACTGCTCTATGGTAAGGTCTACACTCGCCGGGTCCCGAGGGAGAGGGGAAAAAAACCCCATAGAAACCAGGATCTGCCTTTGACATTCTGCAAATAGAGTATGATGGAATTCTTCATCACACGCTACTGATGTTTGATTTATGACCTTACACAGCAAACAGAATATTGAGGACCCTGCCAAAACTGTTATTTTCACATCATTCAAACCTCCGTTTTCATAAAGTATTGAATCAATAACCAACACTGTGGAAAGTTGTGGATTTTCATTTTCTCCCTCCCTCCCTCTTTTTCTTTTTTTGAAAGTTCTGTGTACCCAAGGGCATATGAAGGTCTGCTGTACCTTCTGCTTTTGGAATAATGCCTCACTTTTGAAATGCAGGCTGAGTGTGTCTGAGGCGTACCTGTCAGTCACAAACCTAAGCACAGAGGTGCAATCTCCACTCTCCTTCTTTACCTCTCCCTCCCCATCTTCCTCTCCCCCTTCGCTTCTTTATCATCTCGCATGGATAAAAGAAGTACAGAAGTGAAGTCAAGTCAAGCCACAAGAGCTGCTCATCAGTAAGACAGATTCCAACATCTCATTTGCACAGTTCACTGATTACCACATCCCTGTAATCTCACTCCCACAATTCCCAGGGAAGAGGAAATGCAGATCATGAGCACAGATCACAGACGGTGTTGGAGAAGCTGCTGTACCATGTAAAGCTAACTGTACTTTCCATACTATAGTGGCCATATTACTTTTTTGTTGAAGCATTATAGGAACATGTCTGCAAATTTCACACAGTGAGTTACCCATGATGCTGTACAGAAAATTCCACCAATCAGAGAGTCGAAACAAGCAAAATGCATCAAAATAGCTCTTTAGCTCTGCCTACTCCCATAAAGCACTGCAAATAACAAAATCGAGTAAATCGTTCTACCCTTTCAAAATACTTTGTGTATATAAATATATATGAATAGGTTTGTGTGTGCATATATACTACTTATACTATGCCCTAAACGAATGTCCTGTTTTTGTGAAGAAAAAGTACATACTTTTGAGTGTGTAGCAGAATAGTCGGCAAGCTTTGGGACATACTACTTTGTCATAATTGTGTCTTTAACGGACTGCTCTGTCGCTTAGTTAAGTGCATCCTGTCACAGTTTAAGCTGCCCTGTCAATCATCTTGTCACAGTTAAAGTCCTCCACATTTAATTTTATTTAATTTCCTACCTTGTACATGTAGTAGCACACTGACCTGCCAATCGTGGGACTTTCATGTGGAGAACTCTCCTCATGTGTTTGCAATTTGCATAAGGATGCATTTAAAAGTTAATGACCAAATGTATCTTCATAAAAGCTCACAATGCTGTTGCAGATGAAATATAATGTGGATAACACTGAATAAATATCTGTACCATCTAACGTCGGTCTCACACATCTGTCATGTTTGTAGTTTATTTTACACTTTTTATTAATGTTTGTAGTTCTAATCGAATCCTTGTCCAACGCGCAATGGGTTGTGGGCAATATTAGCCGTTAGAGTGTGCACGGATCTGCACTTTGGTTTCTGACTTGAAAAAGTAGACCATCCAGGTATCTCTGGAATACTCATTTCAACAAACTACAATCTGGGCCACACTAATTCTAATTTCAAATACTATTTGGGACGGAGCAATATTGTTTTTATTTGTCATGCATCTCCTTGCAATGAGGTGTATCTGTGTAACCAGTCCTACTCGACCCACTCCGGATGAGATTCAAACCGAGGTCTCCGGTGTGGGAGGCGGGCGCACTAACAAAATCGCTAAAGACCGCAGCCTCTACCGCGCCTCTCGAGGACAAGGGAATTACACGCACAGCTCTTGGGGGTTTTACACTCACCCCCCTAAACCTCACTCCCATACGGGTCACGGCACCAAATGTAACCGGTCCTACTCAACCCGCTCCGAGCGGGATTCGAACTGGGGTCTCCGGCGTGAGAGGCGGGAGTGCTAACAAGAGCCTCTAGCGTGCCTCTTGAGGCCAGGGGAGCGAGGTTTACACACACAGCTCTTCCTTAGGGCGGTTACATTCACCCCCCTAAACCTCACTCCCATCCGGGTCATGGCACCAAATGTAACTTCGAGCGGGATTCGAACCAGGGTCTCCAGCATGGGAGGTGGGCACTAACAAGGATGCTAAAGACCGCAGCCTCTAACGCGCCTCTTGAGGCCAGGGGAGTGACGTTTACATGCACAGCTCCTATAGGCCTACGTCCGTTACACTCACCCCCCTAAACATCACTCCCATCCGGGTCACGACACCAAATATAACCAGTACTACTCGACTCACTCCGAGCATGATTCGAACCGGGGTCTCTGGCGTGTGAGGCGGGCACGCTAACAAGGACGCTAAAAACCACAGCCTCTAGTGTTAGTCGGTAGAGCACCTCTTGAGGCCAGGGGAGTGAGGTTTACACGCACAGCTCTTACTGGCCTACAGATAAGGAGATAAATGAGGAGATAAATACATCTGCATGAATTTGTTGTGTTCGGAATGACTTGAAAGCCTGGTACAGTTCGATCCTCAGTTGTGTAGTGAATAATGCCCAGTTTTTTTTTGTAACCATACACAGATTTGGGAAGTGTATAGTGCTTTAAAATCTGTTCAGAGAGATTTTGATCATGTAGTGTGTTCCAGTCATAACACAACCAAGTGATGATACAAATAAAAACTGATGACTGACAATTCGACTCTCTATATTAACTAGACTTCTCAACATAATTTGAGAGAGACTGACGTTGTAGGAGAGTGCTTGTTGTTCTTGGGCCATGTGCGTAAAACAAAGTGACATAAAAATAGCAGGGTAGCGTTGTATCCCATTACATGCTACTCGTTGGAAAAAAATAGCTCGTTACTGGAAGTTACTTACTCGTTACTTTAAAGACTACTGCCATGCTAAAATTTTTAGTATCGTTACTACTTTTAGTTAGTTCCTCCCTAACACCGGATTCATGGTGCATATGATAGATTCTTCTACATCATCTTCAGAAACGTGAAGTCTCCTACTTACAGGCACCACAGGATGTTCTGAATAGCATAATTGACTACGAGGAGGCGAATGATACAAATCTAATGAGGAAGAAGAAACAAACATATTGTGCAATGTGTGTTTGTGCGTGGGAAGCTGCCATTTTAGTAATGGATGTGTTTATTTGTAGCATAAGCAGGGGAACGTGTTATGCAACTGCGCATAAAATGTGGCGCAGATGTCTGGGCTGAGTGTCATGCTTAAATTAAGAGAGGAATCCGATGACAGATACAGGGCTCGGGAAACATGACAGAACCACACACAAACACAGATCTCTGCAAATAGTGTTTATTATTACAATTATTAACAACCTTGTCAGTTCTAAAACAGAAGCAAAACTGTCTGGTGTGCGAACGAGTTGCTCATCATCATGGTGGCTTTTGCCTCAATTGTGCGTTTTTAAACAAAAGCAGCGAAGTGGAAAACAAGAACAAGAAGGGAAAAGATTTTGAATAATAAGGGCAAATTAGACTCCTGCCTGTGTGCATTTATCTGTAATCAGAGAGAGCGGCAGTGTGGCAGCAGCTCAGGATGTAAGAGTCGCTGATGATTGCGGAGACTGGGGCCGCTTAAATGAGAGCTATTGTTTCTCTTGCACAGATATGCTTCTCTTTCTCTAGATCTACCTCAATATGCATCATACTTAGCGCCAGTGTTGGGGGGAATACACGTAATACAAGTTATGTGTTAGCTGTAACATTTAGATCACAATATCTAATGCATAATGCATTTCTATTTACTAATACTAATAAATGCAATTGTTTCATGTGCAACATTGTTTATAACGTTACAAATTTTCTATTTCAAATAAATGCTGTTCTTTTCAACTTTCCATTCATCGAAGAATCCTTAAAAAGTCACAGCTTACATAAAAAATATTAAGCAGCACGACTGTTTTCAACAATAATAATAGTAATAAATGTTTCTTGAGCACCAAATCAGTATATTATAATGATTTCGTATGGATCATGTGACACTTAAGACTGGAGTAATGATGCTGAAAATTCGGCTTTGCCATCACAGGAATAAATTACATTTTTAAATATATTAAAATAGTAAACAATAATTTTTAATTGTAATAATATTACACAATATTACTGTTTTCAAATAAGTGCAGCCTTGGAGAGCATAAGAGGCTTAAAATATTTTAAAATCTTTACCGACCTCAAACTTTTGAACAATAGTGTAAATCCAAACACAAAATTTATATAGGCCTAAAAAATAAAAAAATTTAAGCTACGCTACCCACAGATGAAACAGTAGGAGGTTATGTACAGCTACAGTGAAATGTCATGTTTATTTACTGAAAATGTTAACAATGCGTATGTCAAGATTAAATCATATGGAAATGGAATCACATCTATTTAATTTTCCAAGTGATTAAAAGCAACTGATAAAAATAGAGCATGACAGAAAATGTACAACCCAGTCCATCAAAGTGACGTTAATGGTTATTTTCAGTATAATCTCTGGTCTAAAACAAACTCTGAGTGACGTTTATTGTATTTTTTTTTTCATGGGCATGTATGTCAGTGCAATTCCTAAAGGGGATTACAATCCCGGACGTTCTGTTACTGCCGCCCAAAACTGCTGAGATTAGGCTCGATTAGCGTTAGATCCCCCTTTGAATGTGAATCTATAAAAGGCAACATGTTCTTGTCTCAACTTCACATTTAATTAATATCATAAAAATTGATTTGCTTTAGAGAGTCAATAAGGCATGAATGGAACATCTGGGAATGGCTTGCTGAATGACTGTTACAATCTCAATGGTTGTGGAAGCATATTAAAAAACGCTAATGAAACAAATCAAAGTATTACTTTCATTATGATTTATTTTGAGTCCATCAGTTGATGGCATTGAGCATGGAAGAATCTCAATAAAAACTTTAAGATTGACTGGTTCTCCAGCACTCCAATAATAATCCTGTGGTTTTAATTTGGTTCTTTTTTCTAATGTTTTTCTTTGAATAGTAGTACACCAACGTTCTATCTTTCTTTCTTACTACGTAAATTATGCTTTTGCCATCAAGGCTGACCTATCCTACATGTAATACGTGGGAGGCCACGTGAGATGGTCAATAATATATATTCAGATTATAATTTCAAACATGAAGGCGCTTCACATCCAGAAGAGGGGCGCCGTGACAAAACAAAGCAAATGACTTATATTGTTCAACGAACAATCCTATGTCCTATGTAGCTTTTTTGTGTCACTAGTCAGTATCTGAGTCTTTGGTGTTCTTACTGTTTAATGTTTAAAGCCATTATGCATGTCAGAGACTTGGCATGTTTGTGCAAGAATGATATGGAGATGAAAGAGTCAAAGAGCTGAAAAGACCTGCTCTTTAAAGGGGTCATGAATTGAGAAATCTAATTTTCTTTAAGTTTTTGACATATAAGGGGTCATCATATTATAAGAATATCCTGTAAATTTTAGAACTGAAAACTACCTTGTTCGTCTAACAGCTTTTATTGTAACCAAGCCCAGAGAATGACTCTGTGACAAGAAGATCAACGCCTACTTCATCATTGCAACTTTGACCCCGCCCACTGGCGTGTTAGTGAGATGACGAGGAGAGAGGAGAGATCCAGGACTACTAGAATAAAAGTAACATTACCTTCCAAAGGATCCTAATGCTAGGAATGGATATTTATTTTCAACATGTGAATGTCTCAGTTGAGCATTATTTATTTGTATTCGGTACATTTCAATGTGGATTCTTTGGTAAATCAGTCACAATTTCGGCGCAGGCATTGCAAACAGAATTTTACGATATGGACTTGACAGTAATGCCACAACATGTAAGTAACTGTGTTAATTCTAATGCCTGATCTGTGACCAGTGATTTCTGATATGTAATGATTCATGTACAGTCAGATGTTTTTTGTCTATGTGTCAGTAAATCAAACCAGTGACTAAATGATTAACTTCACAGTGTTTCTCTTAATAGGATGAAAATAATCTGTTTTTTAAACTGTGATTAAATTATATACAGAAAGCAATCAAAGAATGCTCACAATCGCTGGAGCTCCATCAAACAGCGCAAGTTTATCAGTGACTGAGCTCTGGACTCTCATCAAAACTAATCTCTTATTTACATTGTGTTTGCACTGTTAGTTATGATGACCGCATTCGTTGGTGTGCCGAAATCGAGTTTCAATGACGAGATCACTCCATTCATGCGCTCAACATGTCTGTGATTGGCTACAGGGTAGGAAAAATGGCTTTTATTTCTAAATTGTGAAAATTGTTGATGTAAAAATCATACTAACATTATAAGAGCACCCCAGGAAACATTATAAAACAATAAAACAATGCAGTTCATGACCCCTTTAAGAAGAAGGCAGTTATGACTTCATATTAAATAGTCACACTGCAGGAAAATTTGAACTTTAAAAAGGCTTGAATATTGAAGAAGAAGAAAAAAAAGAAAAATAACTAGTGAATGTTACAGTACAGAAGGGACGGAGACAAGGAGTACAGGTTAGTGATGTTTATTAAGAACAACCAGAATACGGAGACGGAAGTGCAGGTGAGTGATGTAGAGTTCATGAGAGTCTGGTGAAGATATCCGGAATGACACAGTCCTTATACTTGCAGGTGACGAGAGCTGGAGACAGACTTGGAGTGTGGGAGACTCTGGAGAAACACACAAGACGAGGGAACACGATGGAGACTTGGAGGTAACACAGGATGCAGGTAAGTAGATCGTTGGGGAGTCCTTGAAGTCAGCAGAGAGGTAAGTACTGTTAGTGCAAACGAGATCGGACAGTGACTGAGTGTGTGAGAGTGTCTTTTGTGCTGTGGTTGATTGCCGTGTTGATGGAATGCAGGTGTGCGTGATTAATACTCACGGGAAGGCGTGCGCTGTGATTGTGTGACGTGGGAGCCTGGCTGTCTGTGACATTACCCCCCCCCCCTCCACGGCCCGCTCCTGAGGGCCGAGGACCCCGACGTCGTGGTGTTCGGCCTCTGCCCCTAGGCGCAGATCTGTTGGAATGAGTGGCATGGAAAGTTTCAAGCAGGTTAGGGTCGAGAATGTCGTTTCTAGGTACCCATGAGCGTTCCTCGGGACCGTAGCCTTCCCAGTCCACGAGGTACTCGAGAAGACCACCACGGCGCCGGGAGTCCAAGATGTCGTGCACTTGGTATGCGGTACCGTCTTCCACGATGAGTGGGAGGGGGGCTTCCTCGGTTACGCCAGGCTCTGTGGGAACAGAAA
This sequence comes from Coreius guichenoti, assembly GCA_039654105.1. Lineage (NCBI taxonomy): Eukaryota > Metazoa > Chordata > Actinopteri > Cypriniformes > Gobionidae > Coreius > Coreius guichenoti. Next base: position 33,811,932 of record CM077184.1, read on the forward strand.
CAGAGGGAAAGTGAGGCTTCAACAGGGAGACATGGAATGTGGAATGGATCCTGTACTGTGGAGGAAGTTGGAGTTGATATGTGACTGGGTTGATCTGCTTCATGATGGGAAAGGGGCCAATGAACCTGGGACTTAGCTTCCTGCATTGCAGACGCAATCTGATGTCCCTGGTGGACAGCCAGACCTTCTGACCAGGTTGGAACGTGGGAGCGTTGGAGCGACGAAGGTCAGCTGTCATCTTGCGTCTGCGCAGGGCCTGTTGAAGCTGGTGGTGTGCGGAGTCCCAGACCCTCTCACTCTCCCAGAACCAGTAGTCGATAGCTGGAACATCCGACGGTTCCCCGGACCAGGGGAACAATGGGGGTTGGTAACCGAGTACGCACTGGAATGGAGTAAGACCGGTGGTAGGCTGACGTAGGGAGTTCTGTGCGTACTTGGCCCAACCCAGGAACTGGTTCCAGGAGTCCTGGTGGCCATGACAGAAGGTACGGAGGAAGCGGCCGATCTCCTGAATCTTCCTCTCCGTCTGCCCATTTGTCTGTGGATGGTACCCAGAGAAGAGGCTCACGGTCACACCTAGGAGCGAGAAGAATGCTTTCCACACCCGGGAGATGAATTGAGGTCCTCTGTCAGATACGATATCCTCAGGGATTCCGTAGTATCTGGATATCTTGCTGAACATGAGTTCCGCAGTTTCCATGGCAGTGGGCAGTCCTTTCAATGGAATCAGACGACATGACTTGGAGAATCTATCAATGACTACTAGGACACAGGTACAGCCATTCGAAGCGGGCAGGCCGGTGATGAAGTCTACTCCTAGGTGTGACCAGGGACGGTTGGGAACGGGCAGAGGATGGAGCTTACGGGAGGGAAGATGTCGAGGGCTCTTCGAGATGGCGCAGTCCTTGCATCCCCTCACGTACCTTCTGACGTCGGAAGCCATGTTGGGCCACCAGAAGCGCTCCTTCAGCAGCGAGAGGGTTTCATTGACCCCTGGGTGGCCAGTGCCCAAAGACGTGTGGGACGTGTGGATGAGGGGAGTGCGCCGTGTCCGTGAGATATACTGCAAACCCGGTGGGCAATCCGGCGGAGTGTTGGTGGAGACATTGGAAGAGGGCAAAGTTTCCTTAGACCAAGTGATGGGACTCACGAACAGTTTCTCTGGAAGAATGGGTTCAGATTCCTTGGAACTCTCTTCGGGGTTATAGAGTCGGGAAAGGGTGTCCCCCTTCACATTCTTTGGTCCAGGGCGATAGGAAATGGTAAAGTTGAACCTTGTAAAGAACAGTGCCCAGCGGGCCTGGCGGGGGTTAAGTCGCTTGGCATCTCTTAGGTATTCAAGGTTTTTGTGGTCTGTTAGTATCAGGAAAGGAAGTTGTGAACCCTCCAACCAATGCCTTCACTCTTCAAGAGCCATCTTGATGGCGAGAAGCTCCCGGTTGCCGATGTTGTAATTTACCTCCTCCGGGTTGAGTTTGCGGGAGAAGAAGGCACATGGGTGGAGTCTACTTGGGGTCCCCTGCTGCTGGGAGAGGACTGCTCCCACTCCTGTGGTTGAAGCGTCTACCTCAACGACGAAGGGCTTCTTGGGATCCGGATGCACAAGGAGGGGAGCAGAAGTGAAGGCTTCTTTAAGGCCTTCAAAGGCTTGAGTGGCAGTGGGGTTCCAGGACAGAGACTTGGGCTTATTGCAAAAGAGATGAATAAGGGGACATGAGATAAGGCTGTAGTCTTGAATGAAACGGCGATAAAAGTTTGCAAATCCTAGGAATCTCTGGAGTTCTTTGATGGTTGTGGGAGTGGGCCAGTTCCGGATGGCTTCCACCTTCCCCTCGTCCATCCGGATGCCACTACTATCGATATTGTAACCAAGGAACTGCACTGAGGGTTGGTGGAAGGAACACTTCTCGGCTTTGAGGTATAGCTGGAACTCCCTCAGGCGTTGCAGGACCTCCGCAACGTGATGGCGATGTTCGGCCATGCTCCGAGAGTATATTAGGATGTCGTCGATGTACACTAATACGGACTTACAGCACCTATATTTACACATGTATACAGTAATTATAATTTAGTCAGAATTATTTCACTAGTCATTCTATAGAGTGGTGCAGGGATGACGTGTTTTTATAGCATCGCCCTGGTTTTGTCACGGTTGGTGACTGTAATGAAATGCACGATGAAGGAGATACTCAAAATAAATCTTTAATCCAAGAATCAAAAACAATAAACAGGAGAATAACTCGGAGGAAACACAACCACAAACACACTTGGAGTTAGCAAACAATGGAAGACAAGGAACAAACTGAAACAGAGGGCTTATATACACAGAAACTAAGGAGCTAATTAACAAGGAACACCTGAACTGAGGACTCTAATCAGTCTGAAACCTAGGACACAAACAGGCAGGAAACAGAGGAGAATTAACTAATTAACAAACTAACTGCAAACAGAAACAGAACACAATGAAAAATTAATCAAAAAATAGAACATACACGTGACATTTCACTTGACAAAAACCCAATACAAATTTTCCCAGTGGCTTTTGGATTATTGCAGAAAAGAAGCTCTGTAACTAACGCTTTGTTCATCATGATAATCTTCACAAATGAACACAACTTTTTGAATTTTGAAGCATAAACACAATCGAAAAGTCAAAAGCTAATCGTAGGCTATAAACGAACTACAGTACACTACTTTTGCATGACTTCAACGTCACCATCACTAAGCTTCTGACAACTCTTTCAGTCTGTTTAGAAACATTTTCCCTGAAAGTATGAGTTATAATAGTTTGCAAGAGCGTGAGAAGCTGTGAACGAGGCTGTGAAAGCGGACAACTTAGTAGATGAGTTTACCTGTTCGGCTGATGACGTAGGTCCATTTAGCCACTTGTTAGCAGTAAAAGTAAAAGCTTTTTAAAAAATCACAACAGGGTATTACTGATGTATTTTATATTGTAAAATAAAACGTGAAAATATCTTGATCTTGTGTTCACCACAGACCTTATTTCAAGCATATAACCAAAAAACCCATTCAAAAAACCAATTGACTTCAGGACGATGGAACCGGAAGTGCTAAAATTTTAACTCGTTTCTGGGTTTTGGCCTACAAAAATGCAGCATCACCACTATACACCTTATGTAGCCCCTCCCCTTCTCAACGCTGTGCTCATTATGTTCTGTCTTCCGGTTTGTATTTCCACAGCATGAAGGTAAGATCTTACGGATTTATGAATGAACCGTTCATTTTAAAATCTTTCCAGTCTAATGACATTTGATATGACATCCGCTTCAAACATTACAATGCTCATGATAATTTTCTCTACAATAAGTAAATCCACTTCACCAGCTAATTACTGTTTCATATAGTGCTTTATACAATACAGATTGTTTTTAAAGCAGCTTTACAGTGGCTGTTGTTCAGCGGAAGTCAGTTCAGTGTTGATTCAGTTCCGTTGTAAAGATCATGAATTAATTAATTTCTTCTATAAAGCAGTTCTGCAAAAAAAAGTCCAGCACAGTTCAGTTCATACAACAGCGTTAGTACAGTCAGATCAATAATATTGTTGTGTATTAAGTGTCCCAATGCAACTAAACAAGCCAAAGGCAACAGTGGCAAGGAACCCAAACTCCATCAGGTGACAGAATGGGAAAAAAAACCTTGGGAGAAACCAGGCACAGTCAGAGGGGAAGTCAGTTCTCCTCTGGCCAATGAACCAACACGGTGTGATTATGATTTAGGCTGCATCACAAGTCAGATTTCAGATCAGGATCGGTAGCATTCAAATATTTCATCTAGGTCATTTTGCTTGAAGATCGATTTATCACACCAGTATGGAGACAAAGCTGGTCATATGTCTGTGCGGAGGACCTGTCTGGTTCTTGTGGTCTTTGTTAAGAATCTGTGCCGATGGCTGTTGTGTCGAAGAGGCATTTACAGGGGATTGTCTAGTAGACATGTCTCTGCTGACATTCAGAGCTGCATTGTGGTCATGTCTAGGTGCAGGTCCACCATCTAATCTGGACGCGGACCTGATACAGCTGATTACTGTAAACTCAATATAAGGATGAGACAGACAGACTAATATTAGCATAGATTCCATCCTAGAAAGCAACATAAACAGATCTGGGCTGACACTATGTTGCTGTCTGGGATTCTTCTTATGATGTAACAAGTACATAGGGTGTTAAGTGTTCCCGGTTGCGGTTTACCTAATTTATGCAGCCTAACAATCATTTAACTGATTTGAATAGTAATAATTGATAATGTGTTATGTGTATACCAGGTTAAAGAGATGTGTTTTTAGTCTAGATATAAACTGACAGAGTGTGTTTGCTTCCCAAACAAGGCTAGGAAGACTATTCCAGAGTTTAGGTGCTAAATAGGAAAAGGTGACACTGATTATCAGATGGCCAGAATTTTGAGATCGCAATAGATGTGAAGGATGAAGATTTCACTCAAGGACTGAGAAGCTAAACCATTTAGTGCTTTGTAAGTAATTAGCAAGATTTTAAAATGTTTCTATGGCATCAGTGTTTAAGAATTTAAACATTGATGCCATATAAATATACAGAGCTACCACAAGTTGAAACACAAAATTCTAAAGTTAGCTTCAGAGACTAGCTTGCTGTCAGAGTGAGCCTTTATGCAAAATGGAAGTACTCACGTGAATCTCTAAAATTTACAGATAAGGATACAACTATAAGATGTAGGTTAGGTGCTGATGAAAGCCACACTCATAACACACTCATCTGACAAGAGGTCAACCTCTTTAAACTGTACGTTTATGAGTCAGTTTGAAGCACTTATCATAAAGCACTTTGGTAACACTTTAGTTTAGGGTTGCTTATTAGCATGAATATTACTAGGATATTGGCTGTTAATTAGTACTTATGAAGCACATATTAATGCCTTATTCTCCATGACCCTGCATGTTTTACATCCCTTAATTCTACCCAATACCTAAACTTAACAACTACCTAACTAACTATTAATAAGCAGTAATTAGGAGTTTACTGAGGCAAAAGTTGTAGATAATAGTTAGTTAATAGTGAGAATTGGACCCTAATCTGAAGTGTGACCAGCACTTTTCATGTTTAGGACAACCTTTCTCGCAGCAGCTCACTCTGCGTCCTTTGTTATATTTCAGATGCATTCACATCATCAAAGTACACTATATTACCAAAAGTTTTGGGACACCTGCCTTTACATGCACATGAACTTTAATGACATCCCATTCTTAATCCGCAGGGTTTAATATGGAGTTGGCCCACCCTTTGCAGCTATAACAGCTTCAACTCTTCTGGGAAGGCTTTCCACAACGTTTAGGAGTGTGTTTATGGGAATTTTTGACCATTCTTCTAGAAGCGCATTTGTGAGGTCAGGCTGGCTCACAGTCTCCGCTCTAATTCATCCCAAAGGTGTTCTATTGGGTTGAGGTCAGGACTCTGTGCAGGCTAGTCAAGTTCCTCCACAAAAAACTTGCTCATCCATGTCTTTATGGACCTTGCTTTGTATACTGGTGTGCAGTCATGTTGGAACAGGAAGGGGCCATCCGCAAACTGTTCCCACAAAGTTGGGAGCATGAAATTGTCTTGGTACTGAAGCATTAAAAGTTCCTTTCACTGGAACTAAGGGGTCAAGCCCAACCCCTAAAAAACAACCCCACACCATAATCCCCCCTCCACCAAACTTTACACTTGGCACAATGCAGTCAGGCAAGTATCGTTCTCCTGGCAACCGCCAAACCCAAACTCGTCCATCAGATTGCCAGACAGAGAAGCTTGATTCGTCACTCCAGAGAACATGTCTCCACTGCTCTAGTGTCAAGTGGCGGCGTGCTTGACATCACTGCATCCGACGCTTTGCATTGCACTTGGTGATGTAAGGCTTGGATGCAGCTGCTCGGCCATGGAAACCCATTCCATGAAGCTCTCTACACACTGTTCTTGAGCTAATCTGAAGGCCACACGAAGTTTGGAGGTCTGTAGCTATGTAGCTAAAGTTGGCGACTTCTGCGCACTGTGAGCCTCAGCATGTGCTGACCCTGCTCTGTGATTTTACGTGGCCTACCACTTTGTGGCTGAGTTGCTGTTCCCTATTGCTTCCACTTTGTTATAATACCACTAACAGTTGACCGTTGAATATTTAGTAGTGAGGAAATTTCACGAATGGACTTATTGCACAGCTGGCAACTAGGGCTGTGAATCTTTGGGTAGGCAGCGAATCGATTCGATTCACGATTCATAGGTTTTCGATTCGATTCAAGAACGATATTTGCAAATTCAGAACGATTCGATTCAAGACGATTCACATTAAAATTCGATGCGATTCGATTAATTCGATTCGATTCTGCATTTTTTTATATGCATTCATAGGATTATTCTAAATGCTTTTATTATTATTATTAAAATGCTTCCCCCAATGTGTCTTAGTCAGGGTGTGAATTACACAGTGGCCTTCAGGGGTCAGAGAGTGGGCAAAAAAAAAAAACCTTTTGTCTATTGTTAATGTTAGTTCATGTTATTACTTTATTATTATTATTACACACTTTATTTTAATAGCCTAAAATAAAAATAAAAAATTGGCATTTGTAGAAATTTACATAAGCCAAAATTTAAAAAGGCTTTAAAAGTATTGTCAGTTCATGCTATTGTGTATGATAGTGTTAATGGCTACACAGCCTTATTAAAGTGTTCCAGGTACATTAAACATGCAATGCTTCCATTGAGAGACTAGAATATCATGCACTTTTCCAACTAATCCTAAACTAACTTTTCTACACACAATAGAGAGAACAGCCCTCTTTGTTCTCTTTATACGGAACATTTTCCTTATGATGATTCTGAAAGAAAGCGTGCCGTGTCTACTGTTGCTATAGTAACGGACGCAACTTTAATGCGCATCTGATTGATAGATAAACCGCACTCTTATTTCAGTGTTGTTAATGTTGTAGTTATTTCCGCAGTTTCCTTCGTACATTCAGTTAAACGACATTAAGTTAAATTTCATTTATCATTCATCAGAACTGTGCGTATGCATTTTAGACACTTACATTATGTGTTTGCTCCGTCCATGCAATAAATGTGCATCCTTAAATAAGCAGGGTTTTACTTAAACTGCTCAGGTATTGTATGACCCCAAAACAGTATTTTATTTTATATAAAATAACGGTGACGTTTCCACGCAATGAAAGCGTTTTATTTCAACAGTATTGTCCACGGTGGCAGTTGACAATGGCTTCAGCGCTTTGACTCAGAACTATTCCTGTCTCGATAGAGAGCTGTCATCTGCTCATGTGATAGCAGTGGCTGTCCTGAGGAGAGCTCAAACGTGGGCTGCTCAAACATGTGTCAATGAGAGCTACAGACAGAGCACGAGTGCAATCCAGTGAAAGGTGGTAAAGAGTGCAGCGATTGTCTGTTAGGAGAGCTGTAAGGGCGCAGCGCAGATATGGGCACTCGAGTTAGTGACTCGGACTCGAGTCGCATTTTATGAGACTTCAGACTTGACTCGGGACTCGACCTGAAATGACTTCAGACTTGACTCGACTCGACAAAAAAGACTCATGAATATTTTAAAAACAACTCAAGTCTTTAATCCTTAACTATCGTAAATAAAAAAAAAAAAAGCTTTATTTGAATGTTATAATATCTGCTTCACATGTACGTGACGTGGTAGATCGGACCCTTGTCATAGAATTTGATTACGGATGTCTGTGTATTGCGTGTAAACTCCGAAATGTCATAAGAGTCCCATGAAACATGACAGGATCCATCGTGCCATATGTTCTCACATTTGGATGTATTACCATGTCAGATCGGCTAGATGCAAAGAATGTGTGGAAAACAAATAAGACACCGGAACGACATTTTGTTAGACATTGCATCCACAAAGGTTAGTGACATTAACTCACACAGCTATCTGTTTTACTGTGGTGTAGCTGGGTGGCTCTTTTGGATTGCCAGCCTGTTAAAACATGAATAAAATCTAACCTTTAAACCTAGCACTACGTTTTACTTTTATCAATCTTTTTGTAGTATATGCAGATTTTTTTTCTGTTAATGTGTGTCTACGAGAGAGAGAGAGAGCGCGAGAGCGAGAGAAAAATATGTTAATTCATTTATTACTTAAAGCGCATATTTTAACGTATCGCAATCAGCATGCATACAGTTTTCTATTGACTTGAAACAGCTGGAAACATTCGGAGGTTTGATATTTTCTGATAATGACTGTCGTCAATAACAACGCTGTATAACAAACGTGACTGACGCCATCTTGTGTCCACTCAGCAACTGTATTGAAAATTACTACTCGTCTTGTTGCCAGGACAATTGTTTTGTATTTTACATTATAATGGATTATAACGTAACAGGCTGGATGTATCCCTTACATCTTAGGACCTTTATTACAAACAAAACAAATGATAGAAAGGTCATATATTTTGTAAAATAAAAAAAAAAAAAAAAAAAGGATTTTTGTAAGACATGAAATGACTCGAGACTGGGCTCGGACTCGTGACAAAAGACTTCAGACTTGACTCGGACTCCAGCATAAATACTTCAGACTTGACTCGGACTCCAGCATAAAGACTTCAGACTTGACTCGGACTCCAGTATAAAGACTTCAGACTTGACTCAGACTCCAGTGATAAAGACTTCAGACTTGACTCGGACTCCATCTTAAAGACTTCAGACTTGACTCGGACTCCAGCTTAAAGACTTCAGACTTGACTCGGACTCCAGCATAAAGGCTTCAGACTTGACTCGGACTCCAGTGATAAAGACTTCAGACTTGACTCGGACTCCAGCATAAAGACTTCAGACTTGACTCGGACTCCAGCTTAAAGACTTCAGACTTGACTCGGACTCCAGCATAAAGACTTCAGACTTGACTCGGACTCCAGTATAAAGACTTCAGACTTGACTCGGACTCCAGTGATAAAGACTTCAGACTTGACTCGGACTCCAGCATAAAGACTTCAGACTTGACTCGGACTCCAGCATAAAGACTTCAGACTTGACTCGGACTCCAGTATAAAGACTTCAGACTTGACTCAGACTCCAGTGATAAAGACTTCAGACTTGACTCGGACTCCAGCTTAAAGACTTCAGACTTGACTCGGACTCCAGCATAAAGACTTCAGACTTGACTCGGACTCCAGTATAAAGACTTCAGACTTGACTCGGACTCCAGTGATAAAGACTTCAGACTTGACTCGGACTCCAGTGATAAAGACTTCAGACTTGACTCGGACTCCAGCATAAAGACTTCAGACTTGACTCGGACTCCAGCTTAAAGACTTCAGACTTGACTCGGACTCCAGCATAAAGACTTCAGACTTGACTCGGACTCCAGTATAAAGACTTCAGACTTGACTCGGACTCCAGTGATAAAGACTTCAGACTTGACTCGGACTCCAGTGATAAAGACTTCAGACTTGACTCGGACTCCAGTGATAAAGATTTCAGACTTGACTCGGACTCTAGCTTAAAGACTTCAGACTTGACTCGGACTCGAGCTTAAAGACTTCAGACTTGACTCGGACTCCAGCATAAAGACTTCAGACTTGACTCGGACTCCAGTGATAAAGACTTCAGACTTGACTCGGACTCCAGTGATAAAGATTTCAGACTTGACTCGGACTCTAGCTTAAAGACTTCAGACTTGACTCGGACTCCAGCATAAAGACTTCAGACTTGACTCGGACTCCAGCATAAAGACTTCAGACTTGACTAGGACTCCAGCTTAAAGACTTCAGACTTGACTCGGACTCCAGTGATAAAGACTTCAGACTTGACTCGGACTCCAGTATAAAGACTTCAGACTTGTGAACATCTCTGGCTCAGCGTCTTTATTAATTCACGCATGTAGTATAATTTAATGTTTATTTTAAAGCACTGAATCGCTATCGAATCGTGATTCATTCGATTCTTAGCATTTTAATTGATTGTTGAGCGAAATCAACGATTCACGATTCACGATTCAAAAATACATGTTTCAAGATCGATGCATATGCATCGTCAGGATTTGTAATCGATGCATCAAGAAAACGAGTGAATTGTTACACCACTAGTGGCAACCTATCACGGTACCACGCTTGAATTCCTGAGAGCAACCCATTCTTTCACAAATGTTTGTAGAAGCAGTCTGCATACCTAAGTGCTTGATTTTATACACCTGTGGCCATGGAAGTGATTGGAACACCTGAATTCAATGATTTGGAGGGGTGTTCCAATACTTTTAGCAATATAGTGTATATTAATATGAACGCTTTTGTCCCATCCCAGGGAAACACATTCTGATTACGTTCCGCACACAGAGAAGTTCCACAGCTGCAGTGGTTAAAACAATACAGTATTTGTTTGTTACACATGTAAACCGAAACCGAAAGACCCGGACCAGTTTTTTTCCAGTACGAATACTGCACCATTGCACCACTAGTATATAGACACAAAGATTTTATATTTTAGCCTAAATTCTTGATGTTAAAATTGTAAAGACAGCAGCATAGTGCTTTGACAGACAAAGAGGTTGTCAGTGAGGTGCCGGCTGTTGCTTTAACCTCACAGCTGTCATTATCTGAAATTCAACATCACCATATAACACAAAACAGCCTCCTGTGGAGTTCATCTTGAGGCATCTGACACAAAGATGCAATCCCACATGCAGTTTCCCCTCACTCAAGAAATGCATAAGCTAAAAATGTTGTACATTTCCTCCTTCTGTGACACTGCATGCAAGACTTCATATAAGGTAAGATTGTTTAATGTTTTTGAAATAAATCTCTTATGCTCACCCAGGCTGGAATTACTGGATCAAACTAACAATAAAAAATGTATACTGTGAAATATTATTACAATTTAAAAGAACTGTTTTCTAATTTAACATATTTTAAAATCTAATTTAATTATGTGATGGCAAAGGTGAATTTACTCTAGTTTTCAGTGTCACATGATCTTCGAAAAGTCATTTTAATATGCTGATTTGCTGCTAAAGAAACATTTCTTATTGTTATCATCAATATTGAAAACAGTTGCTCTGCTTAATAGTTTTGTGGAAACCATGATACAATGTTCAAAAGAACAGCATTTATTGGAAATAATTCCAAATAATTCATACTAAAAATAAACATACTGACCCCAAATTCTCTGAACGGTAGTGTAAATAGCTTTATGAATTGTTTATTTCCCAGCTTTTAAAAAGTCTTTTGGACCCCACTGTATATTTACAAGGAATACTCATACAGCCATATATCTCAAAGGAGTTCCGTTCTCACATCCAGTTAAATGAAATGGTTTCATTTTTGTGTCATAAACATCATCTCAATGTGTTTGAGTTTTTCAGAATTGATGATAATTGTTAATTGGGTAAAGGGTCTTTAACCGTTTAGTATACTGATTTGAAACACCATCAATCTGTGGCTTAATTAAGCAGGTAATTGATAGAAGTGCTGTTGATTTTGTATGTCATATTCTACAAGGCTAAATGTGAGCAAATGCAACTCCAAATGTCCTTTTCACATCCCTGCCAGGAGAACAGACTTAGATTTCCTATACATTTTCCAGGGAAATTAAAATCATAAACGCAAAGCTAACTTAAGCAAGTTCTGTAGAGGTATTTTCTGTGTTTGTAATCGATGTTCACTGTGACTAGTAAGACCTTTGCGTTTTTCCTGTAGAGACAACGTTCGTTCCCAAAAACGCTGTATTTTGTTGCCAGGCCAGTATATGGCGATGTCACTTTTTAATGAAACACTACGTGCCTATAGACTGAACACGTAATACGCATGCGCATGACATCACTGGTTTTAAAAATTCGTGTTTTTGTAGTTTACACGGAGATAATTTTCAAAAACTTGAACTTTGAAACCCCTTTTCAAAAGTTTGCGTTTTCAGGCCTCATGTAAATGAACGGCCAAAACTAGTTGAAAATGGTGTCGTGTAAACACCACTATAGATTATATAAGCTGAGAAAGAAAAGGACATAAACACCTTTAACAAAACAAATAAAAAGCAGGTTTTGTGATTTGGGCAACTGAAGAAAGAGGCATTTAATACCAAGACCAAGTCTCTTCACAAACCACACCAAACACATTTGCAATTCCACAATTTTTGTTGAATCTGTTCACATGCAACTGGCAACTTTTTCTTTGTAGGACATTGATTCCATCAATAATAGAAGTTGAGGATGTTTCATCATTTTATAAACTCCAAAAACAATCAATAGAAGTTCCTGTTGGTCCCTCAACTAAAGATACATGTCTTTGCAGTCTCTCATCTTAGTTGGTGTTTATAGAAGTCCAACAACTCCAGATGCCCACCACATGCCCATATATCAAGCTGTTAAGAAAAGCAAGAAGCATTAATGTGGCGGGGCTGCGTATATGGCTCTATCACATCAAAACCTGTCAAACCACAGCTCTTTACATTATTTGCATTTTGATCAATTACAAACCTGATTCCAAAAAAGTTGGGACACTGTACAAATTGTGAATAAAAACAGAATGCAATGTGGAAGTTTCAAATTTCAATATTTTATTCAGAATACAACATAGATGACACATCAAATGTTTAAACTGAGAAAATGTATCATTTTAAGGGAAAAATAAGTTGATTTTAAATTTCATGGCATCAACACCTCAAAATAGTTGGGACAAGGCCATGTTTACCACTGTGTGGCATCCCCTCTTCTTTTTATAACAGTCTGCAAACGTCTGGGGACTGAGGAGACAAGTTGCTCAAGTTTAGGAATAGGAATGTTGTCCCATTCTTGTCTAATACAGGCTTCTAGTTGCTCAACTGTCTTAGGTCTTCTTTGTCGCATCTTCCTCTTTATGATGCGCCAAATGTTTTCTATGGGTGAAAGATCTGGACTGCAGGCTGGCCATTTCAGTACCCGGATCCTTCTACGCAGCCATGATGTTGTAATTGATGCAGTATGTGGTCTGGCATTGTCATGTCGGAAAATGCAAGGTCTTCCCTGAAAGAGACGACATCTGGATGGGAGCATATGTTGTTCTAGAACTTGGATATACCTTTCAGCATTGATGGTGCCTTTCCAGATGTGTAAGCTGCCCATGCCACACGCACTCATGCAACCCCATACCATCAGAGATGCAGGCTTCTGAACTGAGCGCTGATAACAACTTAGGTTGTCCTTGTCCTCTTTAGTCCGGATGACATGGCGTCCCAGTTTTCCAAAAAGAACTTCAAATTTTGATTCGTCTGACCACAGAACAGTTTTCCACTTTGCCACAGTCCATTTTAAATGAGCCTTGGCCCAGAGAAAACACCTGCGCTTCTGGATCATGTTTAGATATGGCTTCTTTTTTGACCTATAGAGTTTTAGCCGGCAACGGCGAATGGCACGGTGGATTGTGTTCACCGACAATGTTTTCTGGAAGTATTCCTGAGCCCATGTTGTGATTTCCATTACAGTAGCATTCCTGTATGTGATGCAGTGCCGTCTAAGGGCCCGAAGATCCTGGGCATCCAGTATGGTTTTCCGGCCTTGACCCTTACGCACAGAGATTGTTCCAGATTCTCTGAATCTTTGGATGATATTATGCACTGTAGATGATAATAACTTCAAACTCTTTGCAATTTTTCTCTGAGAAACTCCTTTCTGATATTGCTCCACTATTTTTCGCCGCAGCATTGGGGGAATTGGTGATCCTCTGCCCATCTTGACTTCTGAGAGACACTGCCACTCTGAGAGGCTCTTTTTATACCCAATCATGTTGCCAATTGACCTAATAAGTTGCAAATTGGTCCTCCAGCTGTTCCTTATATGTACATTTAACTTTTCCGGCCTCTTATTGCTACCTGTCCCAACTTTTTTGGAATGTGTAGCTCTCATGAAATCCAAAATGAACCAATATTTGGCATGACATTTCAAAATGTCTCACTTTCAACATGTGATATGTTATCTATATCTTTTGTGAATAAAATATAAGTTTATGAGATTTGTAAATGATTGCATTCCTTTTTTATTCACAATTTGTACAGTGTCCCAACTTTTTTGGAATCGGGTTTGTACTATGGGATGGTGTCACATCTCCATGAATATTTGTACAATTCCTTGCATGTTAGCAATTATAATTTGGGGTAATAAACATTATCTCTTTCAAGAACATGTATAAATAATTTGAATAATGAATACATTTTTAAAATCAAAAGTTGTATTTGTTAACATTAATGAATGCACTGTGAACTAAAATTATTTTATTTTTTTATTTTTAAATATTACTTCTTGTGTTATTTATTTAAAGGAGTAATTTTACCTGTACTGTTTGGGACTGAACATCATGATGACTAAATTCATTTTCAGTGAGAGAGGCAGACAGAGCTTAAAGAACTTAAAGTGATAGTTTACTTTTACTCATCCTCATGACGCTCAAAACCCATAAGATTTTTGTTTATCACACAAATGAAGATCTTTTTAATAAAATCTGAGATCTTTCATTCCCTTCATTGACAACTACGCAACTACCACTTCAAAAAGTTCATAAAGAGATCGTAAAACTAATCCATATGAATTGAGTGGTTTAGTCCAAATTTTCTAAAGAGACTCGATTGCTTTATATGATGAACAGATTGAATTTAGGCTTTTATTCACATATAAACATTCAACAACTCACACATCAGTTGTGGTAAAAGGAAGCTCAAGCATGTTCGCTTGATGTGCAAGAACCAGTGAGGTTCATTTTCATATTACGGAGCACATTTGAACTTCAGCAAGAACCAATGAGGTTCATTCTCGTGTTACGCAGCACGTTTGAGCTTCAGCAAGAACCAATGAGGTTCATTCTCGTATTACGCAGCACATTTGAACTTCAGCAAGAACCAGTTAGGTTCATTCTCGTGTTACGCAGCATGTTTGAGCTTCAGCAAGAACCAATGAGGTTCATTCTCGTGTTACGCAGCACGTTTGAGCTTCAGCAAGAACCAATGAGGTTCATTCTCGTGTTACGCAGCACGTTTGAGCTTTTACAAGAACCAATGAGATTCATTCTTGTGTTACGCAGCACGTTTGAGCTTCAGCAAGAACCAATGAGGTTCATTCTCGTGTTACGCAGCACGTTTGAGCTTCAGCAAGAACCAATGAGGTTCATTCTCGTGTTATGCAGCACATTTGAACTTCAGCAAGAACCAATGAGGTTCATTCTCGTATTACGCAGCACGTTTGAACCTAATTGGTTCTTGCTGAAGCTCAAACGTGCTGCGTAACACGAGAATGAACCTCATTGGTTCTTGCTGAAGCTCAAACGTGCTGCGTAACACAAGAATGAATCTCATTGGTTCTTGTAAAAGCTCAAACGTGCTGCGTAACACGAGAATGAACCTAATTGGTTCTTGCTGAAGCTCATTCTCGTGTTACGCAGCACGTTTGAGCTTTTACAAGAACCAATGAGATTCATTCTTGTGTTACGCAGCACGTTTGAACTTCAGCAAGAGGTTTGTTCTCGCTCGTCAAGTAGGTTCAAGAAGGTTTTATGGTCTCTTTATGAACTTTTTGAAGCATCAAAGTGGTAGTTGCGTTGATGTCTATGGAGGGTCAGAAAGATCTCGGATTTCATGAAAAATATACTTTTGTTTTTTTTTTTTTTTTTTTTTTTTTTTTCCCAAAGATGATCAAAGGTCTTACGTGATTGGAATGACGTGAGGGTGAGTAAACGATGACAGAATTTTCATTTTTTGGTGAACTATCCCTTTAATTATGTCACAGCTACTTTTGAACGTCCATCAATGGAGAAAGATGCTCTTTTTCAGCCAGATGGTATCACAGAGGCTAACTGGGTTATGTTAACCTGCCTTATTTTGAACTGGATCTGTATATTTGTCAAAGTAAAATAGGCACCTGAACAGCTATTTGATGCTCCATTTGATTTAGTGACATCAAGAGTCATATTTCAGATATCGCTTGCCCTCTACACTGCTTTGTGCATCATGCTTGGCACATGGTGATGGCCAACACATGGTCACCATCTATAGCTCCAGTGATCTGAGTCCAGAGTCACACAGATAACAGGTGCAGCAGAGTTTGAGAGCTGTATTACCTCCTGACATGTCAGTCTCAATCACACCTCTCTGCTCATTCATCTCTCACCAGCTCTACACTTCAGCTGCTGTCATTCAGCAAACTTTCCTTGTGTCAATCAATCTTTTCTTTTTTTTTTTTGTGGACACAGCTCAGTTGATTCACACACATGACTGATTCTCTAAGACACTGTGAAATGGTACTGGGCAGAAAGTTATGATTTGGGTGAATAAAAACATGCTAGGTCTTCATTCTGTCATTGTTAGTGCCGGTTCACACATGAACACGTTTTTGGTGATAAAAATGCGAGATGCAGGTCAGTGGAATGAAAAAAAAGCGTGAGGTCCAGCGATGTGTTTGTTTTTTTTTAAAGCTGAAATTCTTTTAACTTGAGCGCCACATT
This sequence comes from Coreius guichenoti, assembly GCA_039654105.1. Classification (NCBI taxonomy): domain Eukaryota; kingdom Metazoa; phylum Chordata; class Actinopteri; order Cypriniformes; family Gobionidae; genus Coreius; species Coreius guichenoti. The sequence continues at coordinate 33,828,373 of CM077184.1, forward strand.
TTTAGAATGATGTGTCATGCACAAGTCGCTCTAGAAGATGCAAGAAAATAGAAGATTCTCAGAAAATAATCAATTTTAAAGCACACTTTTCGCACTTTCACTATTTTGTATACTACTGTACCAATGTCCAACATTGGTATCATTAAATTTCTTAAACATTACCACCCTGTATCAATTGTCACGAATTGTCTCAAATTCTGTAATGTGCTTAAGAGCATTCTATGATGGAAATTATGATGGTGGAAATTACATTTAAAACATAATAATTTTTATTTCTAAGGCAAAATTGCACTGCTAGAATTGTACAGTATGTGGCCTAAATTCACACAGTTAAATAATATTTTCACACTTTTTTTTTTTTTTTTTTACAAAATTACATCTTTGACCATTAAAATACACTCACCTAAAGGATTATTAGGAACACCATACTAATACTGTGTTTGACCCCCTTTCGCCTTCAGAACTGCCTTAATTCTACGTGGCATTGATTCAACAAGGTGCTGAAAGCATTCTTTAGAAATGTTGGCCCATATTGATAGGATAGCATCTTGCAGTTGATGGAGATTTGTGGGATGCACATCCAGGGCACGAAGCTCCCGTTCCACCACATCCCAAAGATGCTCTATTGGGTTGAGATCTGGTGACTGTGGGGACCTATTGGGTTGAGATCTGGTGACTGTGGGGGCCATTTTAGTACAGTGAACTCATTGTCATGTTCAAGAAACCAATTTGAAATGATTCGAGCTTTGTGACATGGTGCATTATCCTGCTGGAAGTAGCCATCAGAGGATGGGTACATGGTGGTCATAAAGGGATGGACATGGTCAGAAACAATGCTCAGGTAGGCCGTGGCATTTAAACGATGCCCAATTGGCACTAAGGGGCCTAAAGTGTGCCAAGAAAACATCCCCCACACCATTACACCACCACCACCAGCCTGCACAGTGGTAACAAGGCATGATGGATCCATGTTCTCATTCTGTTTACGCCAAATTCTGACTCTACCATCTGAATGTCTCAACAGAAATCGAGGCTCATCAGACCAGGCAACATTTTTCTAGTCTTCAACTGTCCAATTTTGGTGAGCTCGTGCAAATTGTAGCCTCTTTTTCCTATTTGTAATGGAGATGAGTGGTACCCGGTGGGGTCTTCTGCTGTTGTAGCCCATCCGCCTCAAGGTTGTGCGTGTTGTTGGTTCACAAATGCTTTGCTGCATACCTCGGTTGTAACGAGTGGTTATTTCAGTCAAAGTTGCTCTTCTATCAGCTTGAATCAGTCGGCCCATTCTCCTCTGACCTCTAGCATCAACAAGGCATTTTGCCCACAGGACTGCCGCATACTGGATGTTTTTCCCTTTTCACACCATTCTTTGTAAACTCTAGAAATGGTTGTGCGTGAAAATCCCAGTAACTGAGCAGATTGTGAAATACTCAGACCGGCCCGTCTGGCACCAACAACCATGCCACGCTCAAAATTGCTTAAATCACCTTTCTTTCCCATTCTGACATTCAGTTTGGAGTTCAGGAGATTGTCTTGACCAGGACCACACCCCTAAATGCATTGAAGCAACTGCCATGTGATTGGTTGATTAGATAATTGCATTAATGAGAAATTGAACAGGTGTTCCTAATAATCCTTTAGGTGAGTGTATATATATATATATATTCAATATTTCACTATTAGTTTATAGTCATAATCAAAGTTTTAAAAATGTGACTCATATAAGAAAAACTTTTTGTCATAGATTAAAAAAAAGATCAACCCTTGATATAAAAGTGGCTGTAGTCAAAGAAATACCCCATTATATCCTTGAGTAAGTGTGTTGTGTAACTGAAGAGTGGTTGCATGTAGTCAGGCTTGACTGGACAGTAGATGTGTCAAGTATAGACAAGATGTTGAAATTCTACAGGAGAGGCAGTCCACTCAGGGTCACCTGCAGCCACAACACTCACGTAATGCTGAATCAAAACAAATCAGTTGAAATGGAAGAAGTGAGAGTGGAGAACATGGATAACAAAACCGGTGAAGTCCCTCCTGACCTCACAGCTGTCCATGCAAAATATCATGCAAACAACCAGACGCCACCAGAGAGTTAAAGGCCTTGTCATGAAAAGGATTTCAACCGCAAACATAAAACTACACTAAAAGCTTTTTTGTATCTGAAGTGCGTGGCCTCTCAGCCCAAGCAAAAGTAATTTTCCTCAGCACTGACCCCGAGGGCAGGGATACGGATGTAAAGACAGGGTTTGGAATCAGGTTCTCGGCTATCACAGATGGAGGGGCGGAAAATGGTGGCAGTGTAAGCGAGAGATTTCTGCACTTAGTTCTCTGCCCTGTCATAGTCCTCAGTTTTTGAATTGTGTCAGAGCTCATGGGAGGGTGAGGGCAATAATTTAAAGAAATGTTGTGGTTTCAGTAGAAGTTAAGTGTTACAGTGTAGGCAATGGAAAAGGAGCAGAGGATCTCAATTGAAGCGAATTTAGATTATTTACCAAACAAAAACAGCAATCCAGAAGGCATGAATCAGCGTAACAACTTCACATATGTACAGACAATACAGTACAAAGAGAAGAACTAAACTGAGGGCTTAAATACATGGCTAAATGGGGAACCAAACAAGGTTCAGGTGAACATAATCAATTAACCAATGACTAGCAAGGGGAACAGGAACTAAACACAGGAAGGAAACATAGGAACCAAAGGAAAAACAACATCAGAGTACACATATAGAACATAAATGTTACATTGAGCTCCATCAGTAGCATTTATGATGGTGTTGCACAAATTATTTAAATAAAAGTGAAATTTTATTCGATAATAGTGCGACAATAAAATACGTTTTAATTAAATATTTGCTCTGCGTGTTTGAGTTAAGTGCAGTACTTCATATCTGCGTGTGCTTTGAGTTTTGGCCACTTATAACATGAATTTGGGAAAGCAACATGCAACATTACCATCTTCTTCCCAAACTTTTGATGAGAAGCACTTATTAGAAAAAAAATAAAATAAATAAATAAATAAATAAATAAATATATATATATATATATATATATATAAATCTTGATGGTTTAACGTTTGAAAATGAAGAAATTAATAAGTCTTACAGTAAATATTAATTAAACAAACGTGAAACAAAATTATTATTATTATTATTATTATTATTATTATTATACTATTTGGTATATGTTTTAATATATACAAAACTTTGGGCCTCATTGTGCAGCCCTACAAACAAGCACAGAAAACCTGCATCATTAAAAAAAAATATTTTTTAAATTGCACAATTTTTATCAGAAAAATTACTATTAGATGTTTTCCTCAAATCATGCAGCCTTAGTTTGACATAATTTTGATTACCACAAAAAATAATGTCCACTTGTCCCTCCTTTAAAAAAAAAAGATTAATAAAGTAAATCCGTAAACATTAATATACTCACTTTTCAATATTTTCACTATTTCAATATAGTCAAAAGACGTAAAAAAACAAGGCCTACGTGTTAACATGATTTTGGTGTGAAAAACTAAATCCCTTAGTAACCTTTTCTGTACAAAATTTCAATCTTCTTTATGACTCGAAATCATAAAAAGACTGTAAAAGTGATAATTTAGCGGTTTTACAGCTTAAATAATAGTTTTAAAAGAAGAATTAATGTAAGTGCTTTTATAAAATTATTTATTATGAAAACTCTTTCCCCACCATTGATGGAATTTTCCGGTAATTCATGTTTTCACTGTTATATGGTAGGGGGCACTATTACGCATGTTCTAAAAGAGTACAGTATCTCCGGATCAAAACACAGGAAAAGAAGAAGCAGAAACAAGCGACAGAAGCATTGCTGACGCACATGTAAAATAAAGCGATCATCAAACATAAAACAGCATATAAATCAAAACTGCTTAATGTTACCATATGAAATGTCGAACCCAGGAAGAGGTAAAGGCTGCTCTGAAGGACTTGATCTACTTGATCTATGTTTTGATCATCATTTTGAATCTAACTGTAGTCTTTGATATAAATGCAATTTTCTCTTGGTTTTTATTTTTTATTTTTTATGGTACTTACCCACATTCAAAAACAAATGAATGGAGCTAGAATAAAATGTTTTTTTTATTTTTATTTTTTTGTTTTGTTTAAAGGTGCAGTGTGTACTATTTATGATGATCTATTGACAGAAATGCAATATAATATACATAACTATGTTTTCAGTGGTGTATAAAGACCTTACATAATGTACTGTTATGTTTTTATTACCTTAGAATGAGCCATTTCTATCTACATACACCGCGGGTCCCCTTACAGTGACGTCACCATTTTGCGCCACCATGTTTCTACAGTAGCCCTAAATGGACAAACTGCTCTACAGACCGCTAGCTACTCTAAGCTGTCTCAGACGACGACATCTTTGTCCTGTGTAGGCCACCGTAGCTTCTCTATGTGCTTCGAAAGGGAGGGGTGAGCGGTGGACGGTTGCAATTCGCAATCTCACCTCTAGATGCCGCTAAAATTTACACAGTGCATCTTTAAAAGCAGAGGCTCTTTTCTTTCTTTTGATATATTGACTGTTTACATATTCATGCAATAAAATATTCTGGAGGCCATGAATGTTTTGTGAAAATTATCAAAAATACTTTAAAAACGTTGATGGGGAAACGAGTTAAATCCACTTTTTTGGGGGGCTTTTTTTAAAGGAAAACAAGGGATGAATTTAAATAAATTGTGATATTTGTGATTGATCAACATTATGCCACAAATGCTGTTGACTGACATAATTTAATTTGAACACTAATAGTCCACTTCCTAACATTACAGTGTCTCAACAGACACAGAGATTGTCGTTTGTAAAGTTAGTCCCTGCGAGAAGAACAATAGCATGGGAAACAAAAACTTTCGTCTGTTGTGGTGTCTCAGTGGAAGCAGTCATCATGTCAAGTTGTGAGAAACAAGTAGCAGTGAAGTTAGGGAAGTATTTGCATTGCACTGGCAGTCCCATTCGCCTGAGTGTTGGTCTTTTGACTTTGATAGAGATATCAAAGTAGAAGCCCTGCCATCCCTGACATTATACTATCACACATCACATCTGAATCAGATTTTCATAAAAAGTTAGGTGTGAGTTTACGTGTTTTGCTATGCTGAGCATTTGCCTACAGTTTGAGAGCACACATTCGCGCACGTGTTCATTTAAGTGAACAAGTGTATAAACAAGACTTTCATGGCCTTAGGCTTCAAATTTGATTTTTCTCGTAAATTTCATACCCCCCGCCGCTCTGCTCACACCCCCCACCTTAACTGACACTCTGTGTCACTTTGATGCAGCACATTTTTAGCACGTCACAATCACAATAATAAAGCGGTGTGTGTGCGCTGTCACTTGATGAAGTCACTGCCGTTTCTTGCCTGGTGAGAATGACATTGACAGGCAAAAAAGCACAGCATGGCGGGGTAACGCCAGAAGTGAGATGGCATTGACTCAAGCTCATCTAGTAAATCCTATTAATTTACAATGCGCACCTCCTGCCTCTCACCTATTAGATATTCTGATTAAAATCAAGGCTCTGAGCAAGACAGGGCAAGAGAGGATTTGGAGCTCCACCAGTCTGCAAATTTTTAGCCCACAACCCATCGCTAAAACAGATGCTAGGCATCACAGGTTCAGCTATTATTTGCCGCTATATGCAAGTGCACACTGGGGTGTGTGTTATTCTAGTGCTAGGCAGGAGCTATTTACCTCATGGTATTTGTGGTCCCGCTGCTACATCTATTTTATGTTCATTTTTTTAATCAACGCTTCAAGAGGGAAAACAAGTTTCCTTACAGGTAGTCAGAGCTCTAACTGTGACCTAAAATTAAGGGTTCACTTGCAAAATAAAGTTTGTTCAACAGGGTATGTGCCTTCATGCCCTTAAAGGGATAGTTCACCCAAAAATGAAAATTCTGTCATCATTTACTCGCCCAAGTTGTTCCATACTTGTATGAATTGCTTTCTTTTGCTGAACACAAAAGAAGATATTTTGAAGAATGTCAGTAACCAAACAGTTGATGGACTTCCATAGTATTTTTTTCCCATACTATGGATTTCAATGGGGCCCATCAAATTTCAAACATTTTTTTTTTTCTCAGTAGACCCCCTAGCATGCCTTGGACATTCAGCTACATTTCTTGTTTAATGCTCCATGTTAGAATTCAAAAACACGATGCGACAAAAGATAATAGAACCCATTATAATGAGTGATGCTGTCTACACTGGATGAGGTGTGACACAAAACAATAAATCTCCGACAGTAAACTGATGCCCCGTTCTATTTCTGACGTACTTCAAGTGCTTGTGTTACTTCTGACATGAAGAACAAATGGGATTTGTAATGATCACTTTGTCGTGTCCAGTGTAGACAGCCTCGGTGCGACGCAACAGTAGACACGGTGTAAACAAATGATGACAAAATCCTTATTTAGGGTGAACTATCCCTTTAATGATTTGCATCTGTACGGTGTATATAAAATCTTTGAGTTAATGGCTTGTGCCTGCATAAGAGGTTGAATATGTTCTGATGTTTGCCTCTCTTATGGAAATATGGAGGCACTTAGGTATATTGTTAATCTAAAATTGTTACTCTTTAACCTCAATAAATGGATCTACATATCCTTCAGCAAGAAATATACAAAATGTTCACAGAAGGTATTGCTTTTTCACAGAAGTCTGTTTCATACTGAAAGCAATTTGAAAATAAAATGAAAGTTCCATGCAATCGGTTACCATCAAGCGATAATTACCCACAATAGAAACCGTGTATTTTCACTGCATTTTCAAGACACTTCTGGTACTTCAAAAGCCAAGAACCCCATCATTTGAGACTAGGACATTTGCACTTAGTGACTGGAGTGATTTTATGTGCAAATGGATATGGGAGGGCTGAGGGCATCAGCTGGATGCATTCATATGTCACATCCCGCTCATCATGATCTAAAAATAATCTCGTAACAGCAGAGACTAGAAGAATGTAAGCTGAGCAGCTAGGTTTTACTGATTTATGGATGAGCTATCTATCTATCTATCTATCTATCTATCTCTCTCTCCATCCATCCATCCATCCATCCATCCTAACAGCATGGAGAAAATATATTTTATATCCCAACACCCCAAACAGTAATCATTTGAATTGTGTTGTTAGAACTCATGTGCGAGGCCCCTCCACTCACACCGCCCTTGGGATGACCCTGGCTGTTTGTATTAATGGAGAGATTATTATGGAGATGATGGATGGATTCAGGACTGACTAAGAAGACATTTGTGATATGTGGAAGTTTAAATGAGAAAACTGGTGAGAGATGGATGATAAAGATTTAGACCTTTAGATATCTTCTTTTAAACCAACGTCACAATGTACTCTGAACTCTGAGAGAACAGTCTTCATCACTCTTAGACAGCATGCTAAATATGTATCTCTGTCCTAATGTCTGTCAGGAGTGGATGAACTGCCTGTGTCATCTCAAATGTCCTTACTTTCCTGTCAGTGTGTCTGCGTCTGTCTCTTCCTATCTGTATGTGAATATGTGTGTGTGTGCGTCTCTGCGTATTCAAAGACACCATCTTCACCTCTTCAATTGGTAGAGTATCCCGTATGAAACTGGAAAGATAACTGCCGCAGAGGTAAAGTCTTGATTGAATTTTGAGAGATTAATTAAAAGCCATTATTCTGCAATATCTGCCCATGGGTATTACGGCCCAAAGCATATGGTGTTTAATTATCTTTAGAGCGATTGAATGACATTGTTCCTCTTCGCTAAATGTTTACACTCTCAGTATGATCACATTGTCTGTCTTCGAGAAAACTTCACATCCATCATGCGCCGTACCTGTCAAGTCTGTCATTAGCGCACGTTGTCTCAATGCATTTTAAGCATTTTGAACACAATGGATGTGTGTACAACCCCTAAAAAATTTTAAAATAGCAGTTATACTTAGAATTTTAGAACATAATAATTATTTTTAATGGACAACTCTAATATTCTAGACTGAAAAAGAGGGCAGACGTGTTACTGGATCAACATATTTTGTTTTTTTATCCTGAAACAACATTCCTGTCCAGAAATTTAGTCCCCATAAGTTTACCATAAAATCAGAGGGAAATGATAGGTGAACAACACTGGTGTAGAAGCCCTACACCCTGATTGTAAGCCTAAGCTTGACATAAACTGTAAACATGTCCCTTAAATCTGATTGGTTGATTCAAATGTTGTTACATGATCAATAAAGATGTTGAGCCAGGAACATGTTGGTGAAATCACGTTCACGCCAGGCGCGACACAAGTGTTTTTTGCTAGTTTCAGCCAGACGCAGTTATCATTTTCACATCCAGCGCCACATTTTTTTAAATAGCAAATGCACTCGCGCCCCTCTGTTCGCCCTGGGGTCCGTTCTTCGTACGTCACTAACTCAGTTAGTTGGATTTGATTGTTGACGATTTGGCATGATCTTGAATTGTTTGGTTCTTCGAAGCTCATCCTGGACTTGCTGTCATAGCAACAGGCCAGTAATCTTAAACCTGCTCTGGAGCAGGCTTATTTCATGTAAACAGGATTAGATTGCATCTTGAGGTGACACTTAAAATCTGTCCCAGCCACTGCTACTTTATTACAAGAGTTCATTACTGAACCAGGGGCAATAATAATTTTAAATAATAATAATAATAATAATAATAATATAAAAATGTATTTGAAAATAATATTATAATGTTGTGTATAATACTATAGACACAGCCACTTGACTGAGAGATTTATTTGTGATGGAATAATTACTTTATAATTTTATTGAAGTCTTACACACATGCTGTACAGTTAATCTGAGCCGTGCATTAATTTGAGTGGTGACAGATATTATGGGAGTGGCTTGATGCAGCGCAGGAGATGCAGATAACTTAATCTTGACCCTTAAGAAACTTTAATCAATACTGTCACATAACAAATCTGCTTCAAATTGAATTAAAAATTAAATGAATTGCTAATTACAACATTGAAATAAAAATGTAAAGGGTGTACCGATACTATAAAAGCGTGAATATAAATAATTGGGAATCATGTTTAAAAAAAAAACAGTACACATTTAATTTATCTATTATAAATTTTATGTTGTTTTGGTTGATTCCTTATAAAGTCCAGAAATTTGTGTTTTTTTTTTGTTTGTTTGTTTTTTAATTCGTCACGTTTTTCGCCAGGTGTCTTTTTTAATTATATGATGTCATGACGTTGCTGTCTTGCCGCCAGCCAATCGCTGCATTGCTGATCGTAGTTTCGAGTATCGATACACCTGCCCTCTTCAGGGAACACAGGAATGCGCAATAATCTCAGACTTAATCCAGATATTTTAATCCAATCCGCAAATTCGTTTGAAGAACCAAATTAGCCGGAGATCAGTTATCACGATTAGAAGATCTGGGATCTGTCAAATCATCTCAGATGTATTAAGCGAGGTACGAAGAACGGACCCCTGGTCTGAAAACGAGGTGTGTTCAGGTGCATTGTTGGCGCGTTGCTATTTTGAGGCAACTGGAAACGACTGCACCATTGACCAACAAAAACCTGGTCTAAAGTCAATATTTTTTGTGTTTTTGTGTTACTTAAAGCTAGTAATATGTGCCTATAGGTGGGTCCACAACATGCATACACTCTGCTTATTACACACACAGGGCACAAACAAACATTTTTAAATATTAAAAATAAAAGGATTCCTCTCTGGAGAAGCGTTCAGTCTTTGCGCTCGCAAATTCCACCATGTAAATAGCGAATCCGCCATTGTGCAAGCGCAACTGGCTTTTAAAGGGAATGGGAGATGAGACTCTGATTGGTTTATTGCACGTTACGCCCAAAACACACCCATGACTCATTAAGAGACTAGGTACAACCCTTTTGGACCACGCCAACCATTTTTTCCGTCGTTAAACTAGCAAAAGTGGATTTGGACATGCCCTAAGTGCACCTGCGCCATGCGCTTCAGACCATGTGCTCATATCGTTAAAATAGGGCCCTTTATGATGATGGATTTATAATAACACATTGTAAAAAAAAAAGTTGCTGCCTTAAATTTTTAAGTACAATCAACTTAGATGTTTAAGTCATTGAAACCTAAATTACATTAAACTGACGTTAAAAAATGAGTTGAATCTTGTATAAAGTTGAAAATTGCTTAACTTATTTTGATGAGTTAAAGCAATGTAAAAACACGTTGTCATAACTTACTGATCATATAATTTTTTACAGTACTTTCCATTTTCTTATTTAAAAGCCTGTTTTCCCTTTTGTTCAAAGCAAACTGCCCATGCACATACAGTAGATATAACACATTGTTTGGGGTCAGTAATATGTTTTAATGTTTATGAATTCTGAACTCCACTGAACCCAGCCAAACTACTACTACTACTGTGCTAACAACTTTCCCTATTGCTCACTGACTCCGTGTTATTTTGGCCCTTCCATATAAACATATAAAGAACACCATTCATTTCTGTCTGCTTTACCCTCACCGTGATTATCATTTACAGTCTAGGTGGACATTTGTCTCCATGCTTCTTGCTGGGTCATGGCCGACAGAAATAAGCCCACACAAAAATAAGCAGGCTACTTCATGTAACAATAACGCCTGGAAAAAGAATGATGCCTGTACTTACAGATGGAAATTTGGTTGGAGGAGAGAGCCAATTTCACAGGAAGGTAATTTTATCCTGGCTCACACTTCAGCCGTACACATCAGAGCCACCATCAGTGATCTTTCATGCTATTGTTAGAGCGCTGAGTGAGCGCTGAGTTACACAAAGGTTACTCCATTAACCATTACAGCCTGGCAAGAAACCATGAGAGAGTGTGAAAAAGAGCTACTGATTATAATAATCATTATGAAGATGATGAAAGAGAGAATGATGACAGGCCTTAAGCTTCATTCATATATTCCATAAAAGCTTTATCAGATGATCATTTTAAAAGATGCAAGTTGGGGGCTGTTCTTTGCCCTGTGAAGTTTGCACAAATCCCACAATGCATTTTCAGCAGTTTTAATAGCTTCCTTTGAAAAGAGAAGTAATATGCTTTTAATGAACAATTTCAATAGTGAAAGAGTATCAATAAATTTGCCCAGTCTTTAAAAGACCAGCTTTTTAGTTGCTATTTAAATTAGACTTCCCTGAAGTCATTGCATTAGCACTACCCAGAAGTAGTTAATTTATTTATTTACTTTTTATAGTGACATTTTAACGAACTCAGTAAACTTGTGGCAGACTTCTGCTAACTCTCTGAATTTTGTCACTGAATGATTTACTGAAGTCTTTATTTGGATAGACGGAAACAATCCCCCAGGTCACACTTCTTTCAACAACAGCCCCCCTCCCCCAAGCACATTAAATGGAAGATCTGAAATCTAAAAGACTTTATAACAATGATACTTGAATAATAAATGTGCATCGAAAAATTCCTTGATCCTGGTCAAACTCTCTCCTACTCGTTCATCCATCCCTATTTAAAATGAGTTTTTCTTCTGTGGATTACACAAAAAAGATATTTTGAAAAATGTAGTTTTTTTTTTTTTTTTTTATACAATGAAATTCAGTGGGGTTTAATGCTGTTTTGAACCCCAGTGAGTTTCATTGTATGAATACAGTTGTCACAGCCTTCTTTCTTACTGAATATTTTTTGACATTGAACTACACTACCATTCGAAAATTTGGGGTCAGTACTTTCTATATTAAGCAGTGCAACCATTTTCAACATTGATAATAATAATAAGAAGAAATGCTTCTTGAGCAGAAAATCAGCATATTAACATGATTTATGAAGGATCATTTTAAAATATATTGAAATAGAAAACAGTTCATTTAAATTGTCATAACATTTCACAATATTGCTGTTTTACTGTATTGTTGATTAAATAAATGAAGCTGTGAGCATAAGAGATTTATAAAAAAAAAAAAAAAAAAAAGAACTATAAAAAAATATTACCGACCCCGAACTTTTGAACCATAGTGCATTTGGGCTGTGTAAGTCTAATAAGTCAAATCCATTTCCGCAAAGTCACTTGCCTTATGAGTTACCATCAATAAATGTCACGTGCAAAGAATTTAATTTACTTTATTTTTTCAATCAGAGATGGGCATTAAGCTGGCTGAAGGGCTGCTTTATTTGAAAAAAGTCCGGCACAAGGCTCAAAGACAATCTTGAGCGTCCTTGCTGGACCTTGAAGACATGAAAATAGAACATGAGCCCACAAAGATTGCGACTAGTTCCTCTGTATTTATGTTTGTGGACAGCCCTGTCCAAAGCAGGTCACACAACTAGACTGAGTAGTATGTCTCTACCTCTGTGCGCCCATTTTTTTTTTTTCTTTCCTTTGCACTCCTTTCCTTTGTAACTTTGCATTAATAATGCAAACCACATTTATCACCATGAGCCCAAGAGAAAGAAGCCTTTCCTGGATATAGAAGCAGTACTTAACAGAGACGTCACCTGGGAAATAAGAGAGCATTTCCAAGGGCTTACTAGATCAAAGGGAATGCAAAAGTGGCAACAAAGTTCTAAATCCTGCCTCTAACTCATGTGAAATATGTATGCTTTAGTTTATGCGCATATCAGTATTACATATGTGAGTGTATTTTAAGTCTAAAGGGACTTGAGAGTGGATCTTAACTGAAACATGAATTTAATAGACTACCGCATCTTCCCAGCCCCATCTTGACACTCTCTTGTGCATCTTCTCTCTGGAGGCCTGGTAAGAAGCCTGATATATGGCATAATCCACCGCAGGATTTGATTAAAATCTAAAATATCACCTCGCTAGCCTTCTGACTCACTCAGGTGGATGTAAGGGCATTTGAAACAGGCGAACAGCTGGGCACACAGGCGCTGGCTCCAGGGGGGTTCTTCATGGTTGGGAGGAGGGAAATTAGAAGCGACTAACACCACTTGCCACTAATACCACAAAACACCTCTGACTGTGTTGCCTCACCTTTTGCCACATCTATCAATTGCGAGTGAATAGAAAAAATATATCATTATTATTTCTTACTTGCCACAAAAATAATAATATAATATAATATAATATAATATAATATAATATAATATAATATAATATAATATAATATAATATAATATAATATAATATAATATAATATAATATAATATAATTGTCACACTACTAGTTTGTTTAAGTTCATTTCTATTTAGGTACAGTTCAGTTTGAATATGTTTGTCGGCTCTATTTGTAGTTGTGTTTGGATGTACCTCGTTGGATTACCCAGTAAAAGCCTGTTAACTTTCATCATCGTCTTCTTCATGTGTTTACTATCTCCCTCACAACCCATGACTAAATACCTGATCCAAAAAGAAGTGCAAGTAAACAACGAATAGTTTTTTTTTTTTCTCAGTCGTCTCCAGTTCGTGTCTTGCTTCGATTCTTTTTTTTGTTTATTATGGACATCCCTACTGTGAAGCTGTTATGCCTTGAGCAGGAAGAATGCTCCCTTGAGCAACATCTGGAGGAATTCTTGGATCTTGGACCACCTTCCTCTGCACGTTTCTTTGTGTTGGCCTCAACACGCCACACGAGCGCAGTTGTCCGGGGAGGCTCCTTGAGGGAGCTTCCCTGCCTTTGTGGAGTGGGTGCTGGTATCCTGTGGATTATCCTTCACCTTTGATGACGTCACCAGCCCCACTCCAAACCCAGTGCCCAGCCAGAAACCATCGGGATAAAGCAGTTTGAGCCCACCGCAGACGTCGAGCCCTTCTCCACCGTGTGAGCCCAGCGGAGCCTGAGATGCGCGAGTCTGACCAGGTGTACATGCCGTTGCACCATCCACCGCCGAGGGAGCCATCGTGGAATCGGAAGACAAGGAGGAGAGCCCGCCCACCCTCCTGCCACTGAGAGCGAGACGCTGGCAGCACCAAGTTCGAAGATAACCTTCATCTGTCCCGTCAGTCCCACCCAGCCTCCCTCTCCCACCACATCTCCTAACCTAAAGGACTTATCCTTTATCATCTGACTATTTTTCATTCTCCAGTCTTATCCTCAGCCCTCAGCCTTTCCTGCCACCCACTCGTCACCGTCTCCCACCATTCCCTCTGTTTCTACTCCTCTCAGTGGCTTGGATACACCTCGGGCCAGCTGGGAACCGTCTCTGCCTGGGCAAGAGGAGCCCACGACTTCACCCACAACCGCGGCAGATGTTGCTCTTCCTCGACCCGTCTCCCTGACTCCCTCGCCTACGCTCCTCCCGCCCACAATTCCAGAGTGGACCCCTAGGTCAGTCGGCTCCACCTGGGTCAGACCTCGCCACACCTGCGCTGCGGACTTGCAGGCCATCTGCTGCACTTCCACTGCACCTCCACCCCTTCGACTACAGCCTGCTCAGTCATCCCTCAGGCTCAGGGATCAACCACCGCCCTCGGTTGCTCCAGCTCGCCCTCTGTCCTCTGGACCCACTCTGTCATCGGGTGAGGTCATCACTGCGGCGCGGTCGCCAGGGTCTTTGATGTTGCTCCATCGCCTTGGATCTTCCGCTACACAGTGGGCTTTTTCTCCAGCATCTTCGCCTGCGGCCGTCGCCATGGTGGCGTCAGGACTTCTAACACTATGGCTCCTGCCTCCATCAACGCCACCATAGAGCACAGTTATGGCTGTGGCCTGGGCACCGTCCATCATGCCCCTGCTCAAGGCTCCTCCCTGGCTTTCACCACCTTCAGCACTGCCCTGGATCCTTCAGTTCTGTTTCCTCCCGGTCAGCCGTCCTCCTCCTGAACCTCCTCCAGCATCCTCTGCCGGTTCACTTACCCTTTGCCAGCCCTTCACCATCCCTTCGCCATCTCCTCATCGTCCTCACCTCCTCTCTATGGCGCGAGGATGCGCCTTCCGGGAGGGGTCATTCTGTCACACCACTAGACTTGTTTCCGTTTGCACCATTTCTCCCTGCCTTGTTTGTTGTTGTAGTGATTCATTTGATATCGTCATTGTGTTCAGTTGTGTGTATGTCATTATCTCCCCTATTTAAGTTCGATTCAGTTTGAGTTGCTTTGTCGGGTCTCGTCTGTGTGTTGTTGTGTTTGGATGTACCTCGTTGGATTACCAAGTTGGATCATTAAAGCCTGTTACCTTTCATCATCGTCTTAGTCATCTTTGTGTGTTTACTATCTCCCTCACAACCCATGACTATAATATAATATACTATAATATAATATAATATAAAATAATTGTTATTCCACGTCAAGTCAAATCATGCTGTTTATTTGACATATGTACAGCAAGGTTACTGGGCATTAAAATGCATGTGGTGAGTCTCAAACACTGACAGTGCAGGCAATTGTGAGGACAAATACAGATACTCAGGATGTAGACAGACATGTAAACACAAAGGTAAATAACACCGTTTGTATGTCTTTTATTTGAATCATATCACTTTCATCAGTGAGGGTTGCTATCATTCTTACAACTTATTACTGTATGTTGCAGTTCCTTATAAAGTTACGCGATTTACATGATTTACATGTTTTACATGTTTAATTATTTCAAGCCATGGTAACGGGGAAAAAACAAGAAGTTAAAAAAAAATAGGTGGTTGGCCTATGATTTGAAGCTTTTCACGCCATGAGATGATCTAATACATATGACAATGTTAAGACTAAGCTGTTGTCTTCTCCTCCACTGAATGTGCAGTGATATTTCGCATCATTTATGTTATGAAGAAATGCATTGCCAATCAGAGCCTTTTTTTTAATGTCTCTTTACCTTGGCACAGCTTTGCTTTTGCTTCTGGCTGTAGGCAGTTTACATGGGGAAACAGGCCTCTGATACACAGTGTTTAGGAAGCATCCTTATGCACACAGCTGGTAAAAGAAGCATGATCTACAAAATATTCAACAGTATCAATACTATTCCTCACATATACTGGATTTAATTGTCTTTGGTTCAGAAGATTCCTTAATATGAGTCTCAGAGTGAAAGCAATGTTCCTATTTTTTTCCTGATCGCTCATTCCTGTAGATTCTTTGGAAGCATGAAGACCAGCTTAAAATATTTAGTGCAATTCAGACCAAAGACAAATAGCAGTAACATTGTCTGTGGCAAACAGTTGTGATTACGTGCTTGCTGTTTCTTATCAAATCAGGAATAGCTAAAATTATGGTAAATGTTTAATGTATGGGATTTTATGGGTGTACGTATATGAAACAATTTTCTCGATCAATATTTTCGTTTACTTTACAGTAAAAAAAAAAAATATTATTCTTATTAAAATGGGGCAAGAAGAAATAAACTATTTAACAATTTAAGATATGCTTTATTATACTGAAACTATATTAAATAGTATGAAATTATTTTGTTAAAAGTATATGACTGAAATTACACTTCTTTACCCTGCACGCTGTGTCCTTTTCGTTTTGCCGTTTTATTTGGCAGTTTTGTACCATAGAGTACTGAAATAATTGGTGCATGTGAACTGTACTTCTGGTGACCTATTTATGTATTTACTCTGATATTTGTTTTTGCTGTTTGTTTTTGCTATTTGTATTTGCTGTACTCTGCTGAGTCAATAGACCTGTTTGTGTGCATTATATACCATGGAAAGGGCAGCTGCTAAAATAGGAAGTAGACATTGCTTCAGTCAACCTAGTATGTACACATTGACATTTAGTTAAAATATGATATTTACCTTTTTGAGGATTTTGTTTTACGGAGTAAAATAATGAACGAGGATAGCAAACAGCTCTCAGCTGCCGTATATATCCATTTGAACTCCTGCCAGGGGCCAACGGGGTAAATATAACAATAAAGAGCTATTGATCGTCTAGGTCTGATGTATATTTGGAACTCAAAGTAATGAGAGGGGCACCTTGCCATGGACACTCAAGGACTTGAACATGGAACAGTGTCTGATGAGGTTTTATTGCTCATGATGAGAACACAAAGCCAGCACTTGGGCAGCAACATAAAGTGAGGACATTTTAGCCACTCAGTTAGCCTGGCAGAATGGTTGAGATTGCTTTCCCCCGGTAACCTTTAATAGAGGTGTATCTCTATGCTCCACTGAGAACAACCGTAATCTTTCGCTTCCGTTGTCACTGTCTTGCAATCTTTTTGGGCCACACGCACTTTAGTCAATTAGCACCATCAGATCCATCTGAGCTTTCCTACTCCCAGACTGACAGCAAACACACATACCCCCCCCACACACACAATATAACCGTAAGCAGACACATGTGCAGGGACAGATTATGGAGTCTGATTGCTCTGGGCACAGATACGTCACAGTGGGTCTAGCCTGAAAGAGAACGCTCAATGTCAAAGATCCATCAGCTCTATATCTTCCACAGCACTGCTGACACCCGCATGGGCCATCAAACTTTAAAAACACAGATATTTTGACTGAATATTTAATTGCTGCACTGAGTAAATAGTGAGAAAATATATTCTAAAACATTCAGGTCTTAAATGGATAGTTCACTCAAAACTGTTTTGGACCCCACTGACTTTCATTGTATGGGAAAAAACTTCATTTTTTTAGGTGAACTATCCCTTTAAGAATGTGTTTCCTGTTAACTTAAACCTTAATTTCTTTATAGTCATTTTGCCCAGTCTGGGATCATTGGGCCCCATTAGGAGTCTTATTATTCCATTATATCCACATTATATGTAATAGCTTTGCCTGTAACGCAAAGGTATTAATTAAAGATTGTCCATTTTCTTGCCCCCTTCATCCCTGGTTCTACAAACACCCACATCATCTCAGTGCTGGAATGTGCTAATTGAGTTGACAGAGGGAGCGGTGATGAAAGGGGGGAAAAAAGTATATTTTTCTTTTCTATTGTCTTTTTTCACTTATTTCCACCTTTACGTTTAAGACCCTAAACATTGAAAATAATTGCAAGTAAATGATGACAAAATTTCCATTTTTGGGAGAACTGTCCCTTTAAGGTGTGTGCTCACTTTGAGCTCATCTATATGCTAGTGTTTCTCATGTAAACATGTTGCCTGGTCTAGTGTAACCATAAATGTCAAGCAAATTAATTTGGGCAGATAGGCATATTTAACCCTTAAATGCATTAATGTTTTGCCAATTATTATTATTACATATTCAGGTCTTTAGCGACCCGGATCTATATCTAACACGGATGGATCTCTACCTGTCATGATAATATAAAACTCTCCTGATATTAGAGTAACAATTACAGAAGGATAAAATAAAGCATATGTTGTTACCTTTTGGAGCTTGGAAGGGTTCAGTTTGAGCAGATGTTTTATACCATCATCACTGTCCTCGTCAGAGCTCATTTCCCAGTACATTCAGCATCTGGATCATATTCACCATCTCAAACATATTCTCAGAACTATCATTTTCAACATCTTCAAAATCAATATTTTGATCGCTGACAGCTTCTTCACCAGATCCACCATCAAGTGACAGTGACACTAATATTTGATTGCGGTCAGTTGTTCTGCAGTATATCATTGAGCCATTTCAAGTTTTGCTGATGATACTTCCTATTCTTTTGTTTTCTGCCTGCGGTAACTATGAGTGAAACGTCACTTCACCATTGTGGATCAGACATTGCCACCTTGTGGAATAAAGGTGAATTGCACTTATTCCGTCATCAAAGATTCAATTATTGTTGTGCAGAAAAGAATATACTTCTACTGTTACACACCTCGGGTCATTAGCGACCCTATACAGTTTTTTTTACAAAAAAATGAATAGAAAAACTGGCATCCTTTTATATTTCTTTTTCTTGTTATATTGTTTATAATGAATTGATTGAGGAATACTAAAAAGGTTGATGTCTAACTTTAAAAAATTAATGAGGAGGAGGGTAGTGAATGACGAGGTATGCGTTTAAAATGGGTTAAAATGTGCAGTCTTTCTCTTCCAGAAAAATGGACAAAAACATTGATGACTCAGCTTGCACTACACGGTTTTTCTAGAACCAACCATCAAGTAGCAATTCATGATTCATGGCTGACGTAAATAAATCCTTCAATTTAAATAAAAATTAAATAACAAAGGAAGCATGTCAACACAGGACAGCCGCACTTATCATATTATTTATTTCGATGCGACTGCTAGGACTAACTTGCATATTTAAATAAACTACAATTTCGAAAGGCATCAGGTTTAAATGAATACTCAAAATGGCACTGTGGATCTGGCATCTGGAGAGGAGCCTTCTAAACCACATCACAATGTCAAATTAGTGGGTCGGAGCCTCTTTTTAAATTAGATATGAAAGCAGCTGCTTTAGAGGTTTTAGAGTAAAAGTTTATGAAAATAATACAGCAGCAGTAAAGGTCTGGTGCTTCTGTATGTAAATGTCATACAGTATGTCTCTCTCTCTCACTCTCTTTTTATTGCTTTCTCTTAACTGTTTAACTTCACTTTTTTATCTGCAACACCGTCGACCTATAGGAAAAACAAAAAATTTTGTTTACCTGGATCAGACAATAATAAGTGCAGGGAGCACATTGTGACCCCATAAAATAAGGGAGTTAAATTACCTCTCTTTGTTTTGAGGTACAGGGGAATAGATGAGAGGAGGGTTGACGTGCACTGAGATGGTGACAGGTGATAATGTGCAGCATGCCAGGTCTTGTGGGAGGGGCAGTATAGTACACCTATCCCAGCACCTTCATCCAGTGTTAATGAAAAATGACAGATCACCCACCCATAGCCCCTTCGTTTCTCACACGTTTCACACTCTGCGCTTTGCTTTCCCTCCCCATATGCCAGGGACTGTTCTTCTTCTAAATTTATCATTCAAGCCTATCTATAAAGCCGAGTTGATGGAACATGCTGCAGCAGGTTTATGTGAGAAATGGCTGAAATCTCTAAATTCCCTTCACTTCAAAAAGTTATTCCTTAAAGGGTGCAGGGTTCTGCACCATTAGTGGACCAAAACTGCAATAATTGTTCGATTTACTAAAGACAATGTGACAGTACTGGCCTGTTTAAAACGTGCCGCCATGATGTTACAATGTCTAAGTGACCTTACAAACAGATATACAAACCATTCAAAGGTTTGTTGTCAGTAAGATTTTTTTATGTTTTTAAAGAAGTCTCTTATGCACAACAAGTCTTCATTTATTTGATCAAAATACAGTATTAACAGTAATAATGTAAACTATTATTACAATTAAAAATAGCTGTTTTATTTTTTTATATATTTACTTCTTTGATGTCAAGATCCTTCAGAAATCATTCTAATATACTGATTTGGTCTTAAAGAAACATTTTTTTTTTATTATATTCAAAGCTGAAAACAGTTGAGCTGCTTTTTTGTGGAAACTGTGATACTTATTTCAAGATTCTTTGATCAATAAAAAGTTTAATGAGGAGAAGAAAAGCATTTATTTTAAAGTTTATCAAAAATTATATTTCGAACAGCTGCTCAAACAAACAGATCAATGCTTCAACCCTTAAACACATACCTCGGGTCTTTAGTGAACCAGGACGTCATTCACTACCCTCCTCCGCATTCATTTTTAAAGTTAGACATCAACCTTCTTAGTATTCCTCAATCCATTCATTATAAACATAACAATATATATATATATATAAAAAGAATGCCTCTTTTCCCATACATTTTTTGGTAAAAATTGTATAGGGTCGCTAATGACCCGAGTTGTGTAACAGTAGAAGTATATTTTTTCTGCACAACAATAATTGAATCTTTGATGACTGAATAAGTGCAATTCACACTTATTCCACAATTCCACTATGTCTGATACACAATGATGAAGTGACGTTTCACTCATAGAAAACAAAAGAATAGGAAGTATCATCAGCAAAACTTGAAATGGCTCAGCGATTTACTGCAGAACAAGAACTGAACGCAATCAAATATTAGTGTCACTGTCACTTGGTGGATCTGGTGAAGAAGCTGTCAGCGATCAAAATATTGATTTTGAAGATATTGAAAAGAATAGTTTTGAGAATATGTTTGAGATGGCGAATATGAGCCAGATGCTGAATGTACTGGGAAATGAGCTCTGACGAGGACAGTGATGATGGTATAAAACATCTGCTCAAACTGAATCCTTCCAAGCTCCAAAAGGTAACAAAATATGCTTTATTTTATTCTTTTGTAATTGTTACTCCAATATCAGGAGAGTTTTATATTATCGCGACAGGTAGAGACCCATCCCTGTTAGATATAGATCCTGGTCGCTAAAGACCCGAATATGCAATAATGATTGGCGAAACATTAATGCATTTAAGGGTAAAGGCACCACAGAGCCAAATTATGTCACTTTTGTATACCACCACTTTTAAATGTTACATTATTAAACTGATCTCAAACTGAAAATGAAACTCCAATGTATCTTCTGATTAAAATTCTAAACAGGCTTCAAAGTGCAAATAGAGATATAAATCCTTTGAGCCTTCACTGAGGTACAAAGAGAACATTTGAATGTCCACTATTACGCACCAGTCCGAAGCGTTAATCTTGAGTTTCTGGGGAAAGGGCCTGTCATAGCATTCACTAAATGGCCAATTAAATCACTATGAACTCCTCTGACCATTTTCTCCCAGTCAAGCCACTGGAGGAGCAACTCTCCCTGGCAATAAAACCTGCCAGTTCCCACCCAGTCCATTCCGGGCTAATTACAGCACATTAATCAAATCCAAAATAAACAGCAAATAAATACAGAAAATGTCACAAGGCGGTCTAGAGGAAGAAGGCCTCTCCATGCGGTAATAAATCCTTCCTCATCAAAACAAACTCAAAGTGTTGGGTTTCACTTCATTGAGGTTTGTAGAGATAAGGCAATAGCTACACAAAGGCTCTCTCGTGTTGCTGTCGTGGGCTTTGTAATGGAGCTCTAATGTAATTGCCTTTACCGCTTCATCATAGCTGGGCCATAGTCCTGCTTTTATCAGCTCTGTCAACACAGTCTCTGTGTGCTGAGCATTTTTATGTCTCACCATCCAATGCCTACAAAAACAGGCAATGGATCAAACTGTCAGGGAACGTTTTTGCGGCGCTACTGATTTTCTGATAGAGCGAATGTTATTTGTACATGAAAGAGGACCTCCAAATTCTCAGTTGTAAAGAGAGTGGGGGGAAAAAGTGGAAAGAAAATATCAAAGATCTGTGCTTGAATAAAGGTTGAAATGAGTGTGTGAGAGATCAGGCTAAGAACACAGAAGCAGAGCTCAGAGATCAGCCAGAAAAGGATGTAAACAGATGTCTGTGATGTATGAAGAATACCAAACGCTCAGAACAGCACTGTACAGCTCCAGCCTCAGAAATCCTATTTACCACTGGCACACTGAGCAACGCGCCACATTGTCTCTGAGAGCACGGCACGTTGTGTATGTTTGTGCGTGTGTGTGTGTGTGTGTGTGTGTGGAGGAGGACAGATAACGAGGTGCTGGTTGAGTGATCTCGCCCGCGTGGGTGCCTTGCACAGGCCTCTATTGGTAATGACTTTCTCCTCACCTCCTATCGGCACTAAAAGTTTTGAGTGTGTAAAGAACAGAGACAGCAGCAGAAAGACATGCAGGAAGACACCTATATTTAACACACCTTTTGACACATTTGTGAGCCATTGTGAATGTTCGTCTTTATGTAAAAGTGTGTGTGTGGGTGTTTATAAAAAAACACCCTGGGACCTCTACTTTTTCAAAATATAAATAAGAAAGTCATACACAGTCAAACCAAAAATATATTTAGACACCAGATATTATTTTTTACTAGTGGGTGCAGGATGCTATATTTCATTTATGTAAGTGAGGATAGCAAAATAAAGTAAACTGTGACATATTATACCCAAAAATTCTTCATACAGTGGACTACCAGTAAAATTGATAAAAAATTTGGGACCAAAGTTATTTAGACACTTTGGCCTGACCATGTTTTGCTGAAGTGTTTTTTCTTTAAAATTCATTTTTTCTTGAAAAGGCATGAAGGTGAGTAAATGATTCATTTTTGGGTGCTATCCCTTTAAGATTATATGGTCAAAAAATGGAGGAAGTATAGTATTAAGGGTTGCTCAAAAAAGTTAACAACAGACAGACAAACAAATAAACAATAAATAAAATAAAATAAAATAAAATAAAATAAATAAAAAATAAAATAAATGTATACTGTATATATGTATATTGTTAGAAGCTGCTCAAATCAGTTAAAAATTTACCCAATAGGATAAAAAATAACAATATTTAAAACACAACATAACACTATAACGAAATATTTGAAATATAAAAGAGATATAGATAGATAGATAGATAGATAGATAGATAGATAGATAGATAGATAGACAGACAGACAGACAGACAGACAGACAGACAGACAGACAGACAGACAGACAATGTAATATTTGTGTCTAAAATAAAATAAAATAAAATAAAATAAAATAAAATAAAATAAAATATTAGGAGTTGCTCAAAAAAGTTACCAAAAAAATTGAAAAAAAAAAAAAAAAAAAAAAAGAACACTATAACAATTGTGATTCATATGTTGAATAAAATCTAATAAATAATAAGTATATTATTGGGATCTGATCAAAAAGGAAAAATGCACTAGGATGGGTAAATAAATTAATAAATAAACAAACAAACAAACAAGCAAACAGTATAAATGGAAAGTGGCCTTTGTTGATGTCACATTTATAAACAACATACAAACCACTATCAGTTTGATGGTCCTGCTGAAGGTATTGGAATGGTCATCTAGCAGAATGTTAGTGGAGTGTTCCAGGTTTATGATTGATCCGTATCTCCGCCCCTTCAGCAAGGTACACAGGAAGTGGTTGAGGAGCTGAATGTCACTCAAAACAAATAATTCAGATAGTATCAGGGGCACGATCAGACTCTTCTCTCTAATCTCTCAATAACTCGACTCTGTCCCCAAACATCAATATATCTCCTGCATCTGTTCCTTAATTTCACCACAAGAGTCGGCCACAACAGCAAATATCATATCAACATATGTTTATGAATGCATCTGTCTATTCAATTTATTTACATAAAGGACATTTGAACATCCTTGATTTTTTGGAGAGAATGATCGCAAAACAAACAGAAAGAAAGATGTTTTTTTTGTTTTTTTTTTGCTAAAAGCTCTTTTTAAATTCTGCAAATACTTTAAATCCCATTTACAGGATTATATTAAGATTAATCTGAATATTAAGTGTGTGACGCACACCTGCTCTGCTTAACCGTGAGTCATGACCTGACACTCTTTTATTTGACTGCATTGACAAGCATTTGTGGAAACTGCTCTCCTGTATGTGCGAGCTCAGTGCCATGAGCACAGCTTTAATAAAGAGCTCAGACGCTATCAGCACAGGACCTGCCATAGCTCAGCGTAAGATTGACGGGGATGGGGAACAAAGACACCATCTCTCATAACGTAAACACAGGCTGACATTAATCACAAGAAGTGTCTGTCCCTGAAACGGCAGAGAGATAAGGTCGAGTAGGAACCGGGCTGGGCCTTCTACTGCAGTGACTCACAATGTTTCATTAATCTGCAGAGGGACAGTTCACCCAAAAATGAAAATCCTGCCTTCATTTACTCACCTTCATGATGTTTCAAACCTGTGTGACTTTTCTTTTGTCTGTGGGGCACAAAAGGTGCATTTTTGAAGAAGAACCAGGACAAGCTTTTCAGTATTGATCAGGATGATTAAACACTGTTTTGGGGTATTTAACCCTTTAATACAATACAAGTTAAATTCAATTGACAGCACTTTTTCATATTGTTCATAACCACAAAAATTAATTGCAGCTTGTCCCTCCTTTTTAAAAAAAAAA
Organism: Coreius guichenoti; assembly: GCA_039654105.1. Classification (NCBI taxonomy): domain Eukaryota; kingdom Metazoa; phylum Chordata; class Actinopteri; order Cypriniformes; family Gobionidae; genus Coreius; species Coreius guichenoti. The sequence continues at coordinate 33,853,150 of CM077184.1, forward strand.
AAAAAAAAGAAAAAATCTTGGTTAGAGTGAGACCCTTACAATAAAAACAAATGGGACTAACGTTAAAATACTCACTGTTTCAATAGTATAGCCACACCATACAGTATATATATATATATATATATATATATATATATATAGTGCATCCGGAAAGTATTCACAGCACTTCATTTTTTCCACATTTTGTTATGTTACAGCCTTATTCCAAAATGGATTAAATGCATTATTTTCCTCAAAATTCTACAAACAATACCTTATAATGACAATGTGAAAGAAGTTTGTTTGAAAGCTTTGCAAATGTATTAAAAATAAAAAACGAAAAAAATCACATGTACATAAGTATTCACAACCTTTGCTCAATACTTTGTTGAAGCACCTTTGGCACCAATTACAGCCTCAAGTCTTTTTGAGTTTGATGCTACAAGATTGGCACACTTATTTTTGGGCAGTTTCTCCCATTCTTCTTTGCAGGACCTCTCAAGCTCCATCAGGTTGGATGTGGAGCGTCGGTGCACAGCCATTTTCAGATCTCTCCAGAGATGTTCAATCGGGTTCAAGTCTGGGCTCTGGCTGGGCCACTCAATTACATTCACAGAGTTGTCCTGTAGCAACTCCTTTGTTATCTTGGCTGTGCTTAGGGTCGTTGTCCTGTTGGAAGATGAACCTTCGCCCCAGTCTGAGGTCCAGAGCGCTCTGGAGCAGGTTTTCTCAAGGATGTCTCTGTACATTGCTGAATTTATCTTTCCCTCGATCCTGACTAGTCTCCCAGTTCCTGCCACTGAAAAACATCCCCACAGCATGATGCTGCCACCACCATGCTTCACTGTAGGGATGGTATTGGCCAGAGGATGAGCGGTGCCTGGTTTCCTCCATACATGACGCTTGCCATTCAGGCCAAATAGTTCAATCTTTGTTTCATCAGACCAGAGAATTTTGTTTCTCATGGTCTGAGAGTCCTTCAGGTGCCTTTTGGCAAACTCCAGGTGGGCTGTCATGTGCCTTTTATTGAGGAGTGGCTTCCATCTGGCCACTCTACCATACAGGCCTGATTGGTGGAGTGCTGCAGTGATGGTTTTCTTCTGGAAGGTTCTCCTCTCTCCACAGAGAAACGCTGGAGCTCTGTCAGAGTGACCATCGGGTTCCCTTCTCCCCCAATCGCTCAGTTTGGCTGGACGGCCAGCTATAGGAAGAGTCCTGGTGGTTCCAAACTTCTTCCATTTATTGATGATGAAGGCCACTGTGCTCATTGGGACCTTCAATGTTGCAGACATTTTTCTGTACCCTTCCCCAGATCTGTGCCTCGATACAATCCTGTCTCGGAGGTCTACAGACAATTCCTTGGACTTCATGGCTTGGTTTGTGCTCTGACATGCATTGTTAACTGTGGGACCTTATATAGAAAGGTGTGTGCCTTTCCAAATCATGTCCAATCAACTGAATTTACCACAGGTGGACTCCAATCAAGTTGTAGAAATATCTCAAGGATGATCAGTGGAAACATGATGCACCTGAGCTCAATGTTGAGTGTCATGGCAAAGGCTGTGAATACTTATGTACATGTGATTTTTTTGTTCTTTATTTTTAATAAATTTGCAAAGATTTCAAACAAACTGCTTTCGCGTTGTCATTATGGGGTATTGTTTGTAGAATTTTTAGGAAAATAATGAATGTTATCCATTTTGGAATAAGGTAACATAACAAAATGTGGAAACAGAGAAGCGCTGTGAATACTTTCCAGATGCACTGTATATATAATAAAGTGTTGTTTAATTTCTAAAATGTATTTAACATTAAATTAATTAAAACAAAATTAATTAATTCAAATTAAATCCATGAAATGATGGGAACTCCAAAAAGGTTATATATATGAAGCGCCTGATAAAAAAGAACTAAAAATAATGCTTTCAGTCTATTTTTTATGTACTTCTCAGAAATATACTTAAAATTGCACTTACGTATTATACTGACTGTAAGTTTGGACTATACATGTACTCAATCTTTTGATTGAGATATATTTAAAAGTATAATTAAGTATTCTAAGTATACTTGGCTTGTAGCTGTTTAATCTTTTGATTGAGTAGCCTATTAAATACTTTTTTACATACAGTCTTATAAACTTACATTGTTTGAAAATATTGATTTATAAAGAAAATAGACATGCTCCTAACTCTGAATATCTGAATTTTTGTGTAGGCTAGTCCACTGGTAGTGTACACAGGAATTTACTTCAGATCTACTTTACTCTTTCCCCACCATTGACTGACTTTTCTGGCTATTCATGTTTTCACTGTTATACGGTAGGGGGCGCTATTATGCATCTTCTAGTATAGAATCTTCGGATCAAAACACAGAAGAAGAAGCAGAAATAAGCGATGCTTAGGCTGCTTCCAAAAACCTAGGCAGCTGACTTGTTGCCTTGACTTGTAAGACAACGTTTGTGCATGAAGGTACCTCACGAAACTGATTTCGGACAGACTTCTGATGCAGTGTAACAGTTTGATGATCTACAGCAAAATAGAGAGAGCTTTGGTGAGAACTAAACAAATTTTTAATTACTACATTAGTAATTTCTCGCTAGAAATTACATCAGAAATGGAAAATGTTGGTCAAAAACTTACATTTACACACAAACTGAGCAGCAAACGCAACTTTCGGATGCCATCTTTTTTTTCTAGCTCAACTGTCACAGAATTTAACGCACAGGATTGTGGGATATCAAAGGCAGCAAAGGATACATTTATGCTGCCTTCAAAACTCGATCAGATGAAGGTATCTCAAGAGACAGGAAGTGAAGCTAACATTGGATTCTGACGTGCCTTGATGCCTTCCTAACTTGAAATGTGTCCTCCGAAGGCAGCATTTTCCAGGTTTCGGACGCAACCTTAATGTTACCAAATGAAATGTCAAACCCATAAAGAGAAAACGACTAGAAAGCTTTTGGGGGTGTTGATGGACTTGATCTACTCCATCTATGTTTTGATCATCATTCTGAATCCCATCCGGACGTAGTCTTTGACAAAAATGTGATTTTCTCAGCTTTTTTTAATGAAACTTACCCACATTCAAGTGTTGATAAAAAAAAAAAGGATGCATGAAGCTGGAATAAAATGTTTTTAAAATGGAACATTAAGAGTACAGTTAAAGGTACAGTGGGGAGAACAAGTATTTGATACACTGCCGATTTTGCAGGTTTTCCTACTTACAAAGCATGTAGAAGTCTGTAATTTTTATCATAGGTACACTTCAACTGTGAGAGACGGAATCTAAAACAACAATTCAGAAAATCACATTGTATGATTTTCTAAATAATTAATTTGCATTTTATTGCATGACATAAGTATTTGATCACCTACCAACCAGTAAGAATTCCGGCTCTCACAGACCTGTTAGTTTTTCTTTAAGAAGCCCTCCTGTTCTCCACTCATTACCTGTATTAACTGCACCTGTTTGAACTCGTTACCTGTATAAAAGACACCTGTACACACACTCAATCAAACAGACTCCAACCTCTCCACAATGGTCAAGACCAGAGAGCTGTGTAGGGACATCAGGGATAAAATTAAAGACTTGCACAAGGCTGGGATGGGCTACAGGACAATAGGCAAGCAGCTTGGTGAGAAGGCAACAACTGTTGGCGCAATTATTAGAAAATGGAAGAAGTTCAAGATGACGGTCAATCTCCCTCGGTCTGGGGCACCATGCAAGATCTCACCTCGTGGGGCATCAATGATCATGAGGAAGGTGAGGGATCAGCCCAGAACTACACGGCAGGACCTGGTCAATGACCTGAAGAGAGCTGGGACCACAGTCTCAAAGAAAACCATTAGTAACACACTACGCCGTCATGGATTAAAATCCTGCAGCGCATGCAAGGTCCCCCTGCTCAAGCCAGTGCATGTCCAGGCCCGTCTGAAGTTTGCCAATGACCATCTGGATGATCCAGAGGAGGAATGGGAGAAGGTCATGTGGTCTGATGAGACAAAAATAGAGCTTTTTGGTCTAAACTCCACTCGCCGTGTTTGGAGGAAGAAGAAGGATGAGTACAACCCCAAGAACACCATCCCAACCGTGAAGCATGGAGGTGGAAACATCATTCTTTGGGGATGCTTTTCTGCAAAGGGGACAGGACGACTGCACCGTATTGAGGGGAGGATGGATGGGGCCATGTATCGCAAGATCTTGGCCAACAACCTCCTTCCCTCAGTAAGAGCATTGAAGATGGGTCGTGGCTGGGTCTTCCAGCATGACAACGACCCGAAACACACAGCCAGGGCAACTAAGGAGTGGCTCCGTAAGAAGCATCTCAAGGTCCTGGAGTGGCCTAGCCAGTCTCCAGACCTGAACCCAATAGAAAATCTTTGGAGGGAGCTGAAAGTCCGTATTGCCCAGCGACAGCCCCGAAACCTGAAGGATCTGGAGAAGGTCTGTATGGAGGAGTGGGCCAAAATCCCTGCTGCAGTGTGTGCAAACCTGGTCAAGAACTACAGGAAACGTATGATCTCTGTAATTGCAAACAAAGGTTTCTGTACCAAATATTAAGTTCTGCTTTTCTGATGCATCAAATACTCATGTCATGCAATAAAATGCAAATTAATTACTTAAAAATCATACAATGTGATTTTCTGGATTTTTGTTTTAGATTCCATCACTCACAGTTGAAGAGTACCTATGATAAAAATTACAGACTTCTACAAGCTTTGTAAGTGGGCAAACCTGCAAAATCGGCAGTGTATCAAATACTTGTTCTCCCCACTGTATATTTCAAGTATAAAAAATTAATACCTAAATAGGAACATAGTAGTATACTTAAAGTGCAAAAATAACATATAAATAGTAAGCTAAAAGTATGACTTACACTTAAAGAAAACTTACAAGTATACTTGCGGTTTAAAACTACTAAACTAGTAGTTTACTGAGAGTACACTTTCAAGTGTACTTTCATAAACTAAAAAATGTACTACAAGTATTAAAATAGTAAACTACGAGTATATCTATAAGTAGTACATATGCAGTACAAATGAGAAATGTAGTTGTGAACTAGTTGTGCACATAAAGTTTACTACTGTTACACTTATACACTTAAACATATACTTTTATATACTAAAAAGTGGGCCAATTTAGTCCCAAGCAGTATTGAAGTGCACTACTATAATAGTAGTATACTTACTACATAAAGTATACTTAGAAATATACTTTAACTTTATTTAAGTATACTTCATAAAATGAACTTCTTATGGGAGAACCGTTTAAGGTTCTTCTATGTAGAACCTTTTCTTCTAAGAGTGCACAAGATTAAACCGTGATTTTAGTGTAAGAAAAAAAATCTATTTAAATGTATATCTAATTTTACAACTTTCCATGATGCCTAAATCCCTAAATGACTGTAAAAACGACAACAACTTTAACATCTTGCTTTAGATCCTCCAAGAATTGGCCCCATTTACTTCCTCTGTAAGTGAATCACTGTGATTTTTTTTCAAGGAAATGAGAGACAAACCAAAATTATGTTTTGTAGTGTTCAACATTATGCCACAAATGGTGCTGATTGAGCGTAATTTGTACTGAACCTTGAATATACCTTTAAGAGCCACATTTCAAACCTGTGAATGCATATTATTATAGGCTTATGTGGATTGTACATGTACACTAAAATAAAAAAAATAAATAAATAAATAAAAAAACTTGGGGTAAGCTTTACATTGAAAATAATTTACTATAAGTTTACTATAATTTACTTATAACAGCAAGCAACACATTGAGTGAAACGTGAAATTTTGAAGTAAAAATTTGTATTCTCTTGTAAAATGCACTCCAATCATTATTTACAACTTACAAAAAAGACCATGGGCGTCCACAGAGTCACCGTTACTTATTCTCTCTGTGCACTCAGAGTCTTGCTTGACGTGATTGACAGGACCAGTGATAATGAATTGTAGCCATGTCAGTGTGCTTCAGTACGTTATTATGACTCTATAATTGATCAATGAGGTCCGTGCAAGTTTGATTATTCCCCAATGCTTCTCTTTGTTATTTCGCATGCTTTTTGATAGCGATATGTGAGCATGAACATATGGTCATATCAGACAAGCTCACACGGTCTGCGTAACCAAGCCAATTACAGAGATAACCAAGCTAATAAAGCACGGGTAGCTGTATTTCAAATGCAACGCACCTGCAGCATCCAGAAGACAGACCACCGAGTGACAGGTGCGAGGTATCTGAAATACAGAAAGATTTTCTAATGTTGATAATTGTCTGTGAAACATTTTACGTTGACCTTGTATTTCTGCAATGTTAAAAAGCATTAATGCAATTATAGGTACAGTAATCCATGTTCATGCATGGTGGCACTAAGTGCCTCGCCGGAGCCGTTTCTAATGTCATTCACTTTAAGACGAGCACTTACTGTCTATTCTTCATTGCCAGCATGCATATCTTCAATCTAAAGCCTCTTTGCTGTGTTCCTGGCTCTCCTGATAAGAAACTTCTTGGCAACCTCCAATTATGTTTCCCAGATGTTTCTTGAACCGTAAATCTGCTTTGCCTAAATCGCGATTTCTGTGAACAAAGCTGAAATGCAAAACACCACATGTGAATGTGTGTATGTGCTCTGTTTAAGTTGCTATTTATGTTCTTCTGTTTTGTTTTGCTTTGTGTTCTTGTCTTCATTAAAACTGTGCACTCCACCCCAAATCATAAAAATGAATAACACAGAGAATTTTGCAGCCCAGGGGCAAAGCAAACAAAAACAGGTGTTTCTTAACAATCTTGACAGATAAGGTGAACCTGCGTTGATATCCACATCTGGTGAGTACAAGAAAAACTGTTGTGTACTTTTAAAGCTAATGCTTCATTAACCATGATGTATTTTTATTTATTTTACTTTCCACATTTAGCACAGTCAGTTTCATCTCTATAAAAACTGAGGAAAACAGCTCATAAATCTATCTGTCTGTCTGTGTGTGTGTGTGTGTGTGTGTGTGTGTGTGTGTGTGTGTGTGTGTGTGTGTGTGTGTGTGTGTGTGTGTGTGTGTGTGTGTGTGTGTGTGTGTGTGTGTGTGTGTGTGTGGTGGTGGTGGTGGTGGTGGTCCTGGTAAACCCTATGTTATGGGGATGGCAACATCCGATTTCCTTGTCCTTGTGGGGACATTTTTGGTCCCCATGAGGGAAAACAGCTTATAAATCAATAAGTGATGTTTTTTGAAAATGTAAAAATGCAGAAAGTTTTCTGTGATGGGTAGGGTTAGGGTTAGGGGATAGAATATACAGTTTGTACAGTATAAAAATAATTTAGTCTATGGAATGTCCCCATAAAACATGAAAACACAACATATCAACAAAATATCAAAATGTAACAAACTATAAGATGAACTGTATTTATTATTTATTACTTAAACTACTTGGTTAAACTGGATAAAAAACTTTAAGTTGGCTTGAGAAAGCCGGACCAGAAAGTTTGAAGAAATTAAATCTTAAAATAATTAAAATTAAATTAAATTAAATCTTTAAAATCTTAAAGTTTGAAGTAGTTTGAAGTTTTGAAGATTTAAAGTCAATACAGTCAGATAGATAGATAGATATATAGATAGATAGGGCGTTGTTATGCGGTTGCTAAGGTACTCAGGGTGGTTGCTAGGGTGTTGCTATGCGGCTGCTAGGGTATTCTGGATGGTTACTAGGGTGTTACTATGCAGTTGCTAGGGTACTCAGGTTGGTTGCTAGGGTGTTGCTATGCGGCTGCTAGGGTATTCTGGATGGTTACTAGGGTGTTACTATGCGGTTTCAGATAGATAGATAGATAGATAGATAGATAGATAGATAGATAGATAGATAGATAGATAGATAGATAGATAGATAGATAGATAGATAGATAGATAGATAGATAGATAGATAGATAGATAGATAGATAGATAGATAGATAGATAGATAGATAGATAGATTTTATAAAAACTGCATTATGTATTTTTCCGTTAAATATACATTTCGGTGGTAACCTAACTAACCTATTAAAAATGTTTTACTGTAGCATTCTTATGATAATCTTTCATCCAAACCCTAAATAAATATAAACTCTTATTCTTTTAGATTTACAGACAAAAACAGAACAATCTCCCCCAAAACAAGACTTTCTCAGATCCATTCAGCCAAAAGACGCTACTAAGAGCAATTTTCTCCCAGTGTGTCTTTTACACATTGGTAAAAGTTTCTCTTCTACCGCTGCACTTAAACTCTCAGTCTCAGCAAGGAGTACTCAGTCTCATCTGTTGTAGTGCATTGTCAGCTTACCCGCTTCCATTTGGAAACATGTCAATACAGCCAAGAACGGGCCTGGCAAGGCAGACTGTCCATTTGGAGCAATTCCTAAGCCATAAACAGAGTGGGGAGGTATGAAAATGAAAAACAGACAAACTCTACACAAACATGAAGCAAGGCAGTAAGCCCTGCCATTTCTGTCAGCCTGGCTGAAGTGATACGACTAAAAGTGTGAAACGACAATAAGTGCAATATTTCTGCTTGGCCCATATTGGTAAGTGAGGCCAGAAAACAAGACTGTGAAAGTAGTCATTCATTTTGAACTCAAGAGTAGATTGTTAATCTTGTAAGTACTTAAAGAAGGATGTAAGGCCATGAATGTGGCAAATTACATTTACTCAGACACACAAAATCACTCACAAACATGAGGCCTTGGCTAAAGGGCCAGATTGCAGCTTTTAGGCGGTGTTGAAGACAGTGTCCTGGATGTGAGTTTGCCTGGATTAAGGCAGGCCTGAAGCTGAACAGAATGTCTTTATGAGAGAAATCGCATGGGTTACCAGACTGATCCAAGATCAATACTCAACAGACAGCATGCAGAAGAATGCCTAAGTGTAGTTTGGGAAATCGGGCTTGTATCCAGCTGGCCGAGACAGCTGAAAGTAATTTCACAAATGTTTAGCACTGAGAGTGGCAATTTCATATAGACCCGAGGGAATCTGGAGCTCCTGGGAGAACCCAAATTTTACACCAGTTATTGCTGTTTTCAGCTTCAGTCAGAGTATGTACAAAGAGTTGATCAATAGAGTAAATCTCACCTTGGGCAAATAAAATATTTGCTGCCATTCAGCATGGAGGTCAAAAGTTTCCTATTGTGCAGTTGCAGTGATTAATCACAACCACATATACACACAAGTGAGTGTGTGCCAGAGAAAAAGAGAAAAACAGAGGTTTTATATATTCTGAGCCCTGAGATCCTTAGGTAATCCATACTGTCCTCTCCCAGTGATTGTACCCAAAATGACTTCTGACTGATTTACTATAACAAGTGGCAAAATCAATCAAACAATCAAATCATATAACATTAAGTCTCTCGATATTGCCATTTAGGGTGTAAATGCTTGAGTGCAGACTTGCTTTTGCCGCATTTCAATGTCTGATAATTGAAAAGATAAAAATAGTTGTTATCTAAATGGTTCACTAAGCAATTCGACAATTGCACAGGGGCCAACGCAAGACTCAGATGGAATCTGCAGACACTTTTCCTGCATTTTCTGTGCTGATTTTACAGTACATTTTGCAAAATGGAAGATCAAAATGTATTAAACAAAACTTAGGAGTAGCATAAAAAATAATAATGGTTTCCACAAAAATTGTTTTCAGCATTAATAATAATAAATGTTTCTTGAGCAGCAAATCAGCTGCTCTGATTTTAGTAAATTAGTAAATTTAGCTGCTAAAAATTTAGCTTTGTCATCACTGAGATATATTTTCAAATATATTAAAATAGAAAACAGTTATTTTAAATGTTAACACTATTTCAAATATATTAATCTATCTATCTATCTATCTATCTATCTATCTATCTATCTATCTATCTATCTATCTATCTATCTATCTATCTATCTATCTATCTATCTATCTATCTATCTATCTATCTATCTATCTCTCTGTCCGTCCGTCCGTCCGTCCATCAATCCATCCATCCAGTAGTTTGAATGGCATGTTTCCTGAAGATGGTATTTGCCTTGGGTAGATGGTTGCTATCCACTGAGTGGTGCTGAAATGAGCTGAGGCGATCATCTATGTAACTGTACTAATGGAGCTGTCCAGAGTTGTAGTGCTGAACTAGAAGCTGGCTGGCAACAAATGAGCACAAATGAGCACAAATGAGGAAATGTAAGATGATTTTTCTACAGCCTCTAACCTTTTTGAGATCTCATAATTAGGGCATCCTAGGGCCTCAATATCTGGGCACATAAGCCAGTGTTTAGGATTTAATATGTGTTATTTGTTGAGTTAGGACCCGTTCACACCAGGAGCAACAACTACACTCACCTAAAGGATTATTAGGAACACCTGTTCAATTTCTCATTAATGCAATTATCTAATCAACCAATCACATGGCAGTTGCTTCAATGCATTTAGGGGTGTGGTCCTGGTCAAGACAATCTCCTGAACTCCAAACTGAATGTCAGAATGGGAAAGAAAGGTGATTTAAGCAATTTTGAGCGTGGCATGGTTGTTGGTGCCAGACGGGCCGGTCTGAGTATTTCACAATCTGCTCAGTTACTGGGATTTTCACGCACAACCATTTCTAGAGTTTACAAAGAATGGTGTGAAAAGGGAAAAACATCCAGTATGCGGCAGTCCTGTGGGCGAAAATGCCTTGTTAATGCTAGAGGTCAGAGGAGAATGGGCCGACTGATTCAAGCTGATAGAAGAGCAACTTTGACTGAAATAACCACTCGTTACAACCGAGGTATGCAGCAAAGCATTTGTGAAGCCACAACACGCACAACCTTGAGGCGGATGGGCTACAACAGCAGAAGACCCCACCGGGTACCACTCATCTCCACTACAAATAGGAAAAAGAGGCTACAATTTGCACGAGCTCACCAAAATTGGACAGTTGAAGACTGGAAAAATGTTGCCTGGTCTGATGAGTCTCGATTTCTGTTGAGACATTCAGATGGTAGAGTCAGAATTTGGCGTAAACAGAATGAGAACATGGATCCATCATGCCTTGTTACCACTGTGCAGGCTGGTGGTGGTGGTGTAATGGTGTGGGGGATGTTTTCTTGGCACACTTTAGGCCCCTTAGTGCCAATTGGGCATCGTTTAAATGCCACGGCCTACCTGAGCATTGTTTCTGACCATGTCCATCCCTTTATGACCACCATGTACCCATCCTCTGATGGCTACTTCCAGCAGGATAATGCACCATGTCACAAAGCTCGAATCATTTCAAATTGGTTTCTTGAACATGACAATGAGTTCACTGTACTAAAATGGCCCCCACAGTCACCAGATCTCAACCCAATAGAGCATCTTTGGGATGTGGTGGAACGGGAGCTTCGTGCCCTGGATGTGCATCCCACAAATCTCCATCAACTGCAAGATGCTATCCTATCAATATGGGCCAACGTTTCTAAAGAATGCTTTCAGCACCTTGTTGAATCAATGCCACGTAGAATTAAGGCAGTTCTGAAGGCGAAAGGGGGTCAAACACAGTATTAGTATGGTGTTCCTAATAATCCTTTAGGTGAGTGTATAATGTTCCAAGAAACAGTTGGGCTGTGCGAAATGTGTTGTAGGGGGCCTCACCCCATGCTTGTGACGGCCCTGACGATAAATTTTAAAAGATGAAATCCAAGAGATTAACGGATTACAATTATAATAATAACATAGAAGAGTGCTATCAGTGACACATTCTAAACGATTTTTTTTCCAGCTAATGAATGATAAAAACATTTTCAGGCAATCAAATTCCATCCAACTTTAAAGCACACTGCAATTATGATCATGTAGATGCTTATATAGTTATTATAGGTTTAGTTCCTGGTGTGACTGGGCCTTTATTGTGATGATTCTGCAATTTAGATCCGTATAAACTGATCCAGAAAGAAACAGCATGCCGACATCTGTTTGAGAATAATTTTCCTCATTATCCAGTACCAATGCCAGCCCTGTATTTCCTTTCCTCTCATTGGTATGCATTTTGTAGGGTAGGATAGACACTGAATTGGGCAGGTAGTATTTGTAGAAACCAGCTTTTTGTGTGCTGGCACCTGTTGCTTATTTGCCAGTAGGAATTCAGTGATGCAGTAAGTGTCTTCAAGCATTCCATGAAGAATTAACTGTGCAAAGATAGATTAATATCAGAACGAAACAATTTGCCTGTGGCAGAATACCTCGTGCATGCTGGGATAAGTAAGTGGAAATAGATGGAAGAAATTTAGACACACCATGAAAGATGCAGGGACTGGTGGTGTAGGCAGAACTATCAACATCAGCCCCTTTACAAATAAGACCTGATAAACAATGGCTCTATTTGTTTAGTGTTCAGTCAGTTCTGTCTGTCACCATCCATGCCAATATATCAGGTCATCTGATTGCTTTTCAAGTGGTATATGTTCTCGAATCCTGCCAATAAAAAGAGCTGAGAAAGAGACTGTTCTCCATCTCGCTATGCAGCACCACTTGCACAGTCTGGGAATCTCAGTGGGAGGTTAAGGGTCCATCAGTTTCGATCCACATCCATCTACCATGAGTCAGATCCAGGGACAGCGGAATTCCGTGTCCAAGTTGACATCATCTAAACACCCAGCTGTAGGCGCAGACCCCCCTTCGTGCCTTTACTGGGAAGAGTGTTAGTGATCCATAAACTACACACATTTCATAAAACATACAGGCTTTGTTGATTAATAGCCAGAGTTATTTGGTCTTTATAAGGGCTCTGTCACAGCAAGCACAAGTGCCAGAAGGGAATATGAGGCCTCTGCTTGTCATTTCCTCTCAGTTATTTTTTGCACACTCTAATTAGCTGTGTGAAAGAAAAAGATCTTTTATAGTCTGGAAACTGACTGCTGTTTAAAGGTGTCAGGTCACACCATCATTACAGAGAAAACAACAAACAGCAGCGACAGAGCGTTGCGGACTGAAGAAAAAAGCCCAGAAATTAATCCTGCATATTTTTTTTATGCACATTTGTGCCAAACATAGTTTGTCCAACACTTAACAAGTTAAAGTTCACCAAAAAGTTCGTTCTCATTTATACCCACATCGTTCTAAATCTATCTGAATCGTTAAAATTGAGCTCCATTAAAAGCACCATAAGTAGTCCATATTACTCAATACACTTCTTTTAACTTGAGTGCCACATTTCAGGTTGGCACATCATGCACGAGACTGCAAAAGACTGGAGGCGCAAACACAATGGTTAAACGTCCGTCTGGCGTGTGCTTACTGATCATTTGAGTTAACTTAAAAAAATTAGGAAACCAATTCCACATAACCTATACAAATTTTTTTAAATTACGCATGAAGTTTATTTGTGTTTACATTGAAAAACAACTTAAAAGTAGCTCAGCGGAATGGAAAAACGAGTTCTGTGTAAAAGTCGTTACTCAGAACCCGTTTTTTTTTATTCCACTGTGCTACTATTCCACTGTTTTTCAATGTAAACATTCGCTAGACAGACGTCTTTAACCGTTGAGCTCGTGTCTTGCATCCTTTGCAGCGTGTCATGCATGACACAGCATTCTAAAAACATGGTGCTCAAGTTAAAAGAATAACTTTTTAACAGCAAAAAACGCATTCTGTGTGAAACGGCCCTTACTTTCACTTTTGATCAATGTAATGCATCTTTGTTGAATAAAGGTATATATAAGGTAAAGGTATCTTTTTTTTATTTATACACAGTTAACACACACACAAGGAATAACCAGATTATACAAAATAATTAAACAAGTGCACAAGATGTTCATTAACTGCAAGGGGCGAGGGAGCTCGATATCTCTTTAATAAAGGTTTCTCACACACTTCCTCTTCAGGTTAAACTGTGCTGGCTTCAGAAGTGGAGGAAAGCTAAACTGAGGCAGTCTGGGACATCCGGGGAATCATTTCTAATCAGAATCAGTCACGCTGTCTACCACGGTTGTTTTTCATCTGTGTTCATGTCTTGCTTTAAATAAGGACCATGCCTTCAGGACTCTGTTGTGACTTACAGCCCCGCTGGAGAACAGCCTGTATCTCCTCCCTCTGGCCCTCGGTGAACCCCCTATCCTGCCGCTGAACCCATGCACTCCTCTCTAATAGGCGTGGTGTTTGCTCGCTGTGGCTTTATTTCCACTCTTGCCCACCTAGGCCTCGGGGGAAAATCCCTTTAAGGGCTTAGGGAAGGTAGGATCCCAAATTCCAACAATAGTGTTATCTACCAGGCTGAGCCTGTTCATGACCCACAGCACAACGCACATACACACACAAAAATAAACATGTAAATAAATCATGCATTCTTCACGCACACAAGCTAAGCTGCTTTTCAGATACTCTTCTGAGGGAATACAATAGGAGAGCTACAAAAACTTGCGCACACAAAAACGAGGCAGCGAGGTGACATCTGCTGCGGCGTTTAAAAGGAAGAGACAAGCGTACGCGCTGAACAGAGAACTGTAATCCAACACACTAGCACAAAATGGCTTTTTGTGCACCGCAAATGAGCATTTTCATCATCTGTGAATGAGCAGAGTGAACGCTGAGCATCGTCACGTAACCTTGCGAACGTTAACTCGTAATGAGAGGCAGCCGGGAGAGAGTTTCATGCCACCGCTGGATAAATCTGATTAATCATTTATTGCATCTTGCTGCAGAAGATTACTGTAATTTGAGCTTTGTTTGTCTATACAAACAGAGTGTTGAAAACTGCAAATCACAGGAGCTGGCAGTATGGAAATGAAGGTTGACATGGTTGTATTGTTTAGTTCTGCATGATCAGTTTGTATGAAAAGAATAATATTATAGTCACAGAGCTCAATATAATAGTTTATGCAGAATAAGCAGCGCTTGGAATATGTAAATGACCACCACTAACCAGCACTAATGTATCTCATGGTTCACATATATTTGGACACATAATCATTGTCAATGGCTTAATGTGTCCCAACAGATTTTTCCATAGTTTACCTCTCAAAAATGCACTTTAGATCAAGTGTTTTCATACTGGGGTGCAAGAAGGTGCTAGCGGCAAAAGACAAAAATTGTTGCTTTTTAGTGCCGTCAAAATTAACGTAGACCATTAACATACTTAAAGGGATCCTATTGTACATTTTTATTGTGTAATGAAAAGTGTGTTGAGCATGCAAAGTTACAAAGCACAAAGTCACTCCAAAGGGAGTTATACCCTAATTATAGTCTTGAGTATTCTTCCTCGAACAAACACATCACAATATTCCTCATTTAAATAATTCCCGCTCAAAGCGTATACGCAAAAAAAATTGACAAGGGCTCGTTGAGTTGCGTTAGTAGTGTGTTGAAACTGGTGGTTATGGTAAGGGGCATAACATTTCTGAAACACATTCAAAGCGCTTGACCAACCAGAACACACTGATCCAGCCGACCAATCAGAGCACATTGTGCTTTTCAGAAGGAGGGGCTTCATAGAGACTGGAGGTGCGTTCCATTCGACCGTAAGTGGACTGCGAAGTGGACTTCACAGGGTATTCCGCCATCTTAAGTGAGATTCCAATCCAAAGGGAGCGAACATGTTCAGTTCAAAAGGCACTGCGAACGGCGTACATTCGATACATCACTTCACAGGAAGTGGAGAGCGAAAATCACCCAACTGTCATTGCGCGTCGTGTCACCAGTCACTCTGAACTAATGATGGAGCAGAGCCGTTAGAAGAGTTTTTAAACGGCTCTGCGATGGAGTTTATGTATGCATAAACATTATTATTATACAAACTAGAGTATTTATGAATGGTTATGGCAGTGAATGTTACATTTGCATATTGTATGAATATTTACCTCAGGAATGTTTACTATGCAGCTGCTCGTGCTATGAGACCGCTACAATTATTAAGACCATTATTAAGAACACATATACAGTTAACCAAATCAAAATGTATTTTCATATTGAATGACAGTTACAGTAGGCTACAACTTCAAATCTGTTAATAGTCAATTAAATTAGTAGTCTATGCAATAAACTAACAACAGTAGCTAAATAAACTACTAAAAGTAAAACTAATAGATTAATACAATGTTTTGATTATATTTATTAGATTGATACATAGGCTACTGTGTGTTTTGTGTGTGTGTATATATATATAGGACTATTATATGATTTTAAATTTGAAAGTAAAGTAAATTATTAATATTTGTTTGTGTTATAGGCCTATCATAATCTGCGCGACCCCGTCGTTGCCTTTCTTTGATGACGTTGCAGGGCATTCCAAATGAGCGATTATTGTCAGCGAAGTCCACTTCACCTGATATACCGTGCTCAGGGAGTAGGGAGCAGTGAACACTGCGCAGGGACCCTGTCAAATGGAACTAAACAGAGTGTTACTGGCAGACTAGGAAGAGAGGTTCTGCAACAATATAAAATATGTAAAAAATAATGTGTTTTTTGAACATTCAAGAATGAAAACCTATTCTAATTTAGATATATTTAAAATATATCTAGTAGACCCCAGTGAAACAATACAACAGAATACAACAGCATTTCTAAACTGGAAAACAATCATCTAATCATCAAAAAAGTGCACGTCTACCTTGTGGCATAACACTGGGGTTTATTAGTCTAAAGAGTGAGAAAAAAAATACTATTTAGAATTACTAAAAAGTAAAAATTACTATTATTCTGTTTTCACATACAGGTCTCAAGGACCCCAAATGTAAAGAATTTCAAATACATTTCAACACAACATAAGGATTAATAGTTAAAAGTTACAAATCACTGACCCAGTTTGCTCGGTGTTGCAAAGGCATTTTTCTGCCCTAAGAATATTTTTGCTAAGTTCATTTATTGTATACTAAAGGCATTTCACACACTAAAACCCCATGTCAATTCCACAACCTTGCTGTGTCCACTCTAAAAAACACATCTTGCATCAGGCCTGCCGCCCCTGGACTCCTTTCACTCCCCATTACTTCAAACTTCTGTGTGACAGCCTCCAGACTCCAGTAACAAAGCAATTTAGGCTGAGAGGAAGAATGCAGCTCTGAAGATGTAATTGGTGCGCTGGGCTCTTGGATCTCTAAAGCACATTGGTGGGGATATTAGCTTTGAGTGTCTCCCCTCACAGGCAGGCCTCACTCTGATGGATTTGGAAGTAATGTGTCCATTCACCTGTGAAATGCAACTTGCCGGTTTAGACTGGACCTGCAGATATGACATATTGAGCTGGGATATACAAACAGTCTGACTCTAGAGACACAAACACAGTCAGATTGTTTGCAGTCAGAGACATTAGATAAATGCTGTATAGACTAAATTACCCACTGAGAGTGAAAAAGAGAAGAGATATCTTAATGCAGAGATACTAAAAGTGTGTAGTTTATGTGTAGTACACCAGCATCAACAACAGAATTGCAAAAATAGTGACTGTTTTTAAACAGATTTCCTAAAGATTTCTCCCAACTGCTACTGGTCAGAAAAAAAAAAAAAAACATTCTTCTGCCCCCAAACTCACGCCATTGGTTGAGACCTGTTTAAGGGTCAGTGACACTTAGGTGTGTCAATGATAAAGAAACAGCAATTATTTTTTAAATCTATTTATAGACCACATGTAAATAGAAAAGAACTACATAGAAATGTACTTTTTGCATTCATGTTGGATTCATACATTTCATAAAAATGTATAATAATAATAATAATTACTCTAAAAATGCCATGTGGTGTAACCATCAACACATCTTAATCCTTTTTTATATACTGTATAATTTTCAAGGTAAAAGGCATGAACAAAAGTATCATGAATAATTAATTCACAGATATGTTTTTGGAGTGTTGTACCACATGACAAAGTACAACCAGAAGTCCAGAACTAGCCTTGTCATAAAATGGTCAAAATATCCAATATTTTAATATATTTTCAGTTTTATAATTTATTTCTATGTGTTGCCTCCAAACCTTATGCTTGCAGTTTAACACTTAAGAGTTTATTATTCATACCACAACAATAAATGTGTTTATATATACACTCACCTAAAGGATTATTAGGAACACCATACTAATACTGTGTTTGACCCCCTTTCGCCTTCAGAACTGCCTTAATTCTACGTGTCATTGATTCAACAAGGTGCTGAAAGCATTCTTTAGAAATGTTGGCCCATATTGATAGGATAGCATCTTGCAGTTGATGGAGATTTGTGGGATGCACATCCAGGGCACGAAGCTCCCGTTCCACCACATCCCAAAGATGCTCTATTGGGTTGAGATTTGGTGACTGTGGGGGCCATTTTAGTACAGTGAACTCATTGTCATGTTCAAGAAACCAATTTGAAATGATTCGAGCTTTGTGACATGGTGCATTATCCTGCTGGAAGTAGCCATCAGAGGATGGGTACATGGTGGTCATAAAGGGATGGACATGGTCAGAAACAATGCTCAGGTAGGCCGTGGCATTTAAACGATGCCCAATTGGCACTAAGGGGCCTAAATTGTGCCAAGAAAACATCCCCCACACCATTACACCACCACCACCACCAGCCTGCACAGTGGTAACCAGGCATGATGGATCCATGTTCTCATTCTGTTTACGCCAAATTCTGACTCTACCATCTGAATGTCTCAACAGAAATCGAGACTCATCAGACCAGGCAACATTTTTCCAGTCTTCAACTGTCCAATTTTGGTGAGCTCGTGCAAATTGTAGCCTCTTTTTCCTATTTGTAGTGGAGATGAGTGGTACCCGGTGGGGTCTTCTGCTGTTGTAGCCCATCCGCCTCAAGGTTGTGCGTGTTGTGGCTTCACAAATGCTTTGCTGCATACCTCGGTTGTAACGAGTGGTTATTTCAGTCAAAGTTGCTCTTCTATCAGCTTGAATCAGTCGGCCCATTCTCCTCTGACCTCTAGCATCAACAAGGCATTTTCGCCCACAGGACTGCCGCATACTGGATGTTTTTCCCTTTTCACACCATTCTTTGTAAACTCTAGAAATGGTTGTGCGTGAAAATCCCAGTAACTGAGCAGATTGTGAAATACTCAGACCGGCCCGTCTGGCACCAACAACCATGCCACGCTCAAAATTGCTTAGGGAAACGTTGACCTAATTGCAATGCTGTACCACAATGGAAAATGGTCAAAAAAGTAGTTTTTCTATAAAATTATGGTTTTCTTTTCTATTTAAATGCACATCTCTTTTAGAAATTGATAGATGTATATACTTGGGACTCATGGAAACCAAAAATAAGTAGATCCCTACCATTTAATCCCTATCGTTCCCTATAATTTGGCTAACTCATCCTCACTGTCATCACATGGAAGAGTTAACTCTGCACTCCTCTTATTGCCCTTTCCGTGAAATATTGCTGTATTAATTTTCTGAAAAGAAGAAATAATTTTGCTACTTATACATAAACACAACTATACTACAATAAAAACTTTAAATAAATAAATAATTGCAATTATATTGTTGATGCTACTATGTATAAAAAAATCCCAATGGGGAAATACATTACTGCAGTTCCACTGTGGTACTGCGTTGCCAAATGGCAACATTGAAATCAATGTTCAATTCAATTCAATTCGATTTACAGTAAAACTATGTTAGACAAAGTTGATTTGTGAATAAAAATATCTAATTTACTTATCAAAAATGCTGCAAAAAATCCCCCTTGAGAAGAGATGTTTAGAAATGAGGTTAATAGAGAAATTTCTGGAGCACTTCAACAGGTGTCTTCCGTGTGAGGGTGACCGGGGGAAAGAGAGTTTTGGAGGGACATTCAAATGTCATTTTATTTAAATACAGCACATCATTGGATACCATAAGGCCTGCCCTTTTAATTCCCATAGTGCAATTTATTGTATTTTTTTCTGAATAACAAGGAAATGAGTAGAAATTAATTGTTTCCATATGGCAATGCTGTACCAGACGGTTAAATGTTGTATCCTTCATTGCCCGGGGAATGAAGGACGCATTTGGGGGCTGCATTTGAAGGAGCCTTCGAATTGGGACATCCTTTGTCGTGCTGCTGTGACACAATCGGCCTTCAAAAGTTGCAATTGGGACGCAGCTTATGTTTTTATTATGTATATGGTCAGCACAGGTCTCTATGATATAATTTCCTGTTTTGTTTCTGCGTATTTTTTATTTTCATTTGACTGCTGTGATGTTGAGAGTTATATTTGTTTTATTTCAAATATCCATTCAGTCATGAGTTTGTAAGAGCTGCAGATGTCTGTCGAACGTTTTAGTGTGATTGCCGTTAATTGCCTCACTCCACATTTACACATCTCTCTGGTGCTTGAATCCCGCATTACAGCTGCATGAGGCCTCAGAAAAACATATCCCACAAGTGCGCTCGCACACGTGCACTTGAACACAATCACATGCATATCGGCCAAAATAAATATATAAAATCACAATCACAAGTATTCACATTTGTCTGTCCTCCCAAGGCACGGTTCAACATTATTTATCATGTGTTTAGTTTTTGGGTACAAATAAGATTGGCAAATTGCCACAGTTAGAATTCTGTGGAAACTTGCTCTGGGTCGAGGCGCAGAATTAATAAATCATATTTGTTCATACATAAATAAAACTAGATGCAAATAAGCGGGTCTGGGATCTTTGTAAACCAGCAAGAGATTTGCCCCATCAATTTTTAAATGGCTCATGCACATCAGTCAGACTGAGAAGCTGTGATGGAGTTTGTCGGAGAAGACTCCTCGATCAGTAGACTTGTTATACCTGACTGACTGCTGCGGCTGTCTGAAACCCCATCAACTGCCAAATAAGGACTAGCATATATCATCTTTTAAATGAGTATGCATCTATTATCTCCTGAGCCATTGAACACACACACACACACACTCTCTCTCTTTATTCATGATCTCACAAAGCTCTAATCAAATACACTTTGCAATATATCAAAACGAGATGATGCATCTCAAGGGGTTTACCCCAAAGAATAAATTTGTTACATACCTGAGAGGCATAATTTATTTCCCATCATACAGA
Organism: Coreius guichenoti; assembly: GCA_039654105.1. Classification (NCBI taxonomy): domain Eukaryota; kingdom Metazoa; phylum Chordata; class Actinopteri; order Cypriniformes; family Gobionidae; genus Coreius; species Coreius guichenoti. The sequence goes on from CM077184.1 coordinate 33,874,091, forward strand.
TGATATTATTGGATAAGACGGTTTGGACAGTTACACTTTGGCAGGGCTTTAAAACTTTAAAACGTGTAGAAGATAAATGTTTTAGACGGCATAAAGTGTATTTCATTCATATATCATTTTTTGATGTAAACAAATTGGTTGTATACATTTAATACAAATGGAAATATCAAGCAGAACGTCCATGTTTGAAATTCAAAGATTTCATTAATCATATATGAGGTAACCATTTTAAAGAATAATGGGATAGTATAACATTCCTAGCAATATCTCGCCTCATTCTCACCAGTTAATCTACAGTCTTTTAAAGGGCATTCACACTATGCCAAACTGAGTGAGAGTTTTGGGTAAAAGAGTGCAAGTGTTTAGGTGTTACCCTCAGGAGTGTGCGGAGCAGAACTACAGCCCTGTAATTGAATTTTCCCTCCTGTAATGAAATGCCAACAGTTTGCGTTTTTTATTACAGCATTAGGTATTTTCCCATGTCTCGAAAAAACAAACAATTATGACAAACAGAGGCATGCAATGCTATTAGCAACAGGTAAACATAACCTGCAGGTGCAGTCAAGTAAACTGTAGGGATTATTGATCATATGTGCGTATGCATTTTCATGAGAATGCTTGCCATTATATGAACACAGCTGCACTGCCAGAGTTCTTCTAAAGATGAAAACATGGCAATTAAATGCATATTTTGCAGCAGGGTTTGAAATTTGAATTGTTTATGAGCTCTTGAGAGGTCTTATGCTGGAATAAATAAAGGTCTCTTTAAAAGCAGTCAAATAAAATTACTACTCTACACCAATGGATGTATATAACAGGAGCAGGAACTCATTTGGTTGACTTGATTAGGTTAATCTCAAAACAGTGGTGATCTCCGCATTTTCTGTGGCAGCTTTACTTAAACCTAATCATCCACTAAACATATAAATTTGTTTGACCATAAAATACTGCTGGTCTGTGTTTATGTTGCTACAACTGTACTTAATTGTAATTGAATGGATCATGTAATACAGAGGAAATCTGACAGTTTTAGAAATGAAGCTCAAGCAACAGTAACAACTAAGGGTACGTACAGAATGATTAAAGAGAGATCCACGAGAATTATTAAAAATGCTGTATTATGCATGCCAGGCAAGTAGTTGGCGATGTGTCGTGTTTTTAAAGGGATAGTCACCCAAAAATTAAAATTACCCCATGATTTACTCACCCTCAAGCCATCCTAGGTGTATATGACATTCTTCTTTCAGACGAATACAACCGAAGTTATATAAAAAAATGTCCTGGCTCTTCCAATGGCTGTAAATGGCAGCCCAAAATGTAAAGCCCAAAAAAGTGCATCCATCCATTATAAAAGTAATCCACACGGCTCCGGGGGGGGTTAATAAAGGCCTTCTGAAGAGAATCGATGGGTTATCCATATTTAACACGTTATAAAGTAAAATATCTAGCTTCCGGTGGACCGCCTTCCGTATTCAACTTACGGAAAAGGCGTAATTGGTGTAACGATGACGTCGGACGTAGTGTAAGCGTTTTGAAGTGTTTTGAAGCGTTTGCGCTACACTTTCTTCATAAGTTGAATACGGAAGGCGGTCTGCTGGAAGCTAGATATTTTACTTTATCAAGCATTCTGTGTTAGTTCAGGCAGGCCACGTAGTCAAGCTCCGCTATCAGCTGATTGGAAAAATTCCAACTCCGCCCATATCAGCTGATCCGATTCCTATGCACTCAATTGGCAACTCTCAAACAGGGTGCCTTACTTAAGCATGGCTTCAGTTCAGTCTGCCTGCTTGGCTGCTTCTACTGCATGCTGCTTTGCAATCAGGATAAGTTATCTTATTGGTTTTCCTATGCTATATCACTATGCATTTTTGAGCGGTCTGCTTTATCAATTCATCATGAAGTAACTATACACAAGGCTCTTTAAAGTGAAATTGCTGTTCGCTTTTGTATTCGCATATCAAACGGAGCTACAGCAATTTCTGTGTTTGCTTTTGAGTGAGATGAGTCATGTGTTGGCTAATGATTTGCGCAATGTGAGCATTATCATGCTTTTGCAAACAATGTATTCACTATTTACATACGAGCGAAGTACGAACGCGAGCAGCTGCATTTTCAGCAGAACTATATCAGGGCATATACTATTTCATAACTATGGGAGGAACAGCAATTATGATAAGGTCGGATACTTTATCGTCAGCTTATTACTAGACTTCACTGCTCTTCACTGCTCAACTTACCCGGAGTGTGGCGGTTCAAGATCAATACTGCAAGAGCAATTCCCTCAGAGCGTTATACGGCTCATTCTCTGCAAATGGGGGCTGCTACAACTGCAGCTTCCTCCACTCCTGTCTCTACACTGAAGGCCATGAGGCGATGGTCTTCAGCCGCTTATGAATGTTACCTCTGGCCCGATGCTTGAGCCATCCATAAGAAAAGCTATGAACGCTCCTCCGTGATCTGTGGCTTGAAAATTTAATATTATAGCTTAAGTAGTTGTTGAGCCTATTTACCTAAATACATGGGCGTCGGAACCATTGTATGTGGGTGGGACAAGACCTACCCACTTTTTAAGACCAATGATATTGGACCCACTCACTTTTATCGTCTCTAATTCATCAGCACATGTCCTTTCCAATCTGATATGTGATGGGAAAAGGGAGTAGAGCGAGTTCGGCAAAAGGCGGATTCGAACCTCAGGTCATCAAAACATGATGCCATGCGTCTTACCTCTACACTATTGTTACTGTAAATGATTCTGTGTTTTTCGTAATTTTGTCTGGCCCAACCAGACGTTTAGTAAACAAGGTGATATATTTGTACTTAATGTAAATGGAATCTACTCCAGTAAAATTTTTCTGGGAGAGGACCCACCCACATTTCTTTTTGCTTCCGACGCCCATGCCTAAATATAAATTACTTCTATCATTAGCTCTAGTTACATTCCTCATGCTAGCTTCACGTAGATCGATTGGCTCTTTACAATTAAATTCAGTTATATTGCCTTCCTGAAACGCTCTTGGATCCTCTGTTGGCTCTTAGATTTAGCAGGAAGAGCCTGGGAGGAATGCCTGGTATGGTCTGTTGGGGGATTTACGCTACTCTCCAGTCTATAAAATAGGTGGATCGTCCCTAGAAGCTGCTGCTGTTCCCTGTCTTTGCTTTTCATGGAGCTCATGATAAGGACAGGGAATTTAGAACAGAGCCATATCGCCTATCTACTATTTATTTACTTCTAGAATTAGCTCTAGCTACATTCCTCATGCTAGCTTCACATAGATCGATTGGCTATTTACAATTAAATTCAGTTAGATTGGCTTCCTGAAATGCTCTTTTGGATCCTCTGCTGTCTCTTCAATTAGCTGGAGGAGCCAGAGAGGATTGCCTGGTATGGTCTGTTGGGGGATTTACGCTGCCCTCCCAGTTAAAAAAATGGGAGGTTGTCCCCAGAAGCTGCTGCTGTTCCCTGTCTTGGCTTTTCATGAAGCCATATTGCCAAATGTAAATTTTGCAAAATATGCCAATAAAAAGTTGACTAAAAGTTTGTCTATGGTGTTTTTGACTTAAGTGCACCTGACTGAAATCAAGCATTCTGTGTTAGTTTAGGCAGGCCACGTAGTCAAGCTCCGCTATCAGCTCATTGGAAAAATTCCAACTCCGCCCATATCAGCTGATCCGATTCCTATGCACTCAATTGGCAACTCTCAAACAGGGCGCCTTACTTAAGCTTGGCTTCAGTTCAGTCTGCCTGCTTGGCTGCTTCCACTGCATGCTGCTTTGCAACCCACCTCCACCCCAGCTCCTCCTTAAACTGTGTTTAACTTAATCAATGTCATTCTGTTGTCATTGATGCATGCTCTGTTCTTAATGGGGGATTTACGCTGCCATCCCAGTTTAAAAAATGGGAGGTTGTCCCCAGAAGCTGCTGCTGTTCCCTGTCTTGGCTTTTCATGGAGCTCATGAAAAGGATGGGGAATTTAGAACAGAGCCATATCGCCAAATGTAAATTTTGCAAAATATGCCAATAAAAAGTTGACTAAAAGTTTGTCTATGGTGTTTTTGACTTAAGTGGACCTGACTGAAAGTTTTCAATATGGATATTTTTCTTTGGGAGAATGGGAGATTGATCGCAAGAGACTGGACAGGATTCACAGTTACGCTTTTACTATTGTTCTGTCAACAAATTACTGTAAAATGTACAAACCCGATTCCAAAAAAGTTGGGACACTGTACAAATTGTGAATAAAAAAGGAATGCAATAATTTACAAATCTCATAAACTTATATTTTATTCACAATAGAATATAGATAACATATCAAATGTTGAAAGTGAGACATTTTAAAATGTCATGCCAAATATTGGCTCATTTTGGATTTCATGAGAGCTACACATTCCAAAAAAGTTGGGACAGGTAGCAATAAGAGGCCGGAAAAGTTAAATGTACATATAAGGAACAGCTGGAGGACCAATTTGCAACTTATTAGGTCAATTGGCAACATGATTGGGTATAAAAAGAGCCTCTCAGAGTGGCAGTGTCTCTCAGAAGTCAAGATGGGCAGAGGATCACCAATTCCCCCAATGCTGCGGCGAAAAATAGTGGAGCAATATCAGAAAGGAGTTTCTCGGAGAAAAATTGCAAAGAGTTTGAAGTTATCATCATCTACAGTGCATAATATCATCCAAAGATTCATAGAATCTGGAACAATCTCTGTGCGTAAGGGTCAAGGCCGGAAAACCATACTGGATGCCCGTGATCTTCGGGCCCTTAGACGGCACTGCATCACATACAGGAATGCTACTGTAATGGAAATCACAACATGGGCTCAGGAATACTTCCAGAAAACATTGTCGGTGAACTCAACCCACCGTGCCGTTCGTTGTTGCCGGCTAAAACTCTATAGGTCAAAAAAGAAGCCATATCTAAACATGATCCAGAAGCGCAGGCGTTTTCTCTGGGCCAAGGCTCATTTAAAATGGACTGTGGCAAAGTGGAAAACTGTTCTGTGGTCAGATGAATCAAAATTTGAAGTTCTTTTTGGAAAACTGGGACGCCATGTCATCCGGACTAAAGAGGACAAGAACAACCCAAGTTGTTATCAGCGCTCAGTTCAGAAGCCTGCATCTCTGATGGTATGGGGTTGCATGAGTGCGTGTGGCATGGGCAGTTTACACATCTGGAAAGGCACCATCAATGCTGAAAGGTATATCTAGAACAACATATGCTCCCATCCAGACGTCGTCTCTTTCAGGGAAGACCTTGCATTTTCCAACATGACAATGCCAGACCACATACTGCATCAATTACAACATCATGGCTGCGTAGAAGAAGGATCCGGGTACTGAAATGGCCAGCCTGCATTCCAGATCTTTCACCCATAGAAAACATTTGGCGCATCATAAAGAGGAAGATGCGACAAAGAAGACCTAAGACAGTTGAGCAACTAGAAGCCTGTATTAGACAAGAATGGGACAACATTCCTATTCCTAAACTTGAGCAACTTGTCTCCTCAGTCCCCAGACGTTTGCGAGGGGATGCCACACAGTGGTAAACATGGCCTTGTCCCAACTTTTTTGAGATGTGTTGATGCCATGAAATTTAAAATCAACTTATTGATTAAAATGATACATTTTCTCAGTTTAAACATTTGATATGTCATCTATGTTGTATTCTGAATAAAATATTGAAATTTGAAACTTCCACATCATTGCATTCTGTTTTTATTCACAATTTGTACAGTGTCCCAACTTTTTTGGAATCGGGTTTGTAATTGCCATATATAAATAAACGAATAACACAAGACTATATATACATACACTGTATATATGCATGTGTATGTGTGTGATATAGTATGCATTTGTATAAAGTTTATTTAACCTACTATATACTGGAAATGTAATATGCAACTGTAAGTGTAAAAATGCTACTGTAATATGAAGACTACCGTATGTATAGCGTATTAGAGTACAGTGCACACTGCTGAAATACATACCTGTTCTGTCTACGAAATGCTTGGATGATTGAGGAAAAGGTTGTTCTCCCAGTGTTCGACTGCACCTTTAGACCCGCCTTAGCCCTTATAAGGTCACGATTCAGAACACAGTCCACAATAGTGATCCTTATTTCATCAGAAATGTGACTACATGCTTTGCCTCTTTTACTTCTTCCTCTGTTTTGCCTCCCTACTCTTCCAGCACACATCCTTACTCCTCTTCTTCTCCCCAGCTGTTGGAACCTGTTTGTTTCCTTGTTGTTTTTCCATTATCAGAAATTGTAACACTGTGTTTTGCTCTGTCTATAAATGCTTTCCAATTGAACATTCATGACATGCATCTCTGAGCTATTTTAGAGAACTGGTTGATCAATGATCTAATGCTTTACATTCCCCTTCATTAGTGAAATTCAAGATTCACCTGCACAATTCATCAATTCAGGGCACATTTACAAAAACATAATAGAAATATATAGAGACACATCATGATAACTAGCTCAACCATTTTGCAATGAATGGCTTATGCGATGAACTAATGACTAGATGTTCTGAGGGATAAGACTATTCAACAGAGAACCATATAATACATTTTGAGCAACATGACATTAGCAATTGATAGCGTAGGAAACAGCAGACAATTGTACATAACCAATTGCATGGATGTACTAAAGCATTTGCAACTTGTTCAAAAAAATGAGAAACTGCTTTCATGATGTGCACAAGTGACTAGATGATTTGCAGGTTGAACATAGTTTTGAGAATTTCATTTCTGATCTGAGAAATTGTCACATTTGTCTGTCTAGTCCTGTGTAGCACATGTGGTGTGTTTGTCATGTTTTGGTATTATGTCATGTCTCTGGTCTCTTGTCACCCCGCCCATCTTGTTATCTGGTTATTGTTTAATTGGCCCCACCTGTTTTCCCTCATCTCCTGCTTAATTTGTTACCCTTATAGTCTCCTCGTGTCTGCAGTCCTGTGCTGGATTGTTGTCTGCCCCCAGTGTTTTGGTATTTATGGTTTGATTTTTCCCCCCTCGTGGGAGTTCATTTGTGTTTGTTTTATTTTATTATTTAATAAAGAACCACCCTTTCTTCCTGCAACTGAGTCCTTGCTCCCCTTTTATACCCACTTACCCCTGACAGAAGTACAGTGCATCCGGAAAGTATTCACAGCGCTTCACTTTTCCACATTTTGTTATGTTACAGCCTTATTCCAAAATGGAATTTTTTTTTTTTTTTTTTTCTCAATTCTACAAACAATACCCCATAATGACAATGTGAAAGAAGTTTGTTTGAAATCTTTGTTAAAAATAAAAAACGCAAAAAAAAAAAAAATCACGTGTACATAAGTATTCACAGCCTGGCACCAATTACAGCCTCAAGTCTTTGAGTATGATGCTACAAGATTGGCACACATATTTTTGGGCAGTTTCTCCCATTCTTCTTTGCAGGACCTCTCAAGCTCCATCAGGTTGGATGGGGAGCGTCGGTGCACAGCCATTTTCAGATCTCTCCAGAGATGTTCAAGTCTGGGCTCTGTCTGGGCCACTCAAGGACATTCACAGAGTTGTCCTGTAGCAACTCCTTTGTTATCTTGGCTGTGTACTTAGGGTCGTTGTCCTGTTGAAAGATAACCCTTCGCCCCCGTCTGAGGTCCAGAGTGCTCTGGAGCAGGTTTTTATCAAGGATGTCTCTGTACATTGCTGCATTCATCTTTCCCTTGATCCTGACTAGTCTCCCAGTTCCTGCCGCTGAAAAACATCCCCACAGCATGATGCTGCCACCACCATGCTTCACTCTAGTGACGGTATTGGCCAGGTGATGAGTGGTGCCTGGTTTCCTCCAGACATGTCGCTTGCCATTCAGGCCAAAGAGTTCAATCTTTGTTTCATCAGACCAGAGAATTTTGTTTCTCGTGGTCTGAGAGTCCTTCAGGTGCCTTTTGGCAAACTCCAGACGGCCTTTTACTGAGGAGTGGCTTCTGTCTGGCCACTCTACCATACAGGCCTGATTGGTGGAGTGCTGCAGAGATGGTTGTTCATCTGGAAGGTTCTCCTCTCTCCACAGAGAAATGCTGGAGCTCTGTCAGAGTGACCATCAGGTTTTTGGTCACCTCCCTGACTAAGGCCCTTCTCCCCCAATTGCTCAGTTTGGCTGGGCAGCCAGCTCTAGGAAGAGTTCTGGTGGTTCCAAACTTCTTCCATTTAAGGATGATGGAGGCCACTGTGCCCATTGGGACCTTCAATGCTGCAGAAATTTTTCTGTATCCTACCCCAGATCTGTGCCTCGATACAATCCTGTCTCGGAGGTCTACAGACAATTCCTTGGACTTCATGGCTTGGTTTGTGCTCTGACATGCACTGTTAACTGTGGGACCTTATATTAGACAGGTATGTGCCTTTCCAAATCATGTCCAATCAACTGAATTTAGTCAGGTGGACTCCAATCAAGTTGTAGAAACATCTCAAGGATGATCAGTGGAAACAGGATGCACCTGAGCTCAATTTTGAGTGTCATGGCAAAGGCTGTGAATACTTATGTACATGTAATTTTTTTATTTATTTTTTTAATACATTTGCAAAGATTTCAAACAAACTTCTTTCACGTTGTTATTATGGGGTATTGTTTGTAGAATTGAGGAAAAAAATAATGAATTTAATCCATTTTGGAATAAGGCTGTAACATAACAAAATGTGGAAAAAGTGAAGCGCTGTGAATACTTTCCGGATGCACTGTATACTAAAGACACTGAGAAAAACTGTAAATGTATGAACAATAATAAATTAACAAAGGTCATAATATGGCACTATATGGAAAACTTTTATTGGCCAGTTGCGGCATTTGGCTGTGAAACATTTCCAAACCATTTCCGTCCCTTCAGCTGGGTTCATCTTGCCATTCCGTTATCAACTATATTAAACACAACTGTAATTACTGTAATATCATTGCGATGTTTGTCTTGTTGCTAGGCCGATTGTCTTGTGCGTTGTAATTAACTATTATCTATTATGTTCTTTAGCTTTAAGATAATGGTACAGGTAAAACTATAAAATAAATAAAATTAGCCTACATTTTAAATCAGTATTTCATGTTCCCACGTTTCAAATCACTGATGATAAGTTATGGGTGATAATTAAATAGATTCAATAAAACAGTGTGTTCTTATAATGAGCATTCCAGCAACAATTTCAACACTGAAGGCATTTATGCATGCTTTTGTGCACATCTGAGTGTATGACCAGGCATGTGCATGACTAAATTGAAAGACAATGGCTATTTCCAAGCCTGAGGGAAACAGCTGCTGAAATGGGAATGCCACCATACACTCACCCTAAACCCCACTCCCATCCGGGCCAAGGCACAAATGTAACCCCTCAGGTTCTACTCACCCCACTTCGAGTGGGATTCAAACCGGCGTTTTCCAGCATGGGAGGCGGGCATGCTAACAAGGATGCTAAAGGCCGCAGTTTCTAGCTTCAGTCGCCAGTGCGCCTCTTGATGCCAGGGGAGTGAGGTTTACCCGCACAGCTCTGACAAGCTGGCATCCATTACACCCTAAACCCCACTCCCATCCAGGTCACGGTACCAATGTAACCCCGCCAGTTCTACTCACCCTGCTTTGAGCGGGATTCAAACCGGTGTTTTCCGGCATGGGAGGCGGGCACGCTAACAAGGATGCTAAAGACTGCAATCTCTAGAGTCAGTCACCAGTGTGCCTGAGGCAGGGGAGTAAGGTTTACACGCACAGCTCTTACTAGCTGGTCTCTGTTACACAACCATGACAGAAATGAGCCCCAGAGTGAGTAATAACTGGCAGATCAATATGAGCAGGGGAAGAGGAGAAGAGAGAAGAAGACTCTCCTCTAACTGCATCTGTGAGCCATCAGATCAAAGTACACAGGATTTGTCCCTCAATTGCTCATTTAAGGTAGGTCTTAATGCCTCTCTCGACTACAGTAAAACACACAAGGCCAGATTTCACAGAGAAGAGATATAACCTTCTGTCTCAATGTGCGTTCATACAATATGCAAATTAACAAAAATGGGCAACAGAATATTGACCAAAACCTAGTGAGCTGCCTTCTAATGGGCCACTCACACAGAGCACGTTTTTGCATTTCACTACACTGCTTTTCAGTTGTTTTTGTAAGCATGTGCTAGATGGACATGCTTGACCATTGCAATCTTTAGATCTTGCATTTTTTTCATTCTACTGTCCTGCACAGCTTTTTTAATGCAAAAAGTGTTCTGTGTGAATGGCCCCTAAGGCAGCATACTAGCTGAAATAGAACCTTATAAGTGACCGATTTGGAACACTCTACTTAAATATAAGGTATATACATCATACAAATAGTGATCCACTCTACAATATGTGAATGCCATCTTTCCTATTCATCATACTTGCAGAAAGACATTCAATCTGGTCCAGAACTTATATACATACATAATAAGCATGCTCCTGACATAAAGTCAAATGTTGGTCATCATTTATGTAAAAATCCCACAATGCATTCCAACAAACTCTGTGAAAAAAATACCTAAGTTGGCAGATGAGAGAAATGTTGATATAAAAGTAGAAATAAGAAAATATTATTTTATCCAATATTTGTGTGCTGTGTATTTCATGCTTATAAAGGTGCAGTCACATTAGCGAAATGTTGGCAAAATTTCACAAGCAAAAAAGATCCAAAATCCAAAATCTGTTGTCAATTGTGTAGTAATGTATGAAGCACAGCTCACACAGAAGTCACTTTCAAACCAAGCAGCTTTCTGTTGGTTAATGCTGTGGATTTGCATGACCAACTGACCCAATGTGAAATCTGCATGGGGAAATGTTTTTTTTTTTTGTCTTGTCAGAGAAAGAAAATGCCTGTCTATCATAAAAAACATATTATTAATAATATTATTAATAATAATAATAATAATAATAATAATAATAAAATAAAAAACACTGGTCATGCTTGGGCTAGTATGACCTAATAATCTTGGCCAAATATTTCACATTCTAAGAAATTTGTCCACCCTGTTACATGACATTTTTACAGTGCAATGTGTAACAGTTTCCTGTAAAAAAAAAAAAAAAAAAATCATGTCCAGTATAAATTGACAACAGGGTGGATATGTTTTGTTTTACGCTATTAGATAAGTCTTCTAAAAATTAGGACGAGAGAAAATTTTATGACTGATGCTTACTTTGCTTTAGGAGTTGCTTTCCCTCCAAGGAAATGATGTCACTTCTAGCAAGTCATGTGATTTCGGACATATCCTTAAGATTTTAAAGGGCAAGTATTATATAGTATATATAGTGGACTGGAGTTTAAGGAACAAAAGAAAATGTAATGGTTTTTCACATTTTTTTTAAAAAAATGTATCACAATAAATTGTATTTTATATCAAAGAGAATAAGTAAATATATAATAATACTCAAAATTGCTAATTTAGAAATATTGCTTCAAAAAGTTTTTTTCTAATTATTCTTAGGTACTGTAAGTACTAATCATTATGATTAGTATTACTAAATATGAATCATTACTAATCAGCAAAGCAGTATTGTTTCATAGGGCCAAAATCCACCAAACTATAATCAAGTCACCTTTATTTATATAGCGCTTTATACAATACAGATTGCTTCAAAGCAGCTTTACAGTGATAAACATTCCTCAGTATTTGTTCCTTCATTTTTTTGACAAATTCTTCTCTTCTCTTCTCTTCTCTTCTCTTCTCTTCTCTTCTCTTCTCTTCTCTTCTCTTCTCTTCTCTTCTCTTCTCTTCTCTTCTCTTCTCTTCTCTTCTCTTCTCTTCTCTTCTCTTCTCTTCTCTTCTCTTCTCTAGCACGGCTCTCTCACATTCTGTGTGTTCCCTCGCTGGTATGCTGCATTAATAATGGAGTGGGTGTGAAGATCTTCCTGCCGGAACATTCTCCGTCATTAATCCCAATATGTAGTGTGCTGGAGATCTGACAGGATTCATTTCGGCTTCGGACACGCTCGTGCTCCACTCCACTATACAGCACACATGCGCACACACATTCATAAAACGCACACAGGCTAGTCTTCCCAATGGAATACTAGCTTACAACTTACTGATTGCTATGCAGTATAAAGCATACTTAGCATTAAAATAGTAAATGAAACACTAGGCATATTCCATGATATATGTTTAAAACAGCAGTATGGTACATTATTATCAAATGACCTCATCATGCTGCATGTTTAATTCAGATTCTAATTAGCATCTTGGAAGTAATATTTGTGCTTTTTTTAAAGCAAATATTTAATATATAGAAATCTGTGCAGAAATTACTTATAGTTCATCTGTTTCTCCAGAAATTAAAGGTCAAATTGAGCCCATTATTGTGACATACAGTATTTGTAGGCTCTACAGAATGCATACTATATACTTCAGCGATATTAAGTAGTGTGCTATTTCCAAAAATATGTGTATGTTGAGTTGGTGACTTCCTTACGGGAAGGTTAAACATCCACTATCCAGATTGTCTGTTTACCCATGGATGGTTTCCATATATGAGTGATTCTGGAATATGTGTGGAAAGAATTATATGTGACAAAAATCAGTTGGAGGACAACAAAAAGCAAACATTATTATAGCCAACAGGCTGTGTGAACATACCATCATACTGAAGCTACTCTAGGCAATAGTCACCATATGCCATTTCAGTCCATTTCTTCAGTCTTATTCACATTCATATGCACACGACTCAGCATGTGGATTAGAGTTTGCATATTGCAAATGCTAATGTCAGGGTCGTGGTCGGGGTAAAATATTAAATCATTCATTATGGGTTCCATTGGGTTCTCCTCATACATGCAGCACATATAAGCGACCAGTCTGACATAATGTGAAGAGAATTAGGTGCCAGTCAGATAGAAATAGGGAGAATACTAATTATAATTTATTATTAATTATAATTCAGAGGTTGTGAGTGCATGCGTTTGAATATGAGTTCATGTAAAGGAGAGAGACCTCTAATTATCAGTTTTAAATTAATACATTTCTCGAGTTAAAAAAAAAAATGTGGGGCGAAACATTTACATAGACCTAAAATTAGCAAACTGTGAAACAGAAAAGAGCAGGTAAAGAGATGACCCCCAAAAAATGAAAATCTGTCATGCCTTTTTGATGCAGTATTATTTTTTGAAACACAAAAAGAGATTTTACGATTTTAGAAATATCCTTAAGCAGCTTTCCCATACAATGAAAGCTATCATAAAGGTATCCATACAACTGGTGACCAATATTCCAAGTCTTTTGGGTTCTTGACCCAAAGATGTGTGCAAATGCCCCATCCATTGAGTTAAAGTCCTCACCAGTAGCTCATAACCTGGCTGTAAATACGTTTTCTATTCCAGTGCATTCTGATACGCATCACTTCCTCAGTGGATTGTTAATATACATGCTCAGACAGCAAGACAGTGTGTTAAGTAAAAATATATACAGCAAGTAAAGGCTAATAGAGTGTACAGCACCCCATCAAGATTTAGGAGAACATGCAGACCTGCATTAGAATGTGTTTTCAGTAAATTGATTAATTATATATATATATATTATTGCCAAAAGTTTTGGGATGCCTGCCTTTACATGCACATTAACTTTAATGACATCCCATTCTTAATCCGTATGGTTTAATATGGAGTTGGCTCACCCTTTGCAGCTATAACAGCTTCAAGGTTTTCCACAAGGTTTAGGAGTGTGTTTATGGGAATTTTTGACATTTTTCTAGAAGCGCTTTTGTGAGGTCAGGTACTGATGTTGGACGAGAAGTCATGGCTTACAGTCTCCGCTCTAATTCATCCCAAAGGTGTTCTATCGGGTTGAGGTCAGGACTCTGTGCAGGCCAGTCAAGTTCCTCCACACCAAACTCGCTCATCCATGTCTTTATGGACCTTGCTTTGTGCACTGGTGCGCAGTCATGTTGGAACAGGAAGAGGCCATCCCCAAACTGTTCCCACAATTTTGGGAGCATGAAATTGTCCAAAATGTCTTGGTATGCTAAAGCATTAAGAGTTCCTTTCACTGGAACTAAGGGGCCAAGTCCAACCACTGAAAAAACAACCCCACACCATAATCCCCCCTCCACCAAACTTTACACTTGGCACAATGCAGTCAGGCAAGTATCGTTCTCCTGGCAACCGCCAAATCCAAACTCGTCCATCGGATTGCCAGACAGAGAAGCCAATCACTTGGAGTGACCAAATGATTGGTCACTCCAGAGAACACGTCTCCACTGCTCTAGAGTCCAGTGGCGGCGTGCTTTACACCACTGCATCCGATGCTTTGCATTACACTTGGTGATGTAAGGGTTGGACGCAGCTGCTCGGCCATGGAAACCCATTCCATGAAGCTCTCTACGCACTGTTCTTGAGCTAATCTGAAGGCCACACAAAGTTTGGAGGTCTGTAGCTATTGACTCTGCGCACTGTGCACCTCAGCATGCGCTGACCCCGCTCTGTGATTTTACGTGGCCTACTACTTTGTGGCTGAGTTGCTGTTGTTCCCAATTGCTTCCACTTTGTTATAATACCACTAACAGTATTTAGTAGTGAGGAAATTTCACAAATGGACTTATTGCACAGGTGGCAACCTATCACAGTGCCACGCTTGAATTCACTGAGCTCCTGAGAGCGACCCATTCTTTCACAAAAGTTTGTAGAAGCAGTCTGCATGCCTAGGTGCTTGATTTTATACACCTTTGGCCATGGAAGTGATTATAGTGTATATATGTGTGTGTGTGTGTGTGTGTGTGTGTATATATATATATATATATATATATATATGTGGAAAGCAAACCATGATGAGGTCCAACTCAAGTATTCATGTGCACTTTGCATTCCAAAACAGTATAACTAAAAAATAAAAAAGGAAGGGGGAAAATATATATATTTTGATATGGAGGAAAATAAAAAGAGACTAAATGAGAATGTCATTTTGGATTCTGTTAGAAAAGGTTTGATTGAAAAAAAGTATCTACAGATGCACAGCTGAGCTCTATTTACACACATTAATACAGCCCAGCTTGAGAATTACAGAGCTGCTGAAAAGAAAATACACAGAGAAATAAGAACCACTTTCAAATGTGCTTGGAGAGCAAATGTTGGATATCTGAAGCGGAACATGTGGTCTGGCATCTGCCTTGACAGGCCATTATGGTAATCTGTGTTACTTAGAAAGACACCAAGAAGCTAAATATGTGCTACCCACTTTATCAGCATGAATAGAGCAAATTAAAAAGCAAACCCAGGCACCGTCTCCGTTGGAATGGACATTCTGAGACATTTATTTTTATTAGATGCCTTATAGGAACCTTTTGTGTATGCATAAACACACACACACACACACACAGTCACTTCTTCCCAATTAGTTACAAGACATGACAGACGTGTTCATTTTCTGAGCTGTTAACTACACAACACAATGATGCCATGATTCCCCGAGCATGAAGCCAGTAAGAGAACTGAGACTTGTTCCCTATTCAGAGCAATCCACAGCTGAACTCACTAGAGCTTTGCTCAGGGAGTCACACATTTAGAGAGGAACTCACTGTTTTGTGTTACCAACAACAGCAACAAGGCCTGAGATGCAATTCAGTGACATTTGTAAATCAGCATTTGTTGATTATGAAGCATTATGTAAGTAAGTAAATTTTATTTATAGAGCACATTTAAATTCAGCTTACACTGACCAAAGTGCTGTACAAAACAATCATAAAATACAATAAAATATAAAATCAAATTAAGAGTAAGAAAATCAAGAAAACAGTTACTAATCCATAATTTAATAATCAGGAAAAGCTAAAGAGTAAAGATGTGTTAAGTCTAGATTTAAAAACAGAAATAGAAGGAGCACTCTTAATGTCAGGTGGCAACTGATCCCATAATCGTGGAGCAGCAACTGCAAAGGCTTTGTCACCTTTCTTTTTAAGACGTGACCGTGGGACATATAAGAGAGCTTTATTGGCAGATCTGAGGGACTTAGGAGCCGAGTTCAAATGAACAAGATCAGAGATGTAAGATGGGGCTTGTCCGTTAAGAGCTTTAAAAACAATCAGCAAAATTTTGAATTGAATTCTAAAATAGACAGGAAGCCAGTGAAGAGAAGCTAAAATTGGAGTGATATGATCACGTTTTTTTTGCACTAGTTAACAGTCTGGCTGCTGCATTCTGAAATATCTGTAAACGTGCCAATGAAGATTGAGGAAGACCATGGTATAAAGAATTACAATAGTCCAGCCGTGATGTAATAAATGCATGAATAACTTTTTCCAAGTCTTGAGAGGAAAGAGTCGATTTAAGTCTGGAAATGATTCTCAATTGATAGTAGCTGTTTTTAACAACTGAGCTAATTTGTTTTTTCAAGACAAAGCTCATAGTCAAAGATAACACCTACATTTTTTTGCATGTGACTTAACATATGGAGTGAGATTGTCTAAGTAACTAGCTATAGAGTTTCTGGTTTTGGAGGGACCAAAGATAATCACCTCAGTTTTCTCATTGTTAAGCTGGAGGAAATTATTTGCCATCCAGCATTTAATATCCTCAAGACAGTCCAAGAGAGGCTGCAGAGAATCTCTAGATTTCAACGGAGGGTACAGCTGGGAATCATCAGTATAGAAATGAAAATAAATTTCCTAATTATATTGCCAAGTGGAAGCATGTATAAATTAAAGAGTAATGGCCCCAAAATGGACCCTTGAGGAACCCCACAGGAGAGAGAGACAGATGATGAGGAAAATTGGCCAATAGCCACCGAGAATGTCCTGGATTTAACATACAACTCAAACCAAAGTAGTGCAGTATCCTTAATGCCTACCGACTGTTCAAGGCGTGACAGAAGAATATTGTGATCCACCATGTCAAAAGCGGTGCTCAGATCCAGTAAAATCAAAACTGCATTTTCACCAGAATCAACTGCAAGTAACAAATCATTCATCACTTTTAACAAAGTTGTTTCAGTGCTGTGATGAGTTGTAAAACCTGATTGAAATGGTTCAAGCACCTGAGTCGAATTTTAAAAAAAGGAAGTAACTGTGATAGGACAACTTTTTCCATAACTTTTGAAAGAAATGGCAATTTTGAGATTATATCCCAAATTATTCAAACACTTTACATCAGCATTGGGCTTTTTAAGCAATGGCTGGACAACTGCATGCTTTAAAAATGCTGGGACAATACCAGAGACTAAGCAAGAATTAATCTTATTATAATATATTACTTGAATGCTAGAACCAATAGTATCAAAAGAACCTTTAATGATGTCAGAGGGAACAACATCGTGGGGTGATGTTGTAGATTTCATCTGCATCACTAAGCTCCTCAGATCAGAAAAAGACACTGGCTGAAAACTATAAAAAAAAAATAAAATGTGGAAAACTATTATGTCCGTCTTTTATTAACAGACTGAAAGTCTCAGCCACAGACAGTGCCTTCTAATGCAATACAAAAAGAGTCAGTGCTTTTGAAAATCTCATGTTCTAATGTGATTGGTTGGTTGCTACACAACTGACCAATTTTGTTGAGCATAGGCTCTAATCAGTCTATTGGTAACTGTGATTTACAATTTTTGTTGACAATTTTACCAGGCTACAGTGAGTGTTTTTGAAAAAAAATTATTGGATTGGCCAAAGCTTGCACAATTCATGGATTTTAATTTTTTTTAAGATATTCAGGGATTTTGCTTGAGGTCATTAGTAGCATGTAAATAAAGCAATAAACCCAGTTTACAGTGAATTTAGAACAGCTAGGGGCCGTTGCTTAAACACCCTTAGCTGTTCTAAATTCTCTGTAAACCACGGCTTCACAGGGCTTATAGCGTTTATAAAACGGTTAGTCCATAAAGTTATTTATTTTAATGTGGTCACTGTATATTCCGATTTGTTTGGAGACTGTATCCATTAAATAGTCAGTGGTTTGTGATTACTGTATAATATTTTTATTGCACTCAAAAAGAACAATATCTAGCTGATAGTTTAGACCTGAACTAGAAACAGCTTTATTTACTATAGAATTTTCTATTACTTTTCCAGGTTTTTAATCATTTAATATAGCTTGCACTCGAAAAAATTGCAATTTCAAGCTGATTAAATATTTTAGACGTGCGCATTACTAGAAAAAAAATTTACATTTACTGTTGAAATATATTTTTACTTAACTATAAAATATGTTACTTTACTAGAAATTTCTATGACTTTTCAGGATTTTATATATTTTAATGACTTTCATAATGACTTTCTTTTTTCATGACTGTGGGAACCCTGTATCAGAATGAGAAGCTCTTTGCTGTAGTGCGAGTCTGTTATATTGGTGAGGTAGCAATTCATGTGAGTCGTCACATTTCTTTGCACCTCCGAGAAATGTGAGCATGAGTTGAACTCAAATTAGCATCTGATTTAAATAAAATTAACTGGAAACAAAAATCTCACACAATCAAAAATCACTCCTATGTTACATTGGCTGAATCCAAAATCTCGTCCTTCCCTACTATATAGCAGGCGAAAAACAGTATATGACAAAAGAAGCATGTCCGAATTCACAGTACTCATGAAAGAGTAGGCAAAAAGTACCCGGATGACCTACTTACTCCGTCAAGATTCTGAAGTGTGGACCCTGGACCACAAAACCAGTCATGAGGGTCAATTTTTTGAAATTGAGATTTATACATCATCTGAAAGCTAAATAAATAAGCTTTTTATGTATGGTTTGTTAGGATAGGACAATATTTGGCCGCAATACAGCTATTTGAAAATCTGCAATCTGAGGGTGCAAAGAAATCTAAATATTGAGAAAATCACCTTTATGAAGTCCTTAGCAATGCATATTACTACTAATAATACATTTTTGATATATTTACGGTAGGAAATGTACAAAATATCTTCTTGGAACATGATCTTTACTTAATATCCTAATGATTTTTGCCATAAAAGAAAATTCGATAATTTTGACCCATACAGTGTATTGTTGGCTATTGCCACAAATATACCCGTGCGACTTATGACTGGTTTTGTGGTCCAGGGTCACATATATAAACATTCTTGAATCAAGATACATTTACTTTAGAGCTTGAGAAGGAGAAAGACTCAAAATATTAAAGGGTTAGTTCACCCAAAAATGAAAATTCTGTCATTAATTACTCACCCTCATGTCGTTCCAAACCCATAAGACCTTCGTTCATCTTTGGAACACAAATTAAGATATTTTTGATGAAATCCAAGAGGTTTCAGACCCCTCCATAGTCAGCAACGTCATTGCAACTTTCAAGGCCCAGAAAGGTAGTAAAGACATGGTCAAAATAGTCCATGTGATTCCAGTGGTTCAACCTTAATGTTATGAAGCGACGAGAATACTTTTTGTACGTAAAAAACAAAACAAAAATATTGACTTTATTCAACAATCTCTTCTCTTCAACGTCATTCTCTTACGCTATTCACGTAGTAAAATCAGTACAGTGCTTCCAATCCTTATTCTTAAAACAAGGATTTTTTCTAAATTACTAAATACAGCAACATATCCTGAATGTGTGTGAAAACAACATGAATGTACTGAAATGTATCAGTGCATTGAGAGCACTGTTTGTTTGTGCATCAATAATAACGGACTCACGAGTGCTTACTGTACGATTCCTGTACAACACCGCAATCATCTTTACCTTGATTGCAATCCTCATCCATCAAAACTTTACTAGCGAGACGCTGGTTTGCTTTATCCAGCCGAGAATCAAAGGCCAGCGGTAGGATGTTTCGATGTTCGTTCAGTCTGTATTTCACACAGCGTGATGTGTGACAGCTCGTGCTCTTTAATGACAGAATATGACAGAGCTCAAAACACACACTGGAATGAATAATTAACTGAAAACGCAACGCGAGTCTCTATTCTCTCTGTCTTCTCTGATGTAATCAGTCTGGTTTTCTTTACATTAGCGCTGTTTGAATGAATTACTGGATCATTGGACTTTAAACTTTCCCGGAGTTTAGCGGCTTAAAATCCTCTGATGGCACACAGAGCAGAGAAATCGGGTTAGAATAGAAAATTCTGCCTACCAGGGTTACAGGTGCTTGCGCCATTGTAGATGCTCAGTGTGATAAACTCCCGACTCCCAAGATCATCTAAAGCCGTGTTTCCACCGCAGGAACTTTCCCCAGGAACTAGGGACTTTGGGGTGGTACTCGGTGTGTTCCCGCAGGAACCAGGGTCTAAATGAAGTAAACATTTCCCCCCTCAAAACGTCCCTGCTTGCGAGGTAGTACTTTTTCAAAGTTCAGGAACTTTCGGGGTTGGGACTTGGGTGCTGAACATGCTGATTGGTTGAGTTCACACAGCATTTTATGTCAACCTAAAAGTCTGTTGCGGTGCATGCAGTAAGAGTTGTTTGCTATTCGAATCAACAACGGAGTTTAAAAAATATGACCGATGGACCAACGACGAGGTTCAGGCTTTAAGTTTATATGCGAAGGACGAAATCCACTGGGAACTGGAGAGTCGTGCACAATCCTACGTCACCGGAATAATCTTCACGGTACTTTAGACCGTGATGGAAATGCAGAGAGCAACAGGTCTGGGGGAAAAAAAAGTTCCTGGGACAAATTGTTCCGGGTAGTTTCGGTGGAAACGGGGCTTAACTGCGTGACATAAAAGCATAAGTCTAGAAGACTGATGACTAGCAGTGAATGTTTTTGTGCAGTTAACTGTCAGTTAGACTTCCCAGCATTCACTTCGCCAGTTCTGTGCTGGTCATAAGGGCACGTGTAAGGGTAATTCCTACAAATTTCAGTCTCTCTTGCTCTCTCTTTTTCTGTGTAAAACCAAACAGCATCTACAGTATGTGTTTTCTA
This sequence comes from Coreius guichenoti, assembly GCA_039654105.1. Classification (NCBI taxonomy): domain Eukaryota; kingdom Metazoa; phylum Chordata; class Actinopteri; order Cypriniformes; family Gobionidae; genus Coreius; species Coreius guichenoti. The sequence goes on from CM077184.1 coordinate 33,894,919, forward strand.
ATCTGCCTGTCCCCTCGGGCTGGCCGTGCTCTGCAGAAGCATCATGGCAGAGGCCTCGTAATGATGCAGTGTCACCGCATAACAGATAACTCTCAACAATACCCATTCATTTCCATCACCACATGACTCTCAGTGTACGAGAGAGAGCCCAACACAAACAATGGACCAAAACACTGATCCTACAGACACATTCATCTGCCTGAGCACACACACACAAACTCCCTGCATTATTCCTGGCCACTGTATGGGCCCATCGTGGGATTTTAAAGCACTGAGAGAGAGAGAAGTGGATAAAGTAAGAGAGAGCAGCAGGATGATAAAGAATAACAATAAAAAAACAACAAATCAATCAACTTTGTGCATGTGTCTCAGTAGACTGCTGGAGCAGTAACTAATGTCCATTCTGAAAGCCTACTGGGTCTTTTCTTAATGAAGAGCCACACTATGAGAGAGAGCCATAACATCCATAAGGTACAGGGAGACCTTAAACATACTTCTGTCAGTGTGTGTGACCCTGTCCCAAAAGGCAAAAGAGCACATCAAGGGTGCATAGCAGCCACAAAGAGGACTCGTGAGCACAAAAACTTTAAACATTTTAAAGGAGAAATAAATCATCTATGATTTTACTAGTCCTTAATTCCTCCCTGTTCTAGTTTGTACTATTTTAAGCAATGGCTGAAGATTTTGTATTACTAGCACTTCTCGCGTTTATTGCCTCCTTAAGATGAATCGCTTGTTGTATTCCTCATTTGTAAGTTGCTTTGGATAAAAGTATCTGCTAAATGAATAAATGTAAATGTAAAATGTAGAGAAGCATTTTTATATAATACAAACATTGTGCACAGCAAGCCAGACCTGTTTGGAATCACATTTGGGGATTATGTGAATGTGAACTTGTGAATTATATGACTCTTTTGTGCTGGAAATAATGGTGATGGTAATGATATTTTAAGCATTTTTTGGGGGAAATTACTGATTCCTTTGTCCTGCTGAGGCTAATTTAATAGCTATAGCATAGAAACAAACACATAATATTTTTGCTCACATGTGACATACACTCACCTAAAGGATTATTAGGAACACCATACTAATACTGTGTTTGACCCCCTTTCGCCTTCAGAACTGCCTTAATTCTACGTGGCATTGATTCAACAAGGTGCTGAAAGCATTCTTTAGAAATGTTGGCCCATATTGATAGGATAGCATCTTGCAGTTGATGGAGATTTGTGGGATGCACATCCAGGGCACGAAGCTCCCGTTCCACCACATCCCAAAGATGCTCTATTGGGTTGAGATCTGGTGACTGTGGGGGCCATTTTAGTACAGTGAACTCATTGTCATGTTCAAGAAACCAATTTGAAATGATTCGAGCTTTGTGACATGGTGCATTATCCTGCTGGAAGTAGCCATCAGAGGATGGGTACATGGTGGTCATAAAGGGATGGACATGGTCAGAAACAATGCTCAGGTAGGCCGTGGCATTTAAACGATGCCCAATTGGCACTAAGGGGCCTAAAGTGTGCCAAGAAAACATCCCCCACACCATTACACCACCACCACCAGCCTGCACAGTGGTAACAAGGCATGATGGATCCATGTTCTCATTCTGTTTACGCCAAATTCTGACTCTACCATCTCAATGTCTCAACAGAAATCGAGACTCATCAGACCAGGCAACATTTTTCCAGTCTTCAACTGTCCAATTTTGGTGAGCTCGTGCAAATTGTAGCCTCTTTTTCCTATTTGTAGTGGAGATGAGTGGTACCCGGTGGGGTCTTCTGCTGTTGTAGCCAATCCGCCTCAAGGTTGTGCGTGTTGTGGCTTCACAAATGCTTTGCTGCATACCTCGGTTGTAACGAGTGGTTATTTCAGTCAAAGTTGCTCTTCTATCAGCTTGAATCAGTCGGCCCATTCTCCTCTGACCTCTAGCATCAACAAGGCATTTTCGCCCACAGGACTGCCGCATACTGGATGTTTTTCCCTTTTCACACCATTCTTTGTAAACTCTAGAAATGGTTGTGCGTGAAAATCCCAGTAACTGAGCAGATTGTGAAATACTCAGACCGGCCCATCTGGCACCAACAAACATGCCACGCTCAAAATTGCTTAAATCACCTTTCTTTCCCATTCTGACATTCAGTTTGGAGTTCAGGAGATTGTCTTGACCAGGACCACACCCCTAAATGCATTGAAGCAACTGCCATGTGATTGGCTGATTAGATAATTGCATTAATGAGAAATTGAACAGGTGTTCCTAATAATCCTTTAGGTGAGTGTATATACCATTCAGAAGTTTGGGGTCAATACAATTTTCTTTTTATAAAACGGTTAGTTCCAGTCCTTGATTCTGATTGGTCAATAGCTATGTTTTATTCACAATAAAACACGGCTATGACCGCTTCACCCAGTGGTTCTCTGTTGCTGCGTCCCAATTTGCCTACTTATACTACAACCTAAAAGTATGTACTCTTTTTGTGAAGAAAAAGTACATACTTTTGAGTGTGTAGCAGAAGAGTATGCACGTTTTGGGATATACTACTTTGTCATTTTTAACGGACAACTCTGTTGCTTAGTTACATGCATCCTGTCACCGTTTAAAGGGTTAGTTCACCAAAAGTGCTGTGCCTCTCGCAGTTCAAATTGCTCACTGTAAACCACGGCTTCTTGGGGCTTATTGCTTTATTTTAATAAATAATTATTCTTTTAAACTTTCTATTCATCAAAGAATAACCCCTATTCATCAGCTTTGCATCACAGGAATAAATTACATTTTAAAATATATTAAAATAGAAAATTGTTATTTTAAATTGAAACAATATTTCAGGATATTACTGTTTTTACTGTATTTTTGATCAAATAAATATAGCCTTGGTGAACATACAGACTTCAAAAACATTGAACAATGCTATCAACCAAAAACCTTTAAAATGTAGCCTATAGTGCATGGTTGGGGAACGTTGATCCTGGAGGGCCAGTGTCCTGCAGAGTTCAGCTCCAACCCTAATCAAACACACCTGAAACTAATCAAGGTCTTCAGGATTACTAAAGTTACAAGCAGGTGAGTGTTTTTTTCAGGGTTGGAGCCAAACTCTGCAAGAGAGTGGCCCTCCAGGATCAACGTTCCCCATCCCTGCTAAAAGTGGCAGAAGTTGGTAAAACACCCTTTTACCACATTAACATGTCTAATGTTATTAAATATATTGGCAAAATTAATGTTTTAATGGAATAAAAAAAGAGAAATAAACAATAGAGGGACAAAACAGAGAGGCAAAAACAAAAGAAGTGAGAGCTAGACAGAAAAATTGTGAAAGATGGCAAGAAAAAGAGAGAAACAGAAGCAGTTGAGTTGAATAAAATGATTTCCACATTACAGTCAACCAAAGGCCATATCCAGGACATTCCCATGCACAGCCTCATAGGATCCAATCAGCCGACACACTCTCCTCCTAAAAGTCACTTCATCCAGCTGTCATCCAACTGCTTATGACCGTGCTGCTTAGCACCATACTAGCACTAGCACAGAAAATCTCTCCCTATCATAGAGTCCCAGGTCACTGTTTAGTGGGTAATAGTTGGAGGGGGTTGATTTTGGCCTGAGGGTAAGTAGAGAAGGGCTCTATTTTCACGTCCACATTTCTCTCAGGGGAACAACACTCATAAATGTGTGTTCAAACTGAGCACCACAGAGGGGGCAATAAGGCACTAGAATTAGAGTTATTGTTTACGATGTCTGAATGAGATAACCAAGACCTTTGAGAAAAGAGTAAGCTTGTGTGAGAATGCCAACAAGATTGAAAGATTAATAAGTGTGTGTTTGTGTGTGTGTGTGTGTGTGTGTGTGTGTTTACCTGGTTTTCCTTATGTTATGGGGACAAAATGTCCCCACAAGGATAGTAATACCAGTAGCTTTTGACCTTATGGGGCCATTTTTTTGATCCCCATGAGAAAAACAGCTTATAAATCATACCAAATGACTTGTTTTGAAAATCCAAAAATGCAGAAAGTTTTCTGTGATGGGTAGGTTTAGTGTAGGGGGATAGAATATACAGTTTGTACATTATAAAAACCATTTAGTCTATGGGAAGTCCCCATCAAACATAGAAACCCAATGTACCGTGTGTGTGTGTGTATGTGTGTGTGTGTGTGTGTGTGTGTGTGTGTGTGTAACCATTTAAAATTACTCTCATGAGTAATGATATGCTGTCAACTTATTATATGGAACATATTTACTTTGTATTATTTTAATTATTGGTTTTAGCAGTTTAAGCGCAGTAATAATTTTCATTTGCTTTGGCACACTGTCAAAAGCAAATTATTTAAACACACATTATCGCAAATAAAAAAATATCACACAGTATAAATGGGTCTTTACACATGAAAAATATGTATCTGCTTTTATATTTCAGGAATCATATTTGGGCGTCAACAAAATTTTTAAAACCCATGAATAAGAGAGAAAGAATGGTAAAAGGTCAAAAACTTCCTGTGCAATTATATTTAAATATTGCAAATGTGCTGTGACAAATATATAAATAAGTATGTATAAAAATGTATAAAGCTGACATTTCTACACCTGGAACCTCTAATAACTGTGTGCCGAATCACACGTCCCCTGAGACCAGCGCAGCTGTCATCAGCTGAGCAACAGCCCACTGCCTCCAAATCACACAACCGTCCTCTTAAACAATCAAATATAATTACATACAGAACACATACACACGCGCACACACACAGATAAACCCCCGTTTATCTGTGTTTATGGAGTTCAGCGTGACAGGCTTGATGGATGATGACTAAAAATAACACAAAAGCAGGCACCTCCCAAGTGTTCGAGCTTGGAGATAATGACTTTCTTGTCGGCCATCTAATCAGTGTCACAAAAACAGACAGAAGAGAATTAAGAAACAATTAGGTTACAGCGGAGAAAACGGCTCCTTTTTAGATTCTGTAGATTACAAGTCGTCATTAGAAGACAGGATGGTTCTCATGCTTGGAATTGGTAACTGATAAGGTCACAGGCCCTCAAAAAGAATGAATTGCTGCGAACATCAGTCATAAATGAGAAATCACAGTTTAAGCAAGGGGTAGTTCACCCAAAAATGTTAGTGTGTTTCTAGTCACCTTTGGTTTGCTTAGTTTGGACACTTAATATTCAGTAATATTATTGATTTGACTGCACTGACACTTTGGACCTGTTTACACCTGGTATTAAGATGCGTTTTGGATGATCAGATCACAAGTGGACAATGCTAAATACAGGCATAAACGGGGTCTAAAGCAGTTTAAGCTTGTCCACTTTCGACCACTTCTAGAAATAGTCGAAAACGCATTAGACCGGATTGCTTTCGTTGTGTGCTCATGTGGTCGAATGCATTAGAACAGCCACAAAAGACCATCTACTCTCTGCCTACTGACCTAATGCGTAAACATTATGGGAAACGCTCTAGCCAGACGGGATATAAACTTTGTTTGTTGGAGACCCAAGTTTGGTTTGAAGACTAAAAACTATGAATAAAAGTTGTTGTCTAATTATAATGGAAAGGATTGTTATTTCCACTTCCTAGACATCAGTGTGTATTTTACAAACTATAAATGTATGGTTTTGCTGGTACTTATGTGTGTTTAAATGTTTGAAACCTAAAATAAACATTATGTGGTTGAAAACACTGAATAGTTGTTGTATATGACAAGCTCTTAGCGTGTCTCTGGCTCAGCGCCAGCCAAAGCGTGAAAGCCCATTTGAATTTAGCAGTTGATCACGTGATGCACTGACCATTCTAATCACACCGGTGTGATCGTACATACGAAAGGGTTAACCTGCTAATAGACCCTCCCCTCGAAGAAATCTGGATAGTAGTGGTTGTAAGTGGACAAAAGACGTGGATTTAAACACCAGGTGTAAACGGGAATGTGTCTCCCTCGTCTACTTGTGATCCGATCAACCACAATGCATCTTGTGTAAACAGGGTCTGTGATGAGAACAAAACTTGAACTGTATTGAGCTGGATGATGACATCACTGTTTTCTGCAGAGCTGCTTTATTGATGATTCAACTTGTTTCATAATTTGTTTCAACTGATTCAACACTGAACTGACTTCAGCTGAATAATGACACTATTGTCTTTTTTAGAGCTGCTTTACAATACAATTGTATGTTGTTTGCATCACTGATTCTGTTATGTTCCTGTTACTGTGAAGCTGCTTTGAAACAATCTGTATTGTACAAAATGCTATATAAAAAAGGTGACTTGCCTTGACAAAGTTTGGTTATGGATTTGTATGGTTTTGAATCTCATGGACCACTTTTATGATGCTTTTGCATTTTTTTTTTTTTTTTTCAAATGGGAGTGACTTTTTGTCTAAACAAAAGTGCACAGGAGGCATGATGGAAGGGGTAAAAGTTTTGTAAAGACCTGATGGAAAACAATCTTTTTTCCTTTTCCTTTTTTCTTTTGCAGTTCCACTTAGTGCCACTAGTTCACTTCACTTTTAAGGGAAGACTTTAGACATACAAAGACAGTGCACTCATATTACTATGAATGTGAAAAAAGTGCAACAGGCAATATGGTGGAATAAGTCCCGCCTTCTAAATAAAAGAGCTAATTGCCAAGTGGTAAAGTCATTGAGCCACTGCAGCTGCCGTTAGAAGCTCCGCTTGCTATAGAAACAGTGAGAAAAATGCAGTTTTTTTGTCATGATTTAAGCGTTTAGAAACAAAATTTATAAGACAGTTGTTGTCAGATTTCATTGATGATTTCAAATATGGGTAACACTTAATTTTAATGTGTCCTTGAACACGTTACATGTATTTATTATAGTAATAACTATAAATTAGGCATAATTACATGCAACTAACCCTAAACCAAACCCAAATCTTACCCTAACCCTATAGTAAGTACATGTAGTTAATTACTATTACTCAGCATTTAAATGCATAATTACACATTAAAATAGTGTAACCCAAATATGAAATTTAATCATAAGCTTGGTGAACAGCTTTGGAGAATTTGATGTTTCCCTATTCAAAGAGATAGGAGCTGCACTTGCATGACTGAAATAGCTGCCTGAGAGGTGTTTCAAAGATGGCCGCCGAGTGAAATGACTTGCCTTAAAGGGACTTTGCTTTTAAGTATATTATCATTCACTAAACGTACAGTGTCTCTTTGAGTTGGTGAACATCTACAAGTATAAGATATTGCGGGTGTCTGCTTCAGCTCTCTTCTGCCTCCTGATCCATTCAGGCCAGACTGACCCATGTTTCTTATCACATGACCCACCCGTGCCCTCTGCAGATAAATTCCATTACAAATCATGCAATCAAGGCTAATCCATAATACTAGTGTAATAACGAATAACTTTCCTCAGGAGAGCCTGATAGATTCTCGTCGCACTGCCAAAGCAAGGACTTTTCCCCCTTTATCTTCTCATAGTCCAGCCTGACCTGGAAATTATCATTCCATTCTTATCAGTCTAATTAATATTTTACTGCATTATTAAAGAGCCGTATTGAATTAATTGTTGGGGGTCTCGGCTAAACTCTCGTCGTCTTCCCAATTCACCCTCCTCAGCAAAAGCTTTTCATGCAAATGCTAATTAGAGAAACTTTGCTAGTCAGCACAATCTAAAAACAGTCCCACTGCACACACAAACACCGCATTTCCTTGCTATTCTTTTCCGATCTCTTCTGTAGCTTATTCTGATTTCATATGCAGTTGATTGCTTGTGAATTATTTAAAAGAGCAATGTGTATGTGTGTAGATATATGAATAGAGAGAAGGGCATTTCTTAGAGGTGAAATTATATTGAAAAACCAGTCACGTTCATAAAAGACTGGACCTGTCAGATGAAAGCATGTACACTTTGGAAAACTTCACCATGTTTGAGTATGTTCTACAGGTGCTGTGTCAATCATAATAATAATAATAAACTTTATTTATGTAGCACCTTTCAGACATACAATGCCACTCTATTACATATAAAATTGCCCATGATTTGTTCATGTTGCAAATCATTCATATAGATTTTGAGAAAAAAATTTCAATAAAAGTTTAAATTTAATGATTCTATAAATGTGGTGTTACTTGATTTAAACACATTTTTAGAATCATTAAACGAAACCTTTAGAACAAAAAACTTTTTTTTTTTTTTCAAATATTAATAAGCAAGAAAAAAAGTATTTATTATTTCATTAAAAACATTTTAATTAAAAAAAAAATAAAATAAAAATAAAATATATATATATATATAGATAGATAGATAGATAGATAGATAGATAGATAGATAGATATTTTTGTTTTTGAATTTTTATTTTCATGTATTTAAGTCTTTTAATTAGGCTTTTTTCCTCATTATGATCTCATTATGAGATTAAAAAAACCTTTGAAATTATTTAATATAGAAATCAAAAACATGCTCATCACAGAATCGGTAGGCTACAATGAAGTATTGCATTATTTTTTTTTAAATGTATAAATGTAAATGTACACATTTATGAATTTAGGGTTAGGGTGAGTATTTTTTGAGTATTTTTGATCCACTATTCATGGAGTCACACAAAATGACATTTTAAAATTTAAACAAACCTAAAAAATAAAAAAAAGTCATAAACAACCATAAAAAGTCATAAAAAAGTCAAATTATCTGATTTTGTTTTCCGTTTATTTTATTTTTTTATTTATTTTTTTGGTTGAACCACATGTCAGACTGACAAAGTTTTTAAAATATTAATAAGTAAGAAAAAAGTATTGATTATTTCATTTAAAATAGTTTAATAACAAATAAATAAATTAAAAAAATATATACTTTTTTTGCATTTTCATTTTCATGTATTTTAATGAGGCTTTTTTCCTCATTATGATAAAAGGGTTTAAAAAAAATTAATAAAGAAATCAAAAACATGCTCATCACAGAATCAGTAGGCTACAATGAAGTATTGCATTTTTTAAAATGTATATTTAAATCAATTTCTATACTTTTTTCCTTCATTTTGAGGTTTATTCAACACCCTGGCGCAAAAAAGGTCATTCCGGTGTGCTTAGCGAGTCAGAAAATGTCAGCAAACATTCACATTCATTCACAGTTTAGTGAAACAAAATACACGAAGACAAAAAATTCAGGGTTGTGAAAGAACAGAAAAGTCTGAAGGAAAGAAAATGAGCTTGAGATTGTCTATGTGTGCAGAGAATCGGAAGAAAGGGCGGGTTGTTTATCAGCCTGATGCCGTGAAAACTGACACAATGTGCTGTAAATTTAGCCATCATAAACCCAGGCAGGAAAGGGCCCAGGTGATAAAGATGCAGCCGCTACGCGGGCCACAAAGAGACAGCATAGTCCTCCGAGACCCGACCCTCGACTGCACGGCATCAGAAAAACACCTTCAGCCATGTCAATTAGCAACAGGCTGGCAGGAGCGGGTTCAGCTCATAAAAAATTCTATTGATGTGAGTATGGCTATGCCTAAGCCTTTTTCATTAGTCCTCACTAAACAATTCATTTTGACAGACTTACGAGTCGGGTCTTAATTCACACCTTCACTGCCATTTGATTAACAGAGCACTCAGTGGAAATTACTACTCCCCAACCCCCCCCAGCATCTGATTTAAAGCCCATAGACTACTGTTTTTAAACAGTGTCACATCATTAATTTTTTACACTCTTACATTGATTTGTTTAGTGAGCAACACAAAGTTCATTGTGTTTTAAAAGGGGATAAAAATCTCATGTGTCTCAGCATCAAAGGAGCTCATGAATAAACACAGCTTTCGGGCTATGATATCATGAATCCATTTGCATACAGTCTCGTGAAATGTTGCCAAAGTGAAAATTATACCAACAAAACAAAAAAAATTTGGGTTACAGTGTATTTTGATGCACTTTAGTGCACTTTAGACATTCTACTAACTATAAGTAACTTTGCAACCAAATGTAAACTAACTCACATTAGAGTATTAGTAGACTGTTAGGTTAGGGTTAGGGTTAGCAGAATAAGTTGACATGTAGTTGAGTTACTTCTAGTCAGTTGAATGTCTGTTGAGGGACCATCAAAATAAAGTGTTAGCAGATATTAAGTGTACTAATACTCTAATGATAGTTAGTTGACAAGTAGTTGCAAAGTTACTTATAGTAAGTAGAATGTCTAAAGTGGACTACTGAAATAAAATGTTACCTGATATTGTTTTTCTACAATAAAAGTTAATGTTTTTAACACAACTTTAGAAAGAGTCAAGTCAAGTCACCTTCATTTATATAGCGCTTTTCACAATATAGCTCTACATTGATGAAAGGAAATTAATGGAAGTGAGATTGTTTTGGCTGTACATCAGCTCTAGAAAAAAGTTATTGATTGATTCATTTTCGTTGTAAATAATCATGTTATTTTCTTTGGGGCCACTTACACGACACCATTTTCAACCAAAATAGAAAAGTCTCAATGCGTTCCGGCTGCTCATCCGCACGGCAACAGTGTTTGGTGGCTAGAGAACGCAAATCTTGAAACAGGTTTTGAAATAGTTTGAAACAATACCGTTGTCATCTTCGTGTAAACTTCAAAAAAACGTGAATCTGTGAGAACAGTGACGGCATGCACATAAGCATTACGTGTTTAGTCTATAGGCAAGCGTGTTTGAATACGTATGTGCGCAGGCGCGTAATTTATTTTTACAAAATGGCTGCTAAATTACGCTGTCTCCATTGCATAATACAGCATTTTTAGTAGTTTCCGATAATTTCGATAACATTTTCATCTGTACAGAGGGAAAGTGAAGTGAAGGAGGCCTTCACAGGGGAGAGTCTAGTTGACACGGTCTCTGCTGACACTTTAGGGCTGCATTGTAGTCATGTCTAGGCGCAGGTCTACCATCTGATCTGGATACGGCCTGGATCTGGCAGACTACTGTGAGTCAAGAGCCAAATAAATAAAAATAAAATAACAATAAATTAAATTGCATTATTATAATTAATCTACATCAGAGGTGCCCAAACTGTTTACTACAAAGGGCCAAAAATCAAACAAAACCAGATCTTGACCAAAAATTGATGAATAACATAACATAACTTTTTTTAACTATTTTCATCAAGAGGTGCATCAATCTTTGCTCAAAATCTTGTATTGACAATGCAAGAGTCCAGCACATCCCAATGACTTTCAATGAATTTTAGGTCCGGACTCAGAGGTGCCGATTCATGTGTGAAAATGATTCTTCATGCTCCCTCACAACCATTTTTTCACAATTTGAGCCTGATGAATCTTGACATTGTCATCCTGGAATATGGCCATGATGTGTCTTCCTATGGTTGTTTACGAAATGAAAAGCTACACACTCCATTAATTAGGGTTAGAAGAACTGTTGCCAAACATATAACATGCTAGAAACATAATATAATCTAATCATTTACTCTTAAGCATTTGCCTATTTAAATCCAAACAGCGATTTATATTCTCTACGTTTCAATGCAAAAGTAAAGCAAAAAAATGGATTGAAACGACAGTAACTGTTGCATATAGGTCACCTGAGTATTCAAGATAAGCTAGGAATAATTCATGTCTCCAGAGAGTAATAGGCTGAAAGTCCTTGTATTTTGCTTCTTTACATTTTGATAAAATGTCAGCCCAGGCATTTCATGCACCGCTTTTAGAGGAGAGTGAAAAATGGCCTGTATGGACTGTTGGAAATGGACAGGCAGAATTAAAAGAATGAGCGAACATACATGCTGGACTGAGCAGCAGACACACTGATCAATAATAAATTAAACGATCACAACAAAAAAAAAACGAAATGTTGCAACTGTCTGGAACAGGGTTGTGATATTAATCCGAAGAAAGGTCTCTCCCGTACATCATGCTCGTAACAACAGCAGGCTGAAGTAATTGCCTTGTCTGCAGAAAAGCTGAATAACATGTGCCATGACAAATACTTTGAGTCAGCTAATATCCCTGCATCCATTTCCATCCCTTTTACTAGGTTGAAAGAAACAAACATCTCACTGTTTTTGAGGGGAAAAAAAATCAATTTCGCTAAGAAAGCCAACTACCGCTGACCTATTTTCGGTCCATCCCATTCTTTAAGTGGGGCACCGGTTCTGGGTAAAAAAAATAAATAAATAACGAATCTAAAATCGTTTGGGAATATTTGAGCCCTGTTGGGTTTCAGGGCATCAACAAGTGGTTCTCTCTCCCTAATACAAGGTAGAATTCATGCCAAGGGAAAGCCATTATTTCCTGAGAGTTAGCTTGGGATTTGAAATGGAAATGTAATGGCCATTTTTTACTCCAGACTTATTGAAACACCATCGGCTATGTGCATATTAGCCATAGCCTTTGAAAGAACCTGAAATACAGCCTGGGATTAGAGAAATTTTACAGTTTAGCTGAAAATATCTTCCATTTTTATACGAGAAAGATGTTGGGAGTTATATGGGAGTTATTTTATCTAAAAAAGGTAATTGCGCCTTTTAATCTAGATATAAACTCGCAATTCTGACTGTATAACACGCAATTGAGAGTCATAAGGTCAGAATTGTGAGATGTAAACTTGCAATTCTGAGAAAAAAAAGTCTTTTTTCCCCTCAGAAGTGGACTTTATAACTCGGAATTGTGAGAAAAGGCAGAATTGTGAGATATAAACTCGCTATTGCAAGAAAAAAAAGTCAGAAAATAAACTCGCTGTTGCGAGAAAAAAGTCAGAATTGCGAGTTATAAGTCAGAACTGCGAGATGTAAACTCGCAAATGTGAGAAAAAAGTCCTGCTTTAAAGACAAATGCAATCCTTCAGTACTCACACAACTTATTGTCTTGTCACCTCATCAGAGGAAAAATCCATTTATCATGACATACATCTGTTTTGTATGAAAGTTTGTTTCCGCCACAGAATAAAACAATTTAAAAGATAATTCTGCCTTTTTTCCTCAGAATTGCGAGAAAAAAAGTCAGAATTGCGAGAAAAAAGTCAGAATTGCGAGTTACAAGTCAGAACTGCATGATATAAACTCGCAATTCTGACTTTTTTTTCTCGCAATAGCGAGTTTATTTCTCGCAATTCTGAGGAAAAAAAGACAGAATTGCGAGAAAAAAGTCACAATTATCTTTTAAATTATTTTATTCTGTGGCGGAAACAAACTTTCATACAAAACAGATGTATGTCATGATAAATGGATTTTTCCTCTGATGAGGTGACAAGACAACAAGCTGTGTGAGTACTGAGGGATTGCATTTGTCTTTAAAGCAGGAAAGACAAAGAAAGTTTGCACTTCATGAATAATGTATATACAGGCTTTCACATACTCTTAAGGGTTTCTTTACCGCCCTCCAACAACCCACCGTGTTTTTCTCCACTGTCTATCTGGACAGAGGTGGGGGTGCCAGATTACAGCTGGGTCATGGCTGAAGACAAAGGTACATTTGCAAGAAGGCCGATGAACAACGCTTGAGTTTGCCCAGAAGCGACATGGCAAGATGCTGTTAATATTCTCCCGCCTGCAGGAAGGCTGGTGCAGCAGACAGGATGTGTAATGGATTCCACGCAGGCTGCTCTTAAATAAAGCATTAGGGCCGATTTGGGAGCAAGCTCTTTTTTTTCATTTCTCCCACTTTTTCTGCTCTGCATTTTTGTTCTCAGAGCGACTGGCTAAAGGAAACGCAGGTCTGTAAACAATAAGTCGCCCAGTCCATTATGGAGCGCCAGTGCATTTTGTGCTCCATGGTGACTGCACAAATATAATAAATGACTCAGGCACTCTTTGGGATGTGCAAGAGTTGTGGCGAGAATACACTAGATTGAAGATGAATCTGTGGAGGTATTGGCACGGACAGGCTCTGCGTTGTAAATAATGTCCCGCTGCACAATATCCATAATCCAGTGATGCTAGCATAAACAAATACGTACACATCCTCAAATTCACAGTGCGTTTGTCTGTTATTTATTTTGCTTCCCTTGTGCACACGACAGACGGTAATAAAACAATGACATGAAGACAAAGAGCGGAGACAGATTTCCTGCAGATCCTGTAGATCAGTGGCTCAGATTTTGCTTCAGGACTAAAGGGACGACCAATATTGTTTATCGCACAAAAGTAAACAAAGAAGTCCCTAGAATAAAACATTGATATTCATCTACATTACATAATACACTGTCTGGCCAAAAAGTCACTGTTCAGATTTAAATAGGCAAATGCTTAAGAGTCTATGATTGGATCATTATTGCAGTGTGTAGCTTTTCATTTCGTAAACAACCATAGGAAGACACAACTAGTCAACTAGACTCTCCTCTGTGAAGGCCTCATTGACACGACATTGTCACATGTCTGTCTGGTCCTGGTAGCACATGTGGTGTGTTTGTCATGTTTTGGTATTATGTCATGTCTCTGGTCTCTTGTCACCCCGCCCATCTTGTTATCTGGTTATTGTTTAATTGGCCCCACCTGTTTTCCCTCATCTCCTGCCTGATTCGTTACCCTTATAGTCTCCTTGTGTTTGCAGTGCTGTGCTGGATCGTTGTCTGATGTCTTCTGTTACCTGTCATGTACTTATGGTTTGCCTTATGGTTCCCTGCTCTTTGTGTTCGTAAGTGTCGTTTTTTTTTTCTTCTTTCTTCCCCTCGTGGGTTGTTTTTGTTTATTTGTTTCTGTTTATATTATTATTTAAATAAACACCATCCTGCTTCCTGCACTTGAGTCCTCGCTCCCATTTTCCTTAGTGATCCCTGACAGACATCCAGTGCCACTGATCCTCAACAAACCCGTCTCCTGCATGATGACTCCGATCTTCAACCAGATGGAACTGGACAAATATTCTGATCTAATATGACTTCTGACTTGTAATGTTGCCTGAATCATAATCATACACTGTTTGTTCGTTGGCCAGAGGAGCTGGCCCTCCAACTGAGCTTGGTTTCTCCCAAGGTTTTTTTTTCTCCATTCTGTCACCTGATGGAGTTTTGGTTTCTTTGTTTCTTTGGTTACATCGCGTCTGTTGCCTTTGGCTTTTGGCTTGCTTAGTTGGGGACATTAAATATTCAACTATTTTACTGATCTGCCCGCATTGACACTATATGATAATTGAACTGAGCTGGATGACATCACTGTTTTCTCCAGAGCGGCTGTACAGCCGAATCAAATTCTGTTGCATTATTTTCCTGTTAACACTGTGAAGCTGCTTTGAAACAATCGGCATTTTTTGGTCAAGATCATATATCTTTTTTGTACAGCGACTTTGTTTTTTTTGGCTGGGAAGTGTATATTATACATTAACTGCATAGGTGCAATAATATGCAAAAGAATATATATATATATATATATATATATATATATATATATATATATATATATATATATATATATATATATATATATATATATATATAAAAAAAAAAAAAAAAATTTGGAGTCAATAAGATTTAACCCTTAAATGCATGAATGTTTAACCAATCATTATTACATATTCGGGTCTTTAGCGACACGGATATACAGTATATCTAACCCGGATGGATCTCTACCAGTCACGATAATATAAAATTCTCCTGATATTAGAGTAACAATTACAGACGAATAAAATAAAGCATATGTTGTTACCTTTTGAAGCTTGGAATGGTGCAGTTTGAGCAGATGTTTTATACCATCATCACTGTCCTCATCAGAGCTCATTTCTGCAGAATATTCACCATCTCAAACATATTCTCAAAACTATCATTTTCAACATCTTCAAATTCAATATTTTTATCGCTGACAGCTTCTTCACCAGATCCACCATCAAGTGACAGTGACACTAATATTTGATTGCGGTCAGTTGTTCTGCAGTAAATCGCTGAGCCATTTCAAGTTTTGCTGATGATACTTCCTATTCTTTTGTTTTCTGCCTGCGGAAACTATGAGTGAAACGTCACTTCACCATTGTGGATCAGACATTGCCACCTTGTGGAACAAAGGTCAATTGCACTTATTCAGTCAACAAAGATTCAATTATTTTTGTGCAGAAACAATTTACTTACACTGTTACACACCCCTGGGGTTGTTAGCAACCCAATACAATTTTTTACAAAAATGAATGCGAAAACAGGCATTCTTTTATAATTTTATAATTTTTTTCTTGTTATATTTTTTATAATGAATTGACTGAGAAATACTAAGAAGGTTGATGACTTTAAAAAATGAACGAGGAGGAGGGTAGTGAATGACGTCCCGGGTCACTAAAAACCCACGGTATGCGTTTAAGGGTTAATACTTTTATTCAGCAAGAATGCATTAAACTGATCAAACAAGACACAAAATGTTACAAAAGATTTCTGTTTAAAATTAATGTTGTTCTTTTGAACTTTCTATTAATCAAATAAACCTGAAAAAAAGTATCATGGTTTCCACAGAAATATTAAACAACACAGCCGTTTTCAACATTGATAATAATAGGACATGTTTGTTGAGCATCAAAACAGCATATTAGAATGATTTCTGAAGGATCATGTGACACTGAGGACTAGAGTAATGATGCTGAAAATTCAGCTTGGCATTACAGGAATAAATTACATTTCAAAACGTATTATAATAGAAAATACTTCTTTTAAGTTATATTAATATATTATAGTATTACTGTTTTACTGTATTTAATAATAAAATATACTAAAATAAACATATTATTTAATAATAAAAGTAACATGGCATATTAAATATGGGGAATAGGAACAAATATGCTGTGCATAAGCAAAATATTAAAATGATAAGCAAAAACAAGCAAAACATTTAAGTTATTTTATATTACATTATGTATTATATTAATAAACTGAATCAAAAATTGATTTTCCTTTGTATAATATCTAATCACATACCAGTGACCACTGAATTTGCACCAAAATACTGCAGAGTTTGACTGTACATCCTTTGAGCCATTGTATTTATTTAGCTATTTTTGTGTCGCAACCCAACAGTTGAGAACACCTACTGGCTTAGACCTTTATGTATCATCATGGGAGCCACCAGTAGACATGGTGTAAACGCACTGCTATTCCATACGCCAATCATGGGGCAAAAAAAAGCCCAGAGCGAAAGAAATAATCCTCAGCGAGACGTAGCAGCTGAGGTCACAGAGACAATGGAGGAAGCATGAAATGATGACATATGAGTGTGCTGATTGAAATGTGATGTGAGATGCATCATAAAACTCATATTATACACTCACACACACACATACTCACTCACTGATAGCTGGATTAATATTCTCCTCTCACATTGTGTTTTTCTCCGCACTCCAAATCAAAGTAAGGTCTCATTGATATGTAAGGGCGCATATGTGGCCCTCTTAGACAGGGTAATTGAATGCACACTGAGGGAAGGCCTGCTGGAATCACACACGCAGAGACACTCCTCAGAGAAGCTACACCAGTAACGCTGTTCTCATACTATGTCTGTGTCTGAAAACAAAGGCAGCTGATTTGCTGATTTACTGAGCAGCCAGTGACTTAAAGTGCCCCTATTATGCTATTTTAAAGGTTCCTAATTTTGTTTTGGAGTCTCCTACAGTATGTTTACATGCATCCAAGATCAAAAAACACTTTAATTTTCTCATAATATACATTCCAGCATCACCTCTTTTCTCACAGTGTCTGAAATGGTTTGAGAAAGGATTCAGTCTCTCTAAACCCCTCCATTCTGAGAGCCTACTCTGCTCTGATTGGTCAGATGGCCCAGTCTGTTGTGATTGATCTACCTCTTAGAGAGTGTGCCAGAAACTAAACGTCCATCACTATATCTGAATTTGAGCTCTGGAAGCTTCCACAGCTTTTGATACACAGTGATACAAACAGTAACGCTGGCGTTGGTGCATAAACGTAGGTTCATGCATGAAGAATGGAAGTACTGACAACTTGTTTCATGCAGGAAGACATTTTACACTAACAAACAGCTATATCACACACTTCATGAAAGGTAATATCAGATCCGAGAAAAGCATAATAGGTGTACTTTAACAGATCTTTAACAGTCTAATGATCCAGAACATATTCAAGTAATCTTAACCATGCAAATGTTTTCCACTAAAATATATTAATATCATCCTTAAAACAAGATGAGTTTAGTTGTGAAGTTGTGTAAAATAACTTCCACAGAATTAGGTTTATTATTCTCTGCCTATTAGCAACATGTTTTGTTGTTGATGTTTATTAAGAAATCATTTTATTTTATAATATCTTCCTTTAAATCTTCTTTGTAAAAGCTTTACAGGGCATAAATAGTCCTCACTTTAGATGAGCTCACAAAAATAGTTAACTGACAACTACTAAATGTTTTATAACTACCTGTATTAATTGTGAATTACAGTAGGAATACATGTTAATAAAGCATTTATTAACACACTGAGTAACTATTACTGTATGTCTAAATAAGATGTATAAATGTACATTTAAATAGTTTATTAATCATTTACTTACACTTTCTAAATGACCTTATGACAACTCCTAAATAACGGGTTTGTAAATAATGTAATACTTAATTTAGAAATTGATTATTGATAAAGTATGAAAATACAATTATTAAACACATTATAGATATGCTTATAAATCAAGAATAAAGCATTTATAACTATATTTATAAACTGCTTATTAATGTCTATTAATGCTTTATAAATGATTAATTAACTATTTACTAATGCTTAAACTAATGATTCATAGCATGCAGTTATTATAAAGTGTTAGCATCTTATCTTATGTAATCCTTAAGTAATGTTTAAATGTTTTTTTTTTACTTGAACTTAAAAAAAATTCTTTAAAAAAAGACAAAATATTAAAAGTATATTCTGCAGTGTAAGTAAACATTGAAAAGCTTCATGCCTTCTTCCTGTACTTCTGTGTACTGTTTACAAGGGCAGCATCTTTCAGCTTCAGAACAGTCTGCAGGACTGGAAGTTTCCTTACATTTCTCTATAGACTCACAAAGCTTTATGTGAAGATGCAGTTTCAGGCTGTGGTGTTTTGAAACCACTTCAAATGTTTCTGCAATTACCTAAAAGCATACACACAAAAACAAACTTACGCATGCATCAGTATTGATTTTGATGGAGAGCGTGGCAGACACAATGTAGCTTTTTCAGTGTATTAAGGTACTCATGCAGTGAAAGAACACAGTAATAAATCAGTGACCAGCAGATACTCTTCCTACAACATTATCAGCTGAGACTACACTCAGCCTGTAATACGGAATCATTATAGACAACAAATGCACATAAAGCACCATCTTTCTCTCTATTTCTCTTCAGCTCTCTGTGGACTGTACCATGACCATGGAAGCACCATCAATATGCCTTCATCATGCTCACACACAGCTCAAAGTAGGTTCATAAGAAGGTTCTATAAAAATGCCCTCTATCTACACGCACACACACATATAAAGTTATCCGAAGTCCAGCTGTCTCTGTCCATCCCAAACCAACCTAACTTCATTTCAAAGCAGGAATTAATGGGATTCCTGAACAGTTTGTAGACATACTTGAGAAGGCGTGCTGAGAGAATATTTCTGCCTTCATAGACAACAAAAAAAGACTTGGAAGATGGTTTTGGCAAAAACTCTAAACATAAAATGTATTGACACACATGCACAACAGCCTTTGAACACACACATGCATTTTCAGTCAGTGCCCAACAATTTAATTCCAATCTCATCTTCACAGCTCCGTGTTGCCTATTGATTTTATTTTTCTGTTTTTTTTCATTATAAATTATATTATCATATAGCATAACAATTTGAGGCAAACGTTTTATCAATAATTAATAATTATTATATAAATTGAATATTATTTTAATCATCTTGATTAATTTTATTTTATTTTTTTCTCCTCTGCAATGACTTCCGCAGTACTATAAAGTCTTCCGGTCGGGTAGGTTGTATTGAACTGATTATTCAAATAAAAACGAATTAATAATAATTATAAAATTAAAATATTAAATGAATAATAATTGTTACTTGACCATTTCTTGAAATTTTGCTAAATTCTAAAACTTTGTTAATTTATAGATTTAAATTAGATTAATGTGGTCATCGTTTTATTTTCGAGGACTGACCTTGGCCTGTTTGTCGTGTGCAGTGCGGCTTATTTCATTCAGAGGTTTTGCCAGGCTCCATTATTGGCAATCAGCACTCCAAATCTTTTTGACATTTTCAGGTGCTTGATTCTCTAGTTTACTTTTTGTCTGCAGAGTAATGTTTATACTTGTAATTACAGATTGACCTTTCAGCTGTACAGTCCCCCCATATAAATCCTCTATCTCTTCTTCGCCTGAGTGCCTTTGAACCCTCTTGCCTTTATGCAGACCTTCTTAACTTATCTTGTTTCCATCCTCTGTCCCTTTTTCCCAACTAAATCAAGCATCATGCCAATCAAACCAAGTGGGCTGTTGGATTTTGAATAAAACGCCGAAAAATATTTGTATGTTTGGAAAATAAGATATAGATAAAAAAGTGCACATATCTAAATTTGATCAGTCCAAGTGTAAATATTTTATTCAGTGTGTCTTTCTTTCTTTGTTAATGCCAGTTAGATGACGACAAGTGATTGGCCCTTTCCCAAATGGCACACTTCATATGCACTTAAGGTCTTGTGGACTTACAATTGCTGCCGCATGTCCGTTAAGTCCATGAGACCGTAGGGTGTCCCATGTGTCATTTTAGGTTTCAGAGGTGCTCACGAGTGTCCCCTTTGCGGTCGATATGCGCCCTCGATGCGCACTTTTGTGGAGCCCGCACTGCAGCGAGCTCCACAGCAGACTTCTTCCTGACAGTCAAAGCGTAGGAAGACCACGAGTGTTTAGTGTGCCATTTGGGACAGAGCCATTGTCTTCAAGAGTGATTCAATGGCTGTGTGATGGACGCCAGCTAGTAAAGAGCTGTGCAGGTAAACCTCACTCCCCTGGCCTCAAGAGGCGCACTAGCGACTGACTCTAGAGGCTGCAGTCTATTGCATCCTTGTTAGCATGCTGAAAACGCTGGTTCGAATTGCGCTCAGAGCGGTGCGAGTTGAACCGGAGGGGTTATATTTGTGTCTTGACCTGGATGGGAGTGAGGTTTAGGGGGTGAGAGTAACGGAAGCCAGCTAGTGGCCTCAAGAGGCGCACTAGCGACTGACTCTAGAGGCTGCGGTCTATAGCGTCCTTGTTAGCATGCTGAAAACGCCGGTTCGAATTCCACTCAGAGCAGTGCGAGTTGAACCGAAGGGGTTACATTGGTGCCGTGACCCGGATGGGAGCGAGGTTTAGGGGGTGAGAGTAACGGAAGCCAGCTAGTGGCCTCAAGAGGAGCACTAGCGACTGACTCTAGAGGCTGCGGTCTATAGCGTCCTTGTTAGCATGCTGAAAACGCCGGTTCGAATTCCACTCAGAGCAGTGCGAGTTGAACCGAAGGGGTTACATTGGTGCCGTGACCCGGATGGGAGTGAGGTTTAGGGGGGTGAGTGTAACGGACGCCAGCTAATAAAGAGCTGTGCAGGTAAACCTCACTCCCCTGGCCTCAAGAAGCACACTAGCAACTGAGGCTAGATGCTGCTGTCTTTAGTATCCTTGTTAGCGTGCCCGCCTCCCATGATGGAAACACTGGTTTGAATCCCACTCAAAGCAGTGGGAGTAGAACCGGAGGGGTTACAGCTGCGCCTGAAACCGCACCCTATTCCCTTACAGTGCACTATTTGAGGGGACAGCCATTTGTAGTGGCGTCCCAAACCATCATGGACATTTTGAGTGCACTCATTCAATCCCATAATGCACTGCAATAATGAGTGTACAACCGATGTACACTTAACATTGCGCTGAATTAATTCTGATGTCTCATCTAAATATGGTGTCCGAATTTGCCCGCTTGCCTTTATTAGCTCTTTCAAGTAGACTATGTTATTGAAGTAATATAGGGAGTAGTGAATGATGGTATAAGGGGTGATTTCGGATACAGCCAATGAATCATTCCCTCAATCAATTCGTTCAACACTAGTGTTTCATTCAGGAACAAAACAAGCAGCTATCTTTATATTTTGTGAGTCATTGAATTATTCATTCAACCAATTAGTTCAAAACGCTGATTCATTTAGGAACGCCACAACCGTGTGTGGCTAGGAGATGTGGTGGTTGATTCCTCTTTGATTATTTTTGTTCGTGGAGCCAGAACAGACAAGGACTTTTGTGTCTAAAATGTAAGTTTTCATTAACTAAACATTCAACACTTAATTTTAGTATCAAAATCCCTCACAATCATCCTTTTCGTTTTGAATAACGTAACATTTGGAATGACAGCATTCTTGCTCATATGATATTGCTTATATACAGTCCTATATACAAATTTTAGCACTAGACTAATGTGTCTTCTGTCAAGTTCAGATGTTACTTTGTCTATTAAAGTGGTTCCTAAACATAAGAATCATATGCCCTCAAAAAGTTGGGGAATAAACATTTTTTATTATACTTATCTCACCGAGGGCATCAAGGGAGTCGGGACTGCTGTCTGCTGGTTCTCCATTCTTCCAACCACTTCTGTTGTTTTGCTCATCGATCTGTACATCTGCAAGCCAAATTAATTCTTAGTTCACACTGTGAATGAACAAAAAAAACAACATTTGTGCTCAGCAAATAACACAGACTTCGATAACCACGACCACAACTCTGAACTGCAATGGATGTTGCTTTTATATAAATTATGACACGATAAGCATCATCAATGGCTAACAAGCCAATGCAGTAGTTAAGCTTACACTAGCAGAATGAAACCGTAGTTTCTGCAGTATACCTCATAAACACAGCACAAACAGGGGGTGATGTGTGAGCAATGTAATTATTATTTTATGACTGAACATACTTTTAAAACATTTATAGCTGCCATTTTTCCACTAACAGTCAAGTCGATGGTTAAACATGCTTTACAATAGGCAGCCTGGGTTTAAAGGGACAGTTCACCACCCCAATTTTTTTTTTGTTAAACCTGTATGACATTCTTTCTTCTGTGGAACACAAAAGAAGATAATTTGAAGAACTGTTTTGAATGTTGAGTCCATTGAGATGTAAATATCTTTTGTGTTCCTATTTGTTTGGAATCACATGAGTGTGAGTAAATGATTTTTGGCTGAACTATCCCTTTAAGGGTGCTATAATCAAGAAGAACTTTTCCTTCTCTCTTTTGCTCTTTCTCTCTCACCATCTCTTTCTTTTCTCAGGTGACAAAATGACCCAGAGGCTCTAATCTAAGATGAGAGCAATATCAAAGGAGAAAAATACTCACAAAATAACACATTTTTCCTCTTCCATCTCTCTCTTCTTGTCCCTGCATCTTACCTCCCTCTCTCTCTCTCTCTCTCTCTCTCTCTCTCTCTCTCTCGCTGATGAGATATTAGACTTCAGAGGGATGAGAAATATTGGTTGCGCAGTGAGAGGTGCTGAGAAGGACACAGGGCAAAAGGAAACCAAATCGAGCCAAGTACACCGATCCTCATCATAGACTCATAAAACACCAGAGATCATAAGGCACTGAGCTTTCATAAACAGCCGTGGGGGGTTTTCTCAAAGACTTGAACCGTTACTCAGTGACTCGCTTAAAGATAGCACATCTGATACCCTGCAGATGCTGAAGAGAAGATACAGAGGCCGCCCTGCACAGGAGAGGAGATCATAGACATATGCAGAATGAATAAAAGAGTGGAAATGTCCATAGTTAATGTGATGAACTACATCTGTGGAGGCTCTGCTAGGACACCGGTGTGAAATTGAGGAGATACCATACATCCATTTAAAATCACATCGGTGACCAGGACCAGTTGCACCATCTGTGCAGTTTAAAATTAAGCCCATTTGTGGCATAAATGAGCAGTAAGTTATAATGTAAACTGCAACGCTTCTCATAATTACTTGTTCATGTCAGGTCTCAACACAAAAAAAAAAATAAATCAATTAAAATCAATAAATGTAATTTCTGTTTTGTTTGCTGTATCAGTATTTATTTATTAACCTTATTTATTTATTTTTTTAGATCAAATTCTCAATATTATTTACATATTTACAAATTATTTTGTTTCAAAATTAGGTATCATTTCAGTTTGGGTAACACTTTACAATAAGGTTCACATTCAACATTAGTTATCTACATTAGATAACATGAACTACTTATGAAAAATACTTCTAATTAATCTTAATGTTAATTTGTTAATGCTAATACATCATCAAAAAATGTAAAAGTTGTATCTGTTAATATTATTTAATGGACCTAACACTAACTAACAATAACAGTTGAATTTTTCAACAATTCATAAATACTGTAACAAATGTATTGTGTAAACGAATGGGACCTTTTTTTTGGAATTTGGAATATAATTAGATAAAAAGTTACAGCTTTTTAACACTACTTCTGTTCACAACAAGTGACCATCTTTATGAGTGAGCCATTGAATCATTTATTGATTCATTCAGAACAAAATATGTGACTGTTTTTATGAGTGAGTCACTGAATGATTCACTCAGCTGATTTGTGAAACATTAATTCACAAAACAAGTGACTATTGTGAAGGAGTCATTGAACATTTATTTCAGCTTCTTATTAATGTCAGATACAGCTCCTAAATATTATTGGCATTTATAAAAATAGGAATTATTTTTGTTCATGATCATTTAAATATTATGCTTTCAATGGAAATTTCACCCTTACTGTTTACAGTTACATTACAAACATCACTCTTAACAAGATACAATTTGCACAGCTTTTCAACACTTCTGTTTACAATTTTATCCCACTGTTCATATTTTATTGCAAAACACTTTTGCTGATATTGATGTGTATACGGGTAAAGTTAGGGACAGTTGTGGTGGTATGGTGGTCTCACTCCTATTCGTCACATATTGACGCTTGGTCAGTTCCCTTCGGCGTCATTTTTTAACGCACAGAGTACCCCTTTAGCGTCGTTTTCCGACACACAGGGTAAGTTACTCCATTGATTTCAGTTGTTTGCCCAATTGGTCAGATGAAGACGCATTTAATTCCTTGCATTTGTAAAAGTAGACATGATTTTATGAATATTTATAGGCTACTTTTATATTTTGGAGCAACTAACCTCACTCCTACCCTAAACCTACCCACTTCTGAACAATATCAAACATATAACAGGCAAATGAAAGTACAGTCACAGGTATTTATTGCAAAAACTGACCAAAAACAGTATAAAAGTATTAACTCATGCTGCATTCCAAGTCTTCTGAAGTCATACGATATATTTATGTGAAGAACAGAGTTGATTTTAATGTTTTAATCGCTGAAATGATGATCCAACCCACCGCTCCGTGAACACACACACTCCACTCAGTCATATCTCATTCAAATGATACACCCGACTCTTTAGCATGACGCGATCGGTCACGAGACACACGAGAGCCAATGGCATTTTACAATCAAAGCTGACGTAATGACGCAATTGGTCACGAGACATACGACAGCCGATGCTGTCAAAGCTGACGTAACGTTTCTTCCAGCGGCAATTTTTGAAACGTGTTGTTGTGTTCATGATCTTTGGCGGATGGACTCGACGCTGATCGCTTTTGGGGATTTTCTTCACACAAATCAATCATTTGGCCTTGGAACACTTGGAATATTTGTACTTTTTGAATAAATTGTGGCTGCAGTCGTATCTGCCTGTTATATCCTGTTTTTTATAATACACAAATGGGTAGGTTTAGGGAT
This sequence comes from Coreius guichenoti, assembly GCA_039654105.1. Lineage (NCBI taxonomy): Eukaryota > Metazoa > Chordata > Actinopteri > Cypriniformes > Gobionidae > Coreius > Coreius guichenoti. Next base: position 33,920,587 of record CM077184.1, read on the forward strand.
GGGGTTGGGTTACGTGTTCAAAACGTGTCTGAATAGCGTAAATAAAAAAAGAAAATAACGTTAAATGTAAATAAAATTATGCTGGCTGATTAAATTGAGAATCACACTCCATGTCATAATGGCAAAATTATAACCCAATACAGAATTTCATCATGACGATAACGATAATGATAATGCCCAACGCGTCTGTATATGACGCCAAAGGTTTCTCATTGAAATCAATGGAGTACTGCGCGTCGAAAAACGACGCTAAAGGGGTATCCTGTGCGTTAAAAAGTGACGCCGAAGGGAACTGACCAAGCGTCAATATGTGACGAATAGGAGTGAGACCGTGTTGTTTAAGGGTAGGGTTAGGTGTAAGGGAAGTGTCAACAGTGTAATTAAGAATGTAATTTCAGAAATGAATTACAGATGTAATTACATGCAGGTAATTTTTAAAATGAAAGTACAAAAGTAAAAACATGTATGTACACAATAAGTGCATTGTATCAAATGATTAATTGAAATGTTAGTACATAGTAGTTAAGGCCACCTAATATAAAGTGGGTCCACAATTTTTACTGGATCAATAAAGGTAGACATCATATTACTGTAAGCTTACAACCTACTAAGTTCTGCCTTAAGGACAAATGGTGAACCAAATTAAGTAAAGAGTTAGTTGAGACACTAACTAGTACTTACAGTACACAAACCAAATTTAAGAAAGATCTTAGAATGGCTGGTGCAACTCAATACCCTGATGGTTAAAAGTTATTGCAAAATTGGCCCATTAAAATCCATACACTTTTAAGTGCACCAAATACTTTGTAAATCCAGACAGGCAACAAAAGCCAATCAGTGACAATCCTCTTTTGTGTTATGACAAAGCATGGAAAATAAAGCAAGTGATGATGGCACTTCAATGATTACTATTTGCAAAAATGCGAAGATAACTCACTGCAGCAGCGAGGTAGAATTTGCGTCTGACACTCTTATTGCCTCGTCCTTTCTTGGGAGAAAAGTGCTTGGTTTCATCACGTGCCACCAAAATTATACAGCTATTTGGAAACAGACTGCCACATGTGGAGCTTTTTCAATCGGGTCTGGGAGTGTTGTGTCAGCATAACGGGTAGCTGCATTGAGTCTGGGCACGGGCACAAACTGTCCTCCTTCCTGCTCGTTAGTGCCAGTCACCATCCTGGAGGCCTCCACCTTTTCCATCCCCCAGCCCAAACAGGCAGGGAGGAGCCGAAACTACAGCGTCTAATGAGAGAAGAGACAGCATCTACTGAGGGTTTGCGCATGTGTGTTTGAAAGGGGTCGCTGGGGTCACTGCCACCTGCTGCAAAGAGGAGGATGAAAGAGGAGAAAAGGAAGGGAAAGCCATAATCCCATTATGCCCATCTACAAGAAGTACTTCCTTCAAGGCGAAATGAGTGTTCGGCGCCTGTGCGAGAGAGATAGACTCCTTTTGATGTGTAGATTAAGAGCATCTACTATACAGGAATGTGGATGAATGAGGCATAACCTGCAGCGTGACACTTCAGTGGCTCCGAACAGAAAAAAAGAGAAAAAGCTCTGAATATGAGGAGTTGTTTCAGAGCGGCTGTGACATCTGTCTGAGCAGAGCTCTTACTGTCCTCTAGGGCTGTAAAAATATAAACAAAGAGCAGTGACAAATACATTCAAATGTACATTTCTATTGCTATCAGGGCTGTCAAAGTGTCATTAATTATTATTCAAAATAAGTTCATTAAAAAATGTAAATAAAAGTTAAATTTAAATAAAAAAAATATATTATTCAAACTTAATAGTAGTAAATAATACTAATTTAGTAAATAATAAATTAACGCAATTAATCGTGCCCCCTGCCCTGTATGTAAATAAGAGATTTTACTACCATCGGATTAATTTAAGCTTGAAGTATCACCGTCATGTTTTTGCGAGTCTGCAGGCAACGACTCTCGCCAAACAACAACTACTGAATCAGCACAGATTGATTAATGAGTCGTTCACATTGGGTGCAATCTTATGTTGAAAAACAGAAGAAGATGCAAGCGTCCCAATACATGTTTTTGAAGTTTAACTACTTTTAAAATTGACATTATACATTTACACGACAGTGATGTACAAAAAACAGTGATTGTTTTTGTTAAAACAATCTCCGTTCACCCGGATCCACGAAAACAATTAAAAACGCTGTATTATGCATGCCAGGCCAGTAGATGGCGATGTCACTTTGTAAAGAAACACTATGCGCCTGTAGACCGAACACGTGTGCATGACGTCACCATTTTCACAAATTCGAGTTTTTGTATTTTACACAGAGACAATAACGGTATCGTTTTAAAAAACTTGCACTTTGAAACCCGTTTTCAAACGGTTGGTTTTCAGGCCCCTAAAACGCTGTTGTCATGTAAATGAACGGCCAAAATGCATAAAAAGTTGTCTGTTTTTAGTTGAAAACGCTGTCGTGTAAACTTATGCCATGATGCGATGCAACCAGTATTCGGGAAAGTTACTTTTAAAAGTAATGCGTTACAATATTGTGTTACATTCTAAAAAAGTAACTAATGCCGTTACTTAGTTACTTTTTTGGAAAGTAATGTGTTGCGTTACTTTTGCATTACTTTTACTCACCTGGGATGGGCTTGCTTTTGTTTTTTAATAATAAAAAAAAGTTATATTTTGGCAAATGTTAATGCCCTTCACACCAAAAGTGAACTGAATAATAAATGCAAATTCACGCCTGTACAGTAGAAGGCGCGGCTTAAACAAACCTTTCAGCTGTGAAGAATAGGATGAAAGAGAAGAAATGTGATTATTATCTAAAGTCATTTTTGCTTATTCGTATATGGTCGTATATGCTGTATCATCAAGGGTCAGCAGCAAAAACATTGGTTAATAAAGTGAGATTAAATAAGTAAAGTAGACTATATTTGTGTAATTTAACATTTAATTATTGCAGGTTTGCGTTTCACTGTTTTTATTCCTTTTGAGGAATATTGAATCTGTTTTTGTACAAGTGAGATGAGTAAATACATGCTCACATTTAGTCTAGAACTACAAAAACCATCATGTTTACACACAATGCTTCTGCACTTACTCCTGATTTCTCTCAACATGGGGAGGGGAGAGCTGTCAGTCAATACATGGGAGAACAAAGTAACTTGCGTTATTTATTTGAAAAAGTAACTACGATATTTTGTTGTAAATTTAAAAGTAATGTGTTACTAGTTACTTAAAAAAAGTAATCTGATTACGTAACTTGCGTTACTTGTAATGCGTTACCCCCAGCACTGGATGCAACAGCCAGAAATGGCAGTAAACTGTCTGCTTAATATCTGCTAACACTTTGTTTTGTCAGCACGTTCTCGCTCCCAACTCGTCACATATTGACGCTTGGTCAGTACCTTTCGGCGTCACTTTTTAACGCACAGGGTACTCCATTAGCGTCATTTTCCGACGCACAGGGTGCTCCATTGATTTCAGTGAGAAACCTTTGGCGTCATACACAGACGCGTTGGGCATGGGAATGTTATCGTCATGATGAAATTATAAATTGGGTTATGATTTTGCCATTATGACATGTTGGAGTGTGATTCTCAATTTTACTTACATTTATTTTTTTTATTTACGCTATTTAGACACGTTTCAACATATAACACAACCCCATCCCATCCCTAAACCTACCCATTTGTGTGTTATATGATATAAAACACAGGATATAACAGGCAGATACGACCACAGGCACAATTTATTCAAAAAGTACAAATATTCCAAGTGTTCCGAGGCCAAACGATTGATTTGTGTGAAGAAAATCCCCAAAAGCGTTCAGCGTATCCATCCGCAGAAGATCATGAACACATTCAAAAATTGCCGTTATATCAGCTTTGATAGTGAAATTACATTGGCTCTTGTGTGTCTCGTGACCAATTGCGTCATTACGTCAGCTTTCATTGTAAAATGTCATTGGCTCTTGTGTGTCTCGTGACTGATCGCGTCATGCTAAAGAGTCGTGTGCTGTGTATCTTTTGAATGAGATATGAGTGTGTGTGTGTGTGTGCGTTCACGAGCGGCGAGATTATCATTTAAGCGATTAAAACATTAAGATCAACTCTGTTCTTCACATAAAGATATCGTATGACTTCAGAAGACTTGGAATGCAACATGAGTTAATACTTTTATACTGTTTTTGGTCAGTATTTGCAATAAATACTTATTAAATAAATGACTGTACTTTTATTTGACTGTTATGTGTTTTATATTGTTTAGAAGTGGGTAGGTTTAGGATAGGAGTGGGGTTAGTTGCTCCAAAATATAAAAGTAGCCTATAAATATTCATAAAATCATGTCTACTTTTACAAATGCAAAGAATTAAATGCGTCTTTATCTGATGCATTGGGCAAACAACTGAAATCAAAGGAGCACCCTGCACATTGGAAAATGACGCTAAAGGGGTACCTTGCACGTCAAAAATTTACGTCAAGGGATCCTGACCAAGCGTCAATATGTGACGAGTTGGGAGTGAGAACGTGTTGGTTTTGTTGGTCCACAAACAGACATTCTACTCACTAGAAGTAACTTTGCAAGTACATATATAAACCCTACCCCTAACAGTCAACTGATACTTTACTAATACTCTAATAAGAGTTAGTTGACATGTGGGTGCAACATTATTTATACTCAAGAGCAGTGCTTAATTTAAAGATTTTGGATTTTGTGTTCCTGTATTTGTTTTTAATCGATCTGGAATTAGCAAGTGCATTACATGGTGACAGTGAGTGCACACGAGTAAGACAGAGCGAGTGCGGGTTTAAGCAGATGTATTTGGAGGTTATGTTTTACTATTGGCCCTCAAAATATATATATTTTTGACCAATCAGCTTTCTTAAGTTCAAAATCACTCTCATTGGTTGGTGCTTACTGCTTATTGATTACGTGCAGTGAGCAGCGGAATATTTGAAGAGAGTGTACAGTGGGGAGAACAAGTATTTGATACACTGCCGATTTTGCAGGTTTTCCTACTTACAAAGCATGTAGAGGTCTGTAATTTTTATCATAGGTGCACTTCAACTGTGAGAGACGGAATCTAAAACAAAAATCCAGAAAATCACATTGTATGATTTTTAAATAATTAATTTGCATTTTATTGCATGACATAAGTATTTGATCACCTACCAACCAGTAAGAATTCCGGCTATCACAGACCTGTTAGTTTTTCTTTAAGAAGCCCTCCTGTTCTCCACTCATTACCTGTATTAACTGCACCTGTTTGAACTTGTTACCTGTATAAAAGACACCTGTCCACACACTCAATCAAACAGACTCCAACCTCTCCACAATGGCCAAGACCAGAGAGCTGTGTAAGGACATCAGGGATAAAATTGTAGACCTGCACAAGGCTGGGATGGGCTACAGGACAATAGGCAAGCAGCTTGGTGAGAAGGCAACAACTGTTGGCGCAATTATTAGAAAATGGAAGAAGTTCAAGATAACGGTCAATCTCCCTCGGTCTGGGGCACCATGCAAGATCTCACCTCGTGGGGCATCAATGATCATGAGGAAGGTGAGGGATCAGCCCAGAACTACACGGCAGGACCTGGTCAATGACCTGAAGAGAGCTGGGACCACAGTCTCAAAGAAAACCATTAGTAACACACTACGCCGTCATGGATTAAAATCCTGCAGCGCACGCAAGGTCCCCCTGCTCAAGCCAGTGCATGTCCAGGCCCGTCTGAAGTTTGCCAATGACCATCTAGATGATCCAGAGGAGGAATGGGAGAAGGTCATGTGGTCTGATGAGACAAAAATAGAGCTTTTTGGTCTAAACTCCACTCGCCGTGTTTGGAGGAAGAAGAAGGATGAGTACAACCCCAAGAACACCATCCCAACCGTGAAGCATGGAGGTGGAAACGTCATTCTTTGAGGATGCTTTTCTGCAAAGGGGACAGGACGACTGCACCGTATTGAGGGGAGGATGGATGGGGCCATGTATCGCGAGATCTTGGCCAACGACCTCCTTCCCTCAGTGAGAGCATTGAAGATGGGTCGTGGCTGGGTCTTCCAGCATGACAACGAGCCGAAACACACAGCCAGGGCAACTAAGGAGTGGCTCCGTAAGAAGCATCTCAAGGTCCTGGAGTGGCCTAGCCAGTCTCCAGACCTGAACCCAATAGAAAATCTTTGGAGGGAGCTGAAAGTCCGTATTGCCCAGCGACAGCCCCGAAACCTGAAGGATCTGGAGAAGGTCTGTATGGAGGAGTGGGCCAAAATCCCTGCTGCAGTGTGTGCAAACCTGGTCAAAAACTACAAGAAACATATGATCTCTGTAATTGCAAACAAAGGTTTCTGTACCAAATATTAAGTTCTGCTTTTCTGATGTATCAAATACTTATGTCATGCAATAAAATGCAAATTAATTACTTAAAAATCATACAATGTGATTTTCTGGATTTTTGTTTTAGATTCCGTCACTCACAGTTGAAGAGTACCTATGATAAAAATTACAGACTTCTACATGCTTTGTAAGTGGGCAAACCTTCAAAATCGGCAGTGTATCAAATACTTGTTCTCCCCACTGTATATACCTGACGAATTATTTTTAATAAAAATATGTTAATATCGGCAAAATGTCAAAAAGACAGTCAAGCATAATTTATTTTTTATATCCGTGAGTAAAGCTGGGGCACGTTTAAGCTCATTTTGCTACGGTTTAAGGGTTGAACGACATGTTTTCTGGAAACGGTGTGCAACGGGGTTTGAGATACGTTTTCTCTTGCTTGGTGGGTGTGTATAAAATGTATATAAACCACGCAGTATTAAAGAGACACAATGGGTCAAAGTAAAGTCGTTTACAAATGTGTCTGCTACAGCTCGGTATACGCAACAATTGAAGATATTAGAAGAAATGTTTATCTTTTCATCCTGAAATGCGAGGCAAATGTTGGATCACAATAATTAGGAACCACAGTTTCCACAAATCCCTTCACTCGATTGGGATGTTCTCTTTTATTCTGGACGGCAAGGGCACTGACTGTAGCATTGAGCGTATTTTGCAGTATTAAACACGTATATACCGATTTCATCAGGCTCTGAAAATTCTTCAAAAAGAACACAAAGAATGGCCTTCCAAGAATTTGGAGGCCAAGTCAACACCTCAAACTCGTTGTTGTGCTCCTCAAACCATTCCTGAACCATTTTTTGCTTCGTGGCAAAGCATCACACTGCCTCCGCCGGCTTGCCTTCTTCCCATAGTGCATTCTGGTGCCATGTGTTCCCCAGGTAAGCGAAGCACACGCACCCGGCCATCCACATGATGCAAGAAAGCGTGATTCATCAGACCAGGCCAACTTCTTCCATTGCTCCGTGGTCCAGTTCTGATGCTTACGTGCCCACTGTTGGTGCTTTCGGTGGTGGACAGGGGTCAGCATGGGCACCCTGACTGGTCTGCGGCTAAGCAGCCCCATACGCAAAAAAACTGCGATGCACTGTGTATTCTGACACCTTTCTATCAGAACCAGCATTAACTTATTGAGCAATTTGAGCTACAGTAGCTCGTCTGTTTGATCGGACCACATGGGCGAGCCTTCGCTCCCCACGTGCATCAATGAGCCTTGGCCGCCCATGACCCTGTCGCCGGTTCACCACTGTACCTTCCTTGGACCACTTTTGATAGATACTGACCACTGCAGACCGGGAACACTCCACAAGAGCTGCAGCTTTGGAGATGCTCTGACCCAGTCGTCTAGCCATCTCAATTTGGCCCTTGTCAAACGCGCTCAAATCCTTACGCTTGCCCATTTTTCCTGCTTCTAACACATCAACTTTGAGGACAAAATGTTCACTTGCTGCCTAATATATCTCACCCACTAACAGGTGCCATGATGAAGAGATTATCAGTTTTATTCACTTCACCTGTCAGTGGTCATAATGTTATGCCTGATCAGTGTATTTGGTCTCAATGTAGACAGAATATGTGACAGAATAATAGGCTACACTAGGATGTAGAGCCATGCAGAAATTTGTGAATGATGCGCTTATACACTCACCTAAAGGATTATTAGGAACACCATACTAATACTGTGTTTGACCCCCTTTCACCTTCAGAACTGCCTTAATTCTACGTGGCATTGATTCAACAAGGTGCTGAAAGCATTCTTTAGAAATGTTGGCCCATATTGATAGGATAGCATCTTGCAGTTGATGGAGATTTGTGGGATGCACATCCAGGGCACGAAGCTCCCGTTCCACCACATCCCAAAGATGCTCTATTGGGTTGAGATCTGGTGACTGTGGGGGCCATTTTAGTACAGTGAACTCATTGTCATGTTCAAGAAACCAATTTGAAATGATTCGAGCTTTGTGACATGGTGCATTATCCTGCTGGAAGTAGCCATCAGAGGATGGGTACATGGTGGTCATAAAGGGATGGACATGGTCAGAAACAATGCTCAGGTAGGCCGTGGCATTTAAACGATGCCCAATTGGCACTAAGGGGCCTAAAGTGTGCCAAGAAAACATCCCCCACACCATTACACCACCACCACCAGCCTGCACAGTGCTAACAAGGCATGATGGATCCATGTTCTCATTCTGTTTACGCCAAATTCTGACTCTACCATCTGAATGTCTCAACAGAAATCGAGACTCATCAGACCAGGCAACATTTTTCCAGTCTTCAACTGTCCAATTTTGGTGAGCTCGTGCAAATTGTAGCCTCTTTTTCCTATTTGTAGTGGAGATGAGTGGTACCCGGTGGGGTCTTCTGCTGTTGTAGCCCATCCGCCTCAAGGTTGTGCGTGTTGTGGCTTAACAAATGCTTTGCTGCATACCTCGGTTGTAACGAGTGGTTATTTCAGTCAAAGTTGCTCTTCTATCAGCTTGAATCAGTCGGCCCATTCTCCTCTGACCTCTAGCATCAACAAGGCATTTTCGCCCACAGGACTGCCGCATACTGGATGTTTTTCCCTTTTCACACCATTCTTTGTAAACTCTAGAAATGGTTGTGCGTGAAAATCCCAGTAACTGAGCAGATTGTGAAATACTCAGACCGGCCCGTCTGGCACCAACAACCATGCCACGCTCAAAATCGCTTAAATCACCTTTCTTTCCCATTCTGACATTCAGTTTGGAGTTCAGGAGATTGTCTTGACCAGGACCACACCCCTAAATGCATTGAAGCAACTGCCATGTGATTGGTTGATTAGATAATTGCATTAATGAGAAATTGAACAGGTGTTCCTAATAATCCTTTAGGTGAGTGTAGTTGTGCCATCACAGTTTAGTGATGTCATTGTACTGTATGTTCTGGGAAAACTGAAGTTGTAATTAATTAAAGGTAAAATAAATATTTTTATGTAAATTCGTAACAGGTGAAAATCTGAGATGAAGGCTTAAAAGGAGATATGCTAACAACTATTCCATTCTGTTACATAATTTAGTTTATATTAGCAAAGCTAACATTCCAGCAATGCCTGCAAGTGTCTTACTGCTGCACTTATTAGGGAGCTGTTTAATGCTACAAGTCGATTTACACTTGTTATTACACTAGTCCTGGAGAAAGGGATCTGTTTTGATCAAAGAGTGTGTGTGAGCCAAGTTTCCATCCCCACTGGAGCCGTGAAAGACCTCATCAGATGAGCTTGGCAGCGCAGTCCTGCAGTCAGTCTCATAACATAAATACCAGTCAATAAAGTTCAATACAAACAGCCCAAGGAATACCAGCTATTAGATATATGAAGTACCTAATCAAAAGCTTACACCATATGCAATATTCAGAAAGAGTTTTACAAACAAATGCTTGATGGCAGCATTTCTGGGTTCTTATGGCGACCAAAAAAGAGGCTATTATAAATGAGAGCTTCGCTTAAACGACCAAGCGGGGTTGAAGAAGCATCCCATTTACAAAAGATTGTTGGAGATCTGGGATGCTTTTGATTTCCATCAGCATCAGTGGAGCAAGACAAACTCAGGATTTTACACAAATTATAATAATTCACAGACCCCAGTCATCATTATTGTCTCGACTCTAATTAAATCTGATTACCCCGCAGCTGGTGTCGGTAGATTTGTTTTTACTGAGGCAACACGCAAACCCTGAAGTCACAAACAGTTGATTTGAACTCTTAAAGCCAGATAAGCACATGATCACGAGTTATTTAATAGGACTACATTATATGTGTCTACATATTGACAGCACAGAAGCCCGATAAAATAAAATGCAAAAGAAAAATCAGTTTATGATCATATTATTAGCCTACTTACAGTATGATGTCAAACATGCATTTAAGCAACAAAGATACATTTAAGCAACAATTTTATTTATCTGTTTTTTTTTTTTGTTTGTTTGTTTTTTTCAAACAATTTTTTGAAAGAAATATCACCATGGCTGCATTTATTTGATCAACAATAAGTAAAAACAGTAAAATTGAGAAATATTATTACAATTTAAAATAACTGTTGTCTATTTTAATATATTCTTAATATAATTTATTCCTGTGATGCAAAGCTGAATTTTCAGCATCATTACTCCAGTCTTCAGTGTCACATGACCCTTCAGAAATCATTCTAATATGCTGATTTCCTGCTATAGTAACATTTCTTATTATTATCAAAAATTTAAACAGTAGTGTATAAACCATAGGTATCCCTTCATAATCATTTCAATTAACATTAACAAGCATTATTACATTATTTAATGCTTAAAAGATCATCAGATCTGCCCACAGCCGCCACATAAAACTACTCCTTTTAGTTTCCTGTTGTGTGACGTCATGTAATATCATCTATATGTAAATGGACGTGGCACTGCTATCAGGCCTGCATACTGATGTGACATGCCCACTAGTGACGACTAGGATCGATCATTTGAATGTAGACTCTTACCACAAATTCATAGCCCTGAGCTCATAAGAACTTCAAGTTCAACCCAGCTGATCTCCCATCAAGCCGGCATTTGACGCGGCGTATAGCATCCAGTAGTCAATTTCAATTAGCTAGAGGAGGCTAAGCCCATCGCAACACATGTTGTCAAGTCAAGATGACAGCTAACACAAACAAGCTATTTCACCACGGATTTAAAAACGAGAGCACCGTTTCTGATAGCAATGGAAAAACTAGAGGTTTCAGATTGTGTTTACCCCAATCTGTCATGAATGCAACAGAGAGTGGTTTTCATTATTCACTGTATAAATTTAGCATCGGAATATTCCTTGATTTAAATAAGTTCAAATAATTTATGACTATTTTTCCAGAGCTACCTGAAATTAATTTTATAGTGTTTTTTTCAGTCAAAACAAGACAAGCTATGTGTCTTTTACCAGACAAATAACCTTTTGCTTTCAATCTGCTTTCTTAGCAAAGGTGAGGACTATGAAATACAGAAACACGTCTTGTAATGTTTAATTACTTTAATAAAAAATTAATTGGCCATTTTCCATATAATCATGATCACCACATTCACCATCATAATCACTGTTGTAACTACAGTATCATAATCATCAATCGCAGGGCAGCAATGATCATATTGCCAAAAGCAAAATGTTGATCCATGAGGAAATACGAACTGCATTCTTGCTCCAAGTGACATCTACGTTCAAATCACGATCTAACAGGCCTACAGAATTTTTAATAAACCGAGCAAAGTTACAACTGAACTTTACAGCAAGTGATCATCTTGTATTATCATTGTCATGCGGAATTGTGCAAAATTCAGAATTGAACAACTGGCTCCCTTTTAGTTCATGAGTTGGATTTGCATTGAATTGGACACAACCTTCAGGAAAAGGAATTTACCGAATGATAACTTAAAGACATTAAACACATGTAATGACATTCTGGGAAATGAAGTGTTCTTTCTCCTGCAAGGCCTTTAAAACACTCAAATGTTAAGACTTAAACAAGATTCAAAGTTTTATCACTAAAATATAAAGTTCTGTCATGAATCTCTAAAAGGCACAGGCTGATGGATCCTTAACTCAATCTGCTTGCAATCACATCATTCTCTATAGGGCACAGCTGATTGGTTCCTGCTGTATCAGCCAATGAGCTTGCTGCTCAACCATCAAATATTTGATCAGCATTTGCTGTAGCAGTTGCAGCACGCTTTCAGAAACCCTCCACCTACCCCAGCTCCACCTGTATAGATCTGCTATGGGTAATTCATGTATGCTATATTGTAAAGCAATAACATGTCTTACTTGCTCACAGCAGCGTGTCATGTATATGCAGTAGCAAGTCCAGTACTTGCTCTGCAGCATCAGAAGCAATAACAGCAGCAGCAGCAGCAGCAGCAGCGTAGCAGATCTATTCAGCCAAGACCAAATATATCAACATTGTTATATCCATTACCATGCCTAACACGCAGAGAGTTGACAGAAATGACACTTATTGCAAAAAAATTTAATTTATTTTAATTGTAATTTTGATTTAAATATCATTTGCAGTTCCTGTTTGCTATACAAATTTAAAAATCAGGAACTAATTGGAAAACAATTCTCGGTTCAGTTCTGAAATGCACACAACCCTGCTGTCAGCTACACATGACAATAAACAATCATCTTTCCAAAGTATGATATTGCAATCATGCTGCTTCTGTTCCCATTCAGTCAGTCACTTCTGACGCCACGTCGGAGACCAACGGATAGGAATCTCGCTAGTGAGAGCCAATCTACTTCGAGTGTAACTAAACGAGCCAATGGACATTGGCATGCAATGATTGCACCAGCTGCTCATGCCACGCAGCGCGGGTATAAATGAGGTACAGGTGCTTGCATCAAATCAGCTTTTTGCTTCGGAGCCGAGTGGTGGATGGTTCGTCCTGAAATCACTCTCTACAAAGCATTGGAACTGACTGAGCCTGCCTTTTGGAAATGGATCTCTTCAGTCGGTGTTGGTGTGACGGCACAGCAGCGGGTTGCGTGGTATTTGTACTATTTCTCTGTTTTGTTTGTAAGAGCAAACACAAAGGCTGTTCTCACAGCTGGTTCGGTGTGCTAGGTGGAGAGCGCTAAAAAGCTATTCTTACGACTTCGTGTGAGAGAGCGCGCACGTCAGGCTGCACTACTTCCCTGACTGTGACGCCGCGAGTCCCCACGCCTCTGCCTAGATCTAACCCTCCACAGAGGGTTACTTCTGGCAGTAGCGTGGGTGATTTGAGGGTGACGATGAGCGTCAAACTCCCCCAGGGGAACCCTCACTCCTCCCACACTTTGCAGCCAGTAGAGCTGCCGTCGGAACGCGGTGGGCCACCCACGAGGTGTGCACCATCCGTATCCTTCGGGGCTCCTCTCGGCAACCAGATGTCCATCGCTGCATCGGAGGGAGGGTCAGACTCCTCTGGAGATGACGTGTCGGCGCAGGGGGCTCCTTCAGGAAGATCCGCTTTGCCCAATACGGATCTGGAGATGATGGTCATGCTTTCCTGGGCCGCTGAAAGAGTCGGGCTCGTGTGGAACCCTCAAACCGTGTCCCGAACCCTCGAGGCTGGACGATTGGTTTCTCGGGGTGGCCTGTGCTGGTTCTCAGCGCCCCACCCCGGTTCCTTTCTTTCCGGAGGTGCACGAGGAGCTCACTAGGTCATGGACAGCACCTTTTACTGCCAGAAACCGACCTGGTGGCTCCTCCTCCCTCACCACCCTCGATGGCGGAGCTGCAAAGTGTTACACGCAGGTTCCTCCCGTGGAACGGGCCGGTGCTATGCAACTGTGCCCTAACTCCACCTCTAGGGGGAACCCATGTCTCCCCTCTCGGGCCTGTAGGTACTCGTCCGATCTGATCAGAAAGGCCTACCAGGCTTGTGGGGATGCTGCCTCCGCCTTACACGCTATGGCGTTGTTGCAAGTTCATCAGGCCCAGGCACTGAAGAGCTTGCACGAGGGTGGTCACGATCCTACAGTTCTACACAAACTGAGGACCGTGACGGATCTCGCGCTTCGTGCGACAAAGGTCACGGGGCGGTCAGTGGGTCGTGCGATGTCCACTATGGTGGTGCAGGAACCGCACCACTCCTTCCCCCAGAGGGGGAGAACCTTTTGTTCTGTTTTGTTTGTGTTCAGAGCAGTTTCCTCCATCTCTGGGTCCTCAGGGGGCTCGGAGAACTCATCCTCCCCCTTCGCCAGTGGGCAGCAGTGGATGGCTCGAGGACGCAGCAAGGCCTCCTCATGTACCCTCTGCCCAGTCGTGGAATCAGGTAAGTGTTGCACAGCACACTCACACCCCGCTGCGGGCCGCCTCCACGAGACAGACTGCATTCCAGCCTGCATTCCACCTCGTTGCCCCATGGTGGGTATGCTGGTGGTCCCTTTGGTCCTGCTTGTACGGTCTCTGCGAGCCTAGCTAGTGCTCCCCAGTCCATCTCGCTGGCTCACTCGGACCATCAGGCTCGGCTATGCAATTCAGTTCGCCCGGTGGCCCCCAAGATTCATGGGCGTCCGCTTAACTTTCGGTGAACACCGCAGATGCCCATGTCCTGCTTGCGGAGATCGCAGTCCTACTGGCGAAGGATGCGATAGAGCCGGTCCCTCCAGCCGATATGAACACAGGGTTTTACAGCCCGTACTTCATTGTACCCAAGAAAACTGGTGGGTTACGGCCAATCTTGGACCTGCGAGTTCTGAATCGGAGCCTTCACAAGCTACCGTTCAAGATGCTCACGCAGAAACGCATTTTCGAATGCATCCGTCCCCGAGATTGGTTTGCAGCGATTGACCTGAAGGATGCAAACTTTCATGTCTCGATTCTTCCTCAACACAGGCCGTTTCTGCGCTTTGCGTTCGACGGTCGAGCATATCAGTACAAAGTCCTGCCCTTCGGGCTGTCGCGGAGGGGGCCCTTGTGCCCATGAGAGAACAGGGTGTTCGCATTCTCAACTATCTCGATGACTGGCTCATTCTAGCACAGTCCAGGGATCAATTGTGCGAACACAGGGACCTGGTGCTCAGACACCTCAGCCAGTTGGGTCTTCGGGTCAACTGGGAAAAGAGCGAACTCGCCCCTTGCAGAAGATCTCTTTTTCTCAGTATGGAGTTGGATTCGGTCGAACAGATGGCACGCCTCACAGAAGAGCGTGTCCAGTCGATAATGAACTGCCTGCACACGTTTCAAGGCAGGACGGCGGTCCCACTGAAACAATATCAGAGGCTCCTGGGGCATTTTCGGCTGCGGCGGCAGTAACACCGCTCGGTCTGCTTCATATGAGACCGCTTCAGCATTGGCTTCACGGCCGAGTCCCGAGATGGGCGTGGCAGCGCGGCACTCACCGGGTGAGTATCACACCGGCCTGTCGCCAAACCTTCAGCCCGTGGTCAGACCCCTTGTTTCTTCGGGCCAGAGTGCCCTTGGAACAGGTGTCCAGGCATGCTGTGGTTTTCACGGATGCCTCTGCCATGGGCTGGGGGGCCACGTACAATGGGCATGCAGTGTCAGGGGTTTGGATGGGCCCGCACCTGCATTGGCACATCAGCTGCCTCGAGTTGCTAGCAGTACGTCTTGCACTGAGCCGCCTCAAAAGGCTGTTACGGGGCAAAGATGTATTGGTCCACACGGACAACACTGCGACCGTTGCGTATATCAACCGACAAGGTGGTCTGTGCTCCCGTCGCATGTCGCAACTTGCCCGCCATCTCCTCCTCTGGAGTCAGAAGTGTCTGAGGTCACTTCGGGCCATTCATGTCCTCAGTGTGCTCAACTGTGTAGCCTGTTTGCCTCCCCAGAAACGTCCCACTTCCAGTGGTTTTATTAGCTGACCGAGGGAACACTCAGCACGGATGCACTCACGCACAGCTGGCCCCGGGGCCTGCGCAAATATGCATTTCCCCTAGTGAGCCTACTTGCACAAACCCTGTGCAAAGTCAGGGAGGACGAGGAGCAGGTCCTGTTGGTGGCGCCGTACTGGCCCAACCGGACTTGGTTCCCAGAGCTAATGCTCCTCGTAACAGCCCCTCCCTGGCAGATTCCTCTGAGGAAGGACCTTCTGACTCAGAGATGGGGCACCCTGTGGCACCCACGTCCAGACCTCTAGAAACTTCATGTCTGGTCCCTGGATGTAGATCGTCTGTTTGATCAGACCACACAGGCCAGCCTTCGCTCCCCACGTACATCAATGAGCCTTGGCCGCCCATGACCCTGTCGCCGGTTCACCACTGTTCCATCCTTGGACCACTTTTGATAGAGATTGACCACTGCAGACCGGGAACACCCCACAAGAGCTGCAGTTTTGGAGATGCTCTGACCCAGTCCTCGCTCAAATCCTTACGCTTGCCCATTTTTCCTGCTTCTATCACATCAACTTTGAGGGCAAAATGTTCACTTGCTGCCTAAATATATCCCACCCACTAACAGGTGCCGTGATGAGTCAGTGTTATTCATTTCACCTGTCTGTGGTCATAATGTTATGCCTGATCGGTGTGTGTATATATATATATTTCTGTGATGGCAAAGATTTCATTAGTCTTCAGTGTCACATTGTAGGATTGAAAATAATCAAAGATATTTGATATTTGAAATTGAACAAAGACATTTGCTTCACTGTTTTCAACCCCCATCTTTCTTATCAGAAGGGCCATTTGGAATTCCTAAAGACAATGAGATGCTGAAGGCCTGTAGGCCAAAATGTGTCACACCTTCAGTACAGTGGGGGAAGTTTGGTCTGATTGGTCAGTTTGAATGTCTCACATTAGGGTTTCAGTCACATGGTCAAGGAACAGATAAAAAGAAGATGTAACTGTTGCTCTGGGTCTTCTTTTATTCTCTGTCTCTCTTGATTCTCTGGCTCTCTCTCTTCTTGGGGGCCTTCTCTTTGGCTCTTCTCTTCTTTGCTCTCTTCTTTTTGTCTCTTTCTCTCTCTCTCCCTCTCTCTCCCTCCCTCAGGTAACATTCTATTCATGCTGGGTACGATAAATGGTATAAGTTTTTATCATCTCATACATCTATTTTGAAACTATTTTAAGTGTAACCATAACCAGATTTTGTCATTAAATCCTTTCTATTACAAATGATGTGCTAACTAGTTTTGATTTGGTATTGACTTTGAAGTGCTATTGCAATACAATATAGTCACCTTCTAGCAACGCTCTCCCACATATTTTGCTATTGTAACTGTGCTTATTTCCGGCGTTGGTATAAGTTGCAGTGGGTGGTAAAGACGAGAAATGTACAGTTTTCTATCCTCTTGCTGATAACGTTTCTTTAGTCATTCGGCAACCCTGCAGCCTGAACCACTGTAGGTGACCCACCCTTACAGATGGTGGCGAAACCCGGGATCCCTTGCAGTGAATTTTCTGAAATTCATCAGAATGAGGACATTTTTTCACAGTTGATCTTGTGAATGGATTAAAGCTGAACTTCTGACCAAGGAATGGGTAAGTCTGTTTTCATTGTTTATGAATTGCATGAAACAGAACGTAGAAGGTTTTAAACAGCTTCAATAGTCCCATTACTGTACAATCTGAGAATATTCAGATTATCTCCTCGGGATGGAAGGGAAAATTTCAAGTGACGTATTGTTTGCTTTATGGAGCAAAAAAGTTGAGCCTATCTTGAACAGTAAATACATACCAAATAATCTCAATTCAGATGATGAAATGCTCACATATTGGGACATAATTGGCAAACATCAAAAGAAATCGAAACATGGTGAAATAATTGAGGCTTTAAACTTCATAAGTTGTAAAAGGCTACGTAATGTGACAACACATCTATTTTCAAGTATAGATGCTAAATGTAAAGAAGTGCATTCTAAAAATGCAGAGACACAAAAGTCTGAGGCAAAGATTCAAGATCTTCAAACACAGCTAGATAAATTACTAGCTGAGCAGTTAGCCCTGACTGAAAAGTGTAAAAATCACAAGGAGACCATTGCAGATCTCAAGTCTAAGCTAAATGCTAAAAAGTTCATGTCTCCCAAAACGCTTAACAGCGATGGGACTAAAAAGCATGTTCACTTCTTAGAGGAGGTGACTTGCTCTAATGAATCTGAAACGTTTAGTTCAGAAAATGCATGTGCAACTCAAGAAAGTGTTCCTATTTCAGTTCTTAAGGTGATGCAGCACCGTAATAGCGAAGAGTCATGTACCAGAACGCATGGTGTACAAGCATTAGAGAGTCATGAATATTCTCAAACTCCAGGAGAACATACCAGACAACCCAATGGCAAAGAGAACAGGTTTTGCAGTTCCTGTCAGACAAAAGGCCATTCAGAGGAAAAATGCTGGTCACTGGGTAGGGGTCGACCTCCACCTTATTTTCAGAAAAATAGGAAATCACTTTCTAAGGGCAAAGATCAGCGCTCATTTGCAGGTAAAACTCTTAGTGAGTTAACTGCATTGTTCATGCAAGGCCTTCAGCTATTAACCTCACTTGCTAGTGGGCTAGCAGCCTCGTAGCAATGAGTTTAATAGTTAAACATCCAAATTGCAATGATCCTGTTTGTATTTTCAAATTTGTAATTGTACTAAACACATTGTGCGCATTGAACACACATTATAGTTGTTTGTGCTACTAGATACACATAGACTAGTTTAGTTTATTCTTTAAAACACATGATTGCTTTACTGTTAGTACTGTATTAAACACTTAGGATAAAGGTTGTAGATGCTATGCATTCTAGGCCATGTATCTTGTGTAAACTGGAATAACTTTAATACTGGAATTGTATAGCAATTTCAAGCTGCATGTCTGTCTATGCTGAATTTGTTTGTCTCCTAAGTGGAAACTCTGCTATTTCCTATATAGCTGCAGCAAAACCATGTACAGGAGAACAGAATTGCCATGTGGCTACAGTGTGATTCACAATTGCATTAACCATGAAAATGCTTTCATCACAGCAGGATTCAGTAACTCTGACCTTTGCACTTTATCATGCTCCTTAACAAAAACATTGGTGTGGGAAGATTTTGAGCCAATCACACCTCACTCACATTCTCATGCTGGCTCCCTGTTACAACAGGACCAAAATTTGCATCACAATTGTAAACCCTCCTCACCATGTTTGGGGCATGATTTACACATAGCCACAGCTAAATGCAGCCACATAGATTTGATCTTCACACAAAAAGTCAAATCTACATCTACATCAGCCTCACAAAAAATCTTTACATCTAGACTGTATTACAACTGTGAATTTCTTCCAGTTATGGTTTGTTTAGTTTTTCTTTAGAATTACTAAATCAGTTAGTTATTATTTGTCTCACCAAGTTAAATATCAAAAGAGTATTTCTCATTCTTACCTAAGCACAAAAATGTGTATTATCATTGTATTGATGTCATGTATGCTTTTGCTCTTTGTTGTGCTATATGTTCTTTTAATCACAGGATCCCTGCTGCACAAGTTCACATCCTGTGTCCTGCCTCAGAAAGAGGGACAAGCGTTTGCGCTCATCTCCAGTAACTGTTCTCGAGGTGTGAAGTATTCAATGGACGTTTTGCATATCAAGGATTGGTGCAACACCATTTGATGGAGCCTTCTCATGCAGGGCTGAAATGAGAACAAAGACTGAAGACTGACCAGCTGCTATTGCAACAAGTCTGGACAAGAAGTCTGAAGATGACATCTACACACAACAGAAAGCATGTCTTCGTGGACTGTGCCACCTTTGGACTCAATGATTGTGGCCAACGGTGCCAAGGGGGGATTTTGTAGGATTGAAAATAATCAAAGATATTTGATATTTGAAATTGAACAAAGACATTTGCTTCATTGTTTTCAACCCCCATCTTTCTTATCAGAAGGGCCATTTGTAATTCCTAAAGACAAAGAGATGCTGAAGGCCTGTAGGTCAAAATGTGTCACACCTTTAGTACAGTGGGGGAAGTTTGGTCTGATTGGTCAGTTTGAATGTCTCACATTAGGGTTTCAGTCACATGGTCAAGGAACAGATAAAAAGAAGATGTAACTGTTGCTCTGGGTCTTCTTTTATTCTCTGTCTCTCTTGATTCTCTGGCTCTCTCTCTTCTTGGGGGCCTTCTCTTCGGCTCTTCTCTTCTTTGCTCTCTTCTTCTCTTTCTCTCTCTCTCCCTCTCTCTCCCTCCCTCAGGTAACATTCTATTCATGCTGGGTACGATAAATGGTATAAGTTTTTATCATCTCATACATCTATTTTGAAACTATTTTAAGTGTAACCATAACCAGATTTTGTCATTAAATCCTTTCTATTACAAATGATGTGCTAACTAGTTTTGATTTGGTATTGACTTTGAAGTGCTATTGCAATACAATATAGTCACCTTCTAGCAACGCTCTCCCACATATTTTGCTATTGTAACTGTGCTTATTTCCGGCGTTGGTATAAGTTGCAGTGGGTGGTAAAGACGAGAAATGTACAGTTTTCTATCCTCTTGCTGATAACGTTTCTTTAGTCATTCGGCAACCCTGCAGCCTGAACCACTGTAGGCGACCCACCCTTACAACATGATCTTTCAGAAATCATAATATTCTGATTTGGTGCTCAAGTAATATTTCTTATTATTAGTAATGTTGAAACAGTTGCTACTTAATATTTGTGTGTAAACTATAATGCATTTTTTTTTCAGGATTCTTTGATGAACAGAAAGTTCAAAAGAACAGAAATAGAATATTTTGTAACAATGTAAAAGTCTTTATTGAATGCACCCTTGATGAATACAAGTTTTAATAAAAAATAAAAAATCTTACTGACTGAAAAGTTTAGAACGGTAGTGTATATATAGATATGGTTTCTGTTCCACTCCATCCAAGTGAATCACTTAATCACTTGTGTACCATTTCCTGCTGCTTATAAGTCACATTGGCTAAAGCATCTGCTAAATGTATAACATAAATGTATATTTAGTTCTCAGTGCGTGAGGGAAAATGGGCTCTGCTCACTGTAGCCACCCACTATACATGTCTGATGTCACTGAGTTTATATCCAAATCCTTTCCACTTAATTTCCAGACTGACCATATGGACAGCAGACACTATACGCATGAAAACGATAAACCTCTCAAATAAGGTTTCATCAAAAATAGTCAAACAGAATATAGAACAAAATGTTCAGTTTGTTTTCAATGTTACTTGAAGACCCACAAGGCCTCTCTGCAAACTTGCTTCAAGGATCGGTCTAAAATTACAAGCGATACTTCCATGAACCCATCCGTTTTTAATTTTTGATGCTGTGACTTAAAATACAGCATTCTCTCTAAGAGCCAGCATGAGAGTAATGTTTTATATTTTCATTCTTTGAACCCTGTAACTTCAGCTGACTGATTCCACCAAATTTCCTCAAATGTCAATCAGAGAGCGCAGTGCATGATATACGGAATAAAACATTTGGGCTCACAACTTAAGAATTCACAGTGCCAGAAAGAGAGAGAAAGACTGTTTTATTAGCTGACCGAGGGAACACTCAGCACGGATGCACTCGCACACAGCTGGCCCCGGGGCCTGCGCAAATATGCGTTTCCCCTAGTGAGCCCCTGTGCAAAGTCAGGGAGGACGAGGAGCAGGTCCTGTTGGTGGCGCCGTACTGGCCCAACCGGACTTGATTCCTAGAGCTAATGCTCCTCGTGACAGCCCCTCCCTGGCAGATTCCTCTGAGGAAGGACCTTCTGACTCAGAGACGGGGCACCCTGTGGCACCCACGTCCAGACCTCTAGAAACTTCATGTCTGGTCCCTGGATGGGACGCGGCGGTTCTAGGTGACTTACCCCAAGAGGTAGTTAACACCATCACTTTGGCACGAGCACCGTCTATGAGACAGGCTTATGCCTTGAAGTGGAACGTGTTCGTCGAGTGGTGCTCTTCTCACCGAGAAGACCCCCGAAGATGTTCGATCGCGTCTGTGCTTTCCTTCCTGCAGCAAGGGTTGGAGCGTAGGCTGTCTCCCTCCACCCTCAAGGTCTATGTTGCTGCAATATCTGCTTATCACGAACATGTGGAAGGTAAGATGGTTGGGAAGCACGACCTGGTCGTCAGGTTCCTCAGGGGGGCGAAGCGGTTAAATCCTCCTCGACCTCCCCCTGTACTCTCTTGGGATCTTGCTCTGGTGCTCCGAGCACTCCAGAATGCCCCATTCGAGCCTCTGCAGTCAGCAGAGCTAAAGATTCTGTCTATGAAGACTTTGCTGCTGGCAGCTCTGGCCTCTATCAAGAGGGTAGGGGACCTGCAGGCATTTTCGGTCAACGAATCGTGCCTAGAGTTCGGGCCGGGTGACACCCACGTGGTACTGAGACCCCAGCCAACCTCTTCCCAAGGTTCCTACAACTCCCTTCAGGGACCAGGTGGTGAACCTGCAAGCGCTGCCCATGGAGGAGGCAGACCCAGCCCTGGCTTTGCCCTGTCCCGTCCGTGCTCTGCGGCTGTATGTGGATAGAACGCAAAGCTTCAGGACCTCAGGTCAGCTCTTTGTCTGTCACGGAGGTCAGCAGAAGGGAAAGGCTGTCTCCAAGCAGAGGATGGCCCACTGGATAGTGGATGCCATCACCTTGGCTTACCAAGCACAAGGTGAGCCCTGTCCGCTCAGGGTGCGAGCACACTCTACTAGAAGTGTTGCATCCTCCTGGGTGCTGGCACGTGGCGCCTCGCTGTCAGATATCTGTAGAGCTGCGGGCTGGGTGACACCCAACACGTTCGCTAGATACTATAGCCTACGTGTAGAGCCGGTTTCCTCCTGTGTTCTCACCTCAAACGGGTAGAAGCACTGAGAGGCCCTGGCTCTTATCGGCTTGCTGTGCCCTGAAAGTGGCGCTTATATTCTCCAGAAGCAAACTCTGTCGAGTCCTCCATCACCCTCGGTGCTGGACGTGGTGGAGCGTCTGGCATCAGGCCCTTTGCCGCTGAATCCTTGAGAACCGGTACTGGGCTGGGGTTATATGAGTGATCCTGCGGGGATCCCATATATTTTTCCACGGTTGCTCCTAAACAGAAGCCTGTGTCTTTCCCTTGGGAGAGCCCCCTCTTGGTTGCGGGCTATGGCCCAGCGTTGTACTCCACATAACTCCTTCGGGGTACGATGTGGGTTCCGCAGCGTTCCCTCCTACTAGAGGGCACGCTTTCCCAATGTTATCCAATAAGTCACTGAGCGGGTCATGCAGAACAGCAGTGATGGACTTCTCTGTGTGAGCCCCGTCTCATCAGGTAAGAGAGCTCAGGAGGCTCACACAGGGCACTGGAAGCGGGCAGAGGCCATGGCGCTTTGGTAGGGATTCCTATTCGTCGGTCGGAGGGAAGATGTTAGCAGCAGATCCTTTAAGTCCTGTAAGTTGCGAGGTGGGGCCTCCATGGATCGGACTTGTTTGTTCAGCACATCCCACAGATGCTCGATTGGATTGAGATCTGGGGAATTTGGAGGCCAAATCAACACCTCAAACTTGTTGTTGTGCTCCTCAAACCATTCCTGAACCATTTTTGCTTTGTGGCAAAAATCCTACTGAAAGAGGCCACAGCCACCAGGGAATACCGTTTCCATGAAAGGGTGTACATGGTCTGCAACAATGCTTAGGTAGGTGGTACAGTATGTGTCAAAGTAACATCCACATGGATGGCAGGACCCAAGTTTTCCCAGCAGAACATTGCCTAAAGCATCACACTGCCTCCACCGGCTTGCCTTCTTCCCATAGTGTATCCTGGTGCCATGTGTTCCCCAGGTAAGCGACGCACACGCACCTGGCCATCCACGTGATGTAAAAGAAAACGTGATTCATCAGACCAGGCCACCTTCTTCCATTGCTCCGTGGTCCAGTTCTGATGCTCACATGCCCACTGTTGGCTCTTTCGGTGGTGGACAGGGGTCAGCATGGGCACCCTGACTGGTCTGCGGCTATGCAGCCACATACGCAACAAACTGCGATGCACTGTGAATTCTGACGCCTTTCTATGAGAACCAGCATTAATTTCTTGAGCAATTTGAGCTACAGTAGCTCATCTGTTTGATTAGACCACACAGGCCAGCCTTCGCTCCCACGTGCATCAATGAGCCTTGACCCTGTCGCCGGTTCACCACTGTTCCATCCTTGGGCCACTTTTGATAGAGATTGACCACTGCAGACCAGGAACACCCCACAAGAGCTGCAGTTTTGGAGATGCTCTGACCCAGTCCTCGCTCAAATCCTTACGCTTGCCCATTTTTCCTGCTTATATCACATCAACTTTGAGGGCAAAATGTTCACTTGCTGCCTAATATATCCCACCCACTAACAGGTACCGTGATGAGTCAGTGTAATTCATTTCACCTGTCTGTGGTCATAATGTTATGCTGATCGGTGTGTGTGTATATATATATATATATATATATATATATACATTTCTGTGATGGCAAAGATTTCATTAGTCTTCAGTGTCACATGATCTTTCAGAAATCATTATAATATTCTGATTTGGTGCTCAAGTAATATTTCTTATTATTAGTAATGTTGAAACAGTTGCTACTTAATATTTGTGTGTAAACTATAATGCATTTTTTTCAGGATTCTTTGATGAACAGAAAGTTCAAAAGAACAGAAATAGAATATTTTGTAACAATTTAAAAGTCTTTATTGTCGCTTCTGATCAATTGAATGCACCCTTGATGAATACAAGTTTTAATAAAAAATAAAAAATCTTACTGACTGAAAAGTTTAGAACGGTAGTGTATATGTAGATATGGTTTCTGTTCCACCCCATCCAAGTGAATCACTTAATCACTTGTGTACCATTTCCTGCTGCTTATAAGTCACATTAGCTAAAGCATCTGCTAAATGTATAACATAAATGTATATTTAGTTCTCAGTGCGTGAGGGAAAATGGGCTCTGCTCACTGTAGCCACCCACTATACATGTCTGATGTCACTGAGTTTATATCCAAATCCTTTCCATTTCCAGACTGACCATATGGACAGCAGACACTATACGCATGAAAACGATAAACCTCTCAAATAAGGTTTCATCAAAAACAGTCAAACAAATATAGAACAAAATGTTCAGTTTGTTTTCAATGTTACTTGAAGACCCACAAGGCCTCTCTACAAACTTGCTTCAAGGATCGGTCTAAAATTACAAGCGATACTTCCATGAACCCATCCGTTTTTAATTTTTGATGCTGTGACTTAAAATACAGCATTCTCTCTAAAAGCCAGCATGAGAGTAATGTTTTATATTTTCATTCTTTGAACCCTGTAACTTCAGCTGACTGATTCCACCAAATTTTCTCAAATGTCAATCAGAGAGCGCAGTGCATGATATACGGAATAAAACATTTGGGCTCACAACTTAAGAATTCACAGTGCCAGAAAGAGAGAGAAAGACTGTAATGTGGTACTGTATGTCAGTAGGGATACAGTATGAGTCTTCTCTTTTGAGCTATAACAACGGAGACTAGAAAGTGTAAAAGGCCAAGACAGCAAGACGAAAGCAAAGGTAGGATCACTAAGGAGATGAGGGTCGTCCCTCAGGTCGGCAAGGACAGGGAACCTAATTACTGTAGCTCCTCTCTTCATTTCATTTCTTTCTCTCTCATAAATACAGTATATGACTTATTTATAGTGTATCTAATGCATACTCGTTCTCAGAGCTCTTGTGCCGAGATAAAAACTAGCCAGGGGTGCGTTTCCAGAAAGTATCGTTAACTAACAATGGTCGCAAGTTCCAGTGTTACCAACATAATTCAGCGATTTGTTGTTACCCGAAACTATAGATCCAACCAACATTCGCAAACATACATGGTTGGAACTACAGCTCTCGACCTGTGAAGCATAGTTTCTTGTTAAATGACATGTGGACTTAAATAGATCATGCCCTTGGGCACAATAAGCAAGCTAACATTCAGCACATTCTATATCTTTCATTCTATTTATAGCATGTAAACAGTGCAGTGTTTTTTGAAGATTATGCATGTGAGTAAAATGCACAAGGGAACTACGGAGTATGACGTATGAGGGAACCCGCAATCAATCAAACATCAAATAAAGCAAAATGATATGGAAGAAAAACAGTCATTAGGTGCCATGTTTGTTACAGCAGCATCTCGGAGATCTCAAATAGATTAATTAGCAGAAGTTATTACTCCTCCACCTGCATGTGACTTTAACGATAGTCCTATATTGTTGAAACAATGCAGTTCAAACGACAGAGGTGAGACCATGTTACTATGATTTCGGGAAACAGGCGTGACTAGTTGGTTAGTTTCTCCAAAAATGCATCGTGTAGTTAAACAGCAAGTTACATTGTTGTACGGGAAACACACCCCAGATCTCCAGTATGCAGTATGAACAACATCTTAGCAAATTAGGATTTAAAAACACACAATTCAAAATTCACAAATTGAGGTGCTCTGTACAAAAATGTTTGTAATTTTTACTAAAAAAAGATTGTAAAAATGCTAAAGGGAAAAACATGTAAAAGTTACCTTAACATATACAATGACAAATTATAAATTTGAACATGTATGTAATGGTTTAGCATTATATGTAAATTTACTTAAAGGGGTCATGAACTGAGAAATCAAATTTTGTTGAGTTTTTGAGATATAAGAGAATATCATACTATAAGAATATCCTGTCAGTTTCAGATCTGAAAACTTCCTTGTTAGTCCAAAAACAGCTTTTATTGTAACCAAGCCCAGAGAATAACTCGTTGTGGAATGTGCCTATCTATTATAGGTGAAAGATCGCCTCTACAGAAGAAAATCAACGCCTACTTCATCATTGCAACTTTGGCCCTGTCTACTGGCGTGTTAGTGAGATGACGAGGAGAGGATCAGGATACAGGGCTAAAAATAACATTACCTTCCAAAGGATCCTAATGCTAGGAATGTGGTTATTTATTTTCAACAATGTGAATGTCTCAGTTGAGCATTATTTATTTGTATTCGGTACATTTCAGTGTGGATTCTTTGGTAAATCAGTCGCAAATTCGGCGCAGGCTTTGCAAACAGACTTTTACAATATAGACTCGATAGTAATGCGCAGACATAACGTACAAGAAACAAACATAAGTAACTGTGTTAATTCTAATGCCTGATCAGTGATTTCTGATATGTAATGATTCATGTAGAGTCAGATGTTCATGCGTTAGTAAATCAAACCACTGACTAAACAGTCAATTTCACATTGTTTCTCTTAGTAGAATGAAAATAAATCTGTTATTTAAACTGTGATTAAATTATATACAGAAAGTGATCAAAGAAGCTCCCTTTACTATCGTTTGAGCTGTCAATCAAACAGCGCAAGTTTATCAGTGATTCGCGCCAAAACTCCCGTAATAATCAACAAATCTCTTATTTACATTGTGTTTGCACTGTTAGTTATAATGAAAGCATTCGTGATTGTGCAGAAATCGAGTTCCATTGACGAGATCACTGCATTCATGCGCTCAACATGTCTGTGAACGGCTACAATGCTCATCACTGCAACCTTTCATGCCATAGATCTAAATGTAATGCTATAATCAACGCTTTTCACGATTAGTTAATCTTGAGAACTGTAATAGTAAAAATGTGCTAAAAGTTTTAGAGAGTTCCACATGTAATACTTATTTCATATGCAAAGATGTTAGCCAATCACAACAGTGGGCATTTACACTGAAGTCTCACAGCAGACACGCCCTTTCAAACAGAGCGTTGAAATCAGAGGGCTAAAATCTGTGAAAAATGCCTTTTATTTCTAAATTATGACCATTTTTTATTTAAAAATCATACTAACATTATAAGAGCACCCCAGGAAACATTATAAAACAATAAAACAATGCAGTTCATGACCCCTTTAAAAATATGGTAACATTTATGGTTTGGAGGTATGAATTACTATATAATTTACAGTTTAAATCTACAGTATATAATACCTAAATACATTTTCACTGTAAAAAAAAAAAAACTATAAAATTTTATAAAATGTATTTTTACAATAAATTTAACAGGATATTTTCTCTGTGTACGACTAAATGTAATTTCTGTTGTAGAACAAAACGTGAATGTCTTTTCAACAACTGTTAACCACTGACCTCATTTTACTCATAAACCGCTATTCAAAAACCCATTAGAAATTCCAGAAGCAATCCATAGCAATTAGCCTTCAGGGTTGGCCTACAAATAGACGTCATGACTGAACGGCTCTATTGAGATTATTTTATGGAGGATTTACAAAATTTGTGGTATGTGGCTCAGATAAAAATTTTAACATGCTTATGAGGATGACTGGCATTCTTTGACATGTTCACAAATGACATACCATCACCCAAGGATTCTGAATTTATCAGCTTTTGAACTGAGGACTACCTCAGTAAAACAGACCTCTGCAATTCCAGTCATTTCAATAGAATGCAAATCTGTGAATCACTTGCGTTACTAGCGAAGTAGATGAATAGAGGTTTGTTAGTCAATGATAGAGCCAAACACATTTGGGTCCCAAGCAGGGGTGTTTTCAATAGCTGGCAGATCTGCCACGGTCATTCTGAAATCTTCGCCCCCACAATAAAATGTCATCTTAAAATCTTGCATTATTTAACAGTGGACACTATCAGCTGTCTGTGGGTGAAGTACACCAGAGAAACACTTGTTTGCCTTGTACTTATAAATGTCCTAATCAACATCTGCTTGTTTACTTGCTTGTAATTATTGTAATGGCATTTCTATTTCAGAAAAGACACATTGTTCCTTTGTTGACTAGTTTTTTGTTGACTAAACCACTGGTGCTCCTCACGTGGCAGTCTAAAATGACTTTTTATTTCAATTAAATTAATTTATTTTTGTTTGATAATGTTTATATTTATTTTTTTAGGGGATTTTATAGTACTAAATTATATTTATGCAGTTGTTATAATCCATTTACTAACTGTTATCCTCTTTTTGAGCATGAAAATGAAATTTTCAACTTAAACTGTCATAAATCTTGAATGCTTTAGAACATAGACTTAAGTTTGGTATCTTTTTAAAGAAGACACTTGGCTTAGTAGTAAAAAAAGTGAACTTAAAAAAAAGTTATATAACTTTATGTTTATTTTTATGAAAAATGCACAAAAATATTTATATGAAATATATATTTTCCAAAACACGTTTTACTCTAAAACTGTGAGAAAATCAAATTTCACAGTTGATGTGCTCTGTAAAAAAGTTTGTAATTTTTACTAAAAATCTAAAAAAGTTCCACTAGATGAAATTAGTTTCCCATTCATTTCAAATGCGCTCATTTAGCAAATTGCCAAAACCTTTATCAAATTTGGTACCATTCCAATGAAATAAAACATTCTAAAAAACAAAACTTTAGTTTATAAAGAAAAAATACAAATTTTCGGTAGAAAATGACTGAAGAGCACCAGAGGGTTAAAGAAAAAACATACAAAATATTTAAAATACACTCACCTAAAGGATTATTAGGAACACCTGTTCAATTTCTCATTAATGCAATTATCTAATCAACCAATCACATGGCAGTTGCTTCAATGCATTTAGGGGTGTGGTCCTGGTCAAGACAATCTCCTGAACTCCAAACTGAATGTCAGAATGGGAAAGAAAGGTGATTTAAGCAATTTTGAGCGTGGCATGGTTGTTGGTGCCAGACGGGCCGGTCTGAGTATTTCACAATCTGCTCAGTTACTGGGATTTTCACGCACAACCATTTCTAGAGTTTACAAAGAATGGTGTGAAAAGGGAAAAACATCCAGTATGCGGCAGTCCTGTGGGCGAAAATGCCTTGTTGATGCTAGAGGTCAGAGGAGAATGGGCCGACTGATTCAAGCTGATAGAAGAGCAACTTTGACTGAAATAACCACTTGTTACAACCGAGGTATGCAGCAAAGCATTTGTGAAGCCACAACACGCACAACCTTGAGGCGGATGGGCTACAACAGCAGAAGACCCCACCGGGTACCACTCATCTCCACTACAAATAGGAAAAAGAGGCTACAATTTGCACGAGCTCACCAAAATTGGACAGTTGAAGACTGGAAAAATGTTGCCTGGTCTGATGAGTCTCGATTTCTGTTGAGACATTCAGATGGTAGAGTCAGAATTTGGCGTAAACAGAATGAGAACATGGATCCATCATGCCTTGTTACCACTGTGCAGGCTGGTGGTGGTGGTGGTGTAATGGTGTGGGGGATGTTTTCTTGGCACACTTTAGGCCCCTTAGTGCCAATTGGGCATCGTTTAAATGCCACGGCCTACCTGAGCATTGTTTCTGACCATGTCCATCCCTTTATGACCACCATGTACCCATCCTCTGATGGTTACTTCCAGCAGGATAATGCACCATGTCACAAAGCTCGAATCATTTCAAATTGGTTTCTTGAACATGACAATGAGTTCACTGTACTAAAATGGCCCCCATAGTCACCAGATCTCAACCCAATAGAGCATCTTTGGGATGTGGTGGAACGGGAGCTTCGTGCCCTGGATGTGCATCCCATAAATCTCCATCAACTGCAAGATGCTATCCTATCAATATGGGCCAACATTTCTAAAGAATGCTTTCAGCACCTTGTTGAATCAATGCCACGTAGAATTAAGGCAGTTCTGAAGGCGAAAGGGGGTCAAACACAGTATTAGTATGGTGTTCCTAATAATCCTTTAGGTGAGTGTATATGCTAAATATATGTTAGTAAAATACATGTTTAAAATACCAAAATATACTTAACAATAAAGAATCTTTAAATGCAGTTTTGGGTGAATGCAAAATAAATTTTAGACAAACTAAAAGTTTGATTGAAAAAAAAAAAAAGTCTTAATATACTGTACTATATACTGTTCAAAGATTTGGAACTTTCTATTAATCAAAGAATCCTGAAAAAATGTACCATGGTTTTCAACATTGATAATAATGAGAAATGTTTCTTGAGCAGCAAATCAGCATATTAGGATGATTTCTGAAGGATCATGTGACACTAAAGACTGGAGTAAATCCGGCTTTGCCATCACAAAAATAAATTATACATTTTAAAATATATTATAACAGAAAAAAGTTATTTTAAATTGTAATATTGCTGTTTTTACTTTATTTTTGATGAAATAAATGCAGCTTTGGTGAGCAGAAGAGACTTCTTTCAAAAATATCAAACAGATTCCACATTTTTGAACAGTAGTGTATATAAGTAACTAAAAGTTATCTAAAATGTATAAATATACTTTAAATATGAGCAATATATTTTTGAAATATATTTAAAAATATGTGAAAATATGCATGTATAAGCATGTAAAAGCATGTAAAATAAGCATGTAAATCTAACCTCTTTTCCGGCATTTTTTCTTTTTGAAAAACGGTACACAGCCAAAAAAAGGATCAAATACAAGGCGACATTAGTAAGCGAATGCTTCTGATCGCATGGCTGTCTCTTTCTTTAAAACCCTTTTCAAAGTGCCCTACTCTGCATCTCTTCCTCATTTCTGCCAGTGTTGTATATTCATGCTCTACGTTGTTTTTATTCAGTACTCAATGGGATGTGAGGCTGAGTTCCTGTGCTTTTTTTTTTTTTTTTGCTTTTTTTTTTGTCAACTATACAAACTAAGCAAATGCGTTTGCTTGTGTACAGACTGTTTTCCCTGGGAACACAAGTACTAAAAGAAAAATCAATAGTGAAAGAAATTCTTTCCTTGCCTGTCATTCCTGATTTGATGGATTTCAGAGGAGACAGCAAATAAAGAATCATTTCCGTCTCTCTAGTTACGCTCATATTTCCAACAATTCCATTTCTGTATTTTATTCCCCTTCTGTCTGCAACCTCCCAGAACACACTGCCATTTCATCACCCCACTTTTCACACACACACACACACACACACACACACACACACACACAAAAGCTTTATCATTCTCGTTTGAAAACCTATCTCTTCTGTTTTTATTTTTTTGAGTCTTATCTCATCAGGACCATGAAATGTGTCATGAATGAAATGCATATGAAGTCAGAGCAGGCTGGATTCCAGGATTCCGTAATACATCACAGGCTCTTTCAAAGAGATCGTGCATCACTGTACGCACGCAGAAAGCTTGTTCCGGCATGGCTGAGGAAGGATTCCTGGCTCAGAAGCATCATGTAATAGATCTGGATCAGTAGTGGCACACCATCGTTCCCCAGGGGCAGCAGCACACATGCTGGAACTGTGCACTCAGCAGAAGGGGAAATAAAGCATTAAATAAATCCTGCATCTCTGCTCCATTCTCTCGGGCCAGATCAAGCGCTCTATCAGGGGAAATGTGAGAGGAGCAATATTGTAATAGGATCCTTTTTACACTAACCTGAGGAGACAAAAGTCATGGCAAAGGAAAGAGGTGGAGGCAGGTATGCATTACTTTTGCTGCTTCCCTCGAGCGCTCATGATTCACTCAGAGTGAGCCACTCACCCACCTCTTAGACTGCAGTCGTGCACTTAATGCCACAGAACAGGTGCACAGCAGCCAGGATGAGAGGGATTCAGACACGCAAACAATAGTTAACAATCACAAAAATGTCTAACTTTAGCAGACATACTCACAAATGTAAGGTAATAAATGTAATTCATATATATATATATACTTCTCACTATTAACTACAACTTTTGCCTCAATAAATTTCTAATTACTGCTTATTAATAGTTAGTAAGGGAGTTGTTAAGTTTAGGTATTGATTAAGAGATGTAGAATAAGGCCATGGAGAATAAGGCATTAATATGTGCTTTATAAGTACTAATAAACAGCCAATATCATAGTAATATGCATGCTAATAAGCAACTAGTTAACAGTGAGAATTGGACTCTAAACTAAAGTGTTACCATAAATTATTATAGCTAAATAGAATATAAATTACTTTTTTTTTTTTTTTTACATGTATTAATTTAATTTAAATAAATATTAATTAATGGTTTAATTTATTTAAATAGTATATTACTATTTATATTATTGTTAATAATTATAAACAAACTACATATTAATAATTTATGTATTTATATTACATTCATACTAATTTGTATTACATTTATTTATAATTAAATTATTTACATTTTTTATCCTTAAATATATAATATATACAGTATGAGTTTTGTATTTTCTAACAAATTTAATGATATAACAAATCACAATTTTTTTATGATATGAGTATATGTATATGTATGAATATACAGTGTGTGTGTGTATAATATATATATATATATATATAATGACAATATAAGTACGTATTTTTATGGAAGTTTTATTTGATATACTGCATTAGTGACAGACGATAATTGTAACTTACATTTAGCATGGTTATATCTTTTTGGTAACACTTTATTTTAAGGTGACGTTACACGTTACTACATGTACTTACTATAGTAACAAAAGTAAATTATGCATAATTACAAGTAACTAAACCCTAAAACAAACCGTAACTCTATAGTAAGAACATGTAGTTAATTAATATTACTCAGTACTTAAGTACAATGTAACTACGTCACCTTAAAATAAAGTGTAACCTATTTTTTATTTATACATTTACAAACCATATCAGTGCTCCACAAATTCGGTTTATTATTAAGTACCTACTGTGGCTTATTTATCAAAGCAATTTATTTATCAAAGCAATAAGAAAATCCTATAAAGTGTATTTCAAGCCAACACTAACCTTTCCATAGTCTTGCATTTCTCCAGGTTACAGAATAAAGATTGCTAAGAAAGCAGCCCATTATCCAGCCTGACTTCATACTGGCCTTAATCAGACAATATTGTTCCCTGAAACTTTACAGAATATACACTACCAGTCAAAAGTTTGGACACACTTTCCCATTAAAGAGAATGGGAAAGTGTGTCCAAACTTTTGACTGGTAGTGTATGTCCAGATAACAGGCTTTTATATCCCATTACCTTAAATAGAAACCATTGTTTCTAAAAGTTTGTGTTCAAATTTTTTATTCTGGGATGAGATCCAATTTAGTTTGATATTTCATCTCCACTTCGATAAAAGAAAATTAGTCACTTACAGCTATAATTCACCCCAAAATGACAATTCTGTCATCATTTACTCACACTCAGAGCCGGCACTAGCAGAGCAATGAAGAGGTGGCGTTTGAAGTAATGAAAGGGGGCGGTGACGTCACATAACTCAATGTAGAAAAAACATATGTGGCCCATTCACGTATATGCGCACGTGTGTGTGTGTGTGTGTGTGTGTACAACTATCTTAAAGGCCTGTTTGAGGGTCAAGACTTGGTTTTAGGGATAAGGTTATAATTAGGTTAAGGGTTGTGTGTGTGTGTGTGTGTGTGTGTGTGTCTGTGTGTGTGTGTGTGTGTGTGTGTGTGTGTGTGTGTGTGTGTGTGTGTGTGTGTGTGTGTGTGTGTGTGTGTGTGTGAGCGTGTTTTTGTGACATATCAGGACACAAATTTGTATAATGACATGGGTATGACACAGGTATTACAAGGAGAGGGTGACTTATGAGGACATTACCCATGTCCCCATTTTTCAAAAGGCTTATAAATCATACAGAATGAGTTTTTTTTTGAGAAAGTAAAAATGTGCAGTTTCCTGTGATGGGTAGGTTTAGGGGTAGGGGTAGTGTAGGGGGATAGAAAATACGGTTTGTACGGTATAAAAACCATTACGCCTATGGAATGTCCCATGTCCCAAAAAAGTGTGTGTGTGTGTGTGTGTTCATGTTTTTCTATCCCGGTGGGGACTTCAGCCTGAATGCACACTGACTCATGGGGACTCGTGTCACCGTGGGGACATAAAGTGAGGTCACCATAAGGAAACAAGCCTATAAATCATACAGAATGAGTTTTTTTTTTTTTTTTTTTTGAAAATGTAAAAATGCAGAAAGTTTTCTGTGATGGGTTTAGGGGTAGGGTTAGTGTAAGGGGAGAGAATATACAGTTTGTACAGTATAAAAACCATTACGTCTATGGAGAGTCCCCACAAAGATAGTTGTGTGTGTGTGTGTGTGTGGTCCGAGTAAACCCTACATTATGGGGAAAAAACATCCCCACAAAGATGGCAATATCCGAAATCCTTGTCCGTGCGGGGACATTTTTTGTTCCCCATGAGGAAAACAGCTTATATATCAGACTATGATGTTTTTTGAAAATGTAAAAATGCAGAATGTTTTCTGTGATGGGTTTAGGGGTAGGGTTAGTGTAGGGTGAAAAAATATACAGTTTTTACAGTATAAAAATCATTATGTCTATGGAAAGTCCCCAAAAAACATGAAAACACACATGCACGTGTGTGTGTGTGTGTGTATGGACTACATTATCACTATCCAAGACTTCAAAGGAAACGCACATCTGTGTATGATAGAGCAGTGAGTGGATGTGTTTTCCCAGAGAGCAGAGTACATGCAGTGCTTTTTCATGTGATCACTTCAGTCAGGTGACAGGCTGCTCCCCCCACCCCCACACCTGTGTCCTCCTGCCTCATGCTCCACGAACAACTGAGAAATGATAGAACGTGATAGAAAGTGAAATAGACCACAGATCCTTTTTTAAAACGGAACAACAGGAGGTATAAACTGCACATTATCTTCTAACTACCTGTAGCACCACA
Source organism: Coreius guichenoti (assembly GCA_039654105.1). Classification (NCBI taxonomy): domain Eukaryota; kingdom Metazoa; phylum Chordata; class Actinopteri; order Cypriniformes; family Gobionidae; genus Coreius; species Coreius guichenoti. Next base: position 33,955,977 of record CM077184.1, read on the forward strand.
TAATTATTTTTCTCCCATCATTACAGTGACATTTCTCTGTTACTCTGTCCTCGCCACAATAAATCAGAGCTATTCCCTCCTCGCATCACGTAAATGTTACACAAAGCTATTGACGTTCACTGGTAGGATGTATGCATGCAGACAGCGCTGCTCTTCACCCTGCAACCATGATGCAAAATATTTCAGGGTGATCAAAATGTACACTACCAGTCAAAAGTTTGGACATACTTTCCCATCAAAGAGAATGGGAAAGTGTGTCCAAACTTTTGACTGGTAGTGTAGAGAGATGCAAAAGTTCTTGGCATTCGTAGTCCACACGAGTCATTAATCTGAGCTAATCTCATCGTTTACACCCGCAAAATGACTAGTTTTACGCCAACTCACTTGACCTTTCTCACCAGCTCCAGTCATCAGGGGTTTAAATGTCACAGGCGAGCTGCTACAAAGGATCTAGCAGGAGAGCAGCAGGAAGCAGTTGCTCTGACATGGATTTACACGTCTGTACAGCAGCATGATGTATGTTATCAGATTAAAATCTGAATAAAGGGCATACAAATAGATGAACGATAAACGTTTGAATAGAGTGCATAGAAGAATCCAACATGCAAAGTGGAAAAACTATTTACCTCACTGTCATTAACCATGGTCTCTTTTACAGAAATTTTGGTAACACTTTATTTTGATGGTCCCCATTAGACATTCTGTTGACTATAAGTAACTCTGCACCTGTCAACTAACTCTCATTGGAGTATTAGTAGACTGTCTGCTTAATATCTGCTAACACTTTATTCTACTGACTATAAGTAACTTTGCAACTACATGTCAACTTATTCTACTAACCCTAACCATACCAGTCTACTAATACTCAATGTTATTTACTGTATAGTCAACAGAATATCTAAAGTGGACCATCAAAATAAACCGAAATTTTTTATAGCCTTGCCAACTTTTGAATCATTCTGGATCGATACAAATCAGATTTTTATAATTGTGTAATTTTTTATCATTCTTTTTGACAAATAATGAAAAAAGTAAAGTAAAGTTAGTGTTACTTTTCTATTTATTGAATTTATTTGCTGACAGATAGAATTGGAAACATCTCACACTGATACAAATGATCCTGTGGCGAAGTAAATACTACAGAAAAAAACTAATGTAATTTCTAGCTGAATAAGTTATTTCAGGCAAGTAAATTCTATATTAGTATTAATCTGGTAGAAATTAAAGCGTAAATATCAGAATTATAAAATTAAGAAAAACCTACTCTTTCTGATACTAGTGTTCCCATCATGCACTGGGGCATGCATAATTAATAAGGTTGCATTTTCCACTGTTCAGCTGTATTTACACTGTTTTATCATCGTTTCTGTTGTTAGGTTTAGAAAATTGCTGTTTCACGAGTTTACACGTACATGAAATTAAATATGGTAATTTATGCATATTTGGCGTGCTGTTCGGGGGAGGGCTCAGAACTCGGAATTTGGCCCAAACCCAGAGTACTCCCCCTCCTTGACTGGGATAGAAACAGCCAAGAGTGAGGCGATGGGGTGGTGGAGGGATGCTGTGAAACTTGTCACGGGATAGAGGTGAGAGACGGCTATATATACCGGCTTCCTCTTGCACTGATTGGTTGATTACCTGAACATGCTCCTCCTGAACTTTGTTAAATAAAACTTAATTTTGTGACAACTGGAGCTCATTTTCTACTCAAAATGAAACATCAACACGTTCCCAACTTGTCACATATTGACGCTTGGTCAGGACCCCTCGACGTCACTTTTTAATGCACAGGGTACCCCTTTAGCGTCATTTTTCGACGCGCAGGGTACTCCATTGATTTCAGTTGTTTGCCCAATGCGTCAGATCAACATACTGTACGAGAGCCAATGTAATTTCACCATCAAAGCTGACGTAACGTTTCTTCGGGCGGCAATTTTTGAATGTGTGCATGATCTTCGGCGGATGGAGACGCTGATCGCTTTTGGGGATTTTCTTCAGACAAATCAATCGTTTGGCCTCAGAACACTTATTTGTTCTTTTTGAATAAATTGTGCCTGCAGTCGTATCTGCCTGTTATATCCTGTGTTTTATATAATATAATACACAAATGGGTGGGTTTAGGGATGGGGTTGGGTTACATGTTCAAACGTGTCTAAATAGCATAAATAAAAATAAAAAATAAAAATCACAAAAAATCTAAATTGAGAATCACACTCCAACATGTCATAATGGCAAAATCATAACCCAATTTATAATTTCATCATGACGATAACATTCCCATGCCCAACGCGTCTTTGTATGATGCCAAAGGTTTCTCACTGAAATCAATGGAGTACCCTGCACATCGAAAAATTACGCTAATGTGTGTTAAAAAGTGACGCCGAAGGGTCCTGACCAAACGTCAATATGTGACGAGTTGGGAGTGAGAACGTGTTGAACACATTCAAAAATGACACAACGAATGTTACTGTTATTTTGTATTGTGTAAAAATTGAGATCTCTGTTTTCGGGTGGGTATTACATTACTTCTATTATGTTGATATGTTGTCTACACAATATCTACTGTCTTATTTACTTAGATGTTCTAAGTAAAGCATACACTTTAAAAGCATGGCTTTATTCAATGTTATATTGTTTGAGTAAAATGTACTTGAAACAGAGCATTGCAAAGTAAACTTCAACTAAGTAGAAATTACTCAAACTTTAACTGGTTGTTAATTTTACTTAACTTAGTTAAGTAGATTTTACTTAATTCCATATGTGAAATGTACTTTAAAAATCTGCATGCAAAAACTTGCAAATGAAAAAGTACATTTTACTTATTGTTTTGTTCAATGCATGTTTGGAGAAACGGGTGTATTTGAAGTTGCGATGTAAAGCGATGGATTTTTTGTTCAGTCAAACAGATTATCGAAAATAATTATTCTATCCATGTGTTGTTGACTGGATAGGCAGATCTGAATGTGAGTTGGCAGTCAGTTGTAAGCAAGAATTAGACAGGGTTTAAGCAGAAAAATGTCACCAGAGAGAAGTCTGTCCTTTTACCGGAAGATCGAGTTGATATTTTAATTAATGATATTTTAATTAAAAATAAATAAATAATCATATTCATGGATTAATCGTTCACAATAAGATCATTAACATGCTTTTCGAAAACAGATGGGGTGAAGCAAACTGTATTGTGTGAGTATGATGAGTATTGTAGAGGGATTTATTTTTTTAAAACCTTCAAAACTAGTCACAGTCATTAACTGTAGTAGGAATGAATTTGGAATGAAAGAAAAAAGAATTTGGGTGTCTCCTCAGAGCAGCGGTGGATTTGCTCTGCCTTGCTGGAGCTTGCAGGTGCAGCTACCAAAAAATTTGCTGTTGTCATGATGACTATGAGCACGCATCTGGTTTTCTGTTGTTTGTGCACACACATGCACACACATAAAAACTTATGCCACAAGCCATCTTTTTTGGTATACCCTAAATATCACTGCATTTAAACTAAAAGCAAAAAAACAGCACTTTCAAAGAAAAATGCCTGAAAGCCAGGTTCAGCAATTCCACAAGTAGCAACTAACAGTGAAAAACAGTCATTTCACTTCATAAAAAGCTGTATATCACATAAGTCACGTTTAGGTCTTGTTTTGGTTTGTTTCTCATTGTTTCCTGTTCCCTTTGTTCTGTTTTCCCACTCTTCAGTTGTTACTATGGTTTTTGATTAGTCATTTACACCAGTTTTGTTTTTCCCTGTATATTCCTGAGTATTTGCTATTAAAGATAATTCTTGTTGTATTCTCCATCATTGTGCGCATCATTGCAGCCACTAAACTGTGACAATAAGTTACTTGAAAAAGATTAGTAACACAATATTGTAACATGTTACTTCTCCCACAACAGTGTCAACAATTTCAAAGGTTACACTTCATTTCAAATAGTCCACTTTACAAGTATAAGTACTTTACAAACTATAAGTAACTAAATGTCGACTAATGCCCGGTACACATTGTACATTTTTGGGATGACGAAAGATGACCAATCATGGTGATTTCTGTCGTGCCTCCTAAACGGTGGTCGTACATTGTACATTTCTGACAGTGTCAGAAATTTAGCATGATCATCTCATAGTATGTTTGCTGCTACGACCTACGTCTACTGACTAGCCAATAAAACTGCAACATGAAATGGCGTATTGATCAACGTGACATGACACTAGGGCAGCACGATTAATCGCAATTAACCCAAAATCGCACTTAAACCGATTTGGCTTAGTGCGATTATGAAATCGCTAAGGCTGCAATTATTTTTTATGCGCAGCTCGTCAGTGAATCACGGCTCTGTGATCAGTAGTAAACGCTGCTCCATCTGAAAGCACTGCGAGTTTGAGTCGCTTATAATGTGCATTTGAAAAAGCAATACGCGTCAAACATCTTTCCAAACATGAGAAGCATTTATGAACCTCTTGTCCAACAAAAGACGACATTTAATAATGTTTTTACTCCAAACTCACTTCATACCGACAGTTGAGCATCCTTTTGTGAGATGATGTGGCTTCTTACACAGAATAAGTCACACAACAAATTATTTCATAGTAGTCTATACAGTGATAAAGGCTATGTCGATTAGTATTGAAGTATAAATATACTTTATTATCATGAAAATACCAGAGAAGTCTTGAAGAACTCAGATAAACCATATATTGTCGTATAGTCATGTGTTTATTAGCCATGTTTAATCAATCAAAGCATTTCAATCTTCTGTTTATGCAGCTACAGCGATAGGATGATACCCATAGGGATATCCTGGAACGGCGTGCATTATAGTACTTCTGCAGGGAATATTTGGAGTTTCTGCACGAGAGCGCCCTCTGGCTTTCAGATGGAGCAACATTTACTACTGATCACAGACCTGTGCTTTACTGACAACCTGCGCATAAAAAAAGGTTTAATTTCGATTAATCGTGCAGCCCTATGTAGCGAATTAGCTCAGAGGGGAAATATTAATAATTATTCATAACTCATTATGATTATTCATTATGATTAATTATGAATATTTGAATCAGTTAAATAGATTAACTTGATGTGGCTACATTAACATTACAATCAATCAATCAGTTCATCCTATGAACGTTCAGTATTGATTATTAATTAATTCTAAGAAAAGGATATTTTTCATGGCCACAGAAAAATAATTCTTCCTTTGTACTTACATAAGCGCTTAGAGCGCATAACAAGATCGATCATTTAAGTGACAATTTGTTTGCAGCAGGGAGTCAGAACCAAACATATATTGTGCACAAACTTTAATAACTAAATCATGGACAAGATTAAACAGACATAAAAAAAAAAACATACATACACAAAACATACATGGCAAGAGCCAAAGTTAAAGTGGTTAGAAGAACCGGGTCAGTACAGATGGATGAAGTTATGCAAAGACTCTAAAACCTGGGAGAACCATCCCTGATAAGCTCCTTTGTCTGAGCAAAGGAGTTTACAGTTTTACTAACTACACAGCGACTTGTATTTCTTAGTACATTACTTGCATTTGCCCGGGAAGGCGTCCAGATATACGGTCGCAGGAGAAAGTCTTGATGGTTCCGTCCGATGGTTTTGCAGTTGCGATCGTTTCCTTCTGTGTTGAGCGAAGGAACGACTGTGAACTTGCATGGTTGTTTTGACTCCATCGAGGTTGAGGAAGTTGCTCACGCCGTGAGGAGTTGGGCCTGCTGGGCCTGCTGGCCCAACTGGCCGTGTGGTGGCATCTGGTTTCCTGTCCCACACACACACGTGAGGCTGTGTGTGTAGGCCTTATCTGGCCTGGCCTGTTGGCCGGCTGATAGACAGCCAAGATGACGCGTCGTTTTGGTCCAGAGGGAGAAGAGAAGAGTGTGGGTCGGCAGCATCTCTCTTAAGAGTCTTAGAGAGATCCCACCCTCGACAATCGGGTTGACCAATGGGATTATTGGGCTTTTCCAGTGGGAAATTCCTCTGTGGGAGATTTATGGCTCTTTGTTTTGAGCAAGATTCAATGAGTCTGTGTCCATTTATACTCCAATTAATGCAACAAACACACATTGCTTCCTACAAGGAAGTGACATACATGAAAGTGTAAGTCGTGAAGAGAGCATTAATTTGATAGGAGACATGACATATATGAACTTACATGAACTAGTAAGTGGTTCATAAGACATGCATAAACAAAATAACATACAAGGGACACTTTACAAGACAGTTATATGCGTACATACAATGTCCTGGAGTGCATGTTCATTTATAGACGGTTATCTATAACTTGAGGCAAAAGCGTGTGTTTTACAGGCTTTGTGTCTTAACTATGGCCTTTTCCATGTGGCCACATTTTTTAGGGCCATAAAACATCTTATCAGTTGGTATCCAGGGTAACTGAGGACTTTTCTCTGTTGTGTTGGGGGAAGGTCTGTTACTAAGCACAAAGCATTTAAAACATATTCGTTAAATGTAACAGGCGATTATGTGTCTGATTTGCCTCAGTCGCTACACCTACATGGCGCTAAAACTTAAAAATACTCTATTTGCAAAACTGGCATGCCAAGTTGGCCTCTTTTTCCTAGACATAAACGCGTCCATATTCTCCTCTTTTGTTTCCTCCTCTTTTTTTTTCAGCGCACATAAAAAACACAATTGCCAGTACGATTCATCTTGCTCTATTTGTTTACCTAGCGCATACTGATGACGTTTTGTTTTTCCATGCTAACTTGCATCGTAGCCTACAATTCAATAGGTGTCATTATCGTACAGTCAGTACCGTCGCAAGGGCTGTGCCAAGTGTGCAACCACACAGGGCCTCGCGCCTCCCCTGGGCCTCGCGCAAAGTAAAGTGACAGCTGACTCGTAAAAGCCAATAAAGTTTTTGCCCTTCGAAATAGGCTACTATAATAGTTGAAAGACATAGCTAAAAATGAGTATGTATCGTGATGCTGTATTATTCTGCTTGTTAAAAATGTATTATGCGGTAACATGCAACATTTCTCTTTGCGTGAGACAGTGATTCATGCGCATACATGTCAGTCAGCGGGCATCGCACGTCAAGTTTGTAGAGCTTTATTCACAGTCCATTCAAATTCTGATTTTGGCTGCCTCTGAAATGGGTCAAACGGTTTGACTCAAACCATAGATATTACCTAAGAAGTTCAAGTAAAAACGCTAGAAATCCACGCTCATTCAAGGATGTGCATTTATTGCATGGATGGAGAAAGCATGGACGCCTGCAGGATTTCATCTGACGGTACGCACAAAAGGTTTTTTTTATTTAACACTATAAAGTTAAATAAGCATATAGCCTAACTATTATGCACCTTTCAGACCATCAGTGAGAGCAAGCATCACCGCAGAACGAGTGTAGCTACTAGCTACGTTTTTAAATCTGAAAACTGCAAAAAGCAACGAAATTGTCGGACATCCATTTAGCGCATGTTCACAGAGGTACTGAAAAACAGCTCTGGTTGTTCTCTCGATACTGTCTGTTTATTTTACTGACTTAGGAATCGCTTCAGATGATTCAGTGAGAGAGAGAGCAGTCCAAACTAATTCAAGTGGATTCAGGCCATTTTGCAAATGCGTTTGACCCATTCATAATTTAGAACATAATTTAAGCATCAAAATGTGCACACTGCGCAATTCACAGTTTACACATTTTAACTTCTTGAACCTAATGCTGTTAAACTGAATATAGCTACATTCAGTATATTCAAACAAATTTTTTCTTAAATATCCACATAAACAACAAATTGTTTGTCACTATAGCAACAGTAGACCCCATTAATATACCCGCATCCACCCCCACCCCCGGGCCTCGCACATCATGTTCGCACAGGGCCTCGCACCCCCCTTGCGACGGGCCTGCGTACACTCTACATACATGTCATACCCAAGTTTATTAGATCCATGTTGTACAGTGTGATTTGTAATGAGGATTGCTGAAATCGCAGTCTGCAGCAGGCATAACTCTCATTAGTGTATTAGGGATAGGGTTAAGGTAGTAGAATAAGTTGACATGTAGTTGCAAAGTTACTTCTAGTCAGTTGAATGTCTGTTTGGGAACATCAAAATAAAGTGTTAGCAGATATTGAACAGACATATACTCTAATGACTGCTAGTAGATATGTAGTTGCAAAGTTACTCATAGTTAGTAGAATGGCTACAGTGGACTATTTTTACCAAATTATTTCCCCAAAAAATCCCATCCTTTCATCCTTACGTTATTTCCTTTTTCCTCAATAGAATCTCACTGTTTCCCTACATTAGCAGTGTCAGAGAACTCTCATGTTAATCTTCTCTTTCTCTCAGCATTTTCATTTCTTGGCCACCTGGGTACCTGAGCCCATCGGGCTGGAACAGCGGTCTGACCACGGTCACGCCCAGGGGAAGCGGCGACGGCACGGAACCATCTCTCACTGCACACCTGTCATGAGTTCCCCACCTCTGGAGAGAAAGAGACAGAGACAGAAAGAAACAGGCTGAGGGAGGGAGTAGAAATTGTTTGGAAAGAATAACATTGCAGTAGCAAACACCAAAACCAAAAGGGAGAATAGCATATTACATTAATAAAGAGAGGCAGGCTATATTACCACAGGGGGGGTTTCCTATTAATTTGGCAGAATGAATTGTGTTTTCAGATCCGCAAGCAAGGGTCCATATTAAGCAGTGTTCCAATATTTACAATCCATTGTAAGTTAAACTAAAATGTCAAATTAAATGACGTGATTATTTAAACTCTACAACTCATTAATTCTTTGTTAGGTTAATCATCAGATATTAATTGTGGCTGTACAGTGTTTTTCTTCTGGCTCTAAAACACTCAAGACACCTGAAAACAATAGGAAGCGTAACAAATGCTACAGACAACTGGAACAAATGTGCTTTTCGCTTAAAAGGATATTTTAATGCCAGAGGCTCTTTCTGTCTTCCTCTTTTCCTCTCTCCGATGGTCCATGCACAGTCATTCTGGCTGGGTGACAAAGTGAGCTCATTTTCTAGGCTTCCTGGGAATGCCAGTGGATACTGTGAGGAAAGGAGACAGGGCATCACGTATGAGCACAAGACATAATCTCCCAAAACATGTGACCTGGATCACATCATGCTTGTGTTGGCTGTGCGCACCTCACTTCGCTACAGCAATCAGAGAGCTGGAAATCAAATGGTGGAAAATGGAAATTGCAAATGGATTTTTTTTTCTGCTGGAGTATCGTTATGAATAAAAGATCAGGGAATTTTTCAGTCTTATGAGGGTTTATATATGTTTCATGTATCTCTGTATTTGTTAGCATGCATGTAAGGGCATGTGAGTTCGTAGAAAGCGGGAAGTCATTTTATTCATTTCGTTCACATAGTTATGTTCAACAAACTGGTTCAAAAACAGATTCATTTTTTATTAATTGGGTCTGGGAACTCCCTGCACAACATTTTATGGATTTAAGTTATTTTAATTGTATTTATTTATTCAATTAAAAAAAAAAAAAAAAAAAACATTAAGTCTTTTAATCAGAAATGCTACCATGGGTCCGTATTTTATTTTATTTTATTTTATTTTGAAAGAAATTAATATTTTTATTCAGCAAGGACAAATTAATTTGATTAAAAGTGTGTGAATGTTACAAAGGATTTCTATTAAAATAAATGCTGTTCTTTTGAACTTTCTATTCATAAAAAAAGGATCCTGAAAAAAAAAATGTATCATGGTTTCCACAAAATTATTGATAATCATCATGTGACACTGAAGACTGGAGTAATAATACTGAAAATTCATCTTTGTCATCACAGGAATACATTAAATTTTAAAATATATTAAAATAGAAAACAGTTACTTTATAGTGTAATAATATTTCACAATATTACTGTTGATGGTAATCATAAGAGAGATATTTCTGAAACATTAAAAAATAAACTTAAAAACTTAAAAAAAAAAAATTTGAATGATAAAATATAAAAATTATGGTCTTGTTTAGTTTTATTAGATTAATAATTAGTGTAAATTTATGCATATGACATTAATTTAAGTACATTATTACAGTTTCCAAGAAAATACATACATTTATTTGTATTATACAAACTTTGATGCTGCCACCCTAAAAAACAGATACTAATAGTGTGAATTAAACAGAGAGAATAACAAGTAAAGGTGCGTCAAATTCAGAGACTGAACGTGTCTGAAGAAGACAGACTTAAGGAAAAGACAAAAAAGAGGAGGCCATTTTTAATATTTAGTAATCTAATTATTAGTAATCTAGTAATCTATAATAATTAGATCTCTGGCATAAAAAGAAGAGAAAGAGACGGAACAAGAGAGGATCCAGAAGGATGGCACCAAGGACCTGCAGAGGGAGGCATTATGTAAAGTGGATAATAAAAGGGTTATATGAACAGCTGAGTATGTCTGATGTTTTTAAATGCACCATCTGAGGCCTCTTAGCATGAGAACACACACTATCTCTAATTTATGAGCAGCAGCAGTCAGCCGTAACACACCTCACGCAGAATGCATAACTCTCACTTACCTAAACATGAAGAACTATAGATATATCCTTATTTTTCAACCGGACGTCATACATACATTATTTATACTACAGTATATGGATAACTGAGCCGCAGCAAGCAGTGCAAACCCCTGCTAAAGACAGTAAAACATACAAATCTTAAACTGCCTGCTTAATATCTGCTAACACTTTATTTTGAAGCTCCTTCAGCAGACATTCTACTGACTATAAGTAACTTTGCCAATGTCAACAACGTGAAATTTAGTTGACATTTAGTTAAGTTACTTAGCAGAATGTCTAATGTGGACTATCGAGATAGTGTAACCACAAAATGTCCATTTTAGCAATGGTCAATGATGATATCAAAATCACTGTTTTGGTCCATAATAGCAACTTGTTATTGTTGGCATTGAGATTTGGCTTGGAGACCTGATCTCCAGACCAAAACATGCTTTTTTGATGCAGTTCCCGACTTCGATGAAGGGAGAAAAGAGCTTAACACAAAAGGTTTAACTTGAGATTTCCATATTAAAACTGTTTAATCCACACGCACAATTCTAGTCTCTCATAAGAACTTATTTAAACAAAGAGGAGTTCAAAGCGTGTCATTCTTGGGAGTGCTGCTCTTTAAGCTTTTTATCTTGATTCCTCTCAGTGATTTCAGAATGAATGTGATGAGAGTGAATGGACTGATATTAACCATAGGAAATAGCATAAATCAGTGTTTTGTCCTTCTTTGATTCAGCTTCTTTATAAGGTTTGGTTGCACTTTGTTTTGATGGTCCACTTTAGACATTCTACTGACTATAAAAAAAACTTTGCAACTACATGTCAACTAACTCATTAATTTGCAGCTACATGTCAACTACGTCTCATTAATTTGTAACTACCTCAACTAACTCTCATTAGAGTATTAGACTGTTAGTTTAAGGTTAGGGTTAGTAGAATAAGTTGATGTACTTTCAAAGTTACTTATAGTCAGTAGAATGTCTGTTCGGGAGCATCAAAATTAAGTGTTAGCAGATACTAAGCAGACAGCCCAGCAAGCAATTTTGTGTTTAAAAGACGTCTAATATCCGTACAAAAACAGCCCTGACGTCTATAGGCTAAAACAAGGCAAAATTTGGGCTGTCAGTGAAAACTGAACAGACGTCTAACCAGGGGCATCGCTAGACCACTTTTACTGGGGCATGTGCCCCAGTATAAATCTGCTGTGCCCCAGTAAAATCTCAAGCTTGAATTTTAACATTTTATTATATTTGTCATTGTCAATGTATTTAGATTGATAATCCAGCAAAATAAGAAATGGATCTATATGCAACGTAGTAACCCAATCAACGCAGTTTAACAGAAAACCGAAAACACAAACTGAGGCGTGCGCGCGCGCTTCTTAGCAACTGCAGCGTGCAGCAGTGCATACAGAAGTCCAGTAATAATCTTATTTTAACTCAGAACATTTTTTTGTACGAAGAAGGGACAGGGAAGCAGAAAAGAGAGATGATGAGTTTGAGGGAGGTAAGACGATAAACAATCTACAAATAAAGCCTGTGGTAAACATAGCTGGACGATACTTTTACGTGTTGATCTACAACGTACACTGCAATGCACACACTACTGTCTTATCTAACAGTTAGTTATTAAAAACGTATTAAAACCACGTTTTCAAGAATGAACATATTAACTACTTCAAAATTCGCGTTTTGGTGCGTGTAATTCACGTTTTAGAACAGCATGTCATAAAGTTGGCTTGCCGTTGGATGTTCGAGATTCGCAAATTTAGGGACCGTCTCTAAAGTTACAAACGACAGTACACACGTTTCTAACTTCAATAGGTGTGATGCATTCCCAGCCAAGTTCACCACTGGTTCCCTCGAGATTTTCTTATGGGGTTTTCGATTTATGTGTAAAATAAAGCCTTTGGTAAACGTAACTTGACTATACTTTGCCGTCTTTGACTGGCATAAAGTTGGCTTGACGTTGGAGGGTCGATATTGCAAATTTAGGGACCGTCTCTAAAGTTACATACGGCATTTGTATACACGTTTCTAACTTTAATAGCATTTGAAGAGAATGACTTGAAGTCATAAAACCAACTGTAAAGTGTTCATCTAGGTGTCAGCTATGATGCACACCTTTTACATTTTTGATATTTATTCAAATAAGCTGTCAAATCATGTGTACATATTGCTGTTTTCTTTTAGAATATATATGCTCCTAATTTTAGTTGTTGTCATAAAATGACTAGTTTCTTGATATGTTGTAATTGTAAATTCTTGAAAAAGATTTAATTAGTCATTATTATCATTGTGTAATGTAGAAGAATGCAAATCTGCAAGAAAGTTCTCCATATATTATTTTATTATTTCCATATACAGTAGTATGCCTTTTATGCCATAAAACATGAGAACGTTCATGTAAAGTATGTATACCTTTCCCAGTACTTGTTGCAGTGTAGGAATAGTGGGTTAAGCAAAAGAAAATGTGTATAGTGCATTGTGTGGCACACTTCTTGCAGGCAAAAGGCTTTCAAGAAAAAAAGTAATGGGGGGCCTGTGCCCCAGTAGAGCTTTATGTCTAGCAACGCCCCTGCGTCTAACCATAGCCCAGTGGTCGGGAACCTATGGCTCGCCAGGTCTCTCACCCTTTACCAACAAATGATCAATAAAACAAAATTAGACACATCAACAGAGATCCTCTCTCTGCAGAAAAAGCAGCCAATTACAATTCCCTTGTTGTACAGCCTATCGAAGTTAATTAAAAGTTTATGATAATAATAATATTCAAGTTGTACCGGCCAACGTGCGTGTTCAGTGCTGTTCGCGAGTGTCCTGCACTGGGATTCAAGAAGCTGCGTAGCTTGTTTAAGGTAATGACGAAAACCATTTTTAGAACAGCAACTAAAAGGTAAAAATAGGCTATATAAACTTTAATATATCTTTTTATTGAAACTGGTGCTCTGCTGTGGAAAGAAACATTTCGAAACATTTCACCCACTGGTACTTCCGCTTTTGCCGCAGACCATGTATGTCCTGTGTTGTAGGCTATTTATGATAATCCGCGCAGATTTCAGTTGACGCAACTGTTTAAAGTTATTAATAACGGACTTGAATGAATGAGAAAGAAAAGAGCGGGATGTGCTTTATATTGAAAATAAATATTAAAAGCGCGATAAGTCGCAAAAGAGAACTGAATTCTACTGACAAGGATGCTGTGCGCAGTGCAACACGGACAAGCATTGGATTTATGCAGAGGATTTACAGAGGATTTATGCTCATCAGTTGGTAACTCAACCTCACAGTGAAAGCCCTGCACAATTAATTCCATATTGCAACGTATTTATTGTTTATTTATTTATTTATATATTTATTGTCTAGGCACCTAATAATTACTACTGTTGAAATTTGATTTAAAAAAGCTAGTTTTTTAATAATAATATTATATTATTTTTTACTGTGGCTCTTTTGGAAAAATGCATTAACCAAAAATGAAAAAAATGGCTCTTTGGTCAAAAAAGGTTCCCGACCCCTGCCATAGCCCAAGAATAGACTAGTCATCTAGAACATGAGCATGTCAAATAAATGAAACCAAACACCTTGTAATCACTGTTGACTTTGCTTACATGATGGAATATCATACATATCGCAAGTTATTTTGGCAAAAATGACATGTAATAAAATTCAAGGCTATTTTGGCTAGAAGTGGGTTACTAATAGCAGGACTACATTGGGTCTGTAGTTAACAGAGATGGTGAAATGACGGCTATTGACAGCTATAGTCTACTGATACTCTGAGAGTTAGTTGACATGAAGTTGCAAAGTTAATTATAGTTATTAGAATGTCTAAAGTGGACCATTGGAATAAAATGTTACCTATTTTATATTGTGACATTTTATTTGATAAAATCTGCAACTGCCTGGGATTTTCTACCTCAGTGTTCCTTCATGAAATGGAATGTTTGTCACTGGAAACAAAAAAAGCAGACATGATATTTCTGAAAAATTGGTGAAAGACAGATGGCATGGATTCACGCAACATCACACTTGTTCTCCTCAAGTTCAACATGATACAAAGCAAACACAAACGCCACTTGACAAGATGGAGTGTATTACAGCACATCCAGAACAATTGACGAGAAATATTACAGCAAACACATCCATCTATCACTCCCTACAGTCGTGTCAGATGGGGGAACATCTATCAAGTTCATTTAAAAAAAGTCACCCAAGCTTTTGTGCCAACAGTTGAGCAGTCAGCAGTTTTATTCTTCGAAGTGCTGCTGAATTTTTATTATTATTTTTTTATTTTTTATTTTTTTTGCAGCTTACTGTTTACTGTCATTTGCATCCAAATAATTACCCCATCAGGACAACGGGAACAGTATCAGAGCCTGGTTTAATTATTCTCTGACGAGCCCAGCTCAGAATTTTAATTGCAGATTTAGGATTCCCTTGTTTGCATCTGTGGAAAGCTTTGACATGCATTAAGTTTACATTACACACTCGTACAGCCTTTTGTCTTTTCACAGATGTCAACTTCTGTTTGTAAGATGACAGCCCCAGTCCTGCTTAATATTCAAATGTAAACATGATCATTTTGTTTTCAGGAAATCTAAGTGCTTTACATTTCTGGTTTTATGCACATAATCATCTATAATTTCCGTATTCATCGTGATAGATTAATTAGCATCTTATTTGCTGTCTGTGTGCTTTTACGCATACATTGCTTAAGCTGCATACAGTACTTATGTTAGTTTCTTTTCCCACACATTTTTGTTAAGATATTTTTGCTCGCCAGCTGTTTGTGGTCTTTATTCAGTGCTGGGAATCTGTACTCGCTGTAGTAAGTGATTAATTTTGCAGATGCACAAAGCCAAAACCAATCACAGAATGTAAGGCTGAAACACAGGATTTAACCAAATGCTCAAAATGCCACTGAGGCACTAACAAGACAAATCACAACATGCAAAAATTGAGGCTCTGATGTAACATAATAACGTAAGATGTCAAGTTAATCAACGGTTTCTAGGAAACAGCAATTATGGCAGTAATGAAAGTGATAACACTTTACAATAAGGTCACATGTAGGGTTAGTTCACCCAAAAATGTACTCACCCTCAAGCCATTCTAGGTGTATATGACTTTCTTCTTTTAGCCAAACACAATCACAATGAGTTATATTTAAAAACATCCTGGCCCTTCAGATTTATAATGGGAGTGAATGGTAGCATTTTTTAAGCCCAAAACAGCGCATCCATCCATCATAAAAGTAATCCATACGGCTCCAGGGGGTTAATAAAGGCCCTCTGAAGCAAAGTGATGCATTTTTGTTCGAAAAATATCCATATTTATATCTTTTTATAAAACGGTTAGTTCCGGTCCTTGATTCTGATTGGTCAATAGAGTGGTGCAGGTATGACATCACTTTGTAGGCCAAAACGCAGAAGCATGTTAGCATTTTAGCACTTCCAATTCCATCGTCCTGAAGTGAATGGGTTTTTTGAATGAGATTTTGGTTAAATGGCTGAAATAAGGTCTGTGGTGAACACAAGCTCAAGACACTTTCACGTTTTATTCTACGACATAAAATACATCTGTATTACCCCACTCGTGATTTTTTAAGCTGTTACGTGTCTTGAAAAAGGCAGTTGTCACTTGTTAAAGTGGCTAAATGAGACTACAGAGGTAATAATGTAACTTCTGTTGCTGTTCACGGTCAGGGACTATTTTTTCCAGCGGAAGGAAGGCTTTTAGTAATTTTACTTCATTAAAGTTGCATTGATATGTATTTTTGGCTTTAATATTTGTATTGTGCGGTAACCATATTATAAAAGCAATAAGGTACTCGAGGCTAGTGCTGTATCGTGAATAAGTCACAGCTGAAGGGGTTGCAGACACCCCGCTTCGCATTGTGCCTAACAACGCCCTTCAGCCGTGACTTATTCACGATACAGCACAGCCTCTCGTACCTTATTTCTTACATAAACTATAATCATTGCCTTCTGGTAACGACCATACGCGTGTCGAGGTCCAGCCGAAGAGTGACCTCTGACCCTTGAATGTTTCTGTGTGTGCGCGGCACAATCTCCAATCTCTGTGTGCGAGTATGTGTGTGTGTGCTTCAATGAAAGCAGCGCATTAATATTAACCTTATTTTTAACGCAAGAGCAGGCGCAGCCATTGTAACTTGATTGTGTCGAGGATTCCAGTTTCATCCGCTTCCATTTCTTTTAGCTACAAAAATAGCTTACTTCCGCATTGCTACATAAGGTGAACTGAATGGTGATTAAACTGATTGGAACGACCTGTGCATTAAACAGTTTTAATGCACACCTTCCAGCCAATCAGAATGGAGTATTCAGACAGACCATATAATGCTAGTTAATGCATTAACTAATGTTAGCAAACAATGAGAAAAACATTTGTTACAGCATTTATTAATCTTTGTACTGTTAGTTTAAAAAGTACAACTATTCATTGTTAGTTTATGTTAGTGTAAGGTCCATCCGTTAGCCCAAAAACGGAATCTAACGGCTTGGTTGAAGGATTCTGCGTGTAAGCCTTTTCAGCATTTCTGTTAAATCTAATTTTAAATCTGACTCCATGAATAAAGTGATCTAACTCCAATTTTATGTGACTTTGTTTAATTTGTTACGTTTGTAATTTAACAGCTGATGATTCGTTAATTTGGTTAATTTGGAATATTTTCAAATATTCGTTCATCAAGGGACCCGATATCGCACAGAAACAGACGCGTCGCGATTCGCACGTTCATGGACACAAACTGGCCAGTTCTGATATTAGTCAGAGGATTGCAGAGTGAATATTTTACCTTTAAGTGGTCGCACCTGCTTACTCAACAAAAAGTGTAATTTGATTAATAGACACGGAAGCTGCAACTTGCTAATACAGTAATAGTCAGAAATCGGATTATTCCGCATGCTGCGCTCCATGCTTCAGTCATGGGTTCCTCGGTTTGATCTATTCTGGCAAAAGATTTGCGGAAATAAAGGACTCCACATTGATCCATACTAGAATAATGATTTCAGAATAATACAAGATAAATCAAGATTAACATTTATTTTGGCCAGACAGAACTTACATAAAAATAATTAAACATGAATCCATGCTACACAACTTTCAGCATAAAAATATAAAATACAATTACAAAGTAATATGAAAATAGTTTCAAAGAGTCATTATATCTGGCACAGTACATACAGTGTGTGTGAGTGCCTCTAGGACACTGACACAGCACGGCATGGGGGCTCTGGCTACAGAATGTTCCCAAATGGCAGCTCTGCTAACCTTTCTTAAATACCCAGACCAGAACAAAAGGGTTGTAAATATTTGCAACACAAACACCTGGTTTCGGGGGAGAGGATCAGATATCTTCTGAGACTACTCAAAAGGAGAACAGAATTCTCATAAGTTTCAATCTTTCTCATCCTACCAGTGACAGCAGTGAAGTTGAGACCATTTTACCAATCACACTGAGACCTTTAAAAAGATACCACACATGAAAGGGGAAAAACAATAGATTAACAAGATACATCATCTGTGGTATATATGCATTCTGTGACTTGAATCAGAGGGAAGGGAGTCGGTGAGGGAGAGGGGGAGAAGGTTTGGGCATGCCGATGTCCTACACTCTTTCTGTGAGATCTTCTCTCCAGATTAGTGAGTTTTATTGTTCTATTGCAGGGGGTTGGATCTTCAGCTTTTGTCTTAGCAGTAAAACCGATTCTTACATTAGCTCAAATCACTAAGATTAATCAATGCTTTAGAAGTATTTTTCATTGATAGAAAAGAAATATAATATAAATCGGGAAATGTCTGATGTTATATAGAATGAGAGACATTCATGAATCTCTGCAGTGTCTCTTTAAATGCAAACCCTTAGAATGCCTCTACTGAGTTCATCAATGTGTCAAACTATTTTTTTTTTTTGCTAGAATCAAACATGACAGAATCTATGAACATATAAAAGATACAGTAAATTGTGCATGAGGGCAAATCCAAGTCTAGTGGCCAAAGCAGCTTGTTTTGATGTGCACCAAGAATGTCTCAGGCCAATCCATCCTGTAGCTGTGTGTGTTCCTGATTATGGATGTACATTCCACAGTCCCTACACATATGCTTGGTTTCAAAACATGTGAGCTGACTACAGAGGCAGCATTTTAAGGGGCCATAGGCTAGAGAAGCAAAGGCTGTCCAAACAGGTAAGGATCTTAATGAACTCTTTCCCCGCCACTGACAAGATTTTCCGGTAATCTGCATTTTCACTGTTATACGGTAGGGAGCGCTATTATGGATCTTCTAAAAGAGTACAGCATCTCCGGATACAAAAAAAAGTGAAGAAGAAGATCTGCATAAACAAGAGGAGCCGATAGAAGTTGCTTACGCACATGTAAGCTAACGTGATCATTAAATACTCAACATCATATAAATCGAAAATGCCCTTTCGTTAACAAGAAAAATGACAAACCCATGAAGAGGTATAGGACTGTGCAAGCTTTGAGGGTGTTGAGGGACTCGGTCTACTCGATCTATGTTTTGATTGCTGGCTGGCAACTTAGTTGGTAAACGCTGGCAGGTAAAGAGGTACGATCCTTTAAGATACCCTATTTTAGACTAATTCTAAGGCTGCATCACATATATCCTTTTGTGGATAAATCAGTCCAATAATGCATAATAAATCTTATATGGCAGTCAAAATTGATAAAAAATAGATCAGTGTAATCAAAAAGTATCATTTTACCCAATATTGTTATGCTTATTAGGGCCAGATTTACTAACAGCTTGCGCCAGCGCAAACCCTCTTTTGGTGTTAAAAAACTACCGTCAGGATTTACTAAAGACACGCAGTGAAAAATTTGCTCTGAAAAGTTGTGGACAGAGTTATTTTTGCGGCTGACCTTATTGCATATGCATTTGTAGGAGTTTCCCTTTCAGACGCAAAATTTATGGGAGGAGAGTATTTAAATGAATCACGCAAGGTTTGCACTCGTCAATTTACTGGTGTTCGCACCATTATTTATCGCCCAAAAAAACCATGTCTTAAACCCGACGCTATAACTGGTAGATTGCGTTGGTCATTATAAAAATGGCGCTTTTTTGGAATTGCGCTCTCATGCTAATTTGCCCTGTAAATCTAGCCCTTAGAGTATTGCGCTGTCAGCTTAGCAACTTGCTATAGTGGCAAACGCTACTGAGATCAATAGTGAGTCGAGTCTCCTGTGAGGAATACTATTCACGTGTCCCAAATCCATCACTTACGAGGTTCCATGGTAGTTAGGATGTTGCCTTGAAAGACTGCTGCCTAGGCAATAGACAGTAACAGCATTTTAGTGTCTCAGTAAACTATGGTGAGCAGCTGTTACACATCCTTACATATTTGCCATGTCAAAGATACACCTACTAAGCTTCAAGAGACCAGGCTGATGAAGGATGTTCACAGTTAAGGATGGATTCTAGACACCAGCTAACAGAATGACAGCAAGATCTTAACACCACATAAACCTTTAGAAATCAGCTACAAAGTCACTGCAAGGGTACAGCTGGTAGGATGAATGAGTGACAGGGACATAAAGGGAACAAACCAGATGCTGATTTAGTTTGTCTGCTTAATATCTGCTAACACTTTATTTTGATGCTCCTCAACAGACATTCAACTGACTAGAAGTAACTTTGAAAGTACATGTAAACTTTTTCTACTAACCCTAACCATAACCATAACCTAACAGTCTACTAACAGTCTAATGAGAGTTAAATGACATGTAGTTGCAAAGTTATTTTAGTTAGTAGAATAACAGATCACTCTAAATTGTAATGTAGACACATATGTATTTGGTAACGATATGTATTGTGAAAAGCGCTATACAAATAAATGTAAATTTAATTAAATTGAACGTCCAAAGTGGACCATGGAAATCATGGAAACTTTTCTTTTAAATGCTATAGTTCCTTAGTGAATAATTAATATATCAAAGTAATTACGATTAGAAAGCTATTTCTCAGAAATTAAACAGATGACAAGCCATGCATTATTTACGGAAAAAAAATAATACTTCCAAAATATTGGAATTGCTGTTGGAATATTATTAAAAGTAACAAATAAATGATAGAACAACACAATGTGGTTTTTTTTTTGTGTGTTTGATGAAGTTTAATCTTTTATTACAATTTTGACACAATTAGGTTTTTTTTATGCAAAACCATTTGAGAAGATATTTTGAGAAATGTCTCGAGTTTCTTTGTCCATTTTAACGGGGTCCAATGTTGTTTTGAAGCCCTTTGACTTTCATTGAATGGACAAAAACAGAAACATTCTTCAAACAGAAACAAAGTCATACGGTTTGGAACAATATGAGGGTGAGTAAATTGTGACAGAATTGTCAGTTTTGTGTGAACCCTATTTTTAAGCTTTCAGTAATACTGCAATCATAAAATCTGACTGATGTGTTAACGATATGCAGCAAACAAACATTATCTCTGACAGGTATATTACATATATGTGATCGTGAATACAATACATTGTCATTATATCAGTTGAAAGTCAAGCTGCGCATGCAAAGGTGTGGAGCAGATGCATAGCATTATCAGTCTATTCTGTGAGGCACTTAATCTGTTGTAAGAACACAAGTCAATGCATGCAGCAAGCTAAATTAAATTTTTCTTTGACCTGTACATCGACAAACCTAATTGCTTTTATGTGACACTCTCACATGCATTTCACTTTACACTTTCAAACAATGTACTTAAGCATCCACAAACAATCATTTTTGGTCCCAGGGCCTCTAGAAACCACCCAGCATCTTTAGATTCATCATAATTGCTGTGTGCCGAAATAAAAGGGTCCAATTAGCCATTCAGAAACTCTTGCCCCCTTTGTGCATATTACACTTGCAAATAATCCTATCATCACAACGACACAGAGTAATAAAGAAAGGCCTCCTGAATATTAATAACACAGCAAATAAACAACACATTATTATTTTAATGAAGATCTGTCAATTGTGATAAAGAGAGAGTGCAGTTTATAAATTGCATGCAATTTATCTTGGGAGACAAAGGGAAATTTTGCAAAAACTAGTGGGGGAAAAAGTGACAGAACAAAACTGTGAAACAAAAGAAATCAAAACAAAAAAAAGCTGACTTAATTAGTTAACCCATCAACAATATGTCCTGCATTAAGCAATATGACCTTTTGTAATGTGTATTCAATGTTTTTGTCTCCCACAATAATGTAATATTAAAATACAGCATGTCATTAATTTTGACTAATTCCATTAATTACTTTGATTGAAAATTTGAATTGATTGACTGCCCTCAAGAAGCGGACTTCATTTGTTGACCCATTCGACTGCAAGTAAATCAAAGGTTAAAGTGATTAACAGTCATGCTGGAAACATTGGTTTTGTACATTCAAAATCTATTCATATTGGTGACTTGATGTGCAGTATGCAGTCAGGTGAAAAACCACGACTGTCAGTGTATAAGTGGGAAGAGAAAACAGATGCGAGTCTTTTGTTTAAAGATATGGAGAAAAAAATGAATCGCAGCAGCCAATGGCATTTTATCCATTCAAAGAAACAAAACACGCATGCACACACACACACACATAGAGTACGTATCTGTCAGTACACGTCATATGAAGTACCAGGATGCATTGATAGACTGCGAACGGACAGCTGGGTATTCTCTGTGGCGCATGTCACACCTGCTCCCCAAACAGAGTGTCCGGCATCTGGACAGGTCAGTGCACACGGCACACTGACAGGACTGCTAACAAGCTTAGTGCCACAACAGTCCCAGAGCCTGAGATGATGATAAGACTCACTACAGACACATGATGTACTACTCTATACTTACAGTTTGTTTCATGTGATTGTTTGTCTGAACCAAAGAGGTCTACAATACCTGCAGAAAGCTCTCTGCTAGCATTCCCATTCACCTCAGTGACACAGCCCGGCTGATGCACGAACCCCCGAAGTATGTTATTTGAAATCTGTCATCGTGGCTCATGGGCGTTTACGCTATGTTGGACTTTCTGACCTGTATTAAAAAAAAAAAAAAAGACAAACTTAAACAGAAACTTCTACACATACTGTATTTCTTTTTTCCAATTTCTTTTGTTATTCTGGTTGAAACTCTCTTCACATCCTGATAGCAATCAATAATAGAAGTGGTCTAAATATTTAAAAATGTACTACATATATCTTCTGTGGAAGTCTCAGGACCAAAAAAATGTTTG
Organism: Coreius guichenoti; assembly: GCA_039654105.1. Lineage (NCBI taxonomy): Eukaryota > Metazoa > Chordata > Actinopteri > Cypriniformes > Gobionidae > Coreius > Coreius guichenoti. The sequence continues at coordinate 33,978,730 of CM077184.1, forward strand.
TCCAATGCAATGATAAGATGTTCTACCTGCCTGTCAACATATGCATTTCCATTAAGGGTGTGAATCGTCACTGGTCTCACGATTCGATTGCGATTATCATGTCAACGATTCGAATCGATTCGATATCACGGTGCGTTGCATCCTCAGTTTTCAATATTACTGCATATGGCTACATTTTTGTCAATGAATACAAGCAGTCAGATATATGAACTCCCTTTTTATTTTATCTGCTCCAAGAAAGTACACGTCCTGAATCTATTCATCTGGATAAATATTAGGTACAGAATCTACATGTTAATTTTTCAAGAAAAAAAAAAAATCTCACCTAATGCTACAAACATGCAGAGAGCTCTGTCAGCTGATATTATTAGTAAAGGTTAAAATTTCAACTCAAATTAAATAGAATGCGGTTTTTATTATAATAACAATGTTATAATATGTTAATGATATAAGTAAAAAATATAATAAATATGTAATATAGTGCACATATTTAGCAAAATACTATTCTCTGCAGCTATTTTTTCTAGCCAACTAACATGCTATGGTCATTAAATGGCTTTCCTGAGGTAAATGTAAGTGTAACGTATTGGTTCCAACGAAGATGAAGATGATTCAGCATCAAAGCCAAGGTTACATGTATTAAACTAAATCCCCACGGTACAAACAAAAGCGAGAGTCTACGAAACAGAGTGCGCTGCACAAACAATACCAGACTGAATGAACTAAAATGAGGGACTTAAATACACAGTGATAATTAACAGAATACAAACAGGTGTGATCATTAAATCAAATACCATGGTGACAAACTAGTGCCGGGAAAATAAGAACAAAGGAAACCATAAGCAAAATAAGAGTCCTTGAAAATGAAAACCAAACACAATGAAATTGTGACAGTAAGGTTATGTGACACTGTTCTCCAGCTGTTTTATTGACCTCTTTGCGCGTCTGAAATACACTGATTGATCGATTACGTATGAGACATATACATTTTGGTAAGTTGTACTGTATCTTTCAACACATCTTCTACTGTTCAGTCATGTTTATTTAATATTAACTAGTAGTAAAGAAAGAGTAAGAGATGATCGGTTCACGTGCAGCTTGAACTGAGGCTCTACAGCGATCTGTCACGTCACATTTACAAGCGCCAAAAAGGTATTTATTGTTTATATTTCGTAATAAACTTGACAGAATTTGAGAGCAGAGAATTTGTTTCATATCAAAAGTAACCTGCTCTGTCTTGTCTGTCGGTGTCATTGTCCTTTTTGCTTCGTGATTTTTCTCTGCGTGAGAAAATGGATGTGTGGCGTGAGAGTGTGTGAAAAGTGTCATTTGTGAGTCTCACACTGAACGCGTGAGAGGTGGCAGCTCTGCTAGAAAATACTAAAAGCGCATGAAACTGTCAAGTAGTAGGCTATACTTAAGTTACAATATAACGCTCACACACTCGCACCCACACGCATGCAGCCTCGCACACAGACACAAACTTGCACTCACACCCTCACACGCTGTAAATGTTAAAATAGTGGGTGCATCCTTCTTTTACAGTTCCTCCTGAACCAAACAACGAGCTTATGCTGCGTTCACGCCATGTCATAACCGTAATTACAAGATGGCAACCTGTGACGTTCTGCCCAGAGCGGTTCACGTCCTCAGACTCGGATTTATATGTTTCTATTTCAACACTATCTATGGTGAAATGAATCTGCAGCAGTCAGGTGTTACAGCTAGAGCTCTGTAAGTTGTTTACGTTCATTATTTTTGTAATGTTATGTGCTTTGAGACATGATGTAATTTGACTCTGTCTCTTATGACACTTTGCAGAATCTGCTCTGGCTGTGCGCGACCTGTGCGTTCATTGGAGGATGTGATTTGGAGGAGGCGTGGCTTTGGAGAGCGTTCTGAAGGGAGGGTGGGATCTAATGCTTTCAAAGCTAGCTTGCTATTGCTAGCCACTCGGAAATTGCCTACCCTACCTTTAATTGTATCCATTTTACTAAAACGTAGAAAAGTGAATTTAAAAAAAAGAATGAAGAGATTTAATATTTGGCTGTCATCAACAACAACGATGCGTTTGGAGCCATTTTGGCGTTATGAGCACTGCCATAGAACCAAGGAGCACTGCCATGGTCATCTCATAATTGCAGTAATTATGATACAAATTGAATGCAGCATAATTACTCTTAACCCACAGGAAAAATGCATCATGAAAACACTGATTGGCTGATGCACCACAAAAACAAGCAGTCCCAAACCCTTCACTAGATACTGTCCTGAGCTGATTTCAAAGGCAGCAAACAGAAGCCTCTTTCACACATACAGTTGTTACTGTTAAATTACCAGTAAGAGATCATGTGTGAACAGGACCCTTTCAAAAATACAGGTAAACCAGTTCCGTCAATTTACCAGTAAGGGAAGTTGTAACATTACCAGTCAATTACCGGTATAATCACGTACGTCAGAAGTCAGAACATGCTGATGTAAGAAGTCTGCTTTGGACCAATCATAAATTCTTATGGAGATGACGTGATTACTCCACCCTGTTTACAGAAAGCTTCTTAATAGTTTTTCTATGTAAATATGCACTTAAATGATAATCTTTGACCATTGTGCCACGTCTCGCAGCTTTTTCAATGTGTCATGCTCGAGACCTAGCCTTCTTTTCCATTCATCAGCACGACGGCTCTGCAGTTGGATACTATTATGCTTCTTCTCATGCAGCCGAATGAAGACAATGGTGCAGCGTTTATAGATAATTTCCAATGACTGACATCACAGAATTTACCTGTATTTTGGTGCTGATGTGTGAACGGGCTCTTACCGGTAAAACCAGAATGCCATTGCTTGTGTGAACAGCATATTTGTGTATTTACCGGTAAAGTCATTCTGGTAATTTTCCGGCAATTTACCGGGATTGCTGTGTGAAAGAGGCTAGAGACAACTTTGAACTTTTAAAAGCCCTCAATATATTATATATACATGCACTGTATACTAAAATATAATGCATTAAAATATAATTAAATACTTTTGACTGCTCGTGTAACCAGTCCTACTCGACCCACTCCGAGTGGGATTCGAACCAGGGTCTCTGGTGTGGGAGACGGACTCACTAACAAGGACGCTAGAGACCACAGCCCCTAGCATCAGCCGCTAGTGTGCGTCTTGAGATCAGGGGAGTGAGGTTTACACACACAGCTCTTACTAGCCTAAATCCGTTACACTCACCCCCCTAATCCTCACTCCAATCCGGGTCACGGCACCAATGTAACCGGCCCTGTCTCGCTCCGACCGGGATTTGAACCATGATCTCCAGCATGGGAGGCGGGCACGCTAGCAAGGATGCTAAAGACGGCCTCCAGCGTCAGTTGCTAGACTGCGTCTGTTGCACTCACCCTCTAAACCTCATTCCCATCCGGGTCATGGCACCAATGTAACAGGTCCTACACTGAAAAAAAATATTTTTACTGCTTGTTTAAATTGCTAAATTAAAATGAGCTAAAGCAACACAATTGCTATACATTTTGTCCTAACTTAATTTGATTGTGTTCAATCCACTTAAATATTAGTCAAATTGAAGTTTACTTAATCCGTTTGTGTTGAGATTACATGAATGATTTGTGTAGCATTAACTGAAACTGGGCGGGGCTTGTTAATTCCCAGCATGCTTTGCATATGGCTAAATCAAGAGAGAGTAAATGTTGTTATTTTATGTATTTTTGAGCAAGATGAGAAAGGGGGAGACTTGATTGTGTTTAATAGTGTTTAATATTCAATTATGTTGGAATTATAAGAACAATTTAAATTACAGTGGGTTACCATTGTGGAGAAGAGTGGAGCATTTGCTTAGGCTGTGGACTAAAACAACTAATGTCATAATGGCTTTGCTGAAGGAGCTTTTAATGCTTAGCATTTAAGATGCTAATGTGTGCTATTGCTAGCTAAAAGTTTGTCAACTAGCTAGTGCAGTATTATAATTCAGTTGTGTAACATTAAAATATATGAAATTGAAGTGGAGGAATGAATGCATGAAATTGAATGCCTGAATCATGTCAGGGAGCCATATAAAATTCACTTTAAGACTACTTAATTTGGTCACTTAAACTGTATTCATTCCATGATGTTGAAGTTACATGAACAAATTGTGTTTGTTTAACTTAATTGATTCATGTGGGACCGATGTACACAATTAAATCATGTAAATCCAACACACTTTTTTTTTCAGTGTAATCGACCCGCTCTAAGCGGGATTTAAAATGGGGTCTCCAGCCTAGACCGCAGCCTACATCCGTTACACTCGCAAATTCTTTTCCGTCAAAATAAACACTACCGTTCAAACGTTTGGTGTATAAGATTTTTTAAGTTTTTGAAAGAAGTCTTTCTGTAATTTATTCCTGACATGTAAAAGATGAGTTTATAGACCTTATTCAGATCAGCGCCATGACAGGTACGAAAGTGAGGCTGTGCGGAATAGACTTATTGTGTTTTCAATGGCATCCGCTGTAAAAAAAGCTGTATAAAGCTCCTAGGTCACTCATAATTTTCCACAGCTCATATTTTCTGGAGTTTTTTGTTCTGCTGAAGTTTCACCAGCAGAACAATTCAAAAACACATTAAATAACAGTACAACCCACTGAAGAGATGTATGTCTATCCCTCACACTTTGCTTTCATTCCCTTTAAAAATCAAATATGGTGCTGCTGTGAATAAGGTCTATAGGTACTGCATTATTACTCCAGTCTTTAGTGTAACATGACCCTTCAGAAATCATAATGTAATATGCTGATTTGCTGCTTAAGATTTTTTTTTTTAATATTATCAATGTTGAAAACGGTTGTTCTGCTTAATATTTTTGTCGAAACTGTGATACTTTTTTCAGGGTAATTTTTTAAAGGGTAAAAGAATTGTTTTGTACCATAATTAATACCTTTACTGTCACTTTTGGTCAATTTAGTATGTCCTTGCTGAATAAAAGTATTAATTTCTTTAAAAAAAAAAAAAAAAAAATTCTTACTGACCCCAAATGTTTGAATGGGAGTGTAAATATCAAAGGATAAATATGCCTTTTTTCAGTCAGATGGTGCAGATATGGCATCTACCAACATGGGTTAACTACGCCAAACCTTAAACCCTTAGTCTAAATCTGTATAATGTAGGATTTTGACCTCAGTTGTCATTGGTAACAACAGTAAAAGTAGGCTAAGCATTAAAGGAAAACATGTCAGAAGGCTGCATCCAACCAACTTTCATCTTTTCACAAGAAAAGAAAAACAAGACCCACACACTTTCAGTGAATGACACTTGTGCTGGAGTGCCATCCTGAATTATAATAAGGCAACGCTGGGCCTGACACCTCTCTGTGGAGATGCAGGAAGCTTTAGGTGCCTCATGCCCTTTACAAGAATAACAGACAATGGGTTGGGTACAAGTGTGTCATTCTGGCATAATTCGATCTTGATATGTAAACCTGAAAATGTTGTCATTATTTATTAAACCTCATGTTAAAACCAAAAAAGGTTGAGAAAAAAAAGATGCAAAAGCACCATAAATGTATCATAAAAGTACTCCATACAACTTGTGCTTTCTTGTTATTTTAGAGGTTGACAACCATTTCATTATATTGAAAAGTGTGGTCATTCTATCCCCATGGTGTTGAATTTGAAGGCCATTCACATGTTCCTCCCAGTGAAGTGTGGCACTGTACTATAACACACCAGCAATGCCGTGGAGACACTTCCAGGATCATGTGGCGGCTCACTTCATGATCCGGACCAAAATGAGCCAACAGTCAACCGTGGATAAGCATAGAGTGCAGAAAAGGCCTGTAGTGCAGCATATCTATCCAATTTCAAGGTCATGTGCTTGTAACCAGCAAATACCATTTTGAAATTGGATTTGTGAGTTTGGTAAACTGCAGAGGATACACAGCCTAAAGGGAGTCACAAACAGTATTTTATTTTTCTATTTTTAATTTTTTTTTCTCTCTCCCCTCTCAATTTCATGCACCCCAATTTCACGCAGGCAGCGTGGAGACTGGGACCTCACCCAATATGGACTGGGAACAGAAGATTAAATATAATCATACAGTGCAAATGCAGAGGCCGAGACTGTCAGGGTGACACCTTGCACATATTTGCATTTGCAAAGAGAGAGTGTACACTTAAGATCACACAAAATGTTTGAATGTCACCTGCATTAGATAGCAATATACTGCCACTGACCTCCATTATATGGACCAAAAAACCACTGAGGTTTGGAACATCATAAGGGAGAGTACATGATGACAGAATTATTATTTCTAGGTGAACTAGGGGGTTTGCTAAGGGGCCTCAGCAAAGGTAAGCGACGCACACACACCCGGCCGTCCACATGATGTAAAAGAAAACGTGATTCATCAGACCAGGCCACCTTCTTCCACTGCTCCGTGGTCCAGTTCTGATGCTCACGTGCCCACTGTTGGCACTTTCGGCGGTGGACAGGGGTCAGCATGGGCACCCTGACTGGTCTGGGGCTATGCAGCCCCATACGCAACAACCCTATCAGAACCAGCATTAACTTCTTGAGCAATCTGAGCTACAGTAACTCGTCTGTTTGATCGGACCACATGGGATTGTCCCGTAGCCACTCCTTTGTTATCTTGGCTGTGTGTTTAGGGTCATTGTCCTGTTGGAAGATGAACCTTCGCCCCAGTCTGAGGTCCAGAGCGCTCTGGAGCAGGTTTTCATCAAGGATATCTCTGTACATTGCTGCATTCATCTTTCCCTTGATCCTGACTAGTCTCCCAGTTCCTGCCACTGAAAAACATCCCCACAGCATGATGCTGCCACCACCATGCTTCACTGTAGGGATGGTATTGGCCAGGTGATGAGCAGTGCCTGGTTTCCTCCAGACATGACGCTTGTCATTCAGGCCAAAAAGTTTAATCTTTGTTTCATCAGACCAGAGAATTTTGTTTCTCATGGTCTGAGAGTCCTTCAGGTGCCTTTTGGCAAACTCCAGGCAGGCTGTCATGTGCCATCTGGCCACTCTACCATACAGGCCTGATTGGTGGAGTGCTGCAGAGATGGTTGTTCTTCTGGAAGGTTCTCCTCTATCCACAGAGAAACGCTGGCGCTCTGTCAGAGTGACCATCGGGTTCTTGGTCACCTCCCTGACTAAGGCCCTTCTCCCCTGATCGCTCAGTTTGGCCGGGCGGCCAGCTCTTCTTCCAATTATGTATGATGGAGGCCACTGTGATCATTGGGACCTTCAATGCTGCAGAAATTTTTCTGTACCCCTCCCCAGATCTGTGCCTCGATACAATCTTGTCTTGGCGGTCTACAGACAATTCCTTGGACTTCATGGCTTGGTTTGTGCTCTGACATGCACTGTTAACTGTGGGACCTTAAATAGACAGGTGTGTGCCTTTCCAAATCATGTCCAATCAACTGAATTTACCACAGGTGGACTCCAATCAAGTTGTAGAAACATCTCAAGGATGATCAGTGGAAACAGGATGCACCTGAGCTCAATTTTGAATGTCATGGCAAAGGCTGTGAATATGTGTACATGTGATTTTTTTCATTTTTTATTTTTAATAAATTTGCAAAGATTTCAAACAAACTTCTTTCATGTTGTCATTATGGGGTATTGTTTGTAGAATTTTGAGGAAAATAATTAATTTAATCCATTTTGAAATAAGGCTGTAACATAACAAAATGTGGAAAAAGTGAAGCGCTGTGAATACTTTCCGGATACACTGTATATATATATACACACACATGTAATCTCTTATTTTTGGGGGGTGAAATGTGTCCTGGATAGTGTTAATTTTGTCAGCTATTTTTTGTCTTACATTTTTCTAGTAATGCCAGGCTCTAACAAAAAAGTTATAAATAAATTTTAGAAATTGTACTTTTCATTTAAAATCCTTCTCCAGTAAATTACAAGCAACTGGGAAAAATCATGGGGTCTTTAAATATTGTTGTGGACAATGGGAGCCCTTCGAGTCAAAAAGGTTAAGAACCAGTGATGTAAATCTTAAAATAGGTGGATTAAATAGCCAATATCAGCTCATACTGATAATTGAAAAAAGCATTGTGCATTGCTATATAAAAGTCAGTTTTCTCTGGTTAGTTCTGAGAAAATATCTGACAACATTTGTTTGGAGATGGCTCTTGGTTTGATATTTTGCTTTCAAAAGTGATGACATTCACACATTTTAAGTATGGCATAGTTGTTCAAATACTTTAGGGCAACAGTATTTAAACCTAATGTAGCTTAAACTTGTGATGGATAAAGTCCATAGTAATTGCTGTGTGAACACAGTTATCTCCCCTTTTAACATAATAGGCTCTACTGAATGCCTGCCTCTAAAACTATGGAGAACAGATGTTTATGTAAACTCAGTAGATGTCAGTACTAGTGTCTTTTTTATTGCTGAAAAAAGCTGAGCTTGTGATTGTGGGGGTTGGTTCTCTCACTCTCTCTCATTCACAGCAGAGGGGAATTATTTTGTGAGCAGGGTGTTATAGAAAGCAGTGTACACACACACATAAAGACACACAGCCAGCCAGGGTGCTCTATTCTGCTGTGATGTTCTCAAAATGATTTCCTAGCAGATATCATTTCAGTAGCTGACTGAATCGAGGCGGAGCGGGCAGGGGGACGGTGTTAAGGTGCAGGAGGTGTCTCAGGTGCACTACAGGAAATGAAAAATGAAAAATGAAAAGAAAAAAATGAAAGGAATGTTTGTCAAGGGGTGCCGTCTGGCATGCCTCATGGAAAATTAATAATGTATTTTTGCAAATTTGCAATGTTATTTTGCCAGATCAGGGGAGCAGGGCAGGAAGCCAGTGTGTGGAAGAGGACAGGGCCCTGGGAAGAATACTGATTAAACCTCAGCAGAACGAAGCCAACTGAGATCAATGCTGGACTGCATGTGATATGTCTTAATAATGAGGCCGGTGCGGTCCTGCATGGCTTGTACCTACATGTGAACACGTGCCAGGGCATTTGCTCTGAGGAGGCAAGAGAAACAGAAAAATAAAAACAATTAATGAAATATGAACCGAATAATACATATAATCCACTCGTTTGAATGTGAGGGGAGTGACGGCCAAGGTAAAGGCAAAATTCTGGTGGAAAATCATGGCCCTCTTTACACCTGATATTAAGATGCGTTTTGGATGATCAGATCACAAGTGGACGATGCTAAATACAGGCGTAAACGGGGTCTAAAGCGTTTTGAGCTTGTCCACTTGCGACAACTTCCAGAGGTTTGCCAGATTGCTTTTGTAGTGTAAACAGCCACAAAAGACGCCTACTGACCTAATGCATAAATTTACGCTCTAGCCAGTCGGGATTTAAAGTTCGTTGGCTGGAGACCCAAGTTTGGTTTAAAGACGAAAAACGTACCAAGCACAATGTTCTCTCACCATTCCTGATTTATAACATACACTCACAGTGTTTCGGCGTGGTCTTGCGGCTGTCAGAGCAGAAACGAAAGCTAATGCTCTCCGTATGTTTTTCCATCTTTTATGACGGATATGTAAATTGCGCAAGCTTATTTTGTCCATTAGATCGAAAGATCTGAAAAAGCCCTTACATTGACCCGCCCCTCGAAGAAATCAGGACAGAAGTGGTTGAAACACCAGGTGTAAAAGGGTATGTGTCTCCCTCTTAATCTCCATCTTAATACCAGGTGTAAACAGGGCCCATGTGAGAGAAGGCAGTGCCACGTCACTGTGATTGGCTGAGATAATGCCCGCCTCTCATGCTCACAAATTGAACTGAATAAGTCAAACTGGTGGAAATGAACCAACATTTTACAAAGTACTCACCAAATTAGACATCACCACTTTCAGTCATGAGAGGCTGTAAATGAACCTAAAATGATGTTGAAATGGTAAGCCGGTCAGTTTATTTATATTTCAATCATGATAACTCTCTGAATAGTTTTAGTATGTTATTGAATATGGTAATGTTAATGTGTTTGGTATTGGTGGGCTAGATCTGCTACGCTGCTGCGGCAGAGCAAGTATGGACTTGCTACAGCTAATAGATACACACACACCGCTGTGAGCATGTAAGATATGCTGCTGCTGCATAAATAGACATACATAAATCCCGTAGCAGATCTAGGCAGGTGGCGCTTGGGGGGGGGGGTTAATTTAACCTGTGGCAACAGTGTAAAAGTAGCCCAATTCTACAGGAAAACCACAGACTTGGCAACACTGGCTGCAGGACTAGCTTACAGATTACAAAGAATGAACCAGACCACTCAAAAAAAACATTGCATATTATCTAAAGAAATATGCATTCTGCATTTTAGGGGAAATCAATCAATTCATGCCTTGTTTTTATAATTCGTTACATTTATATAGCGCTTTTCTCTGCACTCAAAGCGCTTTACATATGGAAGAGGGAATCTCCTCAACCATTGTGCAGCATTCACCTGGATGAGTTTATCTCGAGGTTTACTGTAGCCAGCCGGATCCGGGCCGTATCCAGATCAGATTGTGGACCTGCGCCTAGACACGACTACAACACATCCCCAAAGTGTCTGCAGAGATTGCATCAAGTAGACTCTGCCCTGTGAAGGCCTCATCGACACGGCAGCCAGTGCCACTGATCCTCAACAAGCTCCTCTCCGGCGTGATGACTCCGATCTTCAACCAGATGGAACTGGACAAATATTCTGAATGTTCCGACCTAATCTGACTTCTGACCTGTAATGTTGCCTGAATCATAATCATACAATGTTCGTTCATTGGCCAGAGGAGAACTGGCCCTCCGACTGAGCCTGGTTTCTCCCAAGGTTTTTTCCTCCATTCTGTCACCTGATGGAGTTTTGGTTCCTTGCCACCGTTGCCTCTGTCGCCTTTGGCTTTTGTCTTGCTTAGTTGGGGACATTAAATATTCAACTATTTTACTGATCTGCCTGCATTGACACCACATGAGAATTGAACTGAGTTGGACGATGACATCACTGTTTTCTCCAGAGTGGCTGTCCAGCCGAATCAAATTTTGTTGCATTATTTTCCTGTTACCACTGTAAAGCTGCTTTGAAACAATCTGTATTGTAAAATGTGCTATATAAATAAAGGTGACTTGACTTGACTTGACATGAAAATATGCAACGGCAACCATAGTGCGCCAGAACGCCCACCACACACTAGCTTATTGGTGGAAAGGAGACAGAGTGATGAAAACAATCAGTAGATATATAGGGATGATTAGAAGGCCATGATGATGGACAGAGACCAATGGGCAAATTTGGCCAGAATGCCGGGGTTACAGCCCTACTCTTTTTTCAAAAGACATCCTGGGATTTTTAATGACCACAGAGAGTCAGGACCTCAGTTTAGCGTCTCATCCAAAGGAAGGTGCTTTTTTGACAGAATAGTGTCCCCATCACTACACTGGGGCGTTAGGACCCACACAGACCACAGGGTGAGTGCCCCCTGCTGGCCTCACTAACACCTCTACCAGCAGCAACCTAGTTTTCCCAGGAGGTCTCCCATCCAGACACTGACCAGGGTCAACCCTGCTTAGCTTCAGTGGGCAACCAGTCTAGGGTAGAACAGATTTCATTGTGAATAAAATCCATGATCCAAAGCACTCTGCCATAAAATCTGAGCCATCATGCATGAAATGAATCTCTATACAATAAAATATAGTGTATGAAATCACTTAAAATACACAAATCAAGCTGTTTATACTGCTAAACAGACAGACATTAAGAGCGGCTTGTTGCTGCCCATTACTTAAGCCTGTGATTTAAATCTTGCTCAAAGTCATGCGGCAGTGGCTTGGCTGACAGAAAGGCTACTTCTCATTGCTTCAGTAATATCCTGTAGTCTTTTCCCTTAAAGACAAGTGCAACACTCAAAAGCCCAGATCAATTTCATGGCTGGATTCATCTCAGACATTTACCACACGCATCAGCCTGGCACACTAATCATACCCACACACCAGGCATCTGTTTGCTGGGGAAAAAAAGGAAAACATTCTAGTTCTTAATCAATATTTTTGTCTGGTTTTCCAGTAAAAGCATATAAACTTCTTTAAAACAAGATATATTTACTGACAAAATATGAATCCATGTCAAAATATATTTTTTAAAGTTTATTTTTCTTACTCCCAGAGGTGATTTTCGGGTTTTCAGTATTCAGGGGGCTCTGCCTCCCAAACTGAACGTGAGATTAATATTTTTATGCCTGGAGTAAGAGACATCACAAGTTCAAATCTTCAAATCTGTCAACTTTATAAATAAACCAATAAAATAGCATATATTAGTTTGTAGATACACTATCGTTTAAAAGTTTGAGGACAGGTTTTTTTTTTAAAGAAATTCAAAAGATTTCTATTTCAAATAAATGCTGTGTATGCATGCATATCTGCCACCAATTATTATTAGAATGGAGAGCATTCAGATGAAAAAAAAAAAAGTTGTTTAATTTAATTCAAAATTTTTGGGAAGGCTGACATGAAACGCAGGGGGCTGAAGCCTCCTGAAATAAGGTCCAGAAAAGTTTATGCTATGCTCTTTTTTTTCTTGTTTCAAACATAAACTAAGTCTTTGTATATTTATGCTTAAATAAATAAAATGTAACTGAGGTAAGAATTTTGCTTCTTGGCCAAATTTATCTTGTTTTAGGGCCGTTTAGATAACAAAAAAGGATTAAGAAAATCATATTTCACGTGTTTGCATGTGTCCGATTATGATTGCAATAAAGTCAAATCCAGCTCCATATATTGAGAGCTTTTTCCAGGAATAGCAGCATCATGATACCATTTGCATCTTTAATCTCATCTAAATCAAACAGCTCTGTCGTTTGTGAGGTCTCTTTGATCGTCCTCTAAAAAATAAGGAGCCTTTGAAGACCATGGGTTCATTCTTCATGTAGTCAGAGAATAAAGAGTAGGCATTTTGCCCATGCTAAAAAAATGAGACTCGCTGAGACTCTCTCGCTCATCGCTCACTGTGAAGATCTGACACGCGCTCTCCAAGGCCTCATAAAGTGTACGTCACCCGTGTGACATCTGTTACCTGTGGACTCATATAGAGCTTCCAGTATATATATGATCAAGAGAGAGAACAGAGCCCACTTAAATTAGCTTGTCAGGTTTCACATTGACTTCAGCACAATATTCGATTCACTGTTTCTCTGTCAAACAAAGCGTAAGCGCACTGATCAATGTGACGTTATACTGTGAAAAGAAATTCATTAAAATAGAGGTGAGAATAAGTATATCACCTAGTCAGAGAGAAAAAGAGGTGTCAGAGCAAAAGGCCATGAAACTTGCAGCTTCACATTCCAACTGTCTTAAATAGCCCTCATTAAAGGCTGATTCATTGATTCAGACTGACCTCTCAGAGCTACGGAGGCATCAAGGTGCTGGATGCAGGAAATTCTGTAACGTTAGCAACTTGTATATTAGACATGTCAGATATACAGCCCCCGCGGTCTCATGACACTCTTTACACTGTGGGGAGTTTATCCTGCAAATATGATCATAATGGAACTGTCACTTGAGCAAATGTCATTTACTGGAAGTCTCTGGGTCAAGTTTGGCATTACTGCTGTTGGGTGAGATTGATTTGAGACCTTTTCAGGGAGAAGGCCTCCTTGAATTCATCATAGCAACACTTAATGAGGGTTTTGCGGCGATTGGTGTACATTGGACATACAACTAGCAATCGATTGCAGTAGTAAAACTTTGAAATGTTATATAACTCTTTCCCTGCCATTGACAGAAAATTTCATAATTTGTGAGAAAACGCTTCCCTGCCTTTGACAGAATTTTCCGGCTTTCTGTGTTTCTACTGTTATATGCTAGGAGGCACTATGACACATTTTCTGAAAGATTACTGAATCTCCTAATCAAAACACATGAAAGAAGATGCAGAAACAAGCGATATTAAAAATAACGCGATCATCAACATTAAACAGCATATAAATCAAAACTGCCTAATGTTACTGAACGAAATGTTGACCCAGGACGAGCTGTAGGGCTGTGCAAGCTTTGGGGTGTTGATGGACTTGATCTACTCCATCTATGTTTTGATTATCGTTCTGAATATGATCCAGATGTAGTCTTTGACAAAAACATTTCTTTGAAAAATGTAAACGCTGAAAATGTTGCTTTTTTTATAAAACTTACCCATATTCAAGTGTTAATAAAAAAGAATGCATGAAGAAAGAATAAAACGTTTTTGTTTTGTTTGTTTTTTTAAAGCAGAGGATCTGTTCTTTCTTTTGACATATTGCATGTTCAGATATTCATACAACAAGATATTATGGGGGCCATGAAAATATTATGAAAATGATCAAAAACACTGGCTGTGGCTGGCAACTTTTAAAAAAAAAAAACGCTGGTGGGAAAAGAGTTAATATAAAACAATATAAATAATATTAAAGGGGAACTATTATGCCCTTTTCCAAAGTCTTTGTTTTTGGGATCTACTAGAATAGGTTTTCATGCTTGAATGTTCAAAAAACAGTGTCTGTTTAGTTCCAGTCTCTATGAAACCCCTCCTTCCGAAAAGCACAATGTGCTCTGATTGGTCAGAATTGTCACTCCCCTTAGCATAACCACAAGTTTCAACACACTACTAACCCAACTCAACCAGGCCTCACTTCACCTACTACCAGGAACTGTACAGGCCCCAAAATAGGCAAAATTATAAAATGTCAGTTTTGAAAATGCAGAAGTGCAGAAGTGTGAATTATCCATATACCATTTTTACTGCAGTCCAAGTTGTATTTTCCTTAACCTTGTATATATTTCTTAATAGTTTTTTAAAGGTAAAGGGGTATCACACAACTTGTCCATGTTGGCATCTGCCTAACTTCTACCAAGTGAAAGACAAAATTTGAGAAAAAAGATCAGAAGTAGATTGATGCAAAGCCTTTGACACCAACAAATTACATCCCTGCTGGGAAAAAAAAAAAAAAGTTTAAACCAGTCCACGCTGGTTTGCAATCTGCTCTGCTGGCTGGTTTTAAAGGGGTTTGGGGCACTTTTTGGCTAATGAGTCTGGGAGACAAGCTAGGCAGCCAACTAAAGCTGCTAAAAGAGTTTTTTTATTCATTATTTTGTTCATTGCATTTTATTTGCATTTAACATTGGGTTTTTCTAACAACCTACCAAGAACAGACTTGAAAAGACTGACCCACCGGTTCAGTTCAGTTCCACCAATCACTTTGCTATATTTTCACAATTGATTGCATCATAAGTGCATCACTTAGATGAATAGGTGCAAAGATAGTCTTAGGGTACATTTACACGACAACGATGTATTAAAAACGGAAAAGATTTTCCTTTGCATTTTTCACATACAGATGACACCATCAAAATGATCCCCGTTCACACGGATCCGCAAAAATGACTAAAAACGCTGTATTATGCATGCCAGGCCAGTAGATGGCGATGTCACTTTGTGAAGAAACACTACACACCTATAGACTGAACACATAATAGGCATAAACATCACCGTTTTAACAAATTAACGTGTTTGTAGTTTACACAGAGATGATAATGGTATCCTTTTCAAAAACTTGCACTTTGAAACCTGTTGTCGTATAAATGAATGGCCAAAATGCACAAGTTTTCCATTTTTAGTTGAGAACGGTGTCATGTAAACAGCCCCTTAAAAAAGTCAGTGACCTTGATAGCTTTGTTTTATGTAGGTACAGTACAATAAGACAGAAAGGCTTTCCTGTTTTTCTTTCATTGCTTTGTCACTAAATACATTGCGTGTTATTTCATGCAGTTTGTCACACAAATATGGCTCCCTTTGATTAAAATAACAGTGCTTGTGACCTTGGTAGAGTTTTTCCTTCACTTTATGTTCTGTCGTCAAGGTTTATGGAGAAAATTAATTGAACTGCAGAGTTCTTTTGTTGGATCCCAAAGCAGTACATCACAAAGGCTAATGACTAAACACAATGAGTCTCATTTTGTGTTTACCAGCTGGATGGTTAAAGCTATTCAATTAAGCCGATTGTGATACTAATACTAATTTAACTTACTCACTCTGTTAGTTGCAGATTAGAGGGTGTGGAAAATGATAAAACTGTCAAAACATGAGATCATTGCATTTTTGCTGCTAAAATATTAAAACATTTTTCAGTTACATCGTTGTTACAGGTTAAACCTGATTGGGTAATATCTGGTTCAACCAAAGGCTGCTAGTTATTATAGACCTACTATTTACTCAACTTTTCTCTGCATAGCCCAACTTAAAGCAGCTCAGTATCTAAATGAGATGTTAAGGCCAGAAGATTTTCTCACTTCAGACAATTGCAGATATGCTTAGGCAGATGAAGTCATCTGCTAAGTTACAGAGGAGAGTGTCAGAAATAATATAAATCATCTCTTTTTTTTGTAGAGCAAGTGAAAATCCAAAGAAATGAGAAGGGGAGAGAGAGAGAGAGAGAGAGAGAGAGAGAGAGAGAGAGAGAGAGAGAGAGAGGTAGAACAGAGAGTGTGAAAGTAACAGCAAGGTGGGAAGACCGAGAAAGGTCCTCCATATAGTCCCTAAGGAGATGTGTCACTGCATGCGGAGAGAGGAAGAGGGGTGAAAATGACACAAATTAGGCTAGAGACAGCATGTATGTCCCCAGTCACGGAAACTATTTCATCCTTCATTTGTGTGCCACTGAGTGTCACTAGAAAGAAAAACAAGGAAAAGAAGACTCAACGAACCGACTCCAGATATGCGATGACAGGATCTATCTATCTATCTATCTATCTATCTATCTATCTATCTATCTATCTATCTATCTATCTATCTATCTATCTATCTATCTATCTATCTATCTATCTGTCTGTCTGTCTGTCTGTCTGTCTGCCTGTCTGTCTGTAAAGGTATTTCCCAAAAAATAATCACAACAAAAGGGAGTTTTAGAGAGGTTTTTTACAAACACCACAGAGCAGAATAAAGGTTACAATGGTGAGGAGAAAAAAAATAGTGATAATCTCATAAAGCAGATATAAAGGTGTTATAATTCATATAAAATATATAATTAAAATATATATATATAATTAATATTTCAAGATATCATGTTAACCCTTAAAAACATACCTCAGGTCTTTAGTGACCCGGGATATCATTCACCCTCCAACCTCATTCAATTTTTAAAGTTAGACATCAACTTTCTTAGTATAGCTCAATCAATTAATTATAAACAATATAACAAGGAACAAATAATTAAATGATAAAATAATGTCTTCACACTCATTTTTGGTAAAAATTGCATAGGGTCACTAACGACCCGAGGTGTGTAACAGTGTAAGCATATTTTTTCTGCACAACAATAATTGAATCTTTGATGACTGAATAAGTGCAATTCACCTTTATTCCACAAGGTGGCAATGTCTGATACACAATGATGAAGTGACGTTTCACTCATAGTTACCACAGGCAGAAAACAAAAGAATAGGAAGAATCATCAGCAAAACTTGAAATGGCTCAGCGATTTACTGCAGAACAACTGACCCCAATCAAATATTAGTGTCACTGTCACTTGATGGTGGATCTGGTGAAGAAGCTGTCAGCGATCAAAATATTGATTTTGAAGATGTTGAAAATGATTTGAGAATATGTTTGAGATGGCGAATATGATCCAGATGCTGAATGTACTGGGAAATGAGCTCTGACGAGGACAGTGATGATGGTATAAAACATCTGCTCAAACTGAACCCTTTTAAGCTCCAAAATTTAACAAAATATGCTTTATTTTATTCTTATGTAATTGTTACTCTAATATCAGGAGAATTTTATATTATCGCGACAGGTAGAGATCCATCCGTGTTAGATATAGATCCGGGTCACTAAAGACCTGAATATGTAATAATGATTGGTGAAACATTCATGCATTTAAGGGTTAATGTCACATGGACAATCTGTTTAGTTCTATTTTGATTCGTTTTCACTCTGCCTGTTTAGTTATCTGTTTCCTGTATTCCCGCCAGTCATTAGCTGTCATATAGTTATTCAGTTCGTTTTGTTCATTGTCTGGTATTTTCATGTTTGTGTGTTGTTATGCACACTGTTTCATCTCCTGTTGTTCATCTCCTGATGGATATCCTTTTTTTTTTTATTTGACACAAATTGCCCTAAATACAAGGAACAGTAAAAGTTAAACAGCTTAGAGAGCGATACAAATCAAAGAGGTAATGTTTCCTAACAAGATAAGAGAGCACTCGTAGCCAAAACAAATTTACATTTGATAAATGATTTTTTTCAGTGTGTGTACAACTTTGAGCTCCTTAATTAGTTTCACTTAACTTGAAGCCTAGGCAAAGCATTTCAGTACACATCCACCACCCAATTATAACTGCCTTTTGTGAAATAAATGTATTTGTGGTCTCAGGTATTGTTGATTTCATGCAGTTTGACTCCATTTCCTGAAGTCTGATACCAGATAAGTCATGGCTTCAGCGCAGTGTTAAATATAAACTAATCTTTCAGCCGTCTTCCCAGGATCAGCGCTCTGTTCTCAGGCTAGAGCTCTTGGCCTCTTCCATAATTTTGTCAATATCCCAGCTCCACAGGAGCCGTCTTTTGGCCGGCAGTTTGGGAGGCTGTAGAAAAGGCTAACGGATGTGGATGATGGGGGGTGGGGGGTGTGTACACAGCTCAGAGGCTTGACAACATCTTCTGAGACTTTACCAACAAGAAGAGCCAGATCAGAGAGCCAAATATGACTGTGTATGCTGCTGCTAGCCTATAGACAAAAGGCAGCACAACCTAGTCTTTATGATGAAGCTGGGTGACAGAGAAAGCCTCCTGGGTAAGCAAGATTGGTGGGACACAAAAATACAACATTCCGTCAGTGTCGGGTGGAAACCTTGTACATCCAAAAACGCTACTTTTCAGGAAGTGGAGAGAAAAAAAAAAAAATCACAGTATTTTTAAAATAATAATTAAACACATTGTTGTCAAAGTTGATATTGTGGCTTTATATATGGTCAGACACTTGCATGTGTCATAATATTATTAACGTTTTACCAAAATCAATCTCAAATGGAGTTACAAGGTTTTTAAAGACAGTACTGGCTATGACTCAATGACTAATGCTAGACTAAAACACTCTTCTCCGCTCTTCAAATATATAAAACATTAGCCTTTATACATACAGTATAGTGTTTCTTGAGTAAAGAAAATGCTGTATTTATTAAAACAACCAGGGTGAGTTTCTCAAAAGCATTGTGAGCTAAGTTTATCGTTTAGACCATTGGTGCCAATGGACTTCACAATCAACTTGGGCTCATGAATGCTTTTGGGAAACGCAGCCCAGTTTATTTACCCTTGCATTGACGCTCCAAAAGTCTTCAGCATTTCATTAAAGATTGAGGTGGGGAATTACAGTGGATTTATGAGCTTTTACCAACTGTTTGAGGATCCAATTATGAGGTTTAGTCACAAGCTCTTTTTAATAGTTTTCATTGGTTAAATAATTGGTTAAATATTTGCAAAACCCACAGATGAAGAAGAAAAACATGATTGGCTCAAATGATCCAATTACAGTCAATAATGTTGGGGATTGATCCACTTGAGCTGCTTGAGCTGAAATGGGTAAACTGAAATGCTTTACTAGTGGGTTAACTAACTCACCCAAACGCATCCTATAATGTACATATAACCGGACCTACTTGACCCACTCCGAGGTCTCTGCCGTGGGAGGTGGGCACACTAACAAGGACACTAAAGACCGCAGCCACTAGCATCAGTCGCTAGCACGCTTCTTGAGGCCATGGGAATGAGGTTTACACGCACTGCTCTTACTGGTCTACGTCTGTTACACTCACCCCATTAAACCTCATGCCCATCCTGGTCACGGCACCAAATGTAACGGTCCTACTTGACCCGCTCCGAGCAGGATTCAAACTGGGGTCTCCGGCGTTGGAGGAGGGCGCGCTAACAAAGACGCTAAAGACCGCAGCCGCTAGCGTCAGTCACTAGTGCGCCTCTTGAGGCCAGGGGAGTGAGGTTTACACGCACAGCTCTTACTGGCCTACGTCCGTTGCATACACATGGGATTAATCAAGTATAAACACAACATACACTTAATTTTATAACTTACAACTGTACAAATGCACAAAATCACACAAATGCCAAAAGTTACCTGCCACTGGGAATGTGTGAGAACACATTGTGAATAAAATCTTTACATAACGCACTAAAAAAAGACAATGAATAATTAAAGTATAAAGAGTTCAAAACATTATATTACAATAGTGTACTCATAATTTTATTTCAGGAGCTTTTTTATTTAATGTTTATTATTACTATTATTTTGCACTTTAATGTCAACTACAATTTTCATTGACTAAAATTAGATCCCATGTTTTGACCTTAGTAAAATTCACTAAACTTAATGAATAAGAAATGGTGACCTAATTTAAATCATAATATTTTTGTCCAAACACAAAAACTATGACTAACACAAGTTTTTCGTTTTGTTTTTACAGTGCGTCCGTTTATGGAGATTGTGGCCCCTTTAACAGTAGAATGCAAGAGTGGAGAGAATATCAGAGTCAGTGACATTCAGAGTGAGTTTGAACGGTGTTAGCTGCCAATGATGGAGGAGAGCTGAAGTTGGTGTTGGAGATGGGCTCTTGTCTGCTAAAACATTATAACTAGTACTTTGTCAAGAAAAGTGGATTGGTGGAAAATGATGGAATGCCACCAAAACGATCAAAGATTTCACTCTCCTGGACAAGCTCGGGGGCTGCCACAGCAGAATGATATAAGTAAATGGAAAGAGATGGGAAGACACATTAAGGAGAGGAATGACAAGCCAGAGTGAATGGGAAGAGCCGAGCAAGTGGTGCAATGCACAGAAAGCCGGGTGATACACAGAGAGATTGCTGCTGAGCAAATGCCATAGTACGTTATACTGTGGTATATTGAGATCACAGAGCGTATGTACCCCAAAAAGGGTTACAACGAGAGTACAGAATAAAGTAGAAAAAAGAGAAATAGAGAAGAAAATTTAATGGAGAGGATGACAGGTAAGTCAAAGATGATGCACTCTAGGAAACTTGTAGAGAAATAGGATGAGGTGAGACTTGGATGTGGGAGAGATGAAAGGCGGCAGGAATCAGGCACTTCTCCTGCTGCTTCTCCTCTTGTATGATATGCCTGTCTACGCAAAGACGAGACAGGACAGTAAAGCAAGATAATGAATCTTGTCAAAGTAAAGCACTTAAATGTTTGTGCTTGTCACAGAGAAATTAGAAAGTTTTGATTGTTTTTCTTGTTTGTTTTGTTTTTTCAACAACAGGATGATTAATGGAACCATAGAAGGGACAAGACAGCTAAAAACAAAATAACAGGAAAAAGGTCTGAGTCATAAAATCAACCAGTACCTGTGTGAATTAGCTACGGACTCACCATCCACAGTCAACACTATGTTCCAGATGCTCAGGCAGATTCTTAGGGAAGCGTTTCATATTCTTAAGTTCTTCGTTTTTTTTTGGTATGCTATAGCAGGCGGACTATAGCATACCTTAGGCCCTGTTTACACCTGGTATTAAGATGCATTTTGATTACACCTGGTATTAAGATGACTCAAGATGTCAGCGCCATTATTTGGACACTGGTGGCTTCACTTACTACAATGATAGAGAGTGAAGGTACGTCGTCCATCTGTTTTTACAGTCTATGATTCTGCCAAGACCAAACATATCAACATCGGTATATCCATTACCATGCCAAACACTCTGAGAGTTGTCATGACAGAAGACTTCAAATTAACACCCTCATGCAAGCTAACTTGAGTAATGAATAACTTATTGCATACCATTGTCAAAAAGCACAAGCTTACACATTTGGGACATTTAATTATTAGAAAACTAATGCACACCCGAGGTGGTAATGCGAGTGGTTATACCTCTGGTGTACATTATTTTTCTAATAATTCAACGGCCCAGAGTCAATTATTCCACTTATACTACGGTTACAACATCTCAAAACATTATTCAGATGTTGTATTTCAAGACATTTGTCAGGTTTTTGTCCTTAAAATGCTCTCGTTTGTAGGACTAATTTCTTACGCATCTCATATCAAGCCTCCGTTGCTAATTCCAAAATGTAATTTTAGAGCTAGTAATGGAGGCTGCAGCCACTGATAGCAGACAAATACGGTTATTAAAGAGAGAGAGAGAAAGAGAAAGCGATTAAGCATGGGTATTAGGTCAGTAGACGAGAGTAGACAGTCTTTTGTGGCTGTTCTAATGCATTCGACCACATAAGCGTTTACACTACAAAAGCAATCCAGTCAAATGCGTTTTCAACTACCTCTGGAAGTGGTCGAAAGTGGACAGGCTCAAAACGTTTTATACCCCGTTTACACCTGTATTTAGTGTCAACGACTTGTGATCAGATCGACCAAAACGCATCTTAAAGGTGGGGTAAGTGCTTTCTGGTAACAGATGTTGATATTTCAAATCACGAAAACAAATACGCCCCTACCCCAAAAGGGTCTCATCCCTATTTTGATAGCTCCGCCCCACATATATGTACGCAACGCAGGCAACGACTATAGCAGAATCTGCTGTGCCAGCTGGCCGAGGCTATGATGCCATCAATAAGTGAAAGCAATGTGTGTTACTATGGTAATCCAGATCGAATGTTCAATGAAAAAGTCATCCCTTACATCCCAAAAACACAAACACAGTTCTCATGAACAACTCGATAGCACGAACACGACAGTCCAACTAATGAATATATTACAATTGTGACAAGATTAGAGGGTTATATCAATCACTAAAAGAGGAACCAAAGGAAACAAACATATATTAGGAGTTTATTATCTTACTTTTTGGACACACTTCGAGCTGACGCTTGAAACAGACAGTGGTTTATAGGATGTGGAAATGAATGGGTCTTTATCATCGCTGAAGTGAACGACGATACAATTGCAAATAGACAAACAAGCGAACATGACACACGAGCATATTCAAGCAAAAGCCAGCATATATTAGTTATGTGAAACAAAACAAAACATCTTGGTTTTGTATGTAACCCTCGTTTCCTGAAGAGGGAACAGAGACGTAACATCAACGACTGACGAATGGAGGTTTCGCCTAGAAGCCTATCATCTTCGAGATCTAGAAAACGCCCAATGGCAGTGGCAATGCCATGGGCATGCGGAATTTGCATAGCGTAACTCCGCCCCACAGCGTGGGTATATAAGGAAGTACGCTGGCAACATCGCATTATGTTTACATGCTGAGGAGCAAAGACTGAACTCCCGGCCGTTCCAGCGGTACGGCCGTTCTCCGTTCCCTCCTCAAGGAACGAGGGTTACATACGTAACCGAGACGTTCCCTTTCGTTCAGTCACTCCGAGTAACGTCAGTGACTGACGAATGGGGGTCCCAATGTAATTACGCCACTCGGCTGTCATCCAGTGCCCTGCGTAAGTGTGAGCTCCCTGTCGTAAGTTAGTACGGACGAAGGACTCCCACTTAACACAGGAATACCAAGGTACACTGGGAAGCATATTCCAGGTGGAAACATGCGCCAAGTGCCTGCTCGTAGGGAGGACTTAAGGATACACATATGACCCGCGAGGGGCTGCATATGGAAGAACTCTGGGGTAACCAGCCGAAGGTGGATTTTTAAACCCCAGGGATGGCAAGGCTTGCCAAAGGAAAGACACCTGCTCAAGGAGGCTTACAGTGGAATACACATGTGGGGGTCGCCCAAAGGGGGAACCATGCACACGGAGGCACCTAACCTGACACGAGGGCACGAGCGAGTTCCAGGCACGCTTCGTCAACCGAAAATGCCTGCAGGTCCCCTACCCTCTTGATGGAAGCCAAAGCGATCAGGAGCGCTGTCTTCATTGACAGGAACTTAAGATCGACTGACCGCAATGGCTCAAAGGGAGCCCTCTGCAGAGCAACTAAAACTACTGCGAGGTCCCAAGAGGGTATGAGGGGAGCGCAAGGAGGATTTAGTCTCCTGGCCCCCCTCAGGAACCTGATGACCAGGTCGTGCTGACTTACCTTCTTGTTCTCCACGAGGTCGTGGTGGGCTGATATAGCGGCCACATAAACCTTCAGGGTGGAAGGAGACAGCCTTCGTTCCAACCCTTCCTGGAGAAACCAGAGCACGGACCCGATCGGGCATTTCCAGGGGTCTTCTTGGCAAGAAGAACACCAGGTGATGAAGAGGTTCCACTTCAACGCATAGGCGTGTCTGGTAGACTCAGCCCTAGCGGAAGTGAATGTAGCCACCACCTGAGGTGGTAGGGTACTCAAACCTGCCACGTCCCATCCAGGAGCCACACGTGGAGGTTCCAAAGATCGGGACGCGGGTGCCAAAGGGTGCCCCGTCTCTGAGAAAGGAGGTCCTTCCTCAGAGGAATCAACCAGGGAGGGGCTGTCACAAGGAGTACGAGTTCAGAGAACCAGGTCCAGCCGGGCCAATACGGGGCGACCAAAAGGACCTGCTCCTTGTCCTCCCTGATCTTGCACAGGACCTGTGCGAGAAGGCTCACTGGGGGAAACGCATACATGTGGAGGCCCCGCAGCCAGCTGTGCGCCTGAGCATCCGTGCCGAGGGAGCCCTCGGTCAGGGAATAAAACAGGCAGCAGTGGGAAGAGTCATGGGAGGCAAACAGATCTACCTGTGCATCGCCGAACTGTTCCCAAATCAGCTGAACCATCTGGGGATGGAGTCTCCATTCCCCAGGAAGTGGCTGAAGCCGTGAGAGCTCGTCAGCTGCACGGTTCAGGACTCCCGGGACATGGATGGCACGAAGCGACCTCAGATGCTTCTGACTCCATAAAACGAGATGGCGGGCGAGTTGAGACATATGGCGGGAACATAGACCACCCTGGTGGTTGATGTACGCTACTGTGGCAGTGTTGTCTGACCGGACTAGCACGTGTTGACCCTTGAGCAACGCTCGGAAGCGGTGCAGGGCGAATCGTACTGCCAGCAACTCGAGGCAATTGACATGCAGGAGGCGCTGGGGTCCTGTCCAGGAGCCCGCGGCAGCATGTCCATTGCACATGGGACCCCAGCCCGTGGTGGAGGCATCTGTTGATACAACAATATGCCTGGAAACTTGTTCTAAGGGAACACCGGCCCGGAGAAAGCTGAGGTTCGACCACGGGGTGAGGGTCTGCAGGCAGGCCCGAGTCACTGGGACCCGGAGCGTGCCCAACTGCCATGCCCATCTCGGGACTTGATCGCGAAGCCAGTGCTGAAGTGGTCCCATATGAAGCAATCCGAGTGGCGTGACTGTGGCTGCAAATGCCATATGCCCCAGGAGCCTCTGAAATAACTTCAGTGGAACCGCACTCTTGCTCTCGATTTGATGGAGGCAAGTCAGCAGTGACTGCGCACGCTCACTCGTAAGCTGCGCGCACATGGCGACCGAGTCGATCTCCATACCAAGAAAAGAGATCCTCTGCCCAGACTGGCTAAGTGCTAGAGCACCAGGTCTCTGTGTTCGCATACCTGCTCTCGAGAGTGACTCAGGATCAGCCAGTCGTCGAGGTAGTTCAGGATGCGAACCCCGTGTTGCCTAAGTGGCACAAGGGCTGCCTCGACAATCTTCGTAAAGACGCGAGGGGACAGAGCTAGCCCGAATGGGAGGACCATGTACTGGTATGCCCACCCCTCGAAAGCAAATCGTAGGAACGGTCTGTGTCGAGGAAGGATGGAGACATGGAAGTAGGCGTCCTTCAGGTCGATCGCTGCAAACCAATCTGCTGGACGAACGCATTCGAAAAGGCGTTTCACTGTCAACATCCTGAACGGAAGCCTGTGAAGGGATCGGTTCAGGACGCGCAGGTCCAGGATCGGTCGTAACCCACCGGTTTTCTTGGGTAAAATGAAGTAAGGGCTGTAGAAGCCGGACTTCATTTCGGCTGGAGGGACGGGCTCGATCGCACCCTTCGCCAGCAGGATAGCGACCTCCGCACGCATGACAGGGGCGTTGGGCCCCACCATGGTGTATCGGACTCCCTGGAAACGGGGAGGAGCCTGAGCGAACTGAATCACATAGCCGAGCCTGATGGTCTTCGCGACCCAGCGGGACAGTCCAGGAAGCTCTAGCCAGGCTCCCAAAAACTGCACCAGTGGGGTCATTCGGACCACAGACGTACCCCAGGTGGGGCAGCGGGGCGGCGTGACCGGCCCAGACATGGGAGGCGTAGCGTTCCGGTGTTGGGGCATGGTCATCAGCCGCATCCTGACAAAGGAGACCAGGGAAGGACGTGCGTTCCACTGGGGTCTGCTCTGAGAGGAGACTGGCATCAGAGAGGGACGAGAGTGGCGTGGCCCGGGGGCGGCGCACACTACCGTGCACGGTCTCTGGGTGCTCAGGGATGGACATGTTAGTTCTTTCTTTAACCACATTAGGGTGCTGCTGACCCGGGGGCCAGCAGCGGAACAAAAGATTCTCCCCCGGCCCTCCACCGGGGGAAGGAGTGGCCCTGCTGCCATCTCCTGGAAAGAACTGCCCATCCCTGAGCTGTCCGCATCAGGAGCGCCGCTTAGCCTGTGTTTC
This sequence comes from Coreius guichenoti, assembly GCA_039654105.1. Classification (NCBI taxonomy): domain Eukaryota; kingdom Metazoa; phylum Chordata; class Actinopteri; order Cypriniformes; family Gobionidae; genus Coreius; species Coreius guichenoti. The sequence continues at coordinate 34,005,251 of CM077184.1, forward strand.
TTCGCGGGCTGGGGCCCAAATGAAGGCTGCTGAGAACTGTTGGGCAAAGCTCTCAACCACTCCGCCGAATAGCCCATCCTGGGATATGGGAGTGTTGAGAAAACGAGTCCGTTCGGCGTCCCGCATATCAGCCAGGTTGAGCCAAAGGTGTCTCTCCTGGACCACTGCTGTGGACATCACCTGACCCAGGGAGCGTGCAGTCACCTGGCCCAGGTCGGTGGCGGCACGCAGCTCATCTCTGAGCCCTGGGTCAGCTCTACCCTCGTGCATGTCCCTGAGGATCCGGGCCTGGTAGGCCTGAAGGATGGCCATGGCATGCAAAGAGGCGGCAGCCTGTCCAGCAGCTCTATAGGACTTCGACACCAAGGTTGATGTGAACCTACAGGCTTTGGAGGAGTGCTTTGGGTTGCCACACCAGGTTGAAGCACTCTGCGGACACAGCTGCATCGCAACAGAGCGTTCAACCGGGGGAACCCCAGTGTACCCTTTGGCCCTTGAGGGCAGAGAAGGTGGAGGAGGCCTCCGAACTGTCGCGGGAAGACAACGGGGACTTCCAGGACCGCGTGAACTCTTCATGCACCTCCGGGAAAAAAGGTATTGGGGGTGTGGCCTGACGGGTGTCAGAGGGCGGCGCCCCCAAAAACCAATCGTCCAACCGTGAGCATTCAGGACGGGGTGGAGGGTTCCACTCCAACCCGAGGCTCGCGGCTGCCCGGGAAAGCATGGCTGTCAACTCCGGGTCCGACTCGGGCAATGCTGGCACACTGGAAGGCGGCAGCAAAGCCAAATCATCATCCTTGGAGGACTCTAGCCCACCTTGCGATGCGGCGATCGACTTCTCCTCGTCCTCTGCTGGACCAAACAAGACACTCGGGACAGCATGAGCCGGCCCCGGTGTCCCAATTTGGACGCACGGCGGGAGCGGTGCGCTAGAGGGGGGTGTGGCCCGAGGCATGAGCGTCGGGGCTTTGTTCCACACCGTCACCCTCAGGTCACCCTGGCCACCAGCCAAAGTGGGGACTCTCGCTCCAGCACGGAGCTCACTGAGTCTCAACCGCAGCACCGAGATGGCCCGCAGTGGGAACATGACTCATCCACAAGCGCTGCCTGAGCGTGCTGAAAGCCCAAGCACGTCAGGCAGTGATTGTGCCCATCAGAGGGCGGCAGAGACCGACCGCACCCACAAGCACACGGGCGAGACATCTTGAAAAAGACGTGCCAAGTGTGAGCTCTTTTAGGAGAGGAAGCTTCACAGCGATGCTGAAGCGCCCAGGGAACGGATACCAGCTGGATGCAGATCACTGCACAGATCAGCAGGCAGGCAGTATGCGATCGCTGGAACGCGCCGTAACACCAACACCGACTGGAAAGCTGCTCGTCTCGAAGAAGCTTGACGATATACTCAGAAGGCTTAAAGAGTGAAGAGATAGATGCTCTTGGCTCCGAAGCAGAAACATAATGCGATGTTGCCAGCGTACTTCCTTATATACCCACGCTGTGGGGCGGAGTTACGCTATGCAAATTCTGCATGCCCATGGCATTGGCACTGCCATTGGGCGTTTTCTAGATCTCAAAGATGATAGGCTTCTAGGCGAAACCCCCATTCGTCAGTCACTGACGTTACTCGGAGTGACTGAACGAAAGGGAACCAATGTTACTCGCCTATCGAGAACAAATAAAGCAACCTCGGCGTCCGATTGCAGGCCTTAGCGCTCCTTGAGTTCTCTCCAGTGCTGGAAAGCTGATACTTCTTGCCTGATCGTAAGCCTTCTTTTGTTCCATAGACATTTTCCACATTTGTTTTTTATCTGCCATCTCTCTATTTCTGTCATCGCTCGGCTAATGTCCGTCCTGTGTGTCGTGTCTTTTGAATAATGACGTGCACTGAGCGCTCTCTTCTCACCATCATTAGTAGACACGCCTCTTACTGCTGATTGGCTACAAGTTTGTTTTGGTACTCGGCCCGAGACACTTTTATAAAGCAGTTTTTAAATAACACTTACCCCACCTTTAATACCATGTGTAAACAGGACCTTAGTGGCATCACCACATTGATGTTGATCTGTATAAATAGCATCTAAATTCACTAGATAGATGGAACCTGGAATTAATGTATTTATTTATTCATTCAATTATTCATTCATTCATTCATTCAAATTCCCACACTCACGTTATTGGTTGAGGTAATCTTCTTGTGCCGGGTTGCTCAAACAAAACAGCAATGTTTTTAAAGTGTCACATTGCCACTGTCTTTACATCATTGGGGGTTTAAACTTACAAAAGGCTTACTTATAGCTGTCTTTTCACATTAAACTGGGAGAGCAAAAAAGTATTTTGAATAAAAAAAACATCTTTAAGTCTTTAAACTTAAAGATCTTTAAATCCTCCAGACAAGGAAAAAAATTGGAAAAAGACCAAAGACCAAAATGCAATTTGGTCCCAGGTACCTTAAACTTCATGTTTAAAATGAAGCAACCCTTGTTCATATTTAATTTTTTTTCTTCTCACTTTTTCAGATTCATGCCACATTGAATACCTGTCAAAAATAATCAAGTAACACCCAGCTGTCAGCTGCATGGACCTTGAGTTTGAGGTTATCTGCAAATTTGTGGATAAGACAGAGTGAGAGAGAAAGAGAGAGCGAGAATCCTAAAGTGTGTCTGAATATTGATGCAAGGTCTTGACAGTTGACTCTGCCTGGAGAGACAAAGAGAAAGAGACAACGACAATAAAGAAACGGGTTGTCATTAAAGCATTCGCATTGATTTCTTTTGATTTTTTTTTTTTTCTCATTAAGTACTTCCTTAATCATCTTGTACTTTCTTTTATCACTCTGATTGGTGTTATATGTTTGATCACATACTGATTGTTAATTATCTTCGAGTGTTAAGATAATGCACTTATTATTAAAGAAGGTACACCACGATCCCCAACGGCAGCTGTTACGAGTGTGAAAAGTGTCTTTCTTACTGCACTTGCAGACCAGCCCACGTAAGCAGATAATTGACACAGTCCTCTCTGGTCGTCCGTGTGATGAAAAGCCTCCCTTGTTCCATGTCCTGCTACAGCTGTCATTTACAGAGCATGTCACCTATTCACTCAGGGAGAGACAAAGCAATTAAAGGCCTGCCTTTGTTTTAAAAGCCTTTACAGTTGACAGCTGTAATCTATCATGTATTAAAATGCAGCTCACCTGCCACTAACTTTAGGTTTCATTATAATTACAGTTCTTAAAGTATTTGCAGAGCAAGGTTACAGAATAACACTGATTGACTGGGGTCAATATTAATTACCAACCGTGTGGTATATGCTTGTTTACTTGTAAAGCTGACCTGTAATCTCAATAAATATCAGCTGGTTGATATTGTGGCTCCACTTTGCGTTCACTACTGCGCAGACTCAGGCTCCAAGTTGCTACTGCGCAGACTCGAGACTCAAGATGTCAGCGCCATTATTTGGACACTGGCGGCTTCACTTACTACAATGATAGAGAGTGAAGGTATGTCGAGATTAAGCACGGGTATTACCTCAGTCTGTGCGTCTCTCAACAGTGTTCTTCACCAGCGTCTCTACTAATAGAGAAACGTACGCTTCTACTCAAGAACAGCACCGTTATTACCTTGCTAGTGAAAAATGTCAGCTTTTTAAGTTCTTCAACTATTTTACTGATAAAATTGTCAAAGCAGTGCTGACAACACATTTCTGTGCGAGTGTGTGTCTGTACTGTATGTGTGTGTCTTTGAGTGGGAGACAGAGCGGGAGAATAAAACATAATTGATAAAACTGATAAAACATAATTTTGTGGCAAAAAACAGAAATAATTTGTTGTTTTTATCCTATTGATTACAATATTTATTTGATTGGTGAGTGTCGTTGTGGGGTTTGGTTCTTTTGCTGTTGTCGGCTGTAAGCACCTTTGAAATAATAACTAAAATCATTTGGCAAAGTGATATGGAATTGTAATGCGGTCAGGACCTGCTGGAACTACTTTATCTGTGCAACACTGATAATCTATTCATCACGGCACCTGTTAATGGGTTGGATATATTAGGCAGCAAGTGAACATTTTGTCCTCAAAGTTGATGTGTTAGAAGCAGGAAAAATGGGCAAGCGTAATGATTTGAGCGATTTTGACAAGGGCCAAATTCTGATGGCTAGACGACTGGGTCAGAGAATCTCCAAAACTGCAGCTCTTGTGGAGTGTTCCCGGTCTGCAGTGGTCAGTATCTATCAAAAGTGCTTCAAGGAGCCGGCGACAGGGTCATGGGCGGCCAAGGCTGGCCCGTATGGTCCGATCAAACAGACGAGCTACTGTAGCTCAAATTGCTCAAGAAGTTAATGCTGGTTCTGATAGAAAGGTCTAACATCTTGATGCCAGATACCACAGCACTCCTTCAGGGGTTCATGCCTCGATGGGTCAGGGCTGTTTTGGCAGCAAAAGGGGGATCAACACAATATAAATGCAGGCATAAAGTTATGCCTGATCGGTGTATATATTATGTTTTTTTTTGTTGTTGTTGTTGTTTTTTTTACCCAAAACACTTGAAAAAGGTACTGCATGTTGAAATCCATTTAATCTCCATTGATATCACTAGAGCTCTGGCTTAGTGAGCTGTTATGAAGTATAGAAGTGACAGAATAAAGAGAGGTGGCAGAGAGAAAGGAGGAGAAAGAGAGAAGAGAGAGAGAGAGAGAGAGAGAGAGAGAGAGAAAGAGAGAGAGAGAGAGAGAGAGAGAGAGAGAGAGAGAGAGAAAGAGAGAGAGAGAGAGAGAGAGAAAGGGAGCGAGAGAGAGGAATGCTTCAGAAGTGCTTCAGCTACTCTTCTCTGAGAGACTGAAGAAAAAGCCTATTTACTTTTCCTCCAAAACTTCAAATATGTTTACATTGCTTGCAACCTCAGAGGTTCACACCAAATCATGTCCTCTCGATGACAACAAAAAGGTTAGGCATGTCTTTGAACCCTAAACATAACTTTTCGTGAAAATAACTTACACTATACTATAAAATGAGCAGTGAAGCAGTTGGCCTTTAATATAAATTATATTAACGGTGAATCTAAGGGTAGGTTTACAGGACAATGATGTATTAAAAACAGAAACGTTTTTCCTTTGCGTTTTCTGTGTACAGACGACAACGTCAAAACGATCCCTGTTTACATGGATCCACGAAAATGACTAAAAACACTGTATGTTGGCGATGTTACTTTTTTAAAGAAAAACTATACGCCTATAGACTGAACACGTAATACGCATGTGCATGACGTTACCATTTTCACTAATTCGCATTTTTGTAGTTTACACAGAGAGGATAACAGTGTTGTTTTCAAAAACTTGCAGTTTGAAACCCATTTTTAAAAGTTTGCGTTTTTAGGCCCCCAAAACGCCGTTGTCGTGTAAATGGACAGCCAAAACGCATAAAAAAAAGTTTTCAGTTTTTAGTTGAAAATGGTGTCATATAAACGGCCCCTAATTCAAGCGCGAGTGTTCTCTCTCTGAGGTTCAGCTGTCTGATCACATCTCCTGCAGCTCTCACACATGGATCAATATCTACCAATGTAACATCTGAGAACATTGATTTGCTGCTTGCTATACTCTGCTTCTCTGATCATCTCTACCACCTCATCATCCAAAGTTTGAAACACACTCTCAGTCAATATATCACATCTGCAGTGGACACTGGTGTGTCATTCTAGTCCAAACATACATTACTGTTCAAAAGTTTGGGATCTGTAAGATTTTTTGAAACACTTAAGTACTTAAGTACTGAATAGTGTAAGGTATCTGCAATGGATAAGTTAAGGTTTAGAGGTTGGTTCAGGGTTAGTACCTAGTTATAACCCATTTAGTGCATTACTACAATAAGTACATTGTATGTTCATGCAAAACAGGACTGTAAAATAAAGTGCTACCATAATAATTTATTATAGATGCATCAATGTGTATCCTGCCATCAAAAGGGGGCAGAAAAACGTTCAATGGAGGGACACAAATCTCTCATATTTCATTAAAAATATCTTCATTTGTATTTTGAAGATGAAAGAAAGTCTTACTGGTTTGGAGAGACAAAAGGATGAGTAATTGATGACAGAATTTTTGGGATGAACTATCCCTTTAAGAAAAATTGACAAGTAGGCCTACCTGGAGAATTTACAATGAATCAATATTGAAACAAACTATGTAATAATCTATAATACAAGCATTTAACAGCACAGTACAGCACAAAAGCTTGAGACATTAGCATATGTCATTCTGGATAATCAGACATCAGAGACATACATTTACTTTCCATTTAAAAGTGTGTTAAAATAACGCAGTACATCAAGAACATTTCTTATTAACTGAGACTACCGATTTTCCCTTCAGGGTAAAATAAAAAGTAGGAAAAGACTTAAGAGATCTCGAAGAAGCAGTTTGTAGTACTATCATTGTTCTTTTTTCCTGAACTGTAAGAGCGACAATGGCACATACGAAGAGAACGATTTTCTGTGCTAACTGAATGTTGACATGACACTAATGAACAGAAGCCATGGTGTGATGTGTCTCTCGGTGGTTAATCATCTGGAAGACATGGATAACTAAAACACAGCAGTTCATCTCCAGCCAATGTATGAAAGAGCTTCAATGGTTCCCGGGTCGGTGTGGACATTTCTTTAGATATACCATTCATGGCTTCTGTGAAACTGCTGCTCCTTGAAACACTCTGTTCAGGGGGAAACCAATGAAGATGAACAGGCAGGCAACAGAGAATTTCTTCAACATTAAGTGAGTTTAATGAATGCAATTACAGTGTAGCAAAAACCAAGAACTTTTACCAGCAAAACTGGTACTTCTAAGTAATGGTTCTAGAATGAAAAAGTTATGAGAAACTTTAACTTTGAGAATCTCCAAAAAGTCTAACATACTGCATTTAAAATGCCATAATACATTTTTGGGGTGAACTCTTCTTTTAAGTGCACAATAGACCCATTAGGAATCAAATAATGGTGCCCTGTGTGGATTCAAGGAAAGTTTCTCTTCATGCCAGTGTTATTAGAACCTCATCCCATTCTCAAGAGACCATAATGACATATGGATTTTAAAAGATAGAGATTCCATCATAGATCCTTTAGTATCCAAAGACTTCAGTACTGTCTTAATAATCATTGACCTGCTGTCTGGTTATATAGCCAAAAAAGTCATTTCCAGAGCTGCAGAACATCATCAAAGGTTCACAATTTGCATCACATATCTGGAAAGCTCTTTGCAAATCAATGTTACTTTCCCTTCTATCTAGCACTGCAATTTATTGGACAAAGAACAAATCAAGATATTGGATGCTACTGGAGATTAAACAGACCAGGTCCTGTTGGATTCTCAATGCAGATGCAGAAGGATGTATTATCTCAGTAGATGAGAGGAACATTCTTCGGTTTTGATGGATGACTTTTTGGATCCTAATTTAATTGCTGACTTCAACTGAGAAAACCCTGATTGTTCAGAACAAGAGGCAGATCTCAACAAAGGAGCAGAAGAGTCAAAAAGTTAACCTTCAAAATCTCACCATCAAAGGTCATTATTACCAGACAACTGATATTTGTCCTTATAACTACCCCAATCGCATTTTGTGTATATAAAGAATCTCAAACTTTGCTGGTCCAATTATTCTGACTCTGTCTGGTTTTTGGTAGCATTATTGAATTTCATTTTGGATTTGTCTGCACTGTTTGATGGATCTATCAGCAGCAAACTCTGCAAATGGATTCTAAACTACAATCTGAATAAGCTTTGCATTTCTGCAGCTTTCTAAATACAGATGCTGACTTAACCCCTTACTGCACATCCCCCATTTTGGCAAGTGGGGCATAAATTACATACCCAAAATATAAAGGTTTCTGCTCATTCTCAAGTCATTCTGAATAGACACATAACCAACATATATTTAGAAAGCCAACACTTGAGAGTTTACAGTTCAATAATTACTCAGACTGTTGTTAATATGAAGATATATAAGCTCAAACATAAAAACAAAAATGAATTTTTTTTTTTTTTAGAATATATATATTTTTTAAATGTACAAAAATATGATTTATCTGAGTTGTAGAAGCTGCAGCCACAAGTCTGCCCATGCTTCATTTCAAATCTGAGGATGTTATCTCTAAAACTATGAATTGTATTAAACATTTTGTAAGACCATGTCAGAGTGAGTTTTTAGAGAAGGCTAATAAGATGCTAATAAAATATTATATTGCCCTGTAAACATCCATTTGCAGTCTATTGTCTAAGGTAAGGCTTATTCATGTTCTATTGTTCTCACTCAATGAACCTTTCACACCTCTGCAAGCAGGGTTTGAAATTAACACCCGCCAACCTGCCAAATGCGGGTAAAAATCAACTGTGGCTGGTAACACTGTCAAATCACTAGCCAATTTGGCAGGTTTCTTATTATGTTTACTCACTTTGCTGGGGAAGTTCGTGTAGGCCAAATCTACGCAGATTTAGTGCAAATAATCAACTTGTGATTCATCATGCAGTGTATTGGCAGAATCTGCGCATATCTGGCTTACTTGAACATACACGTTACTATGCAACAAAATAACGCCGCCCTTGTTCATTTGCATTGAAGCAATAGCGAAGATTAAAAAACACAATAATGTGGCGATACTTGAAAAACAGCACTTCCTCACTGATACAGAGGACTCTGAACATTTGATTAACAGAAAAAACATTGTTATTTTCCAACATCCTACAATTTTAGCAGACCCTGGTTTATCCTGAGACCACAGGTTTGTCTTTGTTCCGCGTGGTCTTTTATGTTCTTTGTATCTTTGTACTGTATTGATCTGTCCACCTATATATATATATACACTAGTCAAAAAGAAAAAAGAAGAAAGAAATAAACCAGATTAAGTATGTCACTTTGTATATATATCTTGTGTATATATATATATACACATATATATATATATATACACATATATATATATACACATATATATATACACTTATATATATATATCTATGACGTACTTAATCTGGTTTATTTATTTTCTTTTTTTTTTCTGGCTAGTAGAAGTTCTAGAAGTTAGTAGAAGTGGCCGGTAATTTAAAAATTTTGTAGCCAAATTGGCCGGTGACTGAAGTTAATTTCAAACCCTGTCTGCCGGTATGAGACTTAATCTTCATTATTTTTTTTTATCATTATTAGCCTTTATTCTGGCATTTTGGCTTGCATATACACCACTTTGATCTCACTATACATTAATCCACCTATTATCTGAAGTTTTTCACAAAAAAATAGTATATTCTTGGGACCTTATGTGAACATATTTCAGTTGTTATACACATAACTCAAAACTTTGGGGTCATAAGATTTTTGTCCAGCAAGGACGCATTCAATTTTGTAATATTTTTTTTTTTAATTTTTATTGTTATTTTTATTTCTTAAGCATGATATTTTTAATTCTTATGCAATCTGTTGTGATTATTTTATGTAAAGCACTTTGAATTACCATTGTGTATGAAATGTGCTATATAAATAAACTTGCCTTGCCTAAATTCATAAAAACTGACAGTAAATACATGAAAAATATATTTTAAATAATTGCTGTTCTTTTGAACTCTATATACATCAAAGACTGTACAAAATGTATGGTTTCTACACAAATGTTTTCAGCACTGATAATAATAATAAGAAATGTTTCTTGAGCAGCAAATCAGCATATTAGAAACATTTCTGATGGATCATGTGACATTGAAGTCTGGACTAATGATGCTGAAAATTCAGCTTTGCCATCACAGGAAAAAATGACAGTGAATTACCATAAATTGATATGATATATCCAACATGCTTTAACCCTTAGAAAAGCCTACACGAGTCAGTCAGGAGAAAAGCCTGCTTACCCAATTCACTCACAGTCTCATTTGTAGGCCTGCTCTTTATTGTAGTCCTTTGAAAACTTTCACTTACACAGCACATATATTTAAAGCTTGGCCTTGAAGAGGAAAAATATATATATTTTTCCTCTTCAAGCCCAAGCTTTAAACCACTGTTGATATCACACATATAGTTTTATTATTTCTGGCCCCCCTCCTGCCAACCTTTTCTTGGCTGATTTGTCAGCTTTTCTTACACTTGCCCCTTACAGGTGTTCGCCTGACCTTTTACATGTTGAGCAATTGGTTGCAATGCCTCCTAGGGAGCTCTCTGCTTTCTTTACATACCCTGCCTTGACTCACTGCACATGCCATTGAAAAATAAAGGCCTGGATATACTCACAGCGAAGTTCTTTTTCGTTCTTTGCTTAGGGATAAAAAGAAGTTCAAAATATGTGAGCAGTGATATACTGTAAGTGAACATCCTAACACTGCTGAGAGCAACCGTTAGATGAATATGTAAATATGTGCTGCGCTCCTTCCTCTGACTAGCAAAATAAATACACAACAAAAATGAGAAAACAGCAAGTATTTTTTTGATAAGAAAGCATAAGAAAAGCATCTGACCAAAGCAACGTGGGTATGTTTGCAAGCGCTTTGCAATTCGGCACTCTAGTAAAGTCATATCACATTTATTTACATAGCACTTTATACAATAGATTGCTTGAATGCATGAGGCTTTACAGTATTAAACATGAAAAACAGTGTCAGTGTCTCATTTCATCAAAGTTCAACTTAATATAAAGCAGTTCTCCAATGTGTTCGCGTTTTTACCCACGGACGTCTGACCTCGACGGCCTCAACAAAAGAAATAAACCAGAGAGAGTTCCACGTGAAAGAAGGCGGAGCCTCAGCACACACATACCTATTACGTAATCGCCACGGACCAATGGGAGTTCGAAGGTGTTTACCAGCCAGTGCGAACTTTTCAGGAAATTTCGCTTTGACAAGCCGTTTCAAAGTCCTGAAACGAACACAAAACGAACTTCGTTTTTGGCCTGATTTTGACATCATATGAGTTTGTTCTTAGATTTAGCATGAAGTATATCGGGGCCTTAAAGTGACAGTAACCCTTTAAAAAATATGTAAGTGACATTTACGTACTAATTTTGCTCCAAACCTGTATGACTTCATTTCTTCTGCAAAACAAAAAGGGAGAAGTTCTGAAGGATGTTCATGATGCTCACTTCACACAAGAAATCGGATGGGGACCACTGCGTGTCAAGCTCTATAAATAAAAATATGAAAAAGCTTCATAAAATACCTTGTGCCATATATTCCAAGTCTTCTGATAACAGGATAGTATTATGTGAGATACAATCTGAAATTGACAAATTTAGTCATTATTCACTGAAAATCTGTGGTCACCATCTACTTTTATTGTATGAAAAAGAGCAGCTCAGAATTCTTTTGTGTGAAATTGATCACAGAATGTTAATTTTTTGGGTGAACTGTTGCTTTAACCTCCCTGAGTGATGATAAACCATAGGCACTAATACCTTGTCCAAAGCATTTATTCTAAAGTAACATAATTGTCAGTAATATACACCATTAGATGACAAACATGAAAGGTGACAGGACAAAGTAAGAAAGAGGAAAATGAAATAAAGTCTGAACTTTTCTTACTGCAGTAATATACAGTAATATACTGCAGTAATATAGAATTCCTTGTGGGAAGGTGCCTTCAAGGTGATCAAAGGAAGGCATTATTATAGAAGATGAAAATAATAGCAAAAAAAAAGGGGAAAATCTGTTTAGGAGGGCAGCAGTGAAATCCATTTCCTTCAGCGAGTAATCCTTTTTCCCCCTCTGTCTCATAATCAGAGACATATTCTCAGAGAATGAAAAGAATATGGAGTCAGCAGAACATATTGCTCACCTCATATGGTCAAAGCTCAATATATATTCATATCTATTCACTCTTTCTGTGGGCCCCTGGCATGAAAACTCCTCTGCGTGTGTGTGCGTGTTCTATATTCCTATAAGTGAAGTCACTGAAAGTTTAGGCATCAATATCATTCAGTTATATAGAGGGAATGTATCATAAATATAGATGTGGCTGCAGTTTGAGCCTTTTGAATGCGAAGAACACGCTGAGGTGAGAGAAACGTGACGCATCTTCTCAGTGTGGATGTAATGATGATGCAGGTGGCCTCCTCCGTCCCCGTGTCCTCGCTCACCCCCTCTGCTCCCTGCTGTTTGTGGAGTGAGTCAAATGAAAACATATAGTGAATCAATTTTTAAACAAGAGAGAGAAAGTTTGAGATGTGATCTTATTTCTTTAGACTGCACGCTGGCACACAGGAAAGTCCTGTGGGGAATGCGTGCCATTTGAGCGAATGAATTGCCTGAGAGCGACGAAAGGATGTCTGGCACGGAGGTTTAGTCTGAACAGTAGCTATCAGACAATTTAGCGTAATGCAACAGCGCACTGGATGACTGGCAATCTTGGATGTAATCGTAAAGGGAAAAAAAGCACAATATTCCTAAATGGTGGTGATGAACGAATGAGAGGGGAAAGAGCGAGCAGTTTAAGGTATTACAAAACATAGCAATCTCCTTAAAGACTACAATTTAACTCTGCTAGCGGTTATGCAATTACCGGGGAGGGTAATGTAATTGCTAGCCCTGACTATGATGGGTGACGGAAAGACAGAATGACAACAGTAATGATTTCTCAGCACACGAAAATCACAGGCTATCTATCAGACCATCCTGGCCTAGTAAACATTTCTCAAAGCTCTATAGACTAACTCAAGGCTGAGCTCATGGACTCGCGAGGCCCTTAACCCTGTCACAGACCCCTTTTCAGACATAAACTGGCTTAGGGGAGGAAAAACATCATTTGGTATTAGTCAGCTCGTGTCCTATATGTGTCTATTACCCAAAGGGCCCAAGTGATCAGATTCCTATGGAAGTCTTGGGCCGCATAGATTGACACTTCGGAGGCCCCAGCCAGTTCCAGGATCGGTCCCTCATACTGAGATACTGTTAATTAATTTGCCTATTAAAGGTGCGGTATGTAAGAATGACAGCTAGTGGTTGAAATGGGTACTGCAGTCCAAATTCAAAATATTGTTTGCCCCGCCCCCCCCTCCTCAGACTCGACACTCACGTGGGTTGCCAGTTTGAGGACACGCAACAGGAACGAGTGCAACTGACAATGGAATGCAAGGAGACTTACACACTGTAAGTTGATGAGTTGATTTATCCGCGTTTTAATACTCCCGCTCATAGAGATTTTTAGATGGATGCCGAGGCTTTTTAGGTCTGGGTAGAATCTGCGATCTCTGACCCAGTTTGTTTGCTGGCTACCATGGCAGCAATACGCTGTGTTTTCCGCCAACTGGCAACCCGGGGTGTCGAAATACTATTGGGTAAATTGGCAACGTGCGTTATCGCACAGACCAAAACAAAAACAGACATTCCGACACGGAACGCACATTTCAAAGTCGAATATCTGGATGTAGCATTGTTTTTCAGTGAAACGAGTATGTGAACTCAAAAACATCACTTAGTATGATTTATGAGGTATTTTCCTCATGGGGACCAAAGGATTTCGGATATTGCCATCTTTGTGGGGACATTATGTCCTCATAACGTAGGGTTTAGCAGGACCACACACACAGACGGTCATGCACACAAACAAACTATTTTGAGTATTAAAGGCTGTTTCATAGAGATGAACTTTATACTCAGATGAAAAAGGCTCAGATCAATGAAGCCTACAATCAATCAGTGTTTCAAAAATATATACAAAACCTGTCCTACTTGAAAGAAAACAAGTTGACAAAAGGATTGAATCCAATATTTGGTGATAATATAGCACAACAAGCAATTTTTAAAAAGGCAGGAAATCCAAAGGTATCACAGGTTTTTCAACACAGCGTAAAGGTAAGGTAAGAAATAGTAAGAAATATTTAGGCCTACTATTATTTATTTTACATGATAATTAATATAATTAATATATATTTTCTAAATGCTGGACAAACAGTCTGAGTCAAAGTGTCATTGTCATTTTGGATATTATCTATATTATCTAAAAACAAATGCTAAAAATATTAAAACTTTAGAGAGCATGGACTAAAACGAATGATGAATATTAACTATATATATATATACACCGATCTGGCATAATATTAATATTGTGTTGGTTCCCCTTTTGCTGCCAAAACAGCCCTGACCCGTCGAGGCATGGACTCCACTAGACCCCTGAAGGTGTGCTGTGGTATCTGGCACCAAGATGTTAGCAGCAGATCCTTTAAGTCCTGTAAGTTGTGAGGTGGGGCCTCCATGGATCGGACTTGTTTGTTGTCAAGCACATCCCACAGATGCTCGATTGGATTGAGATCTGGGGAATTTGGAGGCCAAGTCAACACCTCAAACTCGTTGTTGTGCTCCTCAAACCATTCCTGAACCGTTTTTGCTTTGTGGCAGGGCGCATTATCCTGCTGAAAGAGGCCACAGCCACCAGGGAATACCATTTTCATGAAAGAGTGTACATGGTCTGCAACAATGCTTAGGTAGGTGGTACGTGTCAAAGTAACATCCACATGGATGGCAGGATCCAAGGATTCCCAGCAGAACATTGCCCAAAGCATCACACTCTCTCCTCCGGCTTGCCTTCTTCCCATAGTGCATCCTGGTGCCATGTGTTCCCCAGGTAAGTGACGTAAACGCACCCGGCATTCCACGTGATGTAAAAGAAAACGTGATTCATCAGACCAGGCCACCTTCTTCCATTACTCCGTGGTCCAGTTCTGATGCTCACGTGCCCACTGTTGGTGCTTTCGGCGATGGACAGGGGTCAGCATGGGCACCCTGACTGGTCTGTGGCTATGCAGCCCTATATGCAACAAACTGCAATGCACTGTGTATTCTGAACCCTTTCTGCATTAACTTCTTAAGCAATTTAAGCTACAGTAGCTCGTCTGTTTGATCGGACCACACGGGCCAGCCTTCACTCCCCACATGCATCAATGAGCCTGTTGCCAGTTCACAACTGTTCCTTCCTTGTCCCACTTTTGATAGATACTGACCACTGCAGACCGGGAACACCCCAAAAGAGCTGCAGTTTTGGAGATGCTCTGACCTAGTCGTCTAGCCATCAAAATTTGGCCCTTGTCAAATTCGCTCAAATCATTACGCTTGCCCATTTTTCCTGCTTCTAACACATCAACTTTGAGGACAAAATGTTCACTTGCTGCCTAATATATCCCACTAATGAAGAGATAATCAGTGTTATTCAGTTCACCTGTCAGTGGTCATAATGTTATGCCTGATCTGTGTATATATATAAATTTCCTTTAAAAAGGAAACTGGATGGGCTAACATATATTTCTGCAATATGAATTTATCATGTTTTATTGGAAGGTATTATCCATTGCTGGGTTGCTGGGTAGAGCTGATAACCACTAACCTATCTTCAAATGGTCCTTCAGTTTAAGAGAAACCATGAATATGTATAAATGAGTGTCTGCTGTGGTACTGAATACTTTAGAGCTGTGACATCAAATCATCTAATATAGGCCTACTGAACTATACAAGGTTGATGGCACAGTCAAAAGAGTGTATACATTTAGCTGATGTGATGGTGCAATCAACGATGGTACATAAAACATCAAATCGGTTTATCACAGGTCCTTCGAGCGTACATAGACGAAAGTATGCGTGTACTCAGAGAACATTCTCCTTCGCCTGCAATGCATATTTCGGATGGATTGGTGACATTAATGATGAACATCCTCAGTACAGAAGAGGTAAGCACTCTGCCTTTTCAATCAGGGAACAAATCAAGACTGCTGGCGCTACATTAACATGAGACCCAGAGAGTTCAATCCAGAAATCCCTCATTGCCTATACAGTACTCCAAAAAGTGAAAGCAGTTTCTACTGTAGTACAAACATTCCCATACCAGTCTATTAGACACAGCTGAGAACTGTATCCCCCTGAGGAGAGTGTAATAAAAAGGTCAGATTCAGTCCCAAAATAAGAAATGCGAAAAATAATGTGAGAGAAATGAAAGGGAATGGAATAATAATGAATTGCTGGGTGTAGTAAATTTCATCAGGGCAGAGTAGAAACCTGTCTCCTAGCAACATGCAGCTCCCCGCGTGTAGCTCTCCTAAGCATCCGTGTGGCTGAACTCACGAGGGCTTAATTAAAACCGAACAAATCAGTCTCAGGTTTATTGTAATTGTAAAGCTAAGAGATCTACCCTTTGACCTTTCATTCCGATCCTGACAATTGTTATTGGTGCAACACAGAATGAAACAAGGCATCGCCTAATTTTTTCCAGCACTTTACTGACCTCAAGAACCATCAAGTCCTGAAGAGAGAACATTATCTGGAACATTGCTGATGGTGTGATTATTTCAAATGACCCTGCACCTGAAACATTAATATTTTGTCTCGTACATTACATATAATTGAACTTAAAATAGACTTTCTTCTATACTAGTTTCTTCTAGTAATATCCTAACTGCAAGCGAACTATTATGCCCTTTTACAAAGTCTTGATTTTGTTTTTGGGGCCTACTAGAATAAGTTGTCATGCTTGAATGTTCAAAAAACACCTTTTAAAAAACAAATATATATATATATACACACACTACCGTTTAAAATTTCAGTATGATTTTTTTTTAAGAATTGAATACTTTTATCCAGCAAGCATACACTAAACAGACCAAAAGTGAATGTAATTTTTTTTTGCTAAATATTTCTATTGGAAATAAATTCTGCTCTTTTAAAGGGGTCATGAACTGGCTATTTTTATTTTTTTATACTGTTCAACTTATGACGTTCGCGTGTTTTTTACATTCAAAAACATCATAATGAATAAGTAATAGGCTATTTTCTACCCTGGTTTTGAGACTAGCTCCTGGAACGCTCGTTTTTTATGGGCGTGCCGCACTGAAGACTTGGAAGTAAACGCCCACTGCTATGATTGGGTAACAGTTTTGCATATTATAATGAGCTTCGGCTCCCACGTCAGTACATGTGGGGAATTGTTTTGAAAACGTGTGGAAAACCGGCAACCGGAATTATGATTCACCCACAGGGCTCGCAATATGTCTTTATCAAACAAACACAATGATTTATCTCTCATCCACCCGCAATTAATTGGAATGTTATTTTTTATTACTTGGCCCGCCCAATCGGTGGATATAACCGCGAACCGTGCATCACTAACCCACACACACACACACACACACGCACAAGCATCTGCAAAACTTGCAGACAATCAGCATGATCAAAACTTCCGCAATTGTATTTTTCCTTCAAATATCAAGTCAAGAGAGTGAACAACGCACATCAAGAAAGTTGTGTTTAGTTAGACACGTACACATAATCAGTAGATATCAAATGATCTGTAACAATGCAATACTATCACATATAAAAAACATTTACTCACATAATGTGTTGCATCATTCCTGTTGGATCCAATAGAGAAGGCACAGCATCGTTTTTTAGTCTCATTCTGTCTGCAAATCCAGTCTCTTGTTTACAAAAGAATCCGCGGTGAAATGAAGCGAACAAACGTGCAAAGTCTTACCCACGTGAGCTGGATCTTCATTAAAAATAAAGTTCAACCATGCATTCCTAATATTGGAATCCGAATGAAGCTTATGTGGCATGTTTATTGCTTGGAAGTTCGATCCGGTTTAGCTCCACGTAGGCCTATGTTATTTATCTATAACATGTCAGGCGCGAGTTGGTGGGCGGGGCTACAGAATTAGGCGTAGTTTCACTGCATTCTGACGTCACAGGGAAGCACATTCACAGATCAATTGTTTGCTGAGCCAGCTGTCAATAAAAGCTTTTCTTTGACTAACAAGGAAGTTTTCAGCTCCGAGACTTACAGGATATTCTTATATTACCATGACCTTTTATATATCAAATGCTCAAGGGAAAGTTGATTTCTCAATTCATGACCCCTTTAAAATTTCGATTCCTCAAAGAATCCTGAAACAAATGTATCACAGTTTTGACAAATAATACTACGCAGAACAACTGTTTTCAACATTGATAATAATGAGAAATGTTTCTTGAGCAGCAAACCAGCATATTAGAATGATTTCTGAAGGATCATGTGACACTTGAGACTGGAGTAATGATGCTGAAAATTCAGCTTTGCCATCACAGGAATAAATTATATTTAAAATATATTAAAATAGAAAACAGCTATTTAAATTGTAATAATATTTCACAATATTACTGTTTTAACTGCATTTTTAATCAAATAAATGCAGCCTTGGTGAGCATAAGAAACTTATTTCAGAAACATTAAAAAAAATTGTAACGACCCCAAAATTTTGAATGGTATATCATATGAAACCATAACAGTAATTGAGGCGCATTAGATATAAAGTAGGTTATGTTACAGCAATAGTAAGTCAGTATGAAATTTTTCATGAAAATACTTGCAGGTTGGTAATAAAAAAAAAAAAAACACTGTACAGAAATTGATTTTATTCCCTTGAGTTTCCCTTCCTCACCTCTACCAGCACTGAGCAACTGCCACTGTGATTACAAACGCACTATAATTTCTCAGAGCACAGACTTCATAACCGCATTACTTTCCAGAGAGACACCCTTGCACAATTATGAACCATCCATTCCTCTGGCTTTAGTTTGTCAGCTTTTTTAATGAAACATTGCTTTCGCTGCCTTCTGGTTGATTAACTGAGATCCCTAATCCCTTTTCCCCACCCCGTTCTGCCACGGCACAAAAACAGCAGCATCTTGCGTGGTCTCATCAATGTCATCTCCCCCTCTCCACTAGAAAGCAGGTCAAAAGGCTTAAGACCAAAGGCAGGGCATTAAGTAATGTTCCTTGACATTTGAGTTGTGTAAATTGAATATGCCTGTCTTTGCCCTTTTCTCGTCCAGACTTCTAAATATAGGATGGAAATGGGACGCCGTCAAACGCATGACAGCAAACTCACAGCATGACCTA
Source organism: Coreius guichenoti (assembly GCA_039654105.1). NCBI lineage: Eukaryota > Metazoa > Chordata > Actinopteri > Cypriniformes > Gobionidae > Coreius > Coreius guichenoti. The sequence continues at coordinate 34,024,122 of CM077184.1, forward strand.
TTCACTATTACTCATCACAATTAGAGAGTCTGCAATTGAGTGAAAAAAAAAAAAATGACATGTATTTAAGCACAAGCACTGTTTGAGCGCATACCAGTGTTTTGGCCCATGCTGACCTTTAAAGTGTTAAATAAGTTATAAAAGAACATCTGCCTGCCAAAACCAAGCACATTGGACTTTAATTGAATTATAAAATCTAATATAACAGGTGTAACTAGTTAGAATCACCAATGCCATAACAAGCCATTTACTGTAAAAGTGCCCTCTATAAAGGAAAAATCAAGTTTAAAACACATGTGCCAAGTTTTTAGAAATGTATATTTTTAAAATGCATGTTGATTATTATATGGTTTTGAAAAGCCTTTATATCATTTTCAAAAAAGTTTAAATATAAGGTATTACAGTATTATTATTCTTTTTTTTTTTTTTTTTTTTTTTCAAATATCATGGATTATTAATTCATAGACATTAGATACCGTTTCAATTTCAATTCAATTTTTTTAAGGATTCACTCCACATGACTTTGATTTGGCGGAAATAAAATATTAAAATGAATTTATAAGCAAATAGCAGTGATACAGTTTTGTTAAAATACTTAAAATAAATAAATAATAATAATAATAATAATGTCAAAATACTTCTAAAGATCAAAATACTTCTTAAAATACTATCTTAAGACTTTTTGTTCATTGATATCAGGACTGTATATCAGACATACACTATATTGTCAAAAGTATTGGGACACCCCTCCAAATCATTGAATTCAGGTATTCCAATCACTTCCATGGCCAAAGGTGTATAAAATCAAGCACCTAGGCATGCAGACGCTTCTACAAACATTTGTGAAAGAATGGGTCGCTCTCAGGAGCTCAGTGAATTCAAGCGTGGTACTGTGATAGGCCACGTAAAATCAAAGAGCAGGGTCAGCGCATGCTGAGGCGCACAATAAGCAGAAGTCACCAACTTTCTGCAGAGTCAATAGCTACAGACCTCCAAACTTCGTGTGGCCTTCAGATTAGCTCAAAAACAGTGCGTAGAGAGCTTCATGGAATGGGTTTCCATGGCTGAGCAGCTGCATCCAAGCCTTGCATCACCAAGTGTAATGCAAAGCATCGGATGCAGTGGTGTAAAGCACGCCGCCACTGGACTCTAGAGCAGTGGAGACATGTTCTCTGGAGTGACGAATCACGCTTCTCTGTCTGGCAATCCAATGGACGAGTCTGGGTTTGGCGGTTGCCAGGAGAACGGTACTTGCCTGACTGCATTGTGCCAAGTGTAAAGTTTGGTGGAGGGGGGGTTATGGTGTGGGGTTGTTTTTTCAGGGGTTGGGCTTGGCCCCTTAGTTCCAGTGAAAGGAACTCTTAATGCTTCAGCATTACAAAACATTTTGGACAATTTCATGCTCCCAACTTTGTGGGAACAGTTTGGGGATGGCCCCTTCCTGTTCCAACATGACTGTGCACCGGTGCACAAAGCAAGGTCCATAAAGACATGGATGAGGGAGTTTGGTGTGGAGGAACTTGACTGGCCTGCACAGAGTCCTGACCTCAACCCGATAGAACACCTTTGGGATGAATTAGAGTTGAGACTGCGAGCCAGGCCTTCTCGTCCAACATCAGTGCCTGACCTCACAAATGCGCTTCTAGAAGAGTGGTCAAAAATTCCCATAAACACACTCCTAATCCTTGTGGAAAGTCTTCCCAGAAGAGTTGAAGCTGTTATAGCTGCAAAGGGTGGGCCAACTCCATATTAAACCCTACGGATTAAGAATGGGATGACATTAAAGTTCATATGCATGTAAAGGCAGGCATCCCAAAACTTTTGGCAATATAGTATATTTGACATTTGAAAAATCACTTTGCAAAAACAAATAAATAAATTTCAGTTAAGTTATTTAATTAAATGCAATATGTTTATTACAGAAGAGGTGTATTCAAGTCATGAATGTGTGCATTTTGAATGCATCACTAATTAAATTAATAAACATGATAACATGCCATCACATCATATTTCTGCAGTGCAGCAGTGAAAGCTTAGGACTGTTTGCCGAACCCAAGTAATCAGTATATATTTTTAATGTAATATGCCAGATAAAATTCTGTCTCAATATAGAAGAAAAGGGCAGGAACATGTTATTAGTGCATGTCAATCATGTCAGTACACTACATGCTCTACAGCTCTGTTGCGTTCCTTAACTGCCATCTCCCTAATAACACCCTACACGAGCCCAGCGCCCTCTCCTTCATATATTCAATTCAATAGCCTTTGTCATTTTTAATAACACACTGAAAGCATCAGTGGCTAATGTGGCCTTCATTGTGAACACTTTCATTAGCTGTTCTCCTCTGGCATCTCCATCCCTCTTAAGCTCCGTAAGATCCGCTGAGGGACTTATCTCAAATCCGGCTCGCCGCGGGATCGTGCCAGGCATTAACGACTTCTCTCCCCTGTCGTAAATCTGCCAGGTCATTTCAATTAACATTTGCTGAGGTGTCCCAGCGCCTCGTTCCCCGCCTAGAGTGGGCAACTCTTATCCCACTCTCTAAAGGTTGCGTTTTCCATGCTTGGCTGTAAGTGCCAGTTTCAGCCTCCATAAAGAGCTGTCTTTTTCTCAAATGCGGCATTCATCAGTCTGCATAAAATGAGTTATGGATGATACGATTAGCACCATGCCCTTGACCAAATTCCTCAGATTTGTTTTCCAAAGTTTGTGCTATTCATTTGCGTTTTTCACAAATCAAGTCATGCGTAAAATGAATGCAAATGTGCATTTGTTGTGGCAATCAATCGTGCTTTAGGGATTTATGGCACCAAAATATTCAGACACGGTCCATTTTAATGGTTTTATACTCTTAATAAAAGAGGTTCATATGGTTGGAATAGGCTATATACTGTACACTCACCGGCCACTTTATTAGGTACACCATGCTAGTATCGGGTTGGACCCCCTTTTGCCTTAATTGCCTTAATTCCTCGTGGCATAGATTCAAAAAGGTGCTGGAAACATTCCTGTGATTTTGGTCCATATTGACATGATAGCATTCACACAGTTGCTGCAGATTTACCGGCTGCACATCCATGATGTGAATCTCCCGTTCCAGCACATCCCAATGGTGCTCTATTAGATAGCGATCCGGTGACTGTGGAGGCCATTTGAGTTTAGTGAACTCATTGTCTTGTCAAACCAATTTGAGATGATTTGAGCTTTATTACATGGTGCGTTATCCTGCTGAAATTAGCCATCAGAAGATGGTACACTGTGGTCATAAAATGGATGTACATGGTCAGCAACAATATTCAGGTAGGCTGTGGCGTTTAAACGATGCTCAATTGGTAAGGGGCCCAAAGTGTGCCAAGAAAATATCCCTCACACCATTACACCACCAGCCTGAACCATTGATACAAGGCAGGATGGAGGCCATGCTGTTTCTTCAAGGTTTGACGTAGTGTGCATTCAGAGATGCTCTTCTGCAGACCTCGGTTGTAACGACTGGTTATTTGAGTTACTGTTGCCTTTCTATCAGCTCAAACCAGTCTGGCCATTCTCCTCTGACATCAACAAGGCATTTTTCGTCCACATAACTGCCGCTCACTGGATATTTTGCCTATTTTGAACCATTCTCTGTAAGCCTTGTGCCAGGTTGTGCATGAAAATCCCAGTAGATCAGCAGTTTCTGACTCAGACCAGCCCATCTGGCACTAACAACCATGTCACGTTCAAAGTCACTTAAATCACCTTTCTTCATTCTGATGCTCAGTTTAAACTTCAGCAGATCATCTTGACCATGTTTACATGCCTAAATGCCTTTTCAGTGCAGTTTCTGCCATGTATTGATCAGGCCTACCTATTATAGTGGTGGTAAAAGAAAAAAATAATCAAATTTCAAAAGGTTCTTGGACTGGCCTGAATTGTGAAAACTTCAAACTACAATGAATACTAATATTAATCATATTAAAAAGTGGTTTTATTTTCATGTGTATGCATCTGTTGGTATAGCCTATTTATGATGACAATAAAAGCAAGAGTGGCCACTGAACTTTATGCTGAGCAGATTCACTTTAAGCTCTTCACTCTTTAAGCAGCTATATGGAGCTTAATTATTGCATTTTCTTTGCCAATTGTGTGGGACTGCATGGCCTGCATCCTAGATAAACATCATCTGTTTTCTGTATGCATCTAAGACAGAAAAAAAGGAAATAAAATATAAGTCAAACAGTCAAGAGGGTCATTGATGCAAAAATAACTTACAACCAATGCACTGCAACTGTTACCATGATAACCATTTGCTTTGTAAGAAGAATGTACAACCTTGGTTTACTGAGTAATCCTTGTTTTTTTATGTATTTCAGGTTTTAAAAGGCTAACATTTAATTAACAGCAAACTAAATGTTGCAGAGCTCAGTTTAGGAAGATAAACCTGCAACACAAGTAGGCTGTATTGATTGTTTAAGATTTATGACTAATTCAGTCAGATCAATAGAGATTCTTGCCGTCGAGGTCAAATGAAAAGTGCAGTGCAGGTATCTAATGCAATTGAATGAACTTACATGAAACATCCCTTTCAACGGAAGAAAGAAACTGACGGTGGGTACAGAAGTCCTGAGGAACAGGACAGCCTTCAGTCACTGTGACAAACACACTGACGGGTTCCTACAAAACAGCCTGTCAATCAGTCCATTAGGCCATGCTGTTATAATTGCACGGCCTGGCGAGCTAGCTTCTTCTCTGCTTTTTGATATCTCACAGAGGCAATACAATTAAACAGCAAAATCTAATAAGGCCCAAGTTTTCATACTGCGTGTCATGTAGACAGGAAGCAATCAATGCTCACTACCAACACAGACTGCAGTTTACAATGCCACAGTTCATATTTATAATGACACAGGCAATTACGAGTCGTGTAGTACAGAAGGGGAAGAATAAAAAAAAAAAAAAACGATTTACAGGGTATATGGCAACTGCAATTTCCCAGTACATTTTTAACAGGAGAGAGGTGGCAAAATGGAGATCTGCTTTGTTGTGCACATACTGCGGTTTTTAACCTATCAGAAGCTATCGAAAAGCAATTCGCCTTTATATGGTCTAAGAGCAACATGGAGAAGAACAATACTTACCATTGCTGATTTTCTTGAACTCTGTGACATATTATATAGAAATCAATGGCATTTGATTTTGTTCACACTGAATACAATATTTAAATAAATTTTTTGAAAAAAGCATTTAAAGATGCTTTTTTTGTAGTAGTTGTAGCTGACAAAAATAACCCTTATTTTAACCTTTCCAGTCAAATTTAGCACTACAAACACCAATGATAGCTTTACCTTGTCAATGCTGGCAATTTACCATGGTATAAACTGGGTAATCCATGGCTAGCTGTGCATTAAATGATTTGAACGCAAATTGTGTTGTGTCGGGTGGTTCTTTGCCTCCACGTCGTGCATTAAAATTGTTTAATGCACAGCTAGCCATGGATTATTCCTTACATATTGACTGTTTACACATTCATACAACAAAATATTCTAGGGGCCATGAAAGTTTTGTGAATATGATGAAAAATGCTGGCGCTGACTGGCAACTTAAAAATGAAATGCTGGCGGGGTAACAGTTAAGATCCTCTTTGCAAAAACTGCATGACACAAAAAAAGAAATGTCCATATAAATGCTCAGGATTGACCACACTTTCCTAATGGTTCCTTGGTTTCAATAAATGGTCATGGTATACATAATTAATAAGCGTTTTATATCTAAAAGCAGTAAATTACAAATCTGTTCGAGAGTTTTTTGTCTTTCCAAAGGCCTATTAGAAAGCAAAACAAACAAAATAGACCTATTAAACTGGTTCTGCAATTTGTCTCAGGCAAGCGCATACACAGACATTCCTCTAGGCCAAATATTTTCATGCTTATTATGTTCATTGCAATATCAGAGTGTGCCTACAATCATTGTAAGCTTTAGACACCATGTACCATTGAAAATTCATTCCTTTATTCCTTGTCCAGCCTAAAGCAAACAGAAGAGAAATGACAGGTGACTTACCCATCCAACATCAAGCCAATCCTGTGCAAAGTTATTGCTACATACCACAGTTAGGTCAGCCTCAGGGCTGTGTAATCCAAGGCAATGCTTTAATTAAACACAGGTTTATAGGCTGTTTACACTGGCAGTGAAGGGGGTGGATAAGCATATGCTTCTCTGACAGGCAGCCGGTGGGAAACTAGATTAGATAAGATGTTACATGAACAAGATTAAATTAGAGTGGAAGACAAAATCCCACAGACCGCAGGTACCTTCACGGCTCATAGCACATGCCATGAGCCATGGAGGTGTCATGGAAAATGCACGTTCTAGTTATCCTGTTTTGTCCTTGTCTTGTGAGCTATGCACACTTACGGTCGTGCAAAAGCATCTTGTTAAACAAGGGGAGACTGAGAAGTGGAGGGGTGGGCCTTGTTTACTGCCACAAACTATTTTAAATGTGCAGGCCCTTGTCTGAAGTAAAAGGAATAACACACCCAAAAATGAAAATTCTGTCATAATAGGATGTCATTCCAGATCTGTGACTTAGGCCGTTTGTCCACCAAAGCGTTTCTTCACGTGGCTGGCTGGTGTATCCAATTGTTTTCAACGGGAGCGCCGCTTTTTTTAGAACGCCATGAACGTAACGAGGCGCTAAACAAGTATTTCATGCTCAATCGCTGAGCGCTCAGCGTTTTTTACCGGTCGCTGAGAGTTAAAGAATGTTCAGAACGCAGCACTCATCACTGTCACTTTACCCAGCCGACCAATCACAGTGGAGGAGGGGCGGGGCAAATACAACACCGACCAACCGCCACATTCTGCTTGTACAACGTCAACAGATGACAACAAGCATAATAACGGAACAAAATAATTTAAAACGAGCCAGAGCAAATACTTTACATGGTATTGACATTTTTATATAGAATCAATACAGAAACAAGCTATCTGTGAAATGAGATTCTAGTAACACTTCCACGGATATTCCGTATCATAGCAACCAAAGAGTCTCAACTGAAAAAAACGCTGCGCTGCCAAAACGCTCTCAAGCATTCACAGCTAGCCGTTTTCAGCAGAGCACCTAGCGTTTTCAGCTGGTTAAAAACGCTTTGGTGGACATGCGGCCTTAGGGTGTGCTCACACTTGTAGTTTGGTTCGCTTGGTTCGGACCAAAAAAAAAAGATCGGTCTCGGTCTGCTTCCAAACTAACTCTGGTGTGGTTTGAATAATATATGAAAGCAACACGGACCAAATACATGTAAACTAACCAAAAACAGGAAGATATACCCTAAAAAGGACAAAATGTTTAAGCATACCTGTTTTTTCTCGTCATAGTCGCGATGTTGCCCATCACAGTTCGGTACAGGCATCAGAACCGCGTCTCCTCGCAGCAGATCTTCGTTTATGTGTGTGACGGAGGGATTCCTGCCACTGTTTTGACTCCTTTACACATTTTATAAGCTCTTCACAAGTTCTCAACTGGTCAAAATACCATCATATGTAGGCTACGCGCATACAACGAGCGCATTTAGCCCAGCACATAGCTGGATGCTGAATGTTTTGGATGTTTGACCAAACAAACCATGCGAACCAAACTACAAATTTGAACGCACCCTTAGTCCTGGTCCACTTAGCGTTCACATTGGTATTTTAACACCGAACCTAAAGGCATAGGGATATGTTCACAACTTGATTGGTTGGCTTTTATTACGTATATTTCGCGGCGGAACTTACCGAACATCCGAAACAATGTTGTGTGCTGGGGTAAATGCGCTCGCTGTATGTGCCTAGCCTACATATCATGGTATGTTGACCAGCTGAGAACTCATAAAGAGCTTATAAAATGTGTAAAGGAGTCAAACAGCACAGCAACAGGAATCCCTCCGTCACACACACAAAAAGAAAATCTGCTGTGAGGAGATGCGGTTCTGATGCCTGTACCTGTGATGGGCAACATCGCGACTATGACGAGAAATAACAGGTATGCTTGAGTATTCTGTCCTTTTTAGGGTCACATCTTGTGACATGTCCCAGTTTTTGTTTGTTTGCATGTATTTGGTCCGTGTTGTGTTCATATTTCATTCGATCCACACCAGAGTTCGTTTGGAAGCGGGCCGAGACCCATCTTTTCAGCGGTCTCAGTCCACTTGTTTGGTGCGCACCAGGGTTCGGATGGCAGCTTTCACACTTATTCAAATAAACCGCACTAACAGAGCAATCGCACCAGAGTTAGTTTCAATCGCACCAAACATGCCAAGTGTGAACACACCCTTAGAATACATTCACACTGTCAGTTTTTTGGAATGACAACCGCATTTACATACAGCCGTATGGATCTCGAAATGTCCCGTTCACACAGCAACTTACAGTATAGCATCTCGAATATCTCTGTATAGCATCTCTGTCTGTATGAACGTGCAACAGGAGACAAGCCCATATTTTCTTATCAATAACCATAGCGACAGTGCCCAATATAATATCAAAGATGGCGATGTCCATAGAACTGAAAAGTCTTATCATTTTTGACACGACAAGAGTCCAATCGAGCTGCTAGTTCATCCGTATATTTTTATATTTTATATTTTATATTTTATATTTGAATGGACAGCGGAGCATTTGAGTCGTGCGGTCGTGTGGTTGTGAGTCCTTAAAATGTGAGTTTGGTTATAGAATCACTAGCTTCCAGTAACAGCCATCTGCGCGTTCACGAGAAAGTTGAGTTCCAGTGGAAGAGTGACCTCTGACATGACACATGGTGTAGGATGTAGGAGTAGCGTAAGCTTAGGTGAGAGTAGACGCCTCTTGCGGTTCAAACAAATAGGGCTGGGCAACAAACTCAAGCTCCTTCGACATTTCTCTTTAAAAATTCTCGTTTTAGACTTCTAATTCGTGACCAGTGTTTTGTTTTGTTCTATCCTCTGCGCTTCCGCGTTCGTCAATACGTCATACTTCAGGTCAGAGTTCACTCTTCTGCCTGAACTAGACTCCCGTATGGCCGTTACCAGAAGCTAGTGATTATAGTTTATAAAGGTATAATTACGGACATTTTTCTTACAAAAACGCATTGCTTCGCTTCAGAAGGCCTTTATTAACCCTGTGGAGCTGTATGGATTACTTTTATGATGGATGGGTGGGCTTCAAAAAAAATGGTACCACTCACTCCCATTATATAGCTTGGAAGAACCAGGATATTTTTAATATAACCCTGATTGTGTTTGGCTGAAAGAAGAATGTCATATACACCTAGGATGGTTTGAGGGTAAGTAAATTATGGGATCATTTTCATTTTTGGGTGAACTAACCTTTTAAGATAAAACGGGAGAATAAATAATAACAAAAATTATGCACACGCACGCAAAAACATACTTTTGGAACAACATGAGGGTAAGTAAATGATGACCAAACTTTCCTTTGGGTGCAATACTCCTTTAAATGTGAGTTCACTGTATAGTGCTTGGCAGTAAAGTGAGATCCAGATCAAAGAGCAGAGGGTCTGGAAGAAAGTCTCAGATGAGTGTCTAATTCTTGACACCCTAGAACCCAACCACAGAGGGCTAGCTGTAGTTCACTTCCAGTTGTTGTTGGCTACACTGGAGGGGTGAGGGTGCACTGACTTCCTGCAGGGAAGGGAGGGAAGAAGCTCTTATAGAATTGCATGTGCTGAAAGCATTTAGAGTTGTGGCAGTGAACTGGGCAGGTTATTCATCATGGACTGTAAACCTCCCTCTGCAGTACAGTTCACTGTTTTCATTGAGCTTTGACAGCGCTACAGCTGCATTTGCTAGCACACATACACGCTCTGCATGTTGTTAAAGGGTTTCTTGAGCGTATTAGCATCATAGGAATGATTATAAGCAGGGGCTAACAGCATACATGGTGTTTGAGTTGGGCAAAGTGTGGTTGTTTGTTTTCTAGATTGAACGCCCATGCACGACTTCACTGAGACAAACACAAGGGCGTTTGAAATAGTGTTTACGTCTTAAATTAATTTGCATGTTCATGTTCATACACCATGATAGCGCTGTAATCTATTTAACTTGGTAAGAGAATTTGGTTTTGTGCTTTTATATGCCTGAAATTCAGCAATTCAAATGCTCAGAATTGCTTTTTAATGGCTTTCTAATTTAGCAAAGCAAACAACAATCAAGACGACACCCATCTGGCCTCTAGAGCATCTCCAAAATAATTGAGAGACTATTTCAAACGGCACTGAGTTTTGTTCTAAAAGTATTCCGATAATGTTTATCATCTGGGACAGGAATCGCAAAGAATTCAGCGGGTCACGTTCTGATTCCTCTTAATAATTACAGTTCCTTGACGATTCTATTATACTTTTTTATACTTGTGAAGAATACATATATAAAATATAAATGCAATTGCACTACTTAATGATGAGCTAATTGTTATAATAGATACAATTAAAACATTTCTTGCAAAATGTGTTTACACAGATGTTTTAATGACTTTTAATGACTGTAAATACCTAATAGCCTAAATGGTCTTAACTATATATTAAACAATACACTAAAACAAATGTGGTCAAATATTTCAATTTATTTTATAAAATACTACTGGCAAAATGAATAATGAGTATCTTTAACTAGTAAGAACAGTAAAAGCAGACTCAAGAGTTCGTTCAGGAATTCTATGCAAGTTTGAGAAACAAACGTTCAACATCATTTTTTTTTTTTTTTTAAAGGACCGGGCCCTGTGGGTAAAAAAGAAATAATAGTCCAATATACATGTCATACTTCATTACGAAACTGTCTCATACACACTGGATTTAATTTACTGGCCAATTTGGTTTCGATGAGCGCCCAACCGAAGAAACAGACTGTCATGACAAGTGCATTCAATTCCCCACTATAGGCTTAACCATCACCTAGGGGAGTTTCATAGTGAAAACTTTAGAAATAGCACTTCTACAAAAGAATGGTTGTGATGTCTCTGCAGGGGCACCCAAAATAACCCTGGAAGGTATAAGCATTTTTCTGAACCTTGGACTAAACAAGCACAAGGCCATCTTACTGATATTAATGAAAAACATCAGCCCTTGGCTGAGTCGCCTCTTTTCCACTGGTCAGAGTCCCTGCATTAAACTTCCCCTTTTCCCTTCGTCTGGAGAGTTATTCCGTCCGTGACTGAGTCAGCGGGTCTACCATCTCCATTCACTGCCAGCTATATATTTTCTTCAGTCTTACAATGATTCACATGTTCTCACAAATACACACAGATGGGCAGATACAGATGCTCTTACTCATGACAGGGTAATATATTTTCTCGTTCGCCTTCACACGTCCACTTGAACATACGCATCCAATCACACACTTGTCTTGACTTCTCTTTTCTTAGTCTCTTTCTTAGTGTGGGAAGATCCAGGACATTGCACAGCTTGATTAAAGCTTTGGGGAAGAAGACGACAATGTAATTACATGGATTGATTACACAGGGGGAATTGGAACACAATGGGCGTACATCACAGACAGTGAGTGTGTGTGTGTGTGTGTGTGTGTGTGTGTGTGTGTGTGTGTGTGTGTGTGTGTGTGTGTGTGTGTGTGTGTGTGTGTGTGAGTTCGTATATGTGAGAGGGAGAGAAACACTTGCAATTACGCTGCTAAATGTTGCAAGCACCCCATGTGAGAAAGGGAACGCAACTGAGCAAGGAGAGGTAAGCCAACTAATGCAATAGTTCAAGGAAGAGCTCAGATAATACTGAGTACAACAGGAAGTAGAGATGCAAAATAAAAGAAAACTTAAACAGCCAAAGTAAGTGAACTGCAAACGAGGAGAAAGAAAAAGGTGTCAGAACCTTTCTTTCAGTTCTGTGAAAATACTCTATTTTAAGCTGCTTTTAGTTCTGAAATAAAAAAGAAATGTGGAACAATGTCAATACTATAGTCAATACTACCCTGATCCTCAGGGATTCAATGGCATTTGCAAAACAACTAACACTTGACAACACAACATTATCATAAATTACCACAACATCAACCATCAAGTGTGGACACAACAGAATAAACAGAAGAAAAAAAAAAACATGCAAATCATTCATAAGTGAAGTGCACTGGACCACTAGGGGTTTCCAATTTAATTGGGTTTCCAAGGGAAAAACAAACAGAAACCGAGATGAACAAATGTCTGTTTAACTTCTTTGCATAAGCAATGATTTTATTTGATTTCTTATAATGGAATAATGTATCGCCAATGTATTTGTAATTCACACAAACTTATTTTGTTTTAATGTCCAATCAAATATTAGGACAAGTATGTGTATGTGAACAGGGACTTCCATAGAAAAAAAATAATAATTATTTGAACAGAATCCAAATGAAGGGCAGATTTGTTTTTCTCTTGGGAAACCAACCCATTCCTCATGTAATCATAGAGTTTGGTTCCTCTGCCCCTAGTGGTTTCAGAAATGTATGACTAAAAACAACCAAAGACATGAGTGATAAACATGTTTTGACAAAAAACATGGGGGGGGGGGGGTTGTTATGACTTAGCCATCTAGAGAACAGAAATTCAAGCAAATTGGGAGACATTATGAAAACTAATAATGTCAAGTAATGGCACACACAGTATGGCACCTTTTGTGAACTCAACATACTGTATTAACACCAATTTGCTTCAAGACACTACTAAGTTTACAAAGAGGTAGACAGTGGTGGAGACTGTGAGGAGGGCTTAAAATGAGTACAACATTTATGTCCATTTACATCTTGAAATTTAGGTTTAGGCTGAAAGAAAGGAATGCAAATTGAAACATTTACTTCTACTTTTGAATACCTACATTTCTATTTTCCTAAACATGCTCAAAACATTTCCGATATTATTCATAAGCATAAGTCCTAATGTAATGATTTAGTTTGAGCCGATTCTACTTATTACTTATTCTACTGATTACTGACCAAAATTTATATTCTTTGATAGCAAAGTGCTGGCCAGATACTTTGTTGTGCGTTCAAACAATAAGAACTTTCTAATTACTTGTTCGATTGACTAAGAGAACCGTGCAAATTGTGCTCTATTCATAAATCATTTATGATTACATTATTGTGTAGGTAGTGAAAAATTGTGGCAGTACAAGTCATTTAAAAAGGAAAAATCAGGCATAGGCACACATACAAGCACACACTTGTCCTGTCTTGGCTCACTGGCTACCAGACGTGGTGGGGGTCAATCAGACACCATATAATGTATATGAACAGTCCTAAATAGACTCTCTGACCCTTGTGGGTGTCCAGGTGACTTCATTACTCCAAGCCTCTTTGTCGTTGTCTCCTTTCAACATTGAAACTGTGAGGCCAGGGACCCAAATTATCCAGAACATTCAGAGCCAGTGGTCCAGAACCCAGATGAGATCAGTCTCAATGAGAGGTGTGTTGTCACTTTCTCCTAGTTCTTAAAGGTGGACTTACATACCATTGAGGTACACGGTATCATTTTGTCGGTGAGGTTTGAGGAAGGTTAGAACTCATTGTGGCAAGGGGGGCGTGGGTCAGCGAGGTCGGCAACGAGTCATTTAGCACCAGGTTCTCCACAAACTTGCGGTGCAATAAGGGGGAGAGGAGCAATGCTCTTTCGGCCGCCCCCACCCGGTTCCAATCTCGAGCGGCTCTCCTTGCCAACCTCGCTGAACCACGCCCCCCTCGCCACACTCATATATTTGCTTTTTTGCTGTTGGGCTTCAAGCATATGTTTGCGTACTAGGGGCATGACTCATTTAATCCATCCCTCATGGCCTTCTTTGTGACATGGAGACCCAGAGGCAGCCACCAAAACATCAACTCGAAACGGGTGAAGCCGCTGGAAGCCTGAGGCACCTCTGACATTGAAGAGAATGTACTGGATTGTGATGTCCCAATCACATCCATCATCTAACACCACCCGATGCAGTATCCTCTTAAGGAATTGGTTATACCGTAGTGTCTGTAAGTATCTCTTTGGGGATGTCAACCAGACTGCACAACATGAACAGCTCTTTGGTATCATTTTTAGAATTGGCCCTATGGAGAAGTATGGCTTCCAGATTTCAAATGGTGTAATCCATCAGAACCTAAGATGTATTTATAGCCCCAAAGTACTATATCCATGTCGATGCGTTTAAAGGGCACTTTAATTACTGGCAGTGCCACTGTGGGCTGGGGAGGGGGGTTTTTTTAGGAATCACTTAAAAAAACTACTGTACTGGCAGCTCTCACACCACTGACAGAACTGTTTAACCTCACCAAATCTGGCCTATATTCACTCCCTGATTTTCTTTATGCTCTGATTCTCATCTTCCACAAGGCTTAATGCTGCATCCTTCCAAAAAAGGACAAAAAGGCAAGCTGGCTGGTGATAATCACAGTACTCTTGAGCTCCTGCTTTAGTGCACTCTGGTAAGTTCTCTAGTGCAGTCTTGGAGCAGTCCCAACACTACACACTACACATTTTGGATGTCTCCCTTGTCTGACTCACTTATCTGACCAGGTGTTGGAGTATCTATTAGTATATACTGTAGTTGCAAAGTTACTTATAGTCAACAGAATGTTCAAAAGGGAACATCAAAATAAAGTGTTACAGGACCAAGGTTGGGAACCAATGCTTAGTTTAGGGGTTCTCAGAGATCCACTGTCCTGCAGAGTTTAGCACCAATCCTAATCAAACACACCCAAACAAGCTAATCAATGTCTTCAGGATTACTAGAAAGTTACAGACAGGTGAGCATGATTAGGCTTGGAGCAGGTGAGCAGTTGTGGCTTAATGGTTAGAGAGTTGGACTTCTAACCTGTAGGTTGCGGGTTCGAGTCTCAGTACCAGCAGGAAATGTAGGAGGGGAGTGAATGAACAGCTCTCTCTTCCACTCTCATTACCCACAACCCACAACAGAGGTGCCCTTGAGCAAGCAAAAAAATGCCTGCCCACTGCTCCAGGTGTGTGTTCAATACTCACTGCTGGATCACTTGGATGGGTGAAATGCAGAGCACAAATTCTGAGTATGCGACATGTCACGTCAAATTGATGGCCAGAGTTGGGAACCCCTGCTCTAGAGTCAAATTTCTGCACATTACTGTACTTCATCAACAATTGTGAAGTACTATAAGTTCTTTGTTGATTATAGTACAGTGTGATTTCGGACGTAGCAAGTGTGTGCCTCTAGAGACCAATGTTACGAAGTAATCTAGCATCATTCCACAACTTTAGCTGTATCCTAGAACTAGCTTGTATCAAAATTTAGATCTGTTAGAAAGGTCAGAAACTACTTCCCAGGAGGAAATTGCAGGCTATTTCATCAGTGTATATGAAAATGAGACCACTCAGGTTTAGTGAAGCGAGTCTTCATATATATATTCTGAATGGGCCAATAGGTGAATTGAAAAATGGTGGGTAATGGTATGTGTATGTGCACATTTTGATGTATTAGTCCAGGGGTGTCCAATCCTGCTTCTGGAGGGCTAACATTCATGCTGAGTTTAGCTTTAACTTGCCGCCAACACACTTGCCCGTCTTTTAGTAATCCTTGTAAGTTCTTGATTAGCTGGTTCAGATGTGTTTAACTGGGGTTGCAGCTAAACTCTGCAGGTAGGTGGCCCTCAAGAAGCATGACTGGACATTCCTGTATTAGTCAAAAGGCGGTCATTTGATAAATGTACTGTTTTCCTTTTTAAAGAAGTAATTTCACAGTGAACACGTTTCTCTTTATTGTGCCTGTGTTGTAGTGGCTTTGTGTCACATTAACAGAAAATCTTTTAGACTTCAATATGTATGTAACTATACAAGAGTATTTGGAAACGAATATCCAACTGCTAATTATTCAGTGGCTGTAAAGCTGAGATGAGTATATGCTTCAAAGCAGGCCAGAAATGACTGAACAGACAGAAACAGCCTGTTAATGTTGAAAGACATTAAAATTTACAACACACTGGATCTTGGTGAGGCAGCAAAAAAAAGCTGCTCTAAACTCTGAGTTTGAGCCAGTTGCTCGACTGAATCCATAAATCCACAACGAACATGAAAATGGGTCAGTGCATCGACTTTGAGTTATCACCTCAGTTTCTCTATCAATCTCTACGGTAAAATCTGAGACAGACACGCTCTGCCACACTGTCTCCTCGTTTGTGCAGCCCATCTGTGCAAATAGTCTTTATCATTGTTAATAATCCCATATCCGGCTACCACCTAGAGACTGTCCGGCTTATCGGCAGTCAGACAGACCTGCCAGCTCCTCAAGTACTTCTGTGTTCTCCTGTTGTCCCTGCTTGCTGACGTTATCAGCCACAGCGAGTGATGAGAGCAGTTCTCCTTCCACTATCAGATGCACATCTTTCACCTCATGGCTTCTAAATGACTACAACAGTGTCACACACTCATATAAGCTCACACCATGGGATGTGCACAAAGCTAAATACCTAACTGAGAAAGTTAAAGGTATGAATAATGGCACACACACACATATACACATGGTTCTTTAGCCATTGCAGCAGGTACAGAAGCATACAGTTGATCACTTTGTTGCACATGTACTGTCTTTCCAGACACATAAATGCACTTCCAGACTTCCCATTCTTGATTGTCCTCTCTGCGTTATCCAGCCTGTTAACCTTCCACCCTCATAAACCCTGGAAGTCTTGAAACTCACCTTTTTCAAAGCATGTCACCGGGCGCACCTGCTCTAGGCTATATGAGAGACTCCCTCTCTCTATTAAACAGACTTTCACACACATTCCAGCTGTCTAAAGAAATCCTGCGAGACAATGGAAAGGTCAGGGTTGTCAGTTAATAAAATATACATTTCCCCTTGCAGTGTTGTGCATTCTGGCTTCCTGCTCCCCACAGTAATTGCGATTCTAGTAGCAGTCAGCAATACTCTCCCCGTCTCGCAACTCCTGGAGGAATGTTGAGAGGAAACGGCTAACAAAATGGCCCTCCGCATCCCGCCTGTTATCTCGCTGGCAAAAAGCCTGTTTTTTGCTGTTGTGAGGGCTTTGAAGCAGGTGGCGTATTGTGGGGTGTTGTACTGTGCGGGACATGGTGTGGACAGATCTGCCACACACATTCTGTGATAGTCTACAGCTCCTGCTATGAATGTGTTATCATGCCAGCCCATCACTGCAGTTTCCTCTCACCTAAAGAGCCATGTGAGTTGGGTCTGAGCATGGAATATAGACAGAAAAAGAGGGAAAGGAAATCTCTGACACGTCATTGGCACTTCATTTACTTTCAGAATGTCTTCAAGATCTTGAAAGCAACAGTATCTCATAGGTGTGTTTTATGTCTTTCTTAATGTCGTAATGCCTTGGCTTCTTCTAGACCAAATTAGCCTCATTTTGATCTTGCACTAATTATGTGGCATCAAAGTAGAAATTACTAATTTACAGACACTGTTAAACATAATATGACTGGAAAAAATGTCAAGGGAAAAAAATTAATTATGGCACAAAAAAATATTTGAAGGATTAAATATTTCTCACACTAAAACAGGCGCCCACGCCAAGGCATACGTCCAACATAGCAAAATCAGACAGGTAGAATTTCAGTTGGACTCAAGCGTTTACATGTTAAAAAAAAAAAAAAGACATATTTAGGCCGACTTATATCAAACTTTTAAAGTGGTGACTTTGTTACTATTGGAAAAAAAAAAAAAAAACTAAAATAAAAACTGACTGACTAAAAATTATAGTAAGAACCAGATGTGTTTAACATAATATGAGTGAAAAATGTCTTAAAGAAAAATCATTATTTAAAGTGCCCCATTATGGTTTTTTTCGAATATTCACTTTCATGCAGTGTGTAATATAGTTGTTCGTGAATGTAAACGTTCTGCAAAGTTGTAAAGTCGAAAGTGCAAGATAAATAAAGTTACTGTCTCCCAAAAGAAAGAATCGACTCTGAACCACCTTAACGAGTCGTTTTTTGTTCGAATCTCACTGTGTGACAGTTCTAAGTCACTAGAAATTATATTTGCATAATGCCCGCCAATGTTGTACATTGTCCGCCCGCCAACAACTTAACCAGCAATCAAACGTCATTTTACTGACTGCTTCTCAAATCTCGGAGTTCAACGCGGGATTCGCCAAACGCTTGCTCTTGAAAGATGGGTCAGTACTCAGTTTATTTGGACCAGCGTGTAAGTATTATTAATTATTGAAGTATATATTTTCTACCGGGTGTTCAAAATATGTAGTTTTGTGTTTTATATTGTGTAAGTTTCCGGCTAACTTACGTTATTACTGTCTTACTGAAATAGTTCTGCTAAGCAGCTGTGGGACACTATTACCTAAAACTGTGTCTATTAATGCAGATTGTCTGTCGTTCTTACTACTTTGAGTAAAGATAAACGATGGAGCAAGATTTGTTTTGCAAACTTTAATGTTACATCAGTCATTCACGTTAGTTCTGGGTTAACGTATGCGCTGTTATTGATACAATTAATACAGTTCTCGCACGTGCACCACAATAAATTAGAAATATGGGTTTGTTGATGGACATACTCTTGTTAATGCTGATGGTGAGGAAATACAGCTGCAACATCTCATAATGTACCTCAAAATGAGTAGTGTATCACTGAAAAACGTCCTGCTCCAGTCATCCTTGCGTTGGAGGTTCGGGTTGAATAACTAGTTCTTCCAATGTTTCATCATCGGAATCGCACTCGAATTGATATGGTAAATAGTAAACTGTCTTTACAGTGTGTACAATCGCTGAGCTTTAGGAAGCCTCCGCACGGCTCCGGTAATGGGCGTTTGTTTCCGACGTGCGCTGTAAGCGGTAGACCAATCACAACAGACTGGGCCATCTGACCAATCAGAGCAGAGCAGCTTGCGGAAAGGAGGGATTTAGAGACTGAATCATCCATCGAGTCGTTTGAGAATCATTGAACAATGTGGTGATGTGCAATGTATATTATGAGAAAATGAAAGTGTTTTTTGACCTTTGATGCATGTAAACCTGTTGTAGGAGACCTCCAAAACAAAATCGGGAGCCTTTAAAATAGCATAATAGGGGCACTTTAAAGGAACACTCCACTTTTTTTGAAAATAGGCTCATTTTCCAACTCCCCTATAGAGTTAAACAGTTGAGTTTTACCGTTTTCAAATCCATTCAGCCGATCTCCGGATCTGGCGGTAGAACTTTTAGCATAGCTTAGCATAGATCATTGAATCTGATTAGACCGTTAGCATCTCGCTCAAAAATGACCAAAGACTTTCGATATTTTTCCTATTTAAAACTTGACTTTTCTGTAGTTACGTTGTGTACTAAGACCAACGGAAAATGAAAAGTTGCGATTTTCTAGACCGATATGGATAGGAACTATACTCTCATTCCTGCGTAATAATCAAGGAACTTTGCTGCCGTACCATGGGTGCAGCAGGCACAATGATATTACGCAGTGCCTGAAAATAGTCCCCAGCATGCTCCATGCAAGCAGGTTGTCACGTTGGTTATGTTGACGGAAGTTAGCCTATTTTCAGGCGTTGCATAATATCATTGCGCCTGCTGCGCTAAATAGGTCTTATCTAATGTTTTGCTAAATTAGCTGCTTGAGGGACAAGAATCTGTAGCTTCAAATGTAAATCAGAATATTGACTTGTCATTCAAATCAATTCAAAATAAGAACATTTCTCAAACTCAAAAATGGCTGTATTCCAGTTTAGCTTTAGTCACATTATCTGCTCTGCCCACTTGTATTCTGCACCCCACAGGGTACAACATGGTGACATACTAATTACTTTCCTTTGTGAGGCAATGTGTGTTACTAATACCTAATTTTTACATTTTCAATTGCACGTGCAGCCAGAACTGTTCTTCCTCTCTTTAACAACCCAGCAGATATTTAATAATGAAGCTCACATTATGCCATAGCCAGCATGTATAACATTTTTTTTTTTGTTGTTGTTCAAATTAGGAAGTACATTCTGGAAAATCAGACTATAGAGATAATTAACATTAATAGGCATGTAAAAGAATGGAGGGGGTACAGTAATGCTAAATGTCTAATAACCTTTAATAGCTTCCCAATTGCCTCTAATGTTTGATGAATAGACAATACATTTTTCTACTAGTGCAGGCTTAATAAAAGGCAAGGGCTTTTTGTGTTTCCTTGCCTTTGTAAGGTGTATAACTAAAACTGAATCACGTGTTCTAACCATTATGAATACAAGTATCCATTATAAGCAATTATCATTCATTAAACACTTTGGTGTTCTGTATTTTGACACCCACATGATCCAAGAAAACGGTGTCACAATTTCTCTCTCAAAAAGACACCAAGATTGATACATGGCTTAAATGGACTGTTCACCCAAAAATAAAATTCTGTCATAATTTTCTCACCTTCATATTTCTCCATATAGTTTTTATCTTCAGTGAATCACATTAGGAGAAGTTTAGCTCAGAGCTCAGTTCCAAAAAGAAGCAATCATATATGAAGTCATATGTTTTCCCCCCTCACTATTTTTATTGAAGAACATGCAGAATCATAATCTTGAATGTAATGTAATCTCAAATTGAGTTTCTATAAAAAGTTTGACAAGCAGTGTTATCATAATTATAGCAAAAATACCCATTTCATCCAGGAAACATCTTATCTAATATAGGGGGCCTTCAAATAATTGAGTTGGACAACTCAGATATAAGATATAAATAAGAAAAAGGAGTAGAAACAGCACACAAACTTCTTTGGTTCATTTGTGTAGTGTGACGCAATGAGTGCAAACATGAGTAAGTTATGGCTACAAAGGCAGAAGGTAAGATTTTCAATGAAACACGACTTATACAGTGGTGGCCAAAATTATTAGAACACTTGGCATCTGGGAGTCGTCTTATTGGGCCTGGATTTATTTTCCAAGAGGACAATGACCCAAAACATTCTTCTAACTATTGCTGGAGCTACCTGCAACAGAAGGAATCTGCTGGAACATTGAAAATGATGGACTGGCCCCCTCAAAGTCCGGACCTCAACCCCATCGAGCACATTTGGGGCGAGTTTGAAAATAAATTGGACATATCTATTTTACATTCAAAGCCTTTGGCTTCAGTTGCAGAAGGCATGGGATAACATTAGTGTTGAAGTTCTCACTATTAACACTATGCCAGAGAGATGTGCTGCTGTAATTGCTGCAAAAGGTGGACATACCAAATATTAAAGTTGAAAGTGGATAAAAACAGTATGATTCACTTCATATGATATTTGAATATTTTCAGATCTGTCAGGTGTTCTAATAATTTTGGCCACCACTGTATATCAGTCTGTTCCTTACACAAAGCTATCGTATGGCTTTGGAAGTGCTAGCCAGAACACACTGCAGTACTGCAATACTCTCCTGTCTGTTCTTCTCATGAAAAGCCTGACAAGACTGCAAATTATCCATAAGTGCTGACTTACAACAGCAGCACAGCATACATTACATCGGTTTTATACACTAAATCGCTTATTTGGCTTCCCATACATTTTAGACTTGATCTGAAATGTTTATGGTGTGCCCTCAATGTGCTTACACATAAATGCATATCCAATATGCTTATGAAACACATTCCCTGTACTTGTAGTCTTCACTGGCTTGTTACTTTTCAAGGATATGAATGTAGATTTAATAGGGATGAACAGACCTCCTATCTCAGTCTGTCGATATCTGTAAAAGACTCTTCAGCATTACATTAATTGTCTTCCATTACTCATCTTAGAAACTGTTCAATGTAATACTTGTTTACTCATGTATGTTGCATGTGCACTACCTATTTTATCTCTATTACAATACTTGTCCATTCATACTTAATTCTCTATTTTTATCCATCCATCCATCCAAATATACAGTACATGCTTTTTTTCTATTTACAATGATTAATGTGTGAAGCAATTTGTATTGCAAAATTTGCACTGAAGGAACTGTTTAAAGCAAAGTTTGAATTGAGGTATAATCCACTGGGAAATGAGGCCAGTAGTTTGATTGTTCGGGCCGACATAGATTGTTAACAAGGTAAAAGAACCATGTGTAAGAGACCATAAGCCTGAAAACAGCCAACGATTAAAGGGTTTATTTTGATCACTTGGCTTGTCATCTTCCATTAGAGTTGCTTGCCAAGTTCTTTGGTTGGTTTAATTTTTATTTGGCTGCGAGAGGCAGAAACCAAGATCATTCATGTCAGTTCAAGTCGACAGAAGTTCAGTTGAACTTCCAAAGGCACAATGGATTTAGACTTTTAAATGGGCAGATGAAGTCAGAATCTGAATGGTGTTTATTGGCCAAGCAATATTCATATGCTCCAATTTGACTGGCTTCCAAGATCTGAACTAGATTTGCATTTTCTGAAGGAAACGCCAGTGCAGTCACTTATTGGCTCAGGCGTGCTTAGGTTTATGGCTTTGATTTAGCAAAAATTAAATAAGAGTTTGATAACAGACTGAATGGATAGCACTAGAGGCCTACACACACACAAGACATAACTTCAGTGTAAAAATGTTTTAGATGGTTAAATGAATGCAAGAAAACAGATGCAAATACGTGCAAGAAAGAAGAAATATCAAATATCAGCGGTGTTCAACAATGATTCTCAGAAATCACATTCATTTTCTCAATTTGAATTTCAGAAAATTCTTCAATAAAGAGTTCAAAGCCATGAACCAGACCGACCAGCTCTGAGATGAATGAGAATGCAGTAAGACAGATTCAAGTAGGCGCTTCATGGGAGCGGAGAGTGGCTGCTGACCTATTTCATCATGATTAATTTGCCATAATTCTTAGATTGGTGAATCTTTCTATTCCAGATTCATGGTAGTTCTTCACCTGCAATCTGGCTATTAAAGGTACAGTAAGCGATTTCTGAGAAACGCTGTTGAAAATGGATTGGACCACTTGTAGCCAATCAGCAGTAGGGGGCGTGTTCACTCATGATGGGGCAGGAGAGAGAGTGAGCAAGAGGGAGATTTAAAGAAAGACTGTAGAAAGACAGATGGCTGAGAGACATTACAAAAGAGAAAAGCTCAGAGGAATATCACTGGAAAAAGAAGGGCTATGATTAGGCAAGAGATTAGGGCCCGCATTAATATTAGAAAAGCTTTCTAGCACAGGAGAGACCTAAGAGGAAAGGCCTGCATGTTGACGGGTGAACCGGTAATATTTGATGTAAAGGGTGGAATAATATTTACGTTGTCATTTGCGGTATGGGAGCGGGTTGGGAATCGATAGGCCTGGGCGGAATGCGGGTCCAATTCGGTACCCACTGGCAGCTACTTTTAAATGGTCCCATGCTTATGTGTGTTCATGCTCTGTAGTCTGAAGACCTTCAAAGGTTTCTAATTACAAAGCGATTTGTGGCGCTGCAACTGAAGTGATTGACAGCTTCAGTCATTAAGGGAGCTCTCTTTGCTCGCTTTCTGTATATAATCTATTCGCAATGTGAATAAAAGTTTTCATTTTCATGCTGCTAAGAGGAACAACGGCCACATATACGTTTCAGGAGAAACAACCGCATTTAAATGCATTAGTGAATCCATTAAAATATCCCAGATATTATATGACAGTAAAGGCTCATATTTGGCTATATGTTCTTTTAATTTATATAGAGACCTCTAAGCGCCTGTTTACACAATGGATGCATATTTTTTTCTGTTAACTATTACCATGTTGGGCTGCGTGTCTATTTTTCATAAATGCATCAGCTCAGAAAACCTAATGTTGGTTTGATTGCTTGTGTTATACGGTCTTTATGTCAAACGGGTTGGGTTGGGTTGAGTACGGAATTAAATTAGTGCTGCTGTCGGATAATGGTTCGGGTGTTCTGGTAAAGGTCCTAAAAGTCTCTGATGTCCCCAGAGTGTGTATGTGTGTGTATCATGTTGAGTTACAACAAGTAGAATGCAACAGGACGTTTCTGAATAGTTAGTTGATGAATTTATGTAGCTGATGTAGAGTTAACTATCTTCAAGTCATTGATTAGCCTATTCTGTCTTGATAATCTATAAATTGCTTGTGTGGGAACTGTTGTAAGATGCCTACTGAGCCAGAGAATATATGCTGCATGAAGATAGAACAGGTATAGTTTAATTACGGTTATAACTTATGTTGTCATCTTGCTTTTATGACATGCTATTGCATTTGTGTTACGTACTGTGTTGCAATAAATGTGAAAAGACGGATGCGACAGCTTGAGCAGACTCCCAAATTCGCTCTACAACAGCAACTCTTCCTCTTCTCTAAAGCAGCCCAACAAGGCCTCACCCTCTTTGTTGAGTGTTCCCGGGGGCAGGGTTTATGTAAATCTTAGGGTTAGTGATGTCACTAACCCGGGAAGAAGGTCGTTGTAGTCCCTACCAGCCGTTTGTAGTCCTTATAAAACAATTTCTTTAAAAGAAAATATCTCCCTTTCCTTTGAACTTTGAGCGTCGTAACTTTGCAGATGTTGTTTATGCTCAAACAGCAACATTACACACTAACTAAAGTTTAAAAAAGTGAAATCATAAATCAACCACCCCTTTAAGTACAGCAGTTGTGGGTTTACCAGACAGGACCTGTGCAGGACTCTGTGCCGAGGTTGTGTTGTTTCAGCTCCATACGTGAGTAACATTGGTTTTGAGTGTGTGCTGCTGGCGACTATCAGCAAACTCTTGCTTGTATATACTGTATGTTCTTTATTTTTGTTCGTTCATCATCTTTGCTTTATTTTGCTTCGCTTCTGCTGTGATAGAGACATCCACTCTTGCATTGCATGTTCGTGCATTTTGGGGGTGGAGCAATGAAGGGAGGGGTGTGTTTGTTTGGTTTGATTTCAAATATCAACAGTTCAACAATGATTCTCAGAAATCGCTTACGCACATTTAAGCAGCAGTATTAATATACAAAGTAGTTTTAAAGTGGTTTGACGCGCTTGCTTGTCAGAGGAGATTAGTTGTTCTGTGATTGCTAACTGTCTTTAGTATTGCTTTTTGACAACATAAGACTTTATCTGCTTTATCTGTTCTGAGCTGGAAGAAACGTCAAGAAGGTTTGCTTCAAATAATCCAAAAAATATATATCAGAAGGAAGATTTCCATTTGTATTACATGTTATTTGACATTGTACATGATGGGACAATTCGAGGACACATTGTGAGTTGCAGTACTAAAAGAAAACCTCAAATCCTCCTGCCAGCCATTTACACACAATATCATCTGGGCTGAAAGAGAAAGGGACAGTGGGACAGACCACCATGCTTGCTGGTTAGCTGAAGGCAAGAGGAAGGATCAATAACTGGTGTGCTGTAAAACTCTCTCTTTGAGAGGACAGAACCAAAACGGTTTATTTTAACTAGGCCTACTTGTTTCTTTCCTGGCAGGTGTTCCTTTTGCAGTGTGTCTCTAGTGCAGGGGTTTCATAGTGCACAGTGGTAGTTGGCCTTTTCACTGGGTTCTGAATAACTTCCTCTAACCGTATTCTTTTTTCTTTCTTTCTTTTTAAATTGCTGGGCTTTTCTTCTTTCCTTTCAATATCCCACTTCCTTAACCTGTTTGTACTTTTTACATCACTGTTCCTCAGACTGTACTCTGAAGTCCCCATCTCTCCTCCGCCTTTTTTCCCATCAGTGTCGCTTATCAGTCGTCAGGCAGTAAGTAAAAAAAAATTCTTGTTCATTAAAACCCAGGCATCAGCGGCAGGTCTAAGAGGAAAACTCTGACTATAAGCCATTAAATGCCACCCTCTGAGGAGCCAGTACAGAACAAGTGCCTCTCTGAAAGAATAGCATAAAAGTGAATGAATATAAAGGGGGCAAGAAATGAAGAGAGAGAGAGAGAGAGAGAGAGAGAGAGAGAGAGAGAGAGAGAGAGAGAGAGAGAGAGAGAGAGAGAGAGAGAGAGAGAGAGAGAGAGCGCGAGAGCGAGAGCGAGAGCGAGAGAGAGGAAAAGTGGGCTTATTATGACTCTGGCCTTGGCTATACACTGTCTGTGCTGCAAAAACGTATCATCTTAATCAGTATTTTTGTCTTTTTTTCCAGTAAAAATCTTTACTAGGGATGTGCGCCATGACTACGTTTATTAACATTTAAATGGAATTTTGACCTCCAGAAAAGTTAAAAACCAGTCTGTATATGCAATCCACTTAAAATAGTCTACTTAATCTATAAATCAAACCGTCACATCCCATAAGAGTGCTGCTGAAAAATAGGTCAAACATCTTGCATTGCATGTCATTACGCATTAAACATAAGCATTCACTTAAACAAAATGGTTTAAAATCCTCATGCGGACAAAAATATATATCAGAGATTTAGTAAATCAAGGTGAACAATTGATTATATAGTTTATTTAAAATTAGGAAACAAATTAGTGAAACATGCTGACATATAAGTAAGTCGTGGGAACAAATTGTTAATTCGTTACCATAGTATATTAGGGGTGTACGTCACGGAGAACCGTCACGGTTCAGTGCATACAATCAGAAGATGAATACAGTCAGGCGATCCACACTCCGATCCATAAGGGGGCGTGTGCGGTAATGCAACGCTGTTTGCTAACCACCACAACAGGAAAAAGATCGGAAGAAGAAAAGCACAATGTTTTGTTTGAGTGTACACTTTCGCATGATGTCTTACTCTTATATGACCATAAATGACGGAGTATTTTAAGTTGTTTCCGCTGTTATAATGAGACAAAATCATTTGGCATTGTGCCGATTTGTGTCGTGGAAGACTGACTTCACTCGTTGTCTGCTTGTGGAAAGGTGAAGTAGGCTGTATGAGAACACTCCAGACAGGAGGCTGTTCAATCATTTAGAATGAATGTAAAGTGGGAAGTGTTGGTCAGCTGATTTATCTGAAAGATTGGTGAGATTTCTAACTTGTACAGCCTCTTCTGTATTATCAGCACAAGGAAGACACAGTTGTAATAACATACATTTTATTAACAAAGATAAACAAGAATAACTAACACAACTACTAAATGAATACAATGAATGATAAAGGAATAAAGTGCATAAGATGCATAAAATACATGTGATTGAGTGTGAAGTTGAGTGTGGCTATGGAAGAGTTGCGTTATCTTATGGAAAGATAAACTGTTGTTTCTCTGAAACTAAGGTGAAGAACCTTATTATGCATCAAACAAATAAACGAAAGATTATTTGTTATTAACTAGCATCAGTTATATTACCTCTAATGTAAATTAGAAAATCATATACTGATAATATACAACAATGCCAAGGTCTCTGGAAAGAGGTTTGGTTAAGTGATATTTACGTTCCACGTGGTTGAGTAAGCAGTCCGATGGCGATGACTTCTTCCACTGGTTGTGCTGGGTGACAATGCAGTGGGGAAAAGCTGGAATCCGTTTCAACAGCCTTGAACATGAAGATCTGTGGGATGCTGATCTCCTGGAGCACCAAAGGGTCCTAAAATCTGGAACACGCAGATGAGGCCCTGAAGTAGGTGCAAAAGGTCCTTAATCTGGAACACGCAGACGAAGGAACCTTGAAGTGAAGGTTTGCTCTCCTGAGCTTAACCTTGTTGCAATTTCTCTGTGTCTTCTGCTTTACTGGGCCAGACACTCAGAACTTGGTCAATCCGCTTTGGTCTCTCTGGCATGGAGACTCGGGACGTGCTGTAGTCGTCACTGTCTCGCTGGACTAAAACTCTGAATGTAGTGTTTGTTAATGTCTCTTTCCTCACAGGCTGAAGGCTCAGAACATGGTCTTATCTGTTATTGCCTCACAAGCTGTAGACTCAGATCCTCGGATCTTTTGTTGTCTCTCTGGATGAACCAGAGGCTCAGAATGTTACGGTGTATCTGTTATGTCTCATCCTTGGTGGACAGACTCAGAACTTGGTGAACTGTTTGTCTCTATCGAGGGGAGACTCAGAACAAGGAGTGTCTGTTGAAAGGGTACCTTTATCCCCTTCCCATGAGGAGGAGATTGCAATTTGGCGCTTCTCCATTCCAGTGCTATGATTGGCTGCTGGCATCAGAGGGGGCACACAGTGTGGCCCACCCTTCTTTCCCCTGTGGAACTCATTTGCATACTGTACACAGTTAGAAGTCTTTAAAGTGTCTTTAAAGTTTACCAATGCATTTCTCACTTTCCAAACCACCATCAGAATACCCTTGGCAATATTCTAAACAAATAGACACCAAACATGATGGAAAAACATTGATCTGTCATGTGTTCATTCATTTGTTCATTAACAGCTGAATCTGTGTAAGATGTTGCATTACAAATAGCTGTCACTGTTTTCATCAGTCTTAAGGTTTCCAAACATAGTTATGAATGGATTTGGATGGATCACTGTGGTCTTTCTTTGTTTCACTCACTACTGCTGAGGTCCTGAGGAATTTTTATGGTAGTCACAGACTAGGACATTAGGGATTAGTCTCTAGATGGGTGAAGGGCAGAAACTGCATGTGGACCAATGAGAAGTCCTGTCCTTCCTGGGCTTGGTGTACCAGAGGTCTTCTTCTTGGCCTCTAAGAGGTGTCTGGCTGTTGTCCTAGCATCTTTATCAGTTTGTTTGTGTTAGTCCACCAAGATCCAATCAAAATGTAGCAAACCTTTGTCCACTGTTATCGGCAGAGAGGGGCCCGGCCATAAACTGGGCCCTGAAATGTGCTGTCCACTACAATGCTGTTCTTCATAATACGTTTTTGAAACCATCTTCTATTGTTTCTAAAAGCACTCTTATTTTTGTACTTTAATGAAACCGTGTTATTGTTAGGTGGTGAAAGTTACATGCATATTCATGAATACCAAAAAAAAACGAATTGAGTTTTATTTTTAGGACCTCAGGGTGCTTGAGAATGAGAACATACAGTAAAAATCTCCGTTTTCCTAAATTCCAGTCTTTCTTTTAATTCACTCCAGACATCACGGTGTCCTCCCTCCAACACTTTTTGCATTTCTTTAACCAAATTTCCAAATCATTGCCCAACTCGCATGGTGCCGAACAGCATTGTCAATTTAAGTGCCATGACATTAATTCCAAACTAAGCTATCATCCATTCACACTTTCCAGATCAACTAACAAACGACATCCTGTCTTCTCTTGTGTCTGTATTAAGTGCTGAGGCCACACGTTCTGATAGGTAGTGCCACGTATAGCCATATTTATTGTGACAGTTAAATTACAAGCTTGCAGTGCAGTCATCCTTCACTTTGCACAGCTTCATATCTGGGCTCAGGTTTCACACGAACACACACACACTCTCATGGTGGAGACTTTCCTTGTGATGCAATGCAATGAACTTTCCATGCGAGGCAGTGTTGTGTGAACTGAACTCTATAAAATTCCTTTTCTTAATCAGTTCTGTTTTATAGTAAAAATTATGGAAGCAGTTTCCACCTTAGAGTGGGAAAAATTTAAATTTTATTTTAATTGCATAATTTCATAATATGCAACTTTATATCTTACAAATGCAACTACCGTATTGATCCGAATATAAGATTATGTTTTTTTCTTAGATATACTCTGAAAAAATGGGGTTGTCTTATATTCAGGGTCTAGACTTTTACATGAAAATAATACACCTGCAACAATAGGTGGCGCCAAATACATGTAAAACGAGTGTGCCAGCAGGAAATACGGTGGGCCCTATTTTAGCGATCTAAGTACATGGTCTGAAGCGCATGGCGCAGGTGCACTTAGGGCGTGTTTTGGGCATAACGTGCAATAAACCAATCAGAGTCTCATCTCCCATTCCCTTTAAAAGCCAGTTGCACTTGCACCATGGCAGATTCGCTATTTATATGGTGGAATATAGACACCCTCAACCTGACGAGTCAGTTTAAATACATGTGTGTATTGCCACGATTGATTAAAGAAGTAGCCAATTTCATTCGTCATTACTGCAAGTAGGTAATTCTGATACATGCAATGACTATCCATTATGACATAATAATCTTTAACATTGTAATCCTTTTATTTTTAATATTTAAAAATGTTTGTGTAATAAGCAGTGTACGCTCATTGTGGACCCGCCTATAGGCACATATTACTAACGCGCCCTTTAAATAACACAAAAAATACTGCGGCATTGACATTAGACCAGATTTCAGTTGGTCAATGGCGCAGTCGTTTTCTGTTGCCTCAAAATAACAACGAGCCAACAATGCGCCTGAACACACCTCGTTTTCAGACCAGCACGGCCATGAGCTCACAAATGGGCGCAAATGCATTTGCTATTTAAACAACGTGGCGCAGGACGTGGGGGGTCGTCTCATAATCAGGGTCGTCTTATATTCGGTACAATATGGTATATCTCAATGTGCAACCTAATTTCTAAAAAAAAGCTTTTTTTTCTCATAGCGACTAATTCTTATTAGACTATTTCTTGCAATTGCGACATATTTGTCATGCAATTTTATATCTCATATAAAACCTTGTATCTCATGATGTGCAACTTTGTCTCACAATTGCAACTATTTCTGTCATAGTGTATACTTTTAGTATAATTACAGCTTTTCTCAAGTGTGACTTTAAATCTCACGTTCCTTAATTTTTTTATTTTTTTATTTTCAACTTTAATATTAATATTAATATCTCGCAATTACTTTTTTTGTGTTTTTCTATGCGGAACTAAATAAATTAAAAGATAAAGGAAGATACATTTATTTTTGTGAACATGTCTTAAATTTTAGTCCCACACATAACATGCGAGGGAAAAGAAAATTATTTATATATATATATATATATATATATATATATGTACACTACCAGTCAAAAGTTTGGACGCACTTTCCCATTCTCTTTGATGGGAAAGTGTGTCCAAACTTTTGACTGGTAGTGTATATATACACTCACCTAAAGGATTATTAGGAACACCTGTTCAATTTCTCATTAATGCAATTATCTAATCAACCAATCACATGGCAGTTGCTTCAATGCATTTAGGGGTGTGGTCCTGGTCAAGACAATCTCCTGAACTCCAAACTGAATGTCAGAATGGGAAAGAAAGGTGATTTAAGCAATTTTGAGCGTGGCATGGTTGTTGGTGCCAGACAGGCCGGTCTGAGTATTTCACAATCTGCTCAGTTACTGGGATTTTCACGCACAACCATTTCTAGAGTTTACAAAGAATGGTGTGAAAAGGGAAAAACATCCAGTATGCGGCAGTCCTGTGGGCGAAAATGCCTTGTTGATGCTAGAGGTCAGAGGAGAATGGGCCGACTGATTCAAGCTGATAGAAGAGCAACTTTGACTGAAATAACCACTCGTTACAACCGAGGTATGCAGCAAAGCATTTGTGAAGCCACAACACGCACAACCTTGAGGCGGATGGGCTACAACAGCAGAAGACCCCACCGGGTACCACTCATCTCCACTACAAATAGGAAAAAGAGGCTACAATTTGCACGAGCTCACCAAAATTGGACAGTTGAAGACTGGAAAAATGTTGCCTGGTCTGATGAGTCTCGATTTCTGTTGAGACATTCAGATGGTAGAGTCAGAATTTGGCGTAAACAGAATGAGAACATGGATCCATCATGCCTTGTTACCACTGTGCAGGCTGGTGGTGGTGGTGTAATGGTGTGGGGGATGTTTTCTTGGCACACTTTAGGCCCCTTAGTGCCAATTGGGCATCGTTTAAATGCCACGGCCTACCTGAGCATTGTTTCTGACCATGTCCATCCCTTTATGACCACCATGTACCCATCCTCTGATGGCTACTTCCAGCAGGATAATGCACCATGTCACAAAGCTCGAATCATTTCAAATTGGTTTCTTGAACATGACAATGAGTTCACTGTACTAAAATGGCCCCCACAGTCACCAGATCTCAACCCAATAGAGCATCTTTGGGATGTGGTGGAACGGGAGCTTCGTGCCCTGGATGTGCATCCCACAAATCTCCATCAACTGCAAGATGCTATCCTATCAATATGGGCCAACATTTCTAAAGAATGCTTTCAGCACCTTGTTGAATCAATGCCACGTAGAATTAATGCAGTTCTGAAGGCGAAAGGGGGTCAAACACAGTATTAGTATGGTGTTCCTAATAATCCTTTAGGTGAGTGTAGAATGTACTTTTTTAGCGGTCGCAAAGTAATTATTTATTCAAAAGTAATTACTTCATAAGTACAGTACCTACTAAGATAGTATGCAATTTCGGACGCAGCCTAGATTTTGAACAAAGCTAGGCACATTTGTGGAGCAAACACTATTGAATTATCTTCTGTAAAGTAAAGTTTCAGATTCAGGTTTCAAGTCTCTTATGCTCACAAAGGCTGCACTTATTTGATTAAAAATTTAAGTCTTCTAGTAAAAAGTATTCCATATTAATATATTTTAAAGTGTGATTTATTCCTGCACTCTCAGAAAAAAAAAGGTGCAAAAAGGCGGAAATTAAGGTACCTTTTAATCTTAATTACCCCTTAAAGATACATGTTAATACCTTTCCTTGTGGTTTAGTGTTTAGGATTCGGCGCGCTCACAACCGCGGCCCGGGTTCGATTCCCGGTCAGAGAATACACTTTTATGGGGCAGTTGTGGCCTAATGGTTAGAGCGTCAGACTGGTAACCCGAAGGTTGCGGGTTTGATTCTCAATACCGGTAGGAAGCCACCTAACCCCCAATCGCTCCCCGGGTGCCACAACAAAAATGGCTGTCCACTGCTCAGGATGTGTGTGTCCACAGTTTGCAGTGTGTGTGCTCCTAATGTGCACTGCCTTGGATGGGTTAAATGCAGAGAACAAATTCAGAGTATGGGTTACCATACTTGGCCTTCACATCATGTCAATCCTAATCAAACACACCTGAACAAGCTAATCAAGATCTGCAGGATTACCAGAAATTTATAAGCAGGTGAGCTAAACTCTGTCCTAAATTATACACATACTATCTAAAGTGTGCATATTACTACCTAAATCAGGGATGGGCAACTGGTGGCCCGTGGGCCGGATACGGACTGCAATTTCTTTAAATATGGCCAGCTGAACTGTAATATACTCTGACCAATTTTAATACATTTGCAAAGTGAGTCATGTAAGGATTGTTTTCAGATTAGGATGTTAATTCTAAACCCAACCAGGAGAGGTCGGTAGTTCCTGCCAATAATCATAGTAATTACGGCGTGAGTATACTAGCATTCACATGCTAATGTGAACGTTCACCAAAATGAGCAAAAAGAAAAGAAAAATGGAATGAAAATTGTGTTTTCCAGTCAAGATGGTGAACAGATCTTTTTAACAAGTTCAAGGGGCACCCATGTGTTTGGTTGGTTTGGAAACGAATTCTGTAATGAAAGATTTTAATTTAAATCGCCAGTACGCCACTTCACACAAAGAAATATATGAAACTGGTGATGCCAGAGTTGCTCTATAAGAGTCTTAAGAGATATAAGAGTCTTTTTGATTGTGGAATTGAGGTTGTCTGTTGGGGCTGCTCAAGTATGGAATTGTATGCACTGAATTGTTATATTCTTATATTCAGTTATTGTTAAAAAATAATGTTATTATATTATTTTTATTCATGGTAATATGGTTACAAACAGGGTGGGTTGAGAATGTTCTAGGCTACTAATCAAAAATAGGATTAACAAAATTATAAATGTGTTTGTTTTAAATTTAGAGGCAATGCATTTGAGATTTTTACATTGGTTTGTCAATTGATAATAAAGTTGTAATTTGAATTGGCATAAATGCACAAGTTTTATAGTTAATAAAATCTTTAAAAACGCATTGCACTAATTGTACTACTTGTGATTTGTCTCAAAAAAAAAATTAACAGAACAGTGTAAATTGTTGAATTGAGAGAACTGAAGAATTGAGTCTTATTAGTAATCTGACCCCTTCTTATAAAAGGAGAAAACATGCTGGCCCTCGTCATTATTAATATTGCCCATCCCTGACCTAAATGGTACATATTAGTACTTTTTGAAAGGGTACCGCCCCAGTGATAACTTTTGTACCTTTTTTGTACCTTCAGAAATCATTCTAATATGCTAATCTGGTGCTCAATAAATATTTCTTATTATTATCAATGTTGAAACCAGTTGTGCTGCTTTTTCAGAATTCTGTAAAGAATAGAAAGTTTGAAATGTAAATCTTTTGTAACATCTTTACTGTCACTTTTGATCAATTGAATGCATCATTGCCTTAAACAATAAAAATGTAATATAAAAACGTTAGTATAAAAAAATTAAAAGATAAAGGCAATGAATGTACTGATGTAAAGAGATTTAATAAAAAATCTAAGGTAGAGGTCACTGTGTTGAGGGAGTCACCGAGGCAGGCAATGTAGGGAAGAGCTACTTCAGAAATGTCCCTGTATCAAACTCTTTTTTTTTTTTTTTTTGTTTACTCAGATTTTTTTAATGGTACTGATACCAGCTCCATGGCCTTGTGGACCTCTGGAGACCCAATCATAAATCAACCACCATACCACCATAAAGTGCATCCTCACAGCCACATGAAACAAGATGCTAAATGGCTCTGGGCATTTTGTGCAGAGAAAACAAAAATTAGGCTACATGCTGCAAGAACAAAAGCCTGACCCTCCACACATCCCTGAAATCCAAAAATGCACAGAGAGCAAACAATATCTGCGAGTGGAATTCTAGGACTTAGAATCTGTCACATGGTAAATTGAATTTATACGGTAATATATCTCACTTAGTGTCTCATTTGGCTAAAAATTCAGCTAAAAATTCAGTAATCGTTGTGATTTTCCTTTCTTGCTTCATAAAATCCATCAAACATCAAAGCAAACCATTAGCACCTCTCAGCTGCATTTGTCCTTGACGGGCTGTGTGAAGGCTGCATGTTTTCAGCACCGGTGCTGTGAAATCAGCCATTCCATTACCAGCAAGTCATTTCATTTGTGCAGGCATGCAGTGGAGCGGAGTGTGGCCCCTACAGAGATGCTGAATTGTGCGGCTAATGACTACCATTCTTAGGGACAGCGCGAGGAGAGCGAAACCGCTCTGCCTGGTGCCCCTCACTGCTCAACTGCAGGCGCAGACAGGTGTCATGTGCTGAATGAATATCATGTCATGTATGAATGAAAAGAAGTAATGATAAATAGGGGCATAACGGTTTTTGGTAACCGTAACACTATAGTAAGCAGAGCGACTGGTTTCAAGATGGCGCCGGTGTACGTGGCATGCCGTCTCTCGCTCTGCGAGTCTGTCTTCGTTCTATTTGTGATTATGTCTCTCTGTGTGATAAACTCCTCCGCCTTGTTAACTTATGACCGGCAAACGCTCTTAGATATTAAATCATCAATGGATGGAGCAAGCCTTTGCACGCAGAAAGGATATCGCACCAACTACCTGCCACCTGGGTGCTCTCTCCCGTTTCACCTGTCTCGACCGCTGTGCACTCCCTCTAACAGACGTCGCAGGAGACGCGGACGGCGGGGTGGCTTTGTGGTAAAGGTGAAGGCGAGTTTTGCCTCCTCCAAGGTGACCTACTCTCATCTCCTTAAACAGTCACTCAAGTGGGAAGATAAGTGGTCCTTCACCGGGCGCCCTTTGGAATTTTCTTATAAGCGGATTTTACCGGCGAGTCCATGTGACGGAGCCATATCACCGTTCTATCGGACCCCTCGGCTTTGTAAATGGAGGGCAAACCTGCAGAATCTCCGAGAAGTTCGCCCGAGAACCAAACTCAGAGGAGGTATTTGAATTAACACTGACGGTGATGAATGTGCGTTCATTAGCAAATAAGACGTTTATTTTAAACAACTTTTTTATTGAACGCAACTTAAACTTTTTGTTTTTGACTGAGACGTGGCTAATTCCTGATGACTTAAGCCCATTCACGGATCGGTTACCTCGGGATTGTGGTTTCTTTAATACTCCACGTACCACAAGCCATGGTGGAGGCGTGGCATCTATTTTCAAGAACAGTTTTACGTGTCAACCATTATCTGTCGGCACTTTTTTAAGCTTTGAACTGCAGCTGTTTTTATTAAATGTGGCTAATCCAGTTGCGTGTGCCGTAATATATCGACCGCCTAGATACAACAAGGACTTTATCTGGGAGTTTACTGACTTTTTAAGTAAAATTGTCCTGAAATATGATAAATTGCTACTAGTTTTTTTTTTTTTTTAACATACATGTGTGCTGCCCTACAAACTCATTGGTAGGAGAATTTTTAAATGTAATTGATTCTTTTAATCTTATACAGCATGTGCATAAACCCACTCATGTTCATGGTCATATTCTAGACCTAATTCTGACTTTTGGTTTGTCTATTGCTGATGTTGAGATATCAGATCAAGTTTTTTCTGACCATAAATCAATTATTTGTTTTGGATTATTTTGTCCAAAAGATCTCTGAAATTAGATTTATGATCGAACCTAGTTTGTTTGATCCTTCAGTTGTCTGGCCATCATTTGTTAGTTTTGACCATTTTGAACTGATCTCCTTGCAGTCATTAGCCGAGGTAATCAAGCAGTTAAACCCAACTGACTGTTCACTAGCTATTATTCCAGCGAGATTAATAAAGGAAGCATTTGATGTTCTTGGCCCTAGTATCTTATCTATTATAAATAATAGTCTTTTAACAGGAGTAGTCCCTAATCAGTTTAAACAAGCTCTTGTTCAGCCTCTTTTGAAAAAAACACATTTGGACCCAGCTGTTGTATCAAATTATCGGCCAATTTCAAAATTACCTTTTTTATCAAAGGTTTTGGAGAAGGTGGTTTTGAATCGAATAAACACCTTTTTGCTTCAAAATGATATTTTTGAAATTTTTCAGTCAGGTTTTAGGGCTTATCATAGTACTGAGTCGGCTCTGATCAGGGTTTTAAATGATTTATTGACTGCAGTTGACTCAGGGTCTTCTGCAGTTCTTGTTTTACTAGACCTTAGCGCTGCATTCGACACTATTGACCATGAGATTTTACTCTCACGCCTTAAATAGGTGGTGGGAATCCACGGTATAGCGCTTGCATGGTTTAAGTCTTTTCTTTTAGACAGAACTTTTTCTGTAAATGTTGGTCAAGATTTTTCACAAGCTGTCTCTTTGCTTAGTGGGGTTCCACAGAGCTCCATTCTCGGTCCAATTTAGTTTTCTTTGTATATGTTACCCCTTGGCTCAATTTTTAGCTAGCATGGAATCTCTTTTCACTTTTATGTAGATGATATGCAAGCCTATCTTCCGCTGAAAAAGAACGATAAGAAGCAAATAGAGTCGTTGTGGGACCGTATACATGATATCAAATCATGGCTATCTCTAAATTTTTTAAAGCTGAATGAAGAAAAAACTGAAGTCGTGTGGTTTGGAGTCCCAAATAACTTCGCTGATTTGGGCGGTCTAGCCCCTTTCTGTAAGCCACTAGTGCGCAATTTAGGAGTGGTTAAGTGGTTACTGTGTGGTTAAGTCTTGTTTTTATCACTTGAGATTAATAGCGAAGGTGAAACCATTTTTGTCCAAGTGTGATCTAGAAAAAGTTATTCATGCTTTCGTATTTACAAGGTTAGATTACTGCAACTCGCTATATGTCGGCATAAATAAATCATTGATTAATCGCCTACAATTGGTCCAAAATGCTGCTGCGAGGCTTTTGACAGAGAGATCATATTACTCCAGTTTTGAATTTTTTACAATGGCTACCGATCGATTACAGAATAAAGTTCAAAATTTTGGTTTTCGTTTATAAATCATTGCATATCAGTGTGGCTCCATTGTGTTTGGTGAACTTGACAGAGAAATATGAACCAAAACGGTCTTTAAGGTCAGCTGACCAGCTGGTTTTGAAGATTCCTAGAACTAAACGGAGAAGTGGAGATCGAGCTTTTGTAGCAATAGCTCCAAAACTTTGGAATGACTTACCCTTTTCTCTTAGATCGGCACCCACATTAAGTGTTTTTAAACACAAGCTTAAGGAATATCTCCTCGCATCAGCATTCAATGGGGTATAGAAGTTGTTTGTGTACAAAAACTGAGGGGTTTATTTTCTCTGTTGTTTTAACTGTGGTTTTAGTGCTGTGTTTTGATTGTTGTGATTGTCTCTGTGTTTTTAGATATTGTACAGCACTTTGTTCAATAGCCAGTTGTGTAAAAGTGCTTAATAAATAAACAAACAATAAAGAATAAAATAAACGAACCGTAATGTTCTCCACTCATGGTTTGTCATGCACTTGCATCGCGGTTAATATCAAATCTGACAACACATCTACAATATGGTTTGTTGAAAAAAACAATGCGTGGTCCTGTATGATTCTGTCGATAAATATGTTGCGCATGCATTTCACGTGAGTGTCTGGTCAATGAACTGTTAGTATGTAAATCTGTTGCTGACATCACAGTTCCTCACGTGTTGGTGTTGCAGTTCAGCATGGAAGATGATAGAGCCGCTGCATGCATCATATATAAACTTTGTTTGATGCGAGTGCCATATGCTCTAATATGACCAGTCTTTTACGCTGTCATCACCTGGGTGTTATAGTGCGCGAGCGCAGGTGAGACCAGCACACATTGCCTAAATTGAGTTCACTTTCAAGTCTTCTTGCACTTCCCTTACGCAAAGGAAATATATTTCCCTATACATGAATGATCAATATATGAAATGATTTAACTGTATATTTGAAAATATACAGATTAATATATTGTGTTAATATATTACAATATATTGAATAATACATAATGCCGCTTTTCATTAATATATCATAATGTATGTAATTTTATATTCAGTAATACACTTCATAATACATAGATGTGATCACATATCTGATCACATGTGATATACAGTATACATGAGATCAGATATGGTACTGCATGTGTAATATATTGCAGATATACTCATGCAGTATAAACCCGCATATATAGAGAAATATATAATGTAATATATTTCTTATATTTTATCATTATTTTAATTATATATGTTTAATAATTTCATATATAGCTAGTTAACAATAGTACAAGCACACCTACTTGTACTAAAGTATTTAGCACAGAGACTATCACTGTGCTGAAGAGAGCACAGCCATTACTTTTTTAATATAGTAACATAGCCTTAATGGTGTTCGGCCAATCGTTAGCCTAACCACAGGCTCTGCTCTTCAGCACAATGGTAACCCCAAAAACACAGACATACCAGAAAACCTTTTAAATTCCAAAATAATAGAACATTAAACACTAACCGATCACCCCTTATATTAATATTGAGAAAAACACATGAAATAACACTTGTTAATGTTAATTTTAACAGTCAGAAGCAAAGCATGGGAACTAGAAATCTGCTGCAACTCTCATTCAATGAAAGTGTGTATACATGTGTGTGCATACATTCACATTTATATGGGAACATGTATGTGCAATATATGTACACAATAAAGGATACAAACTTTATGAATATTACAAGTAATGCTATTTTTGTCTTAATTTCTAAATATTTTTATATGTATCGATATATAACCACACATGGTCAATGCATATATTGCTGTATATTGATAAATATAAGCACTAATGTCCCATATATGGAAACGTATTATGTAATTTATATATATATATATATATATAAAAAACATGTAAAATATATGCATTATATTTTGCAGTATATTCCCATATATTTTTGTTCCGTGAGGGTTGAACGGACAAATTCACACAAAAATTATGTCAACATGCCATCTTGGCAAGTATCCTAGCAAACATAGTCGGGTATGTCGTAAATTAAAGTAAACAGTCGAGAAAGACAAAGCATGTGTAACAGTATCAGTATATAGAGTGGTACAGGTATGACGTCAGAACCCGGAAGTCTAATTCGAGATTTTCCTATGGGGGTTTTCAATTTATTTGTAAAATAAAGCCTGTGGTAAACATAACTTGACAATACTTAGAACAAAATGTCATTGATAACTTTGCCTACATACTAACCCTGGTTTATTCAGTCATTCATTGTGAAGTCTTGTATGTGTCCCAACTGCATTTCTGAGCGCTCCTTTGATTATCTGTTCCATGGTTTTGATCCAGTTGCCTGTTTTCCGGATCTTTTGGATTACCCCGTTTGCCTGAGCTCCTGCCCTGTCATCTGTTTGGATTGTTTGCCTGTGTTTTAACCTTTTGCTTGTTTTGGATTATGTTTTTGGATTACCCTTTAATAAACTGCTGTGTTTGGATCCTCAGCCTTCGCGCATCCGAGCAGTTTGTTTGTTCGTGACTGAATAACTTTTGTAACTTTAATAAGGATTAATCTTTATTTAATTTCTACAGTGAGGATTATATGCAGTGTAATTTTATATTTGATTATTTTATTCAATTTCTGTACCTGAAAGCTATTTTTAGACCTACCTGAAAAACCTATATTTTATTTGTATCTTTGCTCTATTGTATTCATTTGTGCTATTGCTTATAGTTTGATTATTTGTTATTTTCTTTATTTTTATTTCACACTAGTCTTTTTTCCTGAACATAGCACATACCAAACTGTACCAACACTGTGATGCAAACCGAACCATGAGCAATTTGAATCGCTAATTTACACCCTAATTGTAATGAGATCTATCATATCCCAAAATCTTTTCTCTGGCGATTATAGCAAATAATGTGTAGGGCTGGGCGATATGGCAAAAATATCATGTCATGATTTTTTTTTTTTTCAGGCAAGATCACAATCCACAATGTGATGTTAAAGCTGTAATGCAGACCCGGAAGCGCACCGGGATACCGAACCCGAGACTACCTCAGTTCGGTTGCACTGGAACTGTGGCACGATTCACGTGAATGTGAAAGCAACTCGGATTTGGGTGCACACTTGTTCAGGAAGAAAAGTAACCAGCCCATGCATTTTAGCCAATGATGACATCATTAGTTCAACAAAACATGTGTAAAGTATGGCAGTGGTAATGATTTACCTTGCATATGAGCGAGAGTGAGCATACAGTGTAATCGTACAAATTGAGTGCAATCAGAGCAGCAAATGAATGGCTCGCAATCCGTCTCCTCAAAAAAAAAAAAAAAAAAACTGTTTGCAAGCAGCAGAAATTTGCCTTCATGCAACGCACATACAGTAAACCAAGTGTCTTTCAATCTGCTGCGCATAGTACCAAATTAATAGAAAACACAATATACCCACGTACTGTTTTCTATCATGGGCCGTGCACTTTTGTGATGAAGTAAGATAAACACACATGCACCAGTGTTCAATAGAATTGAGTTGAGTGTTCTTGGTGCCCCCCACAGAGATGGTCTGGTTTCACAATCACACTCAGACTCGGACCGCAGCAAACATGCCAAGTCTGTAAGCCCCCTCAGACTATTATGAAATTGAAATTTGAATTGGATAGACGGGAGGAAGAATTTACTGAATTATTCAACACAGGCATTCTGGGAGGTGTTAATTCAGGGAACTGTTCATTCCATCAACAGTTGATTTATTCAATATATAATGAAATATATAAACAAACTAGTTTAGGTGGCATTTCAAATCTATTGTTAAAATCGGTAACCCTTTATTTTACAGTGTCCTTGTTACATATGTTACATGTACATACTACAGTAATAATAGTAAATTATGCACAATTGCATGCAACTAAACCAAATCCTAATCCTACCCTCTTTAGTAAGTATGTGTGTATATATATATATATATATATATACACACTCACCTAAAGGATTATTAGGAACACCTGTTCAATTTCTCATTAATGCAATTATCTAATCAACCAATCACATGGCAGTTGCTTCAATGCATTTAGGGGTGTGGTCCTGGTCAAGACAATCTCCTGAACTCCAAACTGAATGTCAGAATGGGAAAGAAAGGTGATTTAAGCAATTTTGAGCGTGGCATGGTTGTTGGTGCCAGACGGGCCGGTCTGAGTATTTCACAATCTGCTCAGTTACTGGGATTTTCACGCACAACCATTTCTAGAGTTTGCAAAGAATGGTGTGAAAAGGGAAAAACATCCAGTATGCGGCAGTCCTGTGGGCGAAAATGCCTTGTTGATGCTAGAGGTCAGAGGAGAATGGGCCGACTGATTCAAGCTGATAGAAGAGCAACTTTGACTGAAATAACCACTCGTTACAACCGAGGTATGCAGCAAAGCATTTGTGAAGCCACAACACGCACAACCTTGAGGCGGATGGGCTACAACAGCAGAAGACCCCACCGGGTACCACTCATCTCCACTACAAATAGGAAAAAGAGGCTACAATTTGCACAAGCTCACCAAAATTGGACAGTTGAAGACTGGAAAAATGTTGCCTGGTCTGATGAGTCTCGATTTCTGTTGAGACATTCAGATGGTAGAGTCAGAATTTGGCGTAAACAGAATGAGAACATGGATCCATCATGCCTTGTTACCACTGTGCAGGCTGGTGGTGGTGGTGTAATGGTGTGGGGGATGTTTTCTTGGCACACTTTAGGCCCCTTAGTGCCAATTGGGCATCGTTTAAATGCCACAGCCTACCGGAGCATTGTTTCTGACCATGTCCATCCCTTTATGACCACCATGTACCCATCCTCTGATGGCTACTTCCAGCAGGATAATGCACCATGTCACAAAGCTCGAATCATTTCAAATTGGTTTCTTGAACATGACACTGAGTTCACTGTACTAAAATGGCCCCCACAGTCACCAGATCTCAACCCAATAGAGCATCTTTGGGATGTGGTGGAACGGGAGCTTCGTGCCCTGGATGTGCATCCCACAAATCTCCATCAACTGCAAGATGCTATCCTATCAATATGGGCCAACATTTCTAAAGAATGCTTTCAGCACCTTGTTGAATCAATGCCACGCAGAATTAAGGCAGTTCTGAAGGCGAAAGGGGGTCAAACACAGTATTATTATGGTGTTCCTAATAATCCTTTAGGTGAGTGTATATATATATATATATATATAAATAAATTACACTGTAACAATGACACCTTAAAATAATGTGTAACCTTAAAATCTGTTGTTTGATAATCTCTTAAACAAGCCAACATTCAAATTCTGTGCTGAGAAACTTTGCTTGTCTAGTTAAAAATTATGCCATTTATAAATTTATTTCAATTCATATAAATTCGACTTCATTACATTCAAATTTGAACCTTCTGTTTGCTGTTCTCTCAATTTAAATAGAGGAACTGAATTGGAATTTAAAAGGCATTCTCAATTTAATTCTGAACGTGACACAACCCTTTTGCCCACGAGCACAAGCTTTTATTGTGAACAGCTCGCAGGCCCCTCGATACGTCATTCAGATTGCACATTCAACTACTGAACTAATGAAGCTTAGTCGGAAAACAGATTTCAGCCAGTATGAGCCTTGGCAAGCTCAGAGCTCGGATATACAAGGCAAACACTGTACTCACAGAAAGATCCAAAAGCAATCCTGGAATTTTAATCATTTTGAACAGATGACTTGAATGAAGGCTAATCCGTCAATGTATTGTTAATAAGGACAGATGTATTGAAATTATGACAATCCTGTACTCAGTATTGCGTGAACTAATAAACTACTCTGCCCTGAGAATGCTTATCTGAAATTCTCCAATGTACTAATTTTTTACTTAAAACAAGGTTATTGGATCTTTTGCTACACTACCTCTGTATTTTGCTGGTGAGATTTGCCCTCAATGTTGTGTTTGTGTAGGAACCCATACAATATTTGTCTGTATGTATATATATATATATATATATATATATATATATATATATACAGTGGGGAGAACAAGTATTTGATACACTGCCGATTTTGCAGGTTTGCCCACTTACAAAGCATGTAGAAGTCTGTAATTTTTATCATAGGTACTTCAACTGTGAGTGACGGAATCTAAAACAAAAATCCAGAAAATCACATTGTATGATTTTTAAATAATTTGCATTTTATTGCATGATAAGTATTTGATCACCTACCAACCAGTAAGAATTCCGAGATCTCACAGACCTGTTAGTTTTTTGTGGCGAGGGGAATTTACCACCACCTTGTGGGGGGAATGTTCAACACTTAACTAAGGAAGACTGAGTGAGCAACAGGATCCTAGTCCTCCCACCCAATACTTTTAGTCTTTG
Organism: Coreius guichenoti; assembly: GCA_039654105.1. Taxonomy (NCBI): domain Eukaryota; kingdom Metazoa; phylum Chordata; class Actinopteri; order Cypriniformes; family Gobionidae; genus Coreius; species Coreius guichenoti. The sequence continues at coordinate 34,068,022 of CM077184.1, forward strand.
TACAATTGTATACTGTAATTGTATGTTGTGCCTATCGTGTTGCAATGTGTAAATGCTCCAGAGGCGGGGAGGTGGGCTCCAGGATTTACCCAATACACGGCAGCCATCTGAAGTGTATGTGTGTGTGCAGAAAACTCAGTGGTAAGTGTTTTTGTCTGCAAAACCAACCATCCCTGTGTCTAGCAAGATAGGTAAGACGCCCCCACCCCTTAGTATAAGTGACTCAAACTTAGCATAGACAGTTTCAGCTTAACTAACAAAAGTATTTATTTTTGTTAAATGAATGAAGATTATTTTTGTTTCCCTGTTTTAACAGGAGCAGATCAAATTCAAGTTCAGGCAAGTCAAAAATTAAATAAATGTAAAAAAAACAATAAAGAGTGAAAAATCAACAAATTTGTCTGTTTCAGTTCAATCACCACAAAATAACAATCAGTGTCCTCTTTTCACAACACCGAATTATTTCACATATACACTCAAGTTATCTCAAGCTTCCAAACAAAGTTCACTTTGAAGTTCACTTAGATTCGGATCAAAATGCTCAGTCCGATTCAAAAATCCAGAAAAATAAATGGAAAAGTTAAACTTCGTCCATCATGAGTTCACAAAAAAAAATCCAAAGTCCAGGAATGTGCACAATAGGAAGTATATGAATCCCTTTGCAGGAAAATTCACGAGTCACAGTTCCATGAATGACAACTGTATGATTTAACAGTTCAGTTCCGATCACTCACTGAAAGAAAACAGTTTGCTTACCAGTGTTCAGCAGAAAGAGAGGAAAATAGTGTATTTCACCACTCTTAGTTCGTGGACGAGGCACTGAATGATGTCCAACGGATGGCAGGGTAATGTCTCCAAACTCAATGACCCTCAGCGATTGTTCCCGCGATCCTGATGACGACAGCTTAACCTGACGAGGCCGCAATCTCAGCTGATGAAGGCGTATTGAGAAGACGAAGAACACACGGCCCTATCCGACGACTCAGCGGACCCTATTCGCACGATCAGTAGCAGCATCCCGTTTAAAGTTTGTTTGAACAAATTAAACAAAAACTTGTGTTCCACTCTTACGGTAAATCACTTGCTTACCGCGAGCAGGCCTTCTGCACAGCTGCACGCAAACACACACAGACAACTCGTCTGTCACGTTCAACAATCTACTCCTTATTAGCGCAAACGGAGTCCTGGAAGCAATATCATGCGTCTCCGAGGTCTAACACAGGCATAAACGAAACTTTAACACCTTAAACCACCCGAAGACCAACGCATTGTTCCTCTGCGCATCACTGCTTTTCTGCCGTCTCACCGTTCTTCTTTCACTCTTCGCGCCCATGGCAAAAATCAAAATAAAAGTCTCTTCAAAATAAATTATGTAGATCCCCTACATTCCCCCCTGCTAAACCCTGCCATCCCATTGGACTTCCCTCCAGCAACTCAGTCCCTTAAAAACAAAGAACAGAGAATAGCAGGTAAACATTTTTCAAAGTGAAAAATATCAGTATAACAATGAAAAGGTTCAAAGTTACTCAACTAGAAAGTTTAACAGATTCACATTAAAAGAAAACTTTCAAACATTCACATTTGCATAGGATTATTTCAAAACAAAGTCTGTCCTATACCTAATGGGTAAAGTACCTTTGTTCTGACGTTGAGAACGTCTAGGTTCAGGAATACTTTCATTTTCACTTTCTGCATCAGACGCACCTGAATTTACTGACTCAAGTACAGAATGATTAACTGAATCATCAGCTAACATCTCACTGTCATGATCCCTTATGCCCATGTCTAATTCACCTGCCCCTCTACACCCTGTGTTTATGTGTGGTGCAAGTGTAACAACAGGGATGGCAAGAACATCAGGTTCTTCTGAGTCAGTGTGTTCCTGTCTTGTATGTTCTCTCGATTTACGTCTAGATGTGCAAGGCAGTGGTGATGACTGAAAAGTGCAATGCTTGAGTTGATCCCTATGTACAACTTTACATGGGCCCCCTTTCTCTGGACGAATTGTGTAGACTGGAGTGTCTGCGTGATTCTGTTTCACCACAATGTAAGGTAGGGATTCCCAGTGATCTTGTATCTTCTTCCTCCCCCTATGTGAATGGTTCCGTAACAGAACACGGTCACCAGGTCTCATGAGTGCTCCATGTGATCTGCGATCATAGGCTCTTTTCCTTTGTTTTGAAGCCTCTTGTGCTGCATGGTTGGCCACTTCAACAGCTGTCTTTAATCTATTGTGATGGTTTTTCACCCAGTCATCAAGATTGTCAACTTCACTGTCCTCCAAGTCTCTCCTGTTAAGGATATCCATCGGCATTCGGGCATCTCTTCCGAACATTAAGTAGAATGGCGAATAGCCAGTCGAAGCATGGATTCGGCTATTATACGCCATGACCAACTCAGGTAGATACTGTTTCCAGTTCTTTTTCTTTTCTGGGGGTAATGTCCTTAACATGTCGTGCATAGTTCTGTTAAATCTTTCGCACTGGGAGTTTCCCTGTGGGTGATATGGAGTTGTGCGACTTTTTCCGATTCCGTAGACTTTACACAGTTCTTTGATGACATTGGCTTCGAAACATCGACCTTGGTCGGAATGTAGTCGTGCAGGACAGCCGTAGTGGACAAACCAATGCTGCACTAGTGCTTTTGCTGTGGTGTGAGCATTCTGATTTCTGGTTGGCACTGCCACCGTGAAACGAGTGAACATGTCAGTTAAGACGAGGACATTCTCGTATCCTCCCACAGATTCCTCCAAGAGAGAATAATCCATAGCGAGGACTTCAAGCGGTGCAGACACATTAGTGCACGTCATCGGGGCCCGAATTTTAGGGAAAACATCCTTTGCGAGAGAGCATCTCTTACACTCATGAATCCAGCTTTGAATGTCCTTGGTCATTGTTGGCCAGTAATAGCTTCGCCTCATGCGCTCCAGCGTGCTTCTTTCTCCAAAATGACCACAATGATCATGCTGACTCTCATACACTTTGTAGCGTAAGGGTTCTGGAACCACCAACTGACAAATTTCTTCCCCGTCTCTTGGGTCAAGGATAGTTCGGAACAGCACCCCTTTTTTAAGCTTGAGTCGAATGAATTGTCTAGCAAGTTTTTTTAACTCCGCATCCATGTCTCGCTGCTCGAATGGAATCAGATTCTTGTTGGTCAGTGCAGCTCGGTAGACAGGTGCTATATTAGGGTCAATCTTTTGTTGCTCCTCTATATCACTCCAGCTATATCCAGGAATTTTCCTTGTCACTGACACCTGAACCAATGCTTGTACTTTCTGCTGTGATTCAGTAACTGGCCATAAGCATGTGCGCACCTCTTCTGAATTCATTTTAATGAAGTCCTTAGCAGAATCATCTTGCTCAGGTTCCTCACTAGATGGGATCCTTGATAACACATCTGCATTTGTGTTTTGTCGCCCTGGCTTGTAGTAGACCTCAAAATCAAACTCAGCTAGCTGAGCCATCCACCTTTGCTCAACAGCTCCTAGATTTGCCGTCTCGAGGTAGCGCAAAGGGTTATGATCAGTGACCACAGAGAATTTGGAGTAGATCAAGTATTCTTTAAACTTTTCGGTCACTGCCCATTTTAGGGCAAGCATGTCTAGCTTGAAAGCACTGTAATTTTGATCATTCTTTTCTGACCCACGAAGACCACGACTCGCATACGCAATCACACGCTCAGCTCCTCCTTGTCGTTGACTCAATACAGCCCCAAGACCATGCAGGCTCCCATCAGTTGTGAGTATGAAAGGCTGGCTGAAATCTGGGTATGCGAGGACTGGTGGACACATTAAGCACTGCTTGAGTTTGTCGAGTGCAGTCTGGCACTCAGTCGTCCAGTTAAAAGGTTCCATCATTTTCCTTTTGTCTCCTTTACCCACTAGGGCATGAAGTGGCCGGGCCAACTGAGCAAAACCAGGAACAAACCTCCTGTAATAACTCATGAATCCAAGGACTTGCCTCAACTCCTTGACATTCTTGGGTACAGGCCATGTTTCCAATGCCTGAGTTTTCTCTCCATCCACCTGTATTCCTTCACAGGAGATCAGATGACCCAAGAATTTCACCTCATGCTTTAACAAGAAGCACTTGCTGGGCTTCAGTTTCAAACCATGCTGCCTCAACCTGTTGAACACTATTTCCAGTCTTTGGCAGTGGCTATCAAAGTCCTTTGAAAAGACGATAATGTCATCAAGGTAGATGAGCAGTATGTCAAACGTCAGATCACCAAGCACCACCCCCGTCAGACGTTGAAAAGTCGCAGGAGCGTTGCAAAGTCCAAACGGCATCCTGGTCCACTCAAATAGACCAAAGGGAGTGGTGACGGCGGTCTTTGCTCTGTCTTCCTCACTCATGGCCACTTGGAAATAGCCTGAAGTAAGATCAAGCGTGGAGAGCAGCTGCGCATTTCCCAAGGCGTCAAGTGACTCCTCGATGCGGGGAAGGGGGTAAGCGTCTTTGCAGGTCACTTTATTTAGCCTTCTATAATCGCAATAAAATCGTACACTGCCATCCTTCTTGATTACAATCACAGCTGGAGATGCCCATGGACTGCAGCTTTCTCTGATAATACCTTGGGATACCAAATCTCGAACATGTCTTTTCACTTCTTGAAATACCTGGGGTGGAATTCTGCGATGTCTTTGCTTAATGGGAGGAGCATCTCCTGTAGGGATATTGTGTGTGACAGCTGTTGTGTAACCGAAGTCACATTCATTTTTAGAAAACACATCACTGTGCTTTGTCAGTAGGTCCCGGAGTTTTTCACGCTGAGTTTCAGTGAGATCTGCAACATTTGTTTGCACTGCAACAGGCAACTGCTCCGTGGTGCTTTCCTCCTCTTTTACCTGATGTTGCTGCACCGCCTTGACATGCAGAGCACCTTCCTTTTCCTCAAACTCAACAAGCACTTCTGGGACAACCTCCTGTGGCTTACACAGTGCTGCTATCCTACATCGCGGCATGAGCTTTACAGCTTTCTCACTTGAATTCAACACTCTGACTGGGACTTTACCATCAGCTGTCCTGGCCAGCACATTAGCAATCAGAACACTCTTGGGCAAGCTGACTTCTGATGAGGCCTCGACCAACACTTGGCAGCTCACTCTTGGTGGTATTCTACAGCGCCCTTCCAGAACACGCTCACTGAATGGGGGGATAGTGATTGCTTGCTTCCCAGCTACTTTCACAAAACCAATCTTGTCTCCACAGCTCAATGCCTCAGTCTGCATTTTAATGTTAGCCAACACTCGCTGGACTTTTGCCTCCCCGGCACCTTGGCTATACCTGTCCATCTTCCTCATACCTTCAGCGGCCATGAATAGATCTTTGAGGTCACTCAACACATTCATCCCAACAATGCCGGGTATCCTTTCAGCTCGGTCCCATTGGAATTGCTCTCTTTGATCACAAACACACACTTTCCATGCAACATCTTCCCCATACACTCTATGTCTGCTTCCAGACATCCTATGATGGGAATGTCTAAGCCATTTGCTGCTGTAAGTCGGACCCAGTTGGCGGATGACAACACAACATCTCCAAAGTGATTCTTAAAATGCGACTCTGTGATAGTGGTCACCTCTGACCCCGTGTCCAAGAGGCAAACAGTCCTAATACCTGCAATCCTCAGTTCAACGGTATCACCGAAAGCACTTTCACAGAGGGCCTTGGAAACATTCCCTGCATCACAGTCTGCAGTGTGACTTCTGATAACGGATGGACCTGGAGACTCTAGTACCGAGGTAACTTGATTAGCTGCCTTTTCCATCTCCGCTTTGTGTTTCAGAGGTTGCACTCTATTTGAATTGTCTCTGTTATGAGGACAGCGTCGGCTAGTGTGCCCTGGCTTACCACATGTATAGCAGATGTATCTTCCTTCACTGTCTTTTAAAGGTGCACTCTTTGTCTTGCCCTCTTTTTCTAGAGGTTTCACTTCCTCTTTGTTATTCACCATCTGAAAGAGTTCTTCTTGTCTGGCAGCTATCTGTTGAATAGCTTCATGAAGCTTTTCCAGAGTGAGAGGAGCTGAAGAGCTATCTGTTGCAGTGGTAGCCTGAACGACACCTCGTGAACGAGTACTGCTTCTCGAATTGCTTGGAACTTGCACTTCCTCTTCTTCTGACCAAGTTATCGCTTCCTGCATGAGCTGGATAAACGTCAGTTCCCTCTCAACTTTGACTCTCCTCTTCATTTCACGTCGTAGCGAGTCATCCTTGAGACCTAACACAAGCTGCTCTTTCAATACACCATCAGCATCAGGAACTCTGGATGGTTCACGGTTCTGGATGATACTCAGCTTCTCCTGCAAATCATAAGCATAAGAGCGGATGGTTTCACCAGGCATTTGTTTGCGGTCATAAAACTCTTTCAGTCTGCTGCCAATGGGAAGTTTGTCCCCATAAGTCTGGTCTAAAGCATCAAAGATCTCATCCACGGATCTCTCATTTCCATTGAGCATAAACTTGACTGTCATCTTAGCCTCATCTTTTAAATACTGCTTAACAAACTCAATTTTGTCTTCTTCTGGAATTTTCATCACCTTAAAGGCGGACTTCATCGAGTTTATCCATTCTTCTATACTCAATTCACCAGGCCTAGATCGACATCCACTGAACTCTGGAAGTTTACGGTCTCTTGGTATGTAAACGGTAGATGACGCTCTTTGGGTGGCAGCCTGTTGATCAATCACGGCTTTGGCGAGCGAAAGTGCTTCTCTCTGTTCGGCTCTGGCCTGTTCCAACATGCCTGCCTGCTCACCAAACCTCCGTTGCATATCTGCAAACTGTCTCTTTAATTCCTCCAGTTCAGCCATAGCGTAGAATTAAAGACCAGGAACTTACACTTAATTAGAATACTCGCTAGTTTATCCTGTTCGTGACGCCAATATGTGGCGAGGGGAATTTACCACCACCTTGTGGGGGGAATGTTCAACACTTAACTAAGGAAGAGCAACAGGATCCTAGTCCTCCCACCCAATACTTTTAGTCTTTGTACAATTGTATACTGTAATTGTATGTTGTGCCTATCGTGTTGCAATGTGTAAATGCTCCAGAGGCGGGGAGGTGGGCTCCAGGATTTACCCAATACACGGCAGCCACCTGAAGTGTATGTGTGTGTGCAGAAAACTCAGTGGTAAGTGTTTTTGTCTGCAAAACCAACCATCCCGTGTCTAGCAAGATAGGTAAGACGCCCCCACCCCTTAGTATAAGTGACTCAAACTTAGCATAGACAGTTTCAGCTTAACTAACAAAAGTATTTATTTTTGTTAAATGAATGAAGATTATTTTTGTTTCCCTGTTTTAACAGGAGCAGATCAAATTCAAGTTCAGGCAAGTCAAAAATTAAATAAATGTAAAAAAAACAATAAAGAGTGAAAAATCAACAAATTTGTCTGTTTCAGTTCAATCACCACAAAATAACAATCAGTGTCCTCTTTTCACAACACCGAATTATTTCACATATACACTCAAGTTATCTCAAGCTTCCAAACAAAGTTCACTTTGAAGTTCACTTAGATTCGGATCAAAATGCTCAGTCCGATTCAAAAATCCAGAAAAATAAATGGAAAAGTTAAACTCCGTCCATCATGAGTTCACAAAAAAAAATCCAAAGTCCAGGAATGTGCACAATAGGAAGTATATGAATCCCTTTGCAGGAAAATTCACGAGTCACAGTTCCATGAATGACAACTGTATGATTTAACAGTTCAGTTCCGATCACTCACTGAAAGAAAACAGTTTGCTTACCAGTGTTCAGCAGAAAGAGAGGAAAATAGTGTATTTCACCACTCTTAGTTCGTGGACGAGGCACTGAATGATGTCCAACGGATGGCAGGGTAATGTCTCCAAACTCAATGACCCTCAGCGATTGTTCCCGCGATCCTGATGACGACAGCTTAACCCGACGAGGCCGCAATCTCAGCTGATGAAGGCGTATTGAGAAGACGAAGAACACACGGACCTATCCGACGACTCAGCGGACCCTATTCGCACGATCAGTAGCAGCATCCCGTTTAAAGTTTGTTTGAACAAATTAAACAAAAACTGCGTTTGAAAACAAAGAAAACACGGTTGTGTTCCACTCTTACGGCAAATCCCTTGCTTACCGCGAGCAGGCCTTCTGCACAGCTGCACGCAAACACACACAGACAACTCGTCTGTCACGTTCAACAATCTACTCCTTATTAGCGCAAACGGAGTCCTGGAAGCAATATCATGCGTCTCCGAGGTCTAACACAGGCATAAACGAAACTTTAACACCTTAAACCACCCGAAGACCAACGCATTCTTCCTCTGCGCATCACTGCTTTTCTGCTGTCTCACCGTTCTTCTTTCACTCTTCGCGCGCATGTAATGGCCGCGCCCATGGCAAAAATCAAAATAAAAGTCTCTTCAAAATAAATTATGTAGATCCCTTACATTTTCTTTAAGAAGCCCTCCTGTTCTCCACTCATTACCTGTATTAACTGTACCTGTTTGAACTCGTTACCTGTATAAAAGACACCTGTCCACACACTCAATCAAGCAGACTCCAACCTCTCCACAATGGCCAAGACCAGAGAGCTGTGTAAGGACATCAGGGATAAAATTGTAGACCTGCACAAGGCTGGGATGGGCTACAGGACAATAGGCAAGCAGCTTGGTGAGAAGGCAACAACTGTTGGCGCAATTATTAGAAAATGGAAGAAGTTCAAGATGACAGTCAATCTCCCTCGGTCTGGGGCACCATGCAAGAGCTCACCTCGTGGGGCATCAATGATCATGAGGAAGGTGAGGGATCAGCCCAGAACTACACGGCAGGACCTGGTCAATGACCTGAAGAGAGCTGGGACCACAGTCTCAAAGAAAACCATTAGTAACACACTACGCCGTCATGGATTAAAATCCTGCAGCGCACGCAAGATCCCCCTGCTCAAGCCAGCGCATGTCCAGGCCCGTCTGAAGGAATGGGAGAAGGTCATGTGGTCTGATGAGACAAAAATAGAGCTTTTTGGTCTAAACTCCACTCGCCGTGTTCGGAGGAAGAAGAAGGATGAGTACAACCCCAAGAACACCATCCCAACCGTGAAGCATGGAGGTGGAAACATCATTCTTTGGGGATGCTTTTCTGCAAAGGGGACAGGACGACTGCACCATATTGAGGGGAGGATGGATGGGGCCATGTATCGCGAGATCTTGGCCAACAACCTCCTTCCCTCAGTAAGAGCATTGAAGATGGGTCGTGGCTGGGTCTTCCAGCATGACAACGACCCGAAACACACAGCCAAGGCAACTAAGGAGTGGCTCCGTAAGAAGCATCTCAAGGTCCTGGAGTGGCCTAGCCAGTCTCCAGACCTGAACCCAATAGAAAATCTTTGGAGGGAGCTGAAAGTCTGTATTGGCCAGTGACAGCCCCGAAACCTGAAGGATCTGGAGAAGGTCTGTATGGAGGAGTGAGCCAAAATCCCTGCTGCAGTGTGTGCAAACCTGGTCAAGAACTACAGGAAACGTATGATGTCTGTAATTGCAAACAAAGGTTTCTGTACCAAATATTAAGTTCTGCTTTTCTGATGTATCAAATACTTATGTCATGCAATAAAATGCAAATTAATTACTTAAAAATCATACAATGTGATTTTCTGGATTTTTGTTTTAGATTCCGTCACTCACAGTTGAAGAGTACCTATGATAAAAATTACAGACTTCTACATGCTTTGTAAGTGGGCAAACCTGCAAAATCGACAGTGTATCAAATACTTGTTCTCCCCACTGTGTATATATATATATATATATATATATATATATATATAGCTGCACTTCCAAAGGATGGGGGCTCGGGCTTGAATTGTAAAACCGACGCCATCGTCATGTTCATATTACTGTGTATACAAGAGCTGAGGAAGCCTCCAGAGCTGAAATTCTTAAATGGCAATGGGCATTTAGTTTCCGACATGCGCTTTAAGTGATAGACCAATCACAACAGACTGGGCCATCTGACCAATCACAGCTTCAGTTTAAAGAGGCCGAATCCTTTTTTGAACCATTTCAGACTGTGAGAAAAGAGGTGATGCTGCAATGTATGTTATGAGAAATAGGAGACCTCCAAAACAAAATTAGGAGCATTTTTATATATCATAACACTTAAAGCAATAAAGAAAGAGGAGCCTGTTTGTGTTAAAAGCTGTTGAGGTACGCAGAGGACTATATGCAACTGCTTTAACCACAATTGCCTCCGACCAAACTGTAGAAGTAGTATGATAACATGCCATGCTGAACATAACCTGTCTCACATGTACCTACAATTATCACAATCATCTTGCAGCTTGCATTAATAAAGATAAATCTAAAAATATGTTCCTTCAGGCGATTGAAACCCAGATGATCTGTTGACTTAAAGAAATGAACCTGAAGCCCTTCTGAGTCCATCCCAAGGCAGGTATTTGTTGTTGCTATGGTTTCAGTTTGTGGCAGCCTGTCTTCCATCTCTGTAGCTTTATTTACAACACAACTAAGCTATAGCAGCCTCAGACTGAGGCTGGAAGAAAAGGCTAATACTATGCAGATTCAAGCCACACAGCAACAAATCAAATAAGACAAAATAGTGAGAAGCACCAGACAGATATAGTTTGGTACAACTACAGGGCAATTAGCTCAAGATGTATTTTTGTTTATAGCCATTTCAGTTTTGTGTTCAATGTTTTCAATGATTTAAGGTCTGCTCACACTAAGGACAATAACTATAACAAATGTTTTAATAATCATTCTAATTCTATGAGAATAGGGAAGTCCACGACTGTAACAATACCGCCACAGAGGAACAATATCTTTGCAATCACTTTCAGAATAATTTTTTCGAGCTGATGAACAAAAACAATGACAGCTAATCAGAATCTACCCTACTTTAACTGCCCTTTCACAAAGTCATGAGTTTGTTTTTTAGGTCTACTAGAATAGGTTTTCATCATTGAATATTTAATTTAAAAAAAAATACAAATAAAAAAAATAATCTTATTTACATACTTTAGACTGTGTGAATAGACTAAGCGGCAACAGGGACAAGGAGAGGATCAAGGGTTAGGGTTAGGTTAGTAAACTTCAGGTAGGTAATAATCCAAACAACTGTGGTCTAAGCCATAGACGAGACTAAACAAAATCTGTGACAAGACCTTTTATCTGGTGCTGAGGTGATGGGTGACAGCTGGTGGTGATTAGTAATTAGTTGGTGATCCTGACTTGGTGATTGCTGACAGTGAGCAGGTGAGCAGAAGGAGGGATGATGGGAAATGTAGTGCGGAGGAGGTGACAGAGCTGGTGACTGTGACACGTGTTCCACTTTTCGATTATTTTCTTCATTTTTATTGAAAATACATCCGATTTCCGATCTTATATGTGATGGGAAAAGGGAGTAGAGCGAGTTCAGCAAAATGCGGATTCGAACACTGGTCGATTTACATCAAAACTTTCTGCTACGTGCCTTACCCCTACACTATTGATACCATTGGCAATATAGTGTCTACCGTAATTTTGTCTGGCCCAACCAGACGTCAGTGGGCGGAGTTAGTGTAAATAGCCTCTGCCAACAAGGCAGGATAGGAATATTGTGATGTGTACCTTCCCAAAAGAACTCTAGACTATCATCAAGGCATTTCAGAAACAGTGTGCACTGATATAGAGAATAACTCCCTTTGGAGTGACTCCCTAGTTATCGTTCTCGGTGTTAACAAACCTCATGTCCCGTATGTCTTTCTTCTGTCGACCACAAAAGTAGATATTTTGTAAAATTGTCCTGGTCACTGGTTGTTCCATGCAATTGCAATGAATGGGAACTGATGCCTTCAAGCTTCAAAAAGGACACAAAACAATATAAAAGCATCATAAAAATGCACCATATTACCCATGCACTACATTCGAAGTATTCTGAAGCCATGTGATAGTTTTGTGTCAGAAACAGACCAAAAGTTGTTACTCACTTAAAATCAATGACCAAGCTCTGTGGCATGTTCTTCAAAGTTTGAGAGAAGAAGCGTGTGGCAAGCCGGGCATGGCCGAGAGCAGTGGGAACAGAGCGAGGCCGGTGGCGTGCAGGTGACGCTCATTAGCACTCGCGCCACCGGCCTCGCTCTGTTCCCACTGCTCTCGGTCTCAAGTCTCACGGAGGAGCTCCAGAAGGATTAAAGGAGGAGTGATGGACTATTGGACTAATTTATGTTGGTGTTTTGTTTTAGTTTAAGCAGCAGTCATCTGTGAGGGGCTGCTGCTTTACTTTCGTTTTGTTGTTTGTTTATTTTATAATTAAAGGTGCACTGTGTAAATTTTAACTCTGTAAATTTAAAAAATTTTATTTGTTTGTTTATTTTTTGCTCAAAGCAGGATGACTTTTAATGATTACTTTAATGACGTCTTTACTAGGGAGCAAAATCTTACTGTGGCAATTTGCGAATTTTTTTTTTTTTTTTTTAAACAAATGAAAAGTGTGTGTATGTAACATTTTGTGTATATATTAATATGACTAATAATAATAATTATGATTATTATTATTGCTAAATAAAAATATTTAACAAAATAAGACATATTACTATTACAATAACATTTTCATTATTAAAAATAAAAAATAGAGTATTTAAGAATAAATATAACAATATAATAATAATAAAAATATTTATATTTTACAGAAAACTTATTTTACAAAAATAAACTGCTGGGTTACCTGTTAATATGCAGACAGACTATGACTAAAATCATTAGAAAGGTCTAAGGATTTATTGTAAAATATATATATATATATATATATATATATATATATATATATATTATAAAAATCATGCTGATTTATTATTAATGTTGGAAACAGTTGAGCTGCTTAATATTTTTTTGAAACCTGTGATACTTTTTCAGGATTTTTTGATGAATAAAACGTTTAAAAAGAACAGCATCTTTTGTAACAGTAGCTACAACATTTTTTTTTTCTTTTTTTGGAAAAATGTATCTTATTCATCACTAGCCAAGTTTCCATCCACTTTTTCCACTGTTTTGTTATTGACAAAGTGAATATGCTGTGTCCAGCCTGTTTCCATCCAATTGGCCTTGATAAAATGATCTACTGATAAAATGGTGTGCGTAAAAAAAAAACCTGCCTTGTCGCACAAGTTTTGTTGTATTGCTAAAAAAAAAAAAAAAAAACATACATACTTTCACTTACATCGCAAATTAGTAGGCTATCGTGTCTTTGGTGTCCCAAATATTTGTAAAATGCAGAGAGTAATGAGAAGATTGAAATGTAGGCCTACCAATTTTCAGAATAATAGGCCTATTACTAAATGATGAAATATTAATCATAAGATCACAGAGAAGTGGGACAGTTTGTTTGACAGGACTGATGAACTGCCTTTATGACGAAGCCCATGGGTTTGGACACAGAGCGGCTCAACTGTCCTGTATGCAACATTTACCATCCATAAAAAAGATTGGTATAGTAAAATGTTGGTCATTTAGTAACAATCTTTACTGTAAGCCTTGAACATGCAGCCAGTTGCGGTTTGACGCATGTCAGATCATTCAAACCAAACAAAGATATTCCAAGAGAATCAATTTTATTAGATTGTAAAAAAAAAATTAAATTTACAAAAATAAGGATGAATGATGTTTGAGAGGTAACACGTCTTATTCTTACCAATAGTAATAAAACAATTTAATATACAATTGAATAATATGAATATAATAGATTTAGTGCGCCTTTGAACTACAGGGAACGGTGCTTTAACGGGAGCAACGCCACGCGCGGACGCTGTATATAATAGGCTTATTCTGTCATGTGACACCACATTTATTTGCATTAAAGCCCTTTTTCTCAACAAAAAGTTATTCCAAACTAGTTTTCATGACATTTGAATTATCGACATAGCATTTATGCGCTAAAGTTAAACGGAAAAAGATTGTGTCAACATTTGCAAAAAATTATAATTGGTATTTCCATCAGCGATATCGGTAAACATTTTGATGCACTAAACCTTTTTTCGCAAAAAAAAATAAATAAATCTTAACCTGGCTAGTGATGTATTAAATTGATAAAAAAAAAAAAAAGTGACAAATACTTATATCGCCAGAATATTGTTCTATTTTGACTAAATGCTGTTCTTTTTATTATTATACTTTTTATTCATCAATGAATCCTGAAAAAAATATCACAGGTTTCCAACTGTTTCCAACATTGATAATAAATCAGCATATTATAATTTCTGAAGGATCATCCCAGCTAACAGAATTTTGTTATAAGAATGTTCTCTAAATATTCAGTGTTGGTTGTAAAAAAATCTCCAGTTTTCTTGACATGAGGATTTAAAAAAAAATATATATATATATACACTCACCTAAAGGATTATTAGGAACACCTGTTCAATTTCTCATTAATGCAATTATCTAATCAACCAATCACATGGCAGTTGCTTCAATGCATTTAGGGGTGTGGTCCTGGTCAAGACAATCTCCTGAACTCCAAACTGAATGTCAGAATGGGAAAGAAAGGTGATTTAAGCAATTTTGAGCGTGGCATGGTTGTTGGTGCCAGACTGGCCGGTCTGAGTATTTCACAATCTGCTCAGTTACTGGGATTTTCACGCACAACCATTTCTAGAGTTTACAAAGAATGGTGTGAAAAGGGAAAAACATCCAGTATGCGGCAGTCCTGTGGGCGAAAATGCCTTGTTGATGCTAGAGGTCAGAGGAGAATGGGCCGACTGATTCAAGCTGATAGAAGAGCAACTTTGACTGAAATAACCACTCGTTACAACCGAGGTATGCAGCAAAGCATTTGTGGAGCCACAACACGCACAACCTTGAGGCGGATGGGCTACAACAGCAGAAGACCCCACCGGGTACCACTCATCTCCACTACAAATAGGAAAAAGAGGCTACAATTTGCACGAGCTCACCAAAATTGGACAGTTGAAGACTGGAAAAATGTTGCCTGGTCTGATGAGTCTCGATTTCTGTTGAGACATTCAGATGGTAGAGTCAGAATTTGGCGTAAACAGAATGAGAACATGGATCCATCATGCGTTGTTACCACTGTGCAGGCTGGTGGTGGTGGTGTAATGGTGTGGGGGATGTTTTCTTGGCACACTTTAGGCCCCTTAGTGCCAATTGGGCATCGTTTAAATGCCACGGCCTACCTGAGCATTGTTTCTGACCATGTCCATCCCTTTATGACCACCATGTACCCATCCTCTGATGGCTACTTCCAGCAGGATAATGCACCATGTCACAAAGCTCGAATCATTTCAAATTGGTTTCTTGAACATGACAATGAGTTCACTGTACTAAAATGGCCCCCACAGTCACCAGATCTCAACCCAATAGAGCATCTTTGGGATGTGGTGGAACGGGAGCTTCGTGCCCTGGATGTGCATCCCACAAATCTCCATCAACTGCAAGATGCTATCCTATCAATATGGGCCAACATTTCTAAAGAATGCTTTCAGCACCTTGTTGAATCAATGCCACGTAGAATTAAGGCAGTTCTGAAGGCGAAAGGGGGTCAAACACAGTATTAGTATGGTGTTCCTAATAATCCTTTAGGTGAGTGTATATTAGATAAGATATACTTTAACAACCTTTAAATAACATTCTACTAACATGAATGAAACTGGATATTTTTATGTTCTTGGAATGCTGAATTTTAAATCAAAATTAAAGCTGCAAGCAGCGATGAAAGGGCCCTTGCACCCGGGAGCACCGCCACACGGTGGCCTCAGGAAAACAGCGAATAGTGGGCGACATGCATTTAAGTGGGTAAATATAGGAGAAATATGGCAAAGTCACTTCAGTGTGCCACACTTCCTGCTGCCAGCAGGTGGCGCTTTGACTATAACTGAATATTGGCATGTAGATGTCTTCAGTCCTAGACTATTATCAAACATGTGAAGTTTGGGGCAGATCGGACACTGTATGCCTGAGTTACAACAACTTCCTGTTTTGTGGCGTAAATCGCATACATTAGCACTTAGCCAAGTTTTGCTTGATTTAATGTGTTTCTAGCATGTTTAGGACTTGATGGCATATTTAAATGTGTTTCTGGGAGGGAATTACAGTGCAAAGCATGCCATTTCCTGTTGCCAGCAGGTGGCGCTATGACTAACTAATATTGGCATGTAGATGTCTTCAGGCCACGACTCCTATCAAACATGTGAAGTTTGGGGCATATCGGACATTGTATGCCTGATTTACAACAGCTTCCTGTGTCATGGCGAAACATCAGACTTTGACAGGCCGCCACGGACACGCCCTTCAGCGAAAACTCAAGATCTTCACAATTTAACATCACCAAGACCTTAAGATTAGACTGACCAAACATGATGTTGTTCTGGTTAAATCTTAATGAGGATACTCATCACAGTGTAAAACATGGTCTTTCCTGTTGCCCACAGGTGGCGCTATGCCTGTAACTAAATAGTGGCATGTAGATGTCTTCAGGCCAGGACTCTAATAAAACATATGAAGTTTGGGGCAGATCGGACATTGTATGCCTGACTTACAACAGCTTCCTGTGTCATGGCGAAACATCAGACTTTGTCAGGCCGCCACGGACACGCCCTTCAGCGAAAACTCAAGATCTTCACAATTTAACGTCGCAAAGGCCTTTAGATTAGACTGACCAAATATGATGTTGATCTGGTTAAATCACTATGAGGAGTTAATCACAGTGTAAAACATGCCATTTCCTGTTGCCAGCAGGTGGCGCTATGACTGTAACTGAATATTGGCATGTAGATGTCTTCAGGCCAGGACTCTAATAATACATGTGAAGTTTGGGGCAGATCGGACATTGTATGACCGAGTTACAACAACTTCCTGTTTTATGGCGATACGTCGAAATTTGTCAGGCCGCCACGGACACGCCCTTCAGCGAAAACTCAAGATCTTCACAATTTAACGTCACAAAGGCCTTTAGATTAGACTGTGCAAATATGATGTTGATCTGATTAAATCTCTAGGAGGAGTTCGTTAAAGTACAACGTCTGGAAATGGCAAAATTTGCAACAATTTTGCAAAGAAATTTCAAAATATCTCACTTCCTGTTGGTTTTCAGATTTCATACCAGGAGACTTTTTTGTAGGTATTGGGCTGTTACATGTGTGTACCGAAGTTCATACCTGTACGTGAAACGTAGCGGGAGGGGCGCTTCGTTGAAATGTTGTAGGTGGCGCTATCGAGCCATTTTGCCACGCCTAATTCTGAAACCCATATCAGACGTAAATTTTCACCACATTTGACGCGTGTGCAAAGTTTCATGAGTTTGAGCATGTTTAGGCCATCAAAAATGCAATTCATTTGGGAGAAGAATAATAATAGGCTGAGCAATTCCAATAGGGTCCTCACACCATCGGTGCTCGGGCCCTAATTAAGTTGAAAGAACGTTTGAGGAATGTCATACCTTATAAAAAAATGTTCCTCTAATGTCTGGGATGGGATGTGACACTGAAGACTGGAGTAATGGTTGATGAAAATTCAGCTGCTTTTTTTTTCCAGAAATAAATTGATGAATGTTGATAACCAAACAATTTTTTAAGCCCCCATTGACTTTTATGTATTATTTTTTTCATACTATAAAACTCAATGGAGACACAAAACTGTTTGATTACCAACATCCTTCAGAATATCTTCTTTTGTGTTCATCAGAAGAAATAAATTCATACAGGTTTGGACCAACATGAGGGACCAACATGAATAAATGATGACAGAATTGTATTTTTGGGTGAACTATCCCTTTAACATTTATTTTAATAATAATCATGCAGACCTAGCTTCCAGGTTGTATTGCTGATAACATTATTTAAATGTAACTTTCTATTGCAGGTGCAGTCGGTTGAAACAACGCGAGTCCCAGCAACACACTTCCAACACTCATTAGAGACTTTCTTTCTCTTTCTTGTGAAGTTGTTGTTTGTTATCTTTAGCAAGTTACTGTGATTTTTTTTTTTTTCTTCTTTTTCTTCTTTAACTCTCATTACTAGTTGAGCATAATACACACTTAAAATGAAATTTGGTGTAAAATAAAGTCTAGACTCTTTGAATGTTATTTATATTAATATAAATGGTTTCTGAGTAACTGTAATTATTTAAACATTTGTCAAAAGTAAATTATTGAATACATTTTTGTTGTTGAGTGTTTTACTTACCATGGAGTTAATCAGACTTTTACATAATACTCAAAGTCGCATGTGGGCCACATAAGGGCCATTAGATTTTAACAAAACTCAGCCATACTAAAATTCCATATAAGGCCCAAATAAGGGCCACATAAAATTGTATTGTTTGGCGGAGTTATGGCACTGCTTTGGCTGAGCTGTGCTAAAGAAGAAGTGGGCCAGATCTGAGCCAGCAAACACAATCTAATCTGGGCCACATCTCAGCTGTTTATCTGGGCCAGATCTATGCCAAAGGAAATTTGCTGACTGGGATGAGACTTCAGACTTGACTCGGGACTCGACCTGAAATGACTTCAGACTTGACTCGACTCGACAAAAAAGACTCGTAAATATTTTAAAAACAACTCAAGTCTTTAATCCTTATCTATCGTAAATGAAAAAAATGTAGCTTTATTTGAATGTTATAATATCTGCTTCACATGTACGTGACGTGGTAGATCGGACCCTTGTCATAGAATTTGATTACGGATGTCTGTGTATTCCGCGTAAACTCCTTAATGTCATAAGAGTCCCATGAAACATGACAGGATCCATCGTGCCATATGTTCTCACATTTGGATTCATTACCATGTCAGATCGGCTAGATGCAAAGAATGTGTGGAAAACAAATAAAACACCGGAACGACATTTTATTAGACATCGCATCCACAAAGGTTGGTGACATTAACTCACACAGCTAGCTGTTATACTGTGGTGTAGCTGGGTGGCTCTTTTGGATTGCCAGCCTGTTAAAACATGAATAAAATCTAACCTTTAAACCTAGCACTACGTTTTACTTTTATCAATCTTTTCCTAGTATATGCAGCTTTTCTCTCTCTTAATGTGTGTCTACGAGAGAGAGATAGAAAGATGTTAATCCATTTATTACTTAAAGCGCATATTTTAACGTATCGCAATCAGCATGCATACAGTTTTCTATTGACTAGAAACAACTAGAAACGTTCGGGGGTTTGATATTTTCTGATAATGACTGTCGTCAATAACAACGCTGTATAACAAACGTGACTGACGCCATCTTGTGTCCACTCAGCAACTGTATTGAAAATGACTACTCGTCTTGTTGCCAGGACAATTGTTTTGTATTTTACATTATAATGGATTATAACGTAACAGGCTGGATGTATCCCTTACATCTTAGGACCTTTATTACAAACAAAACAGATGATAGAAAGGTCATATATTTAGTCTAAATTCAAAAAAAAAAAGTAGGATTTTTGAATATGAGATTTTTTTTTTTTTTTGTAAGACAAAATGGCTTGAGACTCGACCTGGACTCGTGACAAAAGACTCCAGGCTTGACTCGGACTCCAGGCGAAAGACTTGTGAACATCTCTGGTATGTAGATAGAAATGGCTCATTCTAAGGTAATAAAAACATAACGGTTCATTATGTGAGGTCTTTATACACCACTGAAAACATAGTTATGTATATTATATTGCATTTCTGTCAGTAGATCCTCCTAAATATCACACAGTGCAGCTTTAAAGTTTTATGCTAAACGTTCACCAGTTCTCGCCTCCTTCTTCGCTGAGCCAATAAACCTTGTTTCAGAGCGATGTCTGATTCATAAAAGATTCTTTTTCATCATATTTTCTGCAATGAATCCATTTACCTAGTTAACAAAACCAGTCAGAATGATTCGTTCATGAATCGGACTGATCGGTTTCTTGACAGAAAGATAATCAATAAATAATGACTTGCATTTTTATCTGATTCTCATTTCTCACAGTTACCATATCAGCGCACAAGTCATCATTTTTGCATCCTTTTTATAGCTTGAAAACCTGAAAATCATCAACCAATAAAAAGATGAGGGTGAAGATGTTGAGATGAGGGTGGAAGAATGGTGACAGATTTTTGTTTTTGAGTTTACAATGCCACTATAAATGAAGTGGGCGTTTTTCTCAGAATGGGTCTTTCTTTTGTACCCAATTAACTTCTTTAAAATCACAGACATACTCGCACGCAAAACAGGCAAAGTCTGTTCCTAGACCCAAGTAGGAGGCTTCACAAATGAAATATTCATCAATAATTGAGTCCCTTACTCTGCAGTCCTGCTGGGGTTAAGATAGTGGGCTGTCTTATTGACAGAGCCTCACTAGAGTGAATGTCTACCTGCAGCTGCTCAGAGAAAGAGACAGGTAAACAACATCTGAAATTTTCGACATTCTCCATATGAGGAGGCCGCTGGATTGTGACACAGCAGACACTCATACCATGCACACATCATTAACAGGTGGGATTCCAGCTTCGCAACTGTCCACAAGATGCTGACAGTGTATTCTGATCCATGAGCAGAAAGAGAAGGCTTCGGGATTCAGGGTGACTGTATGGTTTCTGAAAATTGTCAAACTGAAGTTGAAATTGAGATAGAAAAATGGCCCAAACTAAGTGCATCTATGCAGAGTGAAAACTCTAGACTGACATATGGTGGGTACAGCAATCTAGATGACATGCCAGAACAAAAATAAACAGTCACACTTTAGATTAGGGTCCAATTTTCACTATTACCTAACTATTAACTATGACTTTTGCCTCAATAAACTCCTAATTACTGCTTATTAATAGTTAGTAAGGTAGTTATTAAATGTAGGTATTGGGTAGGATTATGAATGTAGAATAAGGTCATACAGAATAAGGCATTAATATGTGCTTTATAAGTACTAATAAACAGCCAATATCCTAGTAATATGCATGCTAGTAAGCAACTAGTTGATAGTGAGAATTGGAACTTAAACTAAAGTGTTACCAAATAAACAACCATTTGTGTTATTTACTATAACAAAATTAATTAATTAATTAATTTTGTTTATATTATGATTATTTCTATTATACTATATTATTATAATTATGATGATGATGATGATGATGATTGTGATGGATAAAGAAATGTAGGTTACATGCAAAACAAATAAACACCAACTGTGTGGAGTAATTACTATAATAAGAATAAATTTAAAAAAATATTATTATATTTTATTATATATTATTATAATATTTAAATAATAATAATAGCAATAAAAATGTGTGGCCATTATATATCTAGCACAATTTACAGACAACTCTATAAGGGACAAATCACAAAAACACAAATCATTCATTAGTATGTTTGTAATTATTTATGTTGACAGCTGATAAGTTATGAAAAAATAAAGGATAATTCTGTTTAATTTGGCTGTGTGTTTCACAGTTTTTTGTTCTGGCAGATATTTATTATGTTCAAAAAAGGGAATAATCTCAGTTGGTTTAATCAACACATTTTTATCTCTTCTGAGTCGGGAAGAACTATAAGTTTCTGTTCCACTATTTTATTTAGGTCATGTGAGAGGAAAAATTGCTTTGACAATCAGCAAAACAAAGCCATCACGTGCGGATACTTCCAAGGGCATGCACAGCAAGAACTAGAAAACATCATAAACACTGTCTTCATCAAATGGAGAAACTAATTAAATCTTTCCCCGCCGTTGACGGAATTTTCCGGCTGTTTTCACTGTTATACGGTAGGGGGTGCTATTACGCATCTTCTGAAAGAGTACAGAATCTCCTGATCAAAACACAGGCGAGGAAAAAGCAGAAACAAGTGATAGCATATGTGACCCGTGCTGGCAAAATGAGTCGGAGTGCGTACACGATAATTTCGAGCTACAGGCAAAACAAGTGAAAAATGTCGTTTTCAGTCGATTTTGAGGCTTTCACAAAATTGAGTTCATTAAGCCCTTGTCTCGATCCCAATGCTCCAAATAGCAATTAAACATCTAAAAGTATCTTTATTTGTACGTTTTCAGAGAGGAGTACCATTCCTTTGTTCCTGAAAACGATCTTACTCAAGCTGACAGACAGATCCGAAGCGCGCACAAAGACACCTCAGCGCGTGATCCCGATACACACATATACACAGGATTACAGTATTTCAAAATATCTGTCTTGGCGAGTATTCACACAAACATTATCTATTATGTCTTATGTGAACGTTTGGTTAACTGTGGCGCTAAAATGCTGGTGCTTACTGGCAACTTTAAAAAAAAAAAAAAACGCTGGCGGGAAAAGTGTTAAACTAAGGTGTGCCACTCTTGGCTCTCGTTCTCCAGGCTACATGTCAGCCATGCTGTAACTGACACATACTGCTCTGACCCTGAGCTCTCTCCTTGTCTTCACCTTGCCGAAAAAGCCTGACAATGCCTGTCAGAGCTTGGGGAGGAAAAAGCGTGACCTGGCTCTGCTCTTCCTTCAATTTCTCCTACTCTCCTTCCTCTTCTTTCGGCGATGGCTCCCCAGGGCTCTGCCGTCGTAGACATAATGGGATGCGGTTGCAAGCGGGTAAGATTGGCCCAGCGTTCCTCGGAGGCAGCCATTAGCAGTGAATCGGGGCCGAGGTGCGCAGAGGTGCTGACTTACAGGTGCTCAAAGCTCGATCTCAAGAAAAGCTGCAGTGCTGTGTCACCCTCTGCTTGTCTCTGGTTTTACCATGCTGTTGTGAGTTTTCATGACTTTTTAGAAGGCCAGCGTTTTTAAAAGAGGAAAAAAAATTCACCATGTGGACTAAAGAATGAAAACAAAATATCTACTGCTAACTAATGTGTAATAGAGCTGCATGATTAATAGTAAAAAGATGGCGATCTCGATTCAAACACCCACACAATCTTATTCCTGAATGTCAACTATTCGGCTGTGTCTATTAAATCTTTGACAAATACGATCACAGTGAACATTCAAATCTGCATTGCTGCTGATCCACAAAGAGCAGTTGTCATGTATAAATATGAAACAGCTTCACAAACAGTCTTTTCAACCACACAGTATCATTATTTCTGTGTTGCAATAATTTAAATGATCACAGTACTGGGATAAAAGTTTATAGTTTGGATATAAACACTGATGTCTACTATAATGATCACAATAGAGTAAATCACCTTTTGAATGTAACTTGACACTTCAAATAAAGTTTGTATCAATTACATTGTTACACCAGTAGGTGGCGACAAGTGACTGTTAAAAAAATGATGTGTCATTGAATCATTCATTCAAGAGATTTGTTCAAAAATGCTGATTCATCCAATAACGAAACAAGTGAAGTCTTTATGAGTGCGTCATTGAATCAAACTGCAAACCCGATTCCAAAAAAGTTGGGACACTGTACAAATTGTGAATAAAAACAGAATGCAATGATGTGGAAGTTTCAAATTTCAATATTTTATTCAGAATACAACATAGATGACATATCAAATGTTTAAACTGAGAAAATGTATCATTTTAAGGGAAAAATAAGTTGATTTTAAATTTCATGGCATCAACACATCTCAAAAAAGTCGGGACAAGGCCATTTTTACCACTGTGTGGCATCCCCTCTTCTTTTTATAACAGTCTGCAAATGTCTGGGGACTGAGGAGACAAGTTGCTCAAGTTTAGGAATAGGAATGTTGTCCCATTCTTGTCTAATACAGGCTTCTAGTTGCTCAACTGTCTTAGGTCTTCTTTGTCGCATCTTCCTCTTTATGATGCGCCAAATGTTTTCTATGGGTGAAAGATCTGGACTGCAGGCTGGCCATTTCAGTCCCCGGATCCTTCTTCTACGCAGCCATGATGTTGTAATTGATGCAGTATGTGGTCTAGCATTGTCATGTTGGAAAATGCAAGGTCTTCCCTGAAAGAGACGACGTCTGGATGGGAGCATATGTTGTTCTAGAACTTGGATATACCTTTCAGCATTGATGGTGCCTTTCCAGATGTGTAAGCTGCCCATGCCACAGGCACTCATGCAACCCCATACCATCAGAGATGCAGGCTTCTGAACTGAGCGCTGATAACAACTTGGGTTGTCCTTGTCCTCTTTGGTCCGGATGACATGGTGTCCCAGTTTTCCAAAAAGAACTTCAAATTTTGATTCGTCTGACCACAGAACAGTTTTCCACTTTGCCACAGTCCATTTTAAATGAGCCTTGGCCCAGAGAAAACGCCTGCGCTTCTGGATCATGTTTAGATATGGCTTCTTTTTTGACCTATAGAGTTTTAGCCGGCAACGGCGAATGGCACGGTGGATTGTGTTCCCCGACAATGTTTTCTGGAAGTATTCCTGAGCCCATGTTGTGATTTCCATTACAGTAGCATTCCTGTATGTGATGCAGTGCCGTCTAAGGGCCCGAAGATCACGGGCATCCAGTATGGTTTTCCGGCCTTGACCCTCACGCACAGAGATTGTTCCAGATTCTCTGAATCTTTGGATGATATTATGCACTGTAGATGATGATAGCTTCAAACTCTTTGCAATTTTTCTCTGAGAAACTCCTTTCTGATATTGCTCCACTATTTTTCGCCGCAGAATTGGGGGAATTGGTGATCCTCTGCCCATCTTGACTTCTGAGAGACACTGCCACTCTGAGAGGCTCTTTTTATACCCAATCATCTTGCCAATTGACCTAACAAGTTGCAAATTGGTCCTCCAGCTGTTCCTTATATGTACATTTAACTTTTCCGGCCTCTTATTGCTACCTGTCCCAACTTTTTTGGAATGTGTAGCTCTCATGAAATCCAAAATGAGCCAATATTTGGCATGACATTTCAAAATGTCTCACTTTCAACATTTGATATGTTATCTATATTCTATTGTGAATAAAATATAAGTTTATGAGATTTGTAAATTATTGCATTCCTTTTTTATTCACAATTTGTACAGTGTCCCAACTTTTTTGGAATCGGGTTTGTAATTAAAAATAAATAAATAAAAATTCATTAAATATTTTTTTTAAATAAACCGAAGCAAGTAACATTTTGTCAGAACCTATAGTAAATTACCAGTGGGAGAATCATAATCTCATACTGCCATGAAGGACAAGACCTGACAACGGACACAGGAACAGGGGTTTAAATACACAAGGACTAACAATATAACAAGACACATCTGGGAAAAATCAAGACTAATGAACGGGGAACCAATCAGCTAAAAGGACTTAAAAACCTAACACAGAAACTGAACACAAAAGGAACAGAATTATACTTCAAAATAAGAGTCCAACACAAGACAGGGGAAAACAGGCCAGGATCATGACATTTTGCTTAGATTAAGAGTAAAATATATCAAAATAGAAAAAAAGTTCAATTTTTTATGTCTTCTTAAAGTGACAGTTCACCCAAAAATGAAAATTATATCATTTACTCTCATGTCATTCCAAACTTGTATGACTTTTTCTCTGTGGAACACAAAACATGAAATTTTTATGAATATTTTAGCCCCTTATTTTCATATCATAAAAATGAATGAAGACTACGGCTGTCAAGATTCAAAATGGGACCATTAAAGAATCACAAAACTTCTAAAAGCATATGATGATGTTGTGTAAGAAACTGACTGAAATTGAATTTGTTTAGTGACAATCATCTCCTCCAGTAAGTGATAATTGCTGCAACCGGATCATTGAGGGTGAACTGGAGAATCAAATCAGTTTGATTAATGAACAAATCATTCAGACTGGTTTTGTGAATGCAATCAATTGATTCATTAAAATGATCCAACTCGAAACAACCATTCTTTCATGAACGTCACCAAGGAAGGAATGCTAGGGTCGATTTTTCTGAGAATAACTTACATTTTGACTTGGATGAAGAGTCATATAGACCGCTTTTATGATGCTTCTATAATGCTTCTATAATGCTTGTGCGTCTCTTAACCTTGAAAGCACCGGGCCCCATTTGTAGTATAGAAAAGATTGATTGCTTTAGAATCTCCCCTTTTGTGTTTCAACAAAGGAAAGACATACGAGTTTGGCTTGCTGTATTCTAGATTTCAAAATAACTCTGCACTTTCCACGCCCTAAAAAAGCATCTTACACATTCTCCATCCATAAATATGCTCCATCAGAGCTTTCTATAGTGTGCGTAAGTGCCCCAAGAATGTTAGAAGTAACTATAAAGCACTCATTTCCACCTGTCTGAGTAAGAATGAAGAAAGTGTAAAAAAAATAACTGTTTTTTGAGAATCAGTTTCGAGACTGAATCTTTGGCACTGGCACATGCTTCCTCTCCCATAGCTTTATCACCAGGGACAAGTTTATTAGACTGCTGTCACTTTAAGAGCTTATGCACAGATCCAATATACTGTAACGCAACATATGATTTCTTTTTCCACTATTTACATTCCAAAACTCACTGTGTTCACCTGAATACTCACCAAGACGGGTATTTTGACATCATTTTGTGTGTATTTTACTGTTTAAGCGCAATAAGCAACGAAAAAGAGCTCAATTTGGTACTCACAAGCTGTTTGAGAGGCGGCTTTATGTGCGTGCATGTGCGTTTATATGGGCTATACTTGCAACCCCATGCCGAAATTCAGGGCCTGTAACATCAACACTATTCAACTGGAGCGAATGAGACGAGTGAACGAGAGGAGACGGATGTGTGTTAATTCACCGTCAGAGAGAAGAGAGAGCCAAAACGCACAGCTGGTATTGGTGTATTGATACTGCAGAAAAGGAGCATTGGAACTGTTTCTGATAGTTCAGTATCGATACGTATAGAAATATCTGTATTTTTGACAACACCACATAAGAGTTTGTTTTTCCCCCAAAGCTAAAATCACAATTCCAAAGATAAGCATCATGGCAAAAATATAAAATGTTGGGTTATTTTAAAATTAGGGTAACACTTTAGTATGGGGAACACATATTCACTATTAACTACGACTTTTGCCTCAAAAAAACTCCTAATTTACTGTTTATTAATAGTTAGTAAGGTAGCTGTTGTATCGTTTAAGTTTTGGTATTGGGTAGGAGGATTAAGGGATGTAGAATATGGTCATGCACAATAAAGCATTAATATGTGCTTTATAAGCAGTGTTGGGAAGGTTACTTTGGAAATGTAATAGGTTACATTACAAGTTACCCTATTTAAAATGTAACTATTTCAATTACTTTATTAAAGTAATGTAACTGATTACATTTGGTTGCTTTTTGATTACTTTTCTAATTTCCAGCACTGAAATGTCTTTTTATCACTCGCCATGATGGCAACTCTCAGACAGGTTGTAGCCTAAAGCTTTCAGCGGCAATGTAATTGGCAGACGTGGTGCGCTGCAAATTAAGAACCAATCAAAAGCATCAGAATAGTGTTGCTTTACTAAACGGCCTTTAAATGGCAGGAGGCATTGTGCACATCAAAAACAGGCAAAGCAACAAATTAATATTATTCAACATATCCTAGAGTTTTACAGAAAATATTCAGATGTAACCCCCTTTGTAATCATTAACATTTTCAAAAGTAACTGTAATTTAAATTACACATTTTTTCTCAGTAACTGTAACTGATTAGTTACATTTATTTTGTAATTAAATTATGTAATCTTGTTACATGTAACTAGTTACTCCCCAACACTGTTTATAAATATTAATAAACAGCCAATATGCAAGCTAATAAGCAACTAGTTGAAAGTGAGAATTGTTCCCCATACTTAAGTGTTACCAAAATTAGTTCAGCACTAATTAATCTCACAAACAATGGTTTCTGCATCACATTATAAAAGGTATAAATAAAAGTCATACTTTCGACTCTTACCAGCCAATGCCGATAGTTAAAATATGAATATCGGCCAATATGTCGACTACAACTAAAATCACTTAAATCATTTGGTACAAGTGAATTTGTGCAGTATGAAATGTGCAGTATGAAAAATTAATATTCATTTTGAGATCTACTAAAGATTACCTTGATGAGTTTTATTAAATTAAATAACACTAATTATTTTTAAAGATCCTAAGATTTTTTAAAACATAGGGTAAATGAGAATGCACAACTTAATATCCGATATCTTCCGAAATACATATATATATAAATATGTGTGTAAATATATATATATATATACACTCACCTAAAGGATTATTAGGAACACCTGTTCAATTTCTCATTAATGCAATTATCTAATCAACCAATCACATGGCAGTTGCTTCAATGCATTTAGGGGTGTGGTCCTGGTCAAGACAATCTCCTGAACTCCAAACTGAATGTCAGAATGGGAAAGAAAGGTGATTTAAGCAATTTTGAGCGTGGCATGGTTGTTGGTGCCAGACGGGCCGGTCTGAGTATTTCACAATCTGCTCAGTTACTGGGATTTTCACGCACAACCATTTCTAGAGTTTGCAAAGAATGGTGTGAAAAGGGAAAAACATCCAGTATGCGGCAGTCCTGTGGGCGAAAATGCCTTGTTGATGCTAGAGGTCAGAGGAGAATGGGCCGACTGATTCAAGCTGATAGAAGAGCAACTTTGACTGAAATAACCACTCGTTACAACCGAGGTATGCAGCAAAGCATTTGTGAAGCCACAACACGCACAACCTTGAGGCGGATGGGCTACAACAGCAGAAGACCCCACCGGGTACCACTCATCTCCACTACAAATAGGAAAAAGAGGCTACAATTTGCACGAGCTCACCAAAATTGGACAGTTGAAGACTGGAAAAATGTTGCCTGGTCTGATGAGTCTCGATTTCTGTTGAGACATTCAGATGGTAGAGTCAGAATTTGGCGTAAACAGAATGAGAACATGGATCCATCATGCCTTGTTACCACTGTGCAGGCTGGTGGTGGTGGTGTAATGGTGTGGGGGATGTTTTCTTGGCACACTTTAGGCCCCTTAGTGCCAATTGGGCATCGTTTAAATGCCACGGCCTACCTGAGCATTGTTTCTGACCATGTCCATCCCTTTATGACCACCATGTACCCATCCTCTGATGGCTACCTCCAGCAGGATAATGCACCATGTCACAAAGCTCGAATCATTTCAAATTGGTTTCTTGAACATGACAATGAGTTCACTGTACTAAAATGGCCCCCACAGTCACCAGATCTCAACCCAATAGAGCATCTTTGGGATGTGGTGGAACGGGAGCTTCGTGCCCTGGATGTGCATCCCACAAATCTCCATCAACTGCAAGATGCTATCCTATCAATATGGGCCAACATTTCTAAAGAATGCTTTCAGCACCTTGTTGAATCAATGCCACGTAGAATTAAGGCAGTTCTGAAGGCGAAAGGGGGTCAAACACAATATTAGTATGGTGTTCCTAATAATCCTTTAGGTGAGTGTATATATATATATATATGCTGTATATACACACACACACACACACACACAGTTACCGTTAGTTAGGCTACTGTTACAATGGTAAACAGCTGCCACTAATACTCTCAGGGCCCTATTTTAACAATCTTAGTGCATGGTCTGAAGCACATGGCGCAAGTGCACGTAGGGCGTGTCCAAATCCATTTTTGCTAGTTTAACGATGGGAAAAATGGTCGGCGCGCCTGGCGCGTGGTCTAAAAGGGTTGTCCCTATTCTCTTAGTGAGTAATGGGTGTGTTTTGGGCATAATGTGCAATAAACCAATCAGAGTCTCATCTGCCATTCCCTTTCAGTTGCACTCGCGCCATAGCGGATTCACTATTTACATGGTGGAATTTGCAAGCGGAAAAACTGAGGAAACGGATCTGCTCGTCTAATGACACTTGCTTGCTCGTCATTAATGCAAATAGGTAGGCTAATTCTGATACATGCAATGACTATCCATAATGACATGTAGGCATTTTTATATTTATGTACACAATAATAATCTTTTACATTTTAATACTTTCATATTTACAAATGTTTGTGTGCTGCTGCGCGTCCCTGTGTGTGTAACAAGCAGAGTGTACGCGCGTTGTGGACCCGCCTATTAGGCGCATATTACTAACGCGCTCTTTAAATAAAAAAAAATATTGCGCTATTGACTTTAGACCAGGTTTTTGTTGGTCAGTGGCGCAGTCTATTTCAGTTGCCTCAAGATAGCAAAGTGCCAACAATGCACCTGAGCACACGTCGTTTTCAGACCAGCATGCCCATGGGAGCACAAATGGGCGCAAGTGCATTTGCTATTTAAACAACATGGCGCAGGACATGAAAATGATAACTGCGTCAGGCTGAAACTAGCAAAAAGCACTTGCGTCAAGCCTGGCGTCACATTGCGCCGAATGTATGATAGGGCCCTCAATGTTAATGCAAGTATACAATTACCAAAAGTACAATTTGAAGAGCCCAGTGGGGGCAGTAGGAAGCAGGTGGAATCGAGTGCTGGTACAGACTAAGCACTGGAATCACAAACAATCTACATGCCTTCACTGTCAGTTTGCATGCATTATACACCTTGTCTTTGATAATACTGCAATCTAAGAGTGAGTATTGCACGAGAATTCGGGAATTGAATTCTCCAAGCAGCACAGCAACTGTAGACAAGTCTGCCGACCTATAGGGAGGATCAGATAGTGAAGATTGCTTGCATCATTTTATTTGCATCATTTCATTTCATTCTCTGTCATTTACTGCTTAGGAGTCGTTGTTGATTTGCCTCTTCTATGCATGTGTGCTTTGTGAATATCGTATTCGCTAGCCGGCTTTTTAAAGTGAATCTGTAGTTTGTAAAGCTTCTTTGGTTTTCTCTCAGTTCTTTTCCCAAATGGTATTATGTTTCATATGCCTTATATTCACAATCTTGCATCACAGCACATTCATTTTTATATTAATGTCTATATAGGCTTTAAGAAATTTCAATATGCTGCAATGAGCCACTTCAACTTCAAGATGGATGAACATTATCAAGCTCTTTGAAGCATTCTTACGTTTCATCAGAGCATTTTTAATTTATGTATTTGTTTGGTCACCGTTCATGAAGCAATAACTTGCAAATGTCTTTGAATGAGGAGAGGGAACTTATTCAACTCGCACGCTAATGTGAGCAAATTATAGCTTTGGTGAGGGGAATGACATGAAAACAAGTTTCTCAAAACATTTTGATAGGGATCTGACGTTGCAGAATTCTGTGTAACCGAATTAGACTCTTCAATAGCCAGCATGCTGAATGTTGAAGCAACACAATCTTGATTGAGTGCCTGTGGTGCACATCAAGCCACGTATTCTTGTAGTGAGATTTGAATAATGTCTGTGATTGTGAAAGTGACTGTAATACAGCAGAATGCAATATAAGCTCTGCAGCGTCTTGGCTGGAGGCATAAGTTCAAACCAGCTTGATGTTCTGATAATATCACACAGATGAGTCACTCTGATTCATGTTTCATTTTACACATGAATCCATCCAAGCAAACAATGATATCTAGGATTCATCAAGGTTTGGCTGGTTAGCATGGGCCATGTAGCTGCTGTTCAAATATAATCTTTGAGTTGCCTTTCAAAGATAGTTGGCTAACGTCATTTAGCAGGCCATACATTTTGTTCATGAACTAACTAGCAGTGCAGTGCTTCCAGGTTCTACGTCAGAACGCCGCCTCATTATTGGCCGACGCATGCGTGTGATGCTGACGCAGGAGTTGGCCAATAATGAGGCGGAATTCTGACAAAGAACCCGGAAGTGCTGCACTGTGTTTACTATGTGAACAGCGTAGGAGACTGACACAGAAGAGAAAAGATTGTTGAATAAAGTCGTTATTTTTGTTTCCCTTTCAAGAAGGAAACGCTCTGCGTGATTGCGTTGTGAAGCACGTGTGAAATCAGTCCAATGGCATAGACGGGTGACGTCATGACCAGGAAGCTATAAAGCGGACCCAGACCAAACAATGTCAGCTTCTGTGCCTTCAGCAAGCACTGTGTGTGAAATTGTCTCTGTCTATTTATTGTTGTTTGTCCACAAGCATATTTTTTATCTAGACAGGATTATAATGGCGAGCAAACAGCGATTAAATCGTGTGTTCCTCCCTGCACTCGCTACACTACGAGTGGGGATACACGCGATTTATGTGTTATTTGTTTGGGAGCGGAGCATGCACGTCAGCTCTTGAGAGGGCTGACAATGTTCATTCATAAAAATGTCCCGATGTGTAAAGAAAAGAGTGTGCACTATCAAAGGAGTTTTTAAGCTCCTGTTGGCCTTATTCTTGAGGGAATAAAAGTCTAATTCTTGGCTCGGATCTCGCGTTTGCCGAGGCAGCGCGCAGATTACTGGTCTGCAATAAAGTTAGTGGCGCACGTGGATTACATGTCTGCAATATACAGTATATTTATTTTGGGGAAATTAGATGTCTGTATTAATACACTATTCAGCCTCTCATCCAGACTGTTTTACTTGTCTGGTTGATATTTGGCTTCATTTAATTTTGAGGAATTAAATGTTAAATACTCATCTGGTTTTTTATAAGTTAGATGTCTGTATTAATATGCTATACTTAGCCTTTCATCAAGGCCGTGTTTACATGTCTGGATGTTTTTGGCTGCATTTAATTCTGAGGAATTGAATGCTGGAATTCCTGGGGCGAAATGGATAACACCTCATCATACGGTGCCCATCTCCCTTCGGCGCTATTAGCTGAAGTCTTTTCTGGGTAAGACAGATCTGAGGACCGTCATTATCTCGAAGAAGGCTTCGGCGAAGAGGTTCTGACATCAGTGGTGTCAGACATCTGAGGGCCCCTCTGGAGGAAAATGGATTACACCTCTTTTTACGGTGCCCATCTCCCTTTGGTGCCCACAGGGGGCAGTTCTGCCAACCCTGCCATCTCGTGTGCTTCGGGGCATAGAGGTCCCCAGCGAGTTCTAGTTCGATTGCTCCCTGCCGGTCATCCGCTTCAGGACACAGAATTGGCTACTCAAGTGATGCTAGAGACCAGTCTCGAGAGGCTGGTTCTCTTAGTACGAAGTATTTTCGGGGTAAGACGGATCTGAGGACTGTCATTATCTCTAAGAAGGCTGTGTGAGGGCAGTCCCCTCCGTGGGGAAGTGGTCAACACCTCATCACATGGTGCCCATTTCCCTTCGGTGCCCTCAGGGGGCTGTTCTGCCAACCCTGCTACCTCGTGTGCTTCGGGGCGCAGCGGTCTCCGGCGAGCCCATATCTCAGTGTCCGCCCGAAAACGTGGCAGCGCAGGGATGCATGTCCCTCTAATGAGGGTTTCAAAGGAGTCAGTTTGGTTCTTCCCTGCCGGTCATCCGCTTCAGGGTACTTACAATGGCTACTCGAATTGTGCCAGAGGCCAGTCTTGAGAGGCTGTTTCTCTTAGGTACAGAGTCTTCTGGGGTAAGACGGATCTGAAGGCAGTCATTATCTTCAAGAAGGCTGCATGAGGGCAGTCCCCCCAGGGGGAAGTGGTCAACACCTCATTATACGGTGCCCATTTTCCTTCAGTTGCCCTCTGGGGGCCATTCTGCCAACCTTGCAACCTTGCGTGCTTCGGGGCGAAGCGGTCTACAATGGGTTCTATTTCGGTTGTTCCCTGCCAGTCATCCGCTACAGGGCACCAAACTGGCTACTCGTGTTATGCCAGAGACCAGTCTCGAGGGGCTGGTTCTCTTGGTATGAAGTCTTCTGGAGGTAAGATGGATCTGAGGACTGTCGTTATCTCCAAGAAGGCTGCACGAGGACAGTTCCCCCACGGGGAAGTGGTCAACACCTCATTATACGGTGCCCATTTCCCTTCGGTTGCCCTCAGGGGACCGTTCTGCCAACCCCGCCACCTCGTGTGCTTCAGGGTGCAGTGGTCTCCTATGAGCACATATCTCAGTGTCCGCCCGGAAACGTAGCGGCGCTGGGATGCTCGCTACCTCCGTGGAGGGTCCCAGAGCTACCAGTTCGGTTGTTCCTCGGAAAAAAACCTGGTTCCTCGGAAAATACCAGAGGCCAGTCTCGAGAGACTAGTTCCCTTAGTAGATTTTCAGGCAGCGTGGAAGCTACTGCCAAATATATCTCGCTGGGTCCTGCACACAGTCGAAAAGGGTTACACTATTCAGTTCGGGTCTCACCCGCCCAGATTTGTGGGGTCCTGCCCACAGTGGTAGGCCCCGAGCAGGCTCTGGTCATGGAACAGGATCATTCCAAAGGAGGATGGGGGTTGCGTTCCATTTTGGATCTTGTGTCTTCTGAACCTTTCAGTTGTGCAGCTCAAGTTCAAAATGCTAACATTGAGACAAATCGTGTTACAGATCAGGTCTGAGGACTGGTTTGTCACGATAGATCTCAATGACACATACTGCCATGTATCCATCCTTCCTAAACACAGGAAGTTCCTGAGGGTCGCTCTCGGGAGTGAAGCGTACCAATATCAGGTTTCTTCCATTTGGGCCTTGAGCAAGATAGCTAGGCCAGTCACTCACTGTCTAACAATTTTGAGACTGTTAGGTCTGATGGCAGCTGCGTCCAACGGGACACCTTTTGGCCTGCTGTATATGAGACCTTTGCAGTGGTGGCTCAAGACCAAGGGGCCCTGAGGGGCAACCCATTTCCGCATGATCATGGTTACGCGCAGGTGCTTCGTACTTTGGTTATGTGGAAGGAGCCTTGGTTATTGTTCCAGGTTCCTGTGTTGGGAGTTTCTCATCATCGTGTAATGCTTATGACGGATGTTTCCCTCAGGAGCTGGGGAGCGATCATGCATGGTCGCTCAGCTCAGGGGCTGTGGAGGGGTCATCATCTCTCTTGGTACTTGCTGCCTGGAGACAATGGCTCAGGCTCTACATCCCTAGGCACCAAATTCAGGGAGCAGGACATCCTGTCGAGACAGGGGCTGAGGCCTGGGGTATGGAGACTCCACTCCTGAGGGGGTGGAGCTCTTATGGAGGTGCAGACGTGGCCGAGGCTGTCTGTACACTGCTTCCCCGATCGTTCTACTCCCGAGTTCTGGAGAGAAGAGTATGTGGGTCTGGCCTCTGGGGGGGCCCAGCTCATGGACTTAGGTCTCTCAACTGAGGTTGTTGAGACCATGCTTCACTCCAGATCAAGGAAACCGACGGAAATCATCAGTTGAATCCAGTTAATTGCTTGTTTGGTGTAGTGCTGGAAGTTCTGCAGGACTGATTCTCTGCAAGATTATTCCCATCCACTCTAAGGGTTTGCGTGGCAGCCTTACCGGCTGACCACGCGCCTTTGGGTGGTGTCTTTGGGAAGAACCCATTTGTTGTTTCCTCCGTGGTGTGTCAGATCAGGAGTGATGGAGGCTTCGGACTTTTAATAGGGGTACCCCCACAAGAGGGTGATGCGGCAGGCTGGTCCTTTCCACTCACATTCGGCAGGTTTACAACCTAGTTTTTGGGCTTTACCCCTGGGTCCCAGGTGCTGCTGTCCTAGTTGTGCTCGCCTGATTTCACACTAGATAGGCACTGGTCATTATGGCGGCGTGGGTATAGACGTTCCCACAGCGTCATTTAGATGCAGCGTATCATTTCCTCTTCAGGCAACCAAGGTTAGTCGTAACTGAAGCGTTTTGTTTTTTTGTGCGCAAAAGTATTCTCGTCGCTTCATAATATTAAGGTTGATTTTCAAAAAACTTTAAAACACAAGTTGAGACAGCGTAAAATAAAGTACGTTCAAAAATCTGGGGTCAGTATACGATAGTTGTTTTTTCAATTGATTATATTTTGCAAGGATGCATTAAACTGTTCAAAAGTGACAGTAAATAATTTTAGTTTTTTTTTGTTTTTTTTTTACAAAAAAACAAATAAATAACTTTATAATCAAAGACTCCATAAAAATTAAGCAGCACAACCTTGGTAATAATAAGAAATGTTTCTTGAGAAGCAAATCAGCATATTAGAATGATTTCTAAAGGATCATGTGACACTGAAGACTGGAGTAATGATGCTCCTTAAACTGTTCCTCAGATTGCCACACTGGGAGACCCTTTTCATAAAACACAACTCTACAAAGTGGAACAAAAGTATTCAAATGTCAACAATTTCTCCATTTAGGAAAAGACTTTGAGGTACTTGAAAAATCTATTGCAATTCCTTTATATTTGAGGCACCTTCTAAAGTGTGCCTAGAAGTTCTCCAGAGGGTTCTTTCATGGTGCTTCAAGAATCCTTTCATTTTTACAGTATGCCAAACTGTTTTGTTTCAGAGATTATACCATTCCCCTTTAAGTCTCAGAAGGTAATCCCTAAACATCATCCCCAAATATCACAATCTATCATAATCTATCAAAACCACGCAAGTTTCTCACTGCAACCTTCACCATATTTAAACGCAAACCAAATGTAGAAGAATGAAGAAAGAGCTTGAAAATCTAGAGGCTGATAGAGATTGAAGCAGCTTTACAGAAGAACAACAAGCAGTGTGGAGTGGTAGATAGATTGGAAGATGGAGGGATGAGGGCTGCTTTTGGAGAGCTAGCGTGGGATTCCCATGGAGTCCTGATTCAGCTCGGATGAGAGCGGAAGCTGATTAGCCCTCTGCTTTTGTGTGGAGGATGAGACTGACTGGTAAATCCCCCTTTCCATTTCTGTCCAAGAGGAGGGAGGCGAACAGCTGGAGCTGTGTAGCTAACACACATGCAGGATTTGATGGAAACATTTACTTTTCCTTCCCCTCCGTACACACACACACACACACATTATGTATAATACAAATGAAACACTGGTTCTGGTTCTATACGTGTATGGTCTTTGAAGGTTTACATAAGAGCGTATGTGACATGAATTAATTAAGGAAAGTTACTTTTAATGACTATTACTGTCTATTCCTGTCTTTTTACATACCTTTTTCTTCTTCAAATATAATATAATCAGAATAAACTCACTCGCACATTAACACAATTGCATAAATATAGACCTAATTATACAGTCAGTCATTTGCATGACAATCTTCAAAACAAAACACCAAACACCTGAAGTCGTTCAAATGTGTGTGTGCATGTGCATGTGCATGCGCGTGCGTGTGTTTTTTAATAGCTCTTATAGTATGAGCATCACTGGGGAATTTTTATCATTTTTAATTTTGAACATGTTTAACATTTCTGGGTAACACTTTACAATAAGGACTTTTTTGATAATAGTTAACGCATTACCTAACATGAACTAACTAGGGCTGTCACAATTATGAAATTTGGCTGATGATTAATTGTCTAAGAAATAATTGCGATTATCACGATTATTTTCAGCTTTAGGACTTTGATACATTTTTGTGTGCTTTGTTCATTGAATAATTGTCACAAATTATTGTGATTAATTGAATTATTTTGCAGTGTAAGATTAATACAGTTAACACCTTTAAATATTTAAGTAATTTATTCAATTCTGAAAAAATTTAAACAATCACAAAAACTGTCCAATCACAGAAAAGGCCATAATATGTATTTTTGGCTGTAAGGTGTGTTAAAACGCTGAATGCACAGGTAGTTACAGTCAGTTTAATCTCTGTAAAGAGTAAAGAGCAACAAGAGTAAAACATTTGAAAAGTAGCTCAAATTAGCAAATAAAAAGTAAAAAGCCTGTGACCTTCATATAACAAAAAGAGGGGGAAAAAATGAAATTTGTTAGTTTTAATAAAAATCAACCCCTTGGACATGAAAGTGCTAGAAGAAGAAACAGTATAACAATAAAATGAACAGTTTGGGGTTTATGACCACACACAAACACCATAAGGACCATAAGCTCTGCCATTTAAAATGAAAAGACTTAACCCCTTTTTGGCATGTTATGAAGCCAGCACTTTTGCAACATGTGGATCTTAATGATTAGTTGAAAGACTTTGAGACTTGGATAAACGATCTGCTATGGACAAGTTAAGCTCCGCAGAGCAGCAAAAGCAAACAATGTTTGGATCAAGGAGTGTGAAGTGTAGATTTTTCCCAGGAATGAATCATTCGGGGCCACTCGGTAGGAGGCCCAAAAAAACATGGCCATCCGCATTGTCCTCCACTTTGGAGAAGAGCCCGATTCTCGCCGCATAAGCATGCGCTGACAGCCTGGTTACGCTCTACACCTGGGTGATTAGGCATCCAGTCTAGCTTTGCGGAATCAATTTCAACACCACAGAGCTTTCAGAAGGAGAGAAAAAAAAAAACTTTACTGGACCAGAGCCCTTCAGAACACACCTGCCCTATGCAATCAGACACTAATGCCTTGAAGAGGACCATTGATCGGGCCTGAATGGTTGGATTAACAGGATCAAACAGCGTTGGTTCTCAGGGAGCAGTGATTTAGGAGCCTTATCCTGATCTGCTACTAGTCTGTAGTCACATGACCACCCCTTCCAGCCTCTCTCGCTCCGAACTTGGATGGTCTGATGAAGGTTATTTATGCATACAGGACTGTCTTCTGCTTATTAAGACCCCAGGGGGTGCAAGCTACAGGGAGCACATGTTGCAGTCCTCCGCTACTCCCGGCTGGAAAAAGAATTGGGCCGGTCAGACGGGAATGGAGGGTGCGATTTAAGAGAATGTGGCAGGACTTGCCTCTGCAAATATGTATCTGTGGTTGTAGGCTGGTGCAAGAAAAAAAAGAGATGGAGGAAAAAAAAACTGTGTGACGGAAAGGAAAGGAAAGGAAAGGAAAGGAAAGGAAAGGTTTAATAAAAAGGAAAGAAGGGGAAAACAAAAAGACTTAAAGAAATGGAAATGAGAAAAGAGGGCAAAACAGTGCAAAGGGTATGTAAAAGAAAGGGAAAAAATACAGGAAAAGAAACAGGAAGAGGAGGAGGAATTGGGAAATGTACAGAAAACAAGAACATTTAAAAAGGAGGGATAGGAAAACAAGGAAGACAAAACAAAAAGAAAATTAACAGAAAAAAAGAAAAAAGAATAGGCAAAGATACGGAAAGTAAAGCGGAAAAGGTTTAAGTTAATTCGGAAGTTACTAAATGAAGCACAATTACACAATTAAAGGTGCACTGTGTAAATTTTAGCGACATCTAGCGGTGAGATTGTGAATTGCAACCGTCCACCGCTCACCCCTCCCTTTCGAAGCACATAGAGAAGCTACGGTGGCCGACACAGGACAAAGATGTCGTCGTCTGAGACAGCAGAGAGTAGCTAGCGCTCTGTAGAGCCAACGCTATCTCACGACCAATTCATACGTATCTGTACGAGGTGGCTAATTCGTACGACCTCACTCGTATGAATTTGTACGATTTGTCTATACTGCAGTGATGGGTAGGTTTTAGGGGCGGGGTTAGGGGTAGGTCATTCGTACAAACTCATACGAATTAGCCACCTCATAAAATACGTACGAATTGCCGTGAGATTGGGTTGGTAGAGCAGTTTGTCCGTTTAGGGCTACTGTAGAAACATGAGGGCAAAACGGTGACTTCACTGTAAGGGGACCCGCGGTGTATGTAGATAGAAATGGCTCATTCTAAGGCAATAAAAACACAACGGTTCACTATGTAAGGTCTTTATACTCCACTGAAAACATAGTTATGTATATTATATTGCATTTCTATCAATAGATCTTCATAAATACAACACACTGCACTGCATTTTT
The DNA here is from genome assembly GCA_039654105.1 of Coreius guichenoti. Lineage (NCBI taxonomy): Eukaryota > Metazoa > Chordata > Actinopteri > Cypriniformes > Gobionidae > Coreius > Coreius guichenoti. The sequence goes on from CM077184.1 coordinate 34,107,423, forward strand.
ACCAAAAATCTATTATTAAAAAAAATCTCATGCAGAACAGTTAAATTCTTTATTAGGGTTTATTATATTATATTATATTATATTATATTATATTATATTATATTATATTATATTATATTATATTATAGGTAACACTTTACAATAAGTTTCATTAGTTAACATTATTTAACTACATTAGTTAACGTGAACTAATAATGAACTGCACTTTTAAAGCATTTATTTATCTTTGTTAATGTTAATTTCAACATTTACTAATGCATTATTAAAATCTTGTTAACATTAGTTAATGTACTGTGAACTAATATGAACAAACCATGAACAGCTGTATTTTTATTAACTAATGTTAATAAAGGTTAACTAATGCTGAACAGAGGTGTTGTTAATGGTTAGTGCATGTTAACTAATGCATTAACTAATGTTAACTAATACAACCTTATTGTAAAGTGTTACCATATTATATTATTCTGAAACAGTTTCACTGTGCAAAGTTGCTTGTGTCATTGTTGTTTCTTCCACCAAGCAGCGACTTATTACAATGTGAGCTGAATGTGGATTGCCATCTATTAATTAATTAATTAATATCAAATGAGAAGGAAGTCTTGCACAGTGACAATAAATGACAACCTCCCCTGTCTTTTCTGTTGAAATCCTAACACCCCCCTGCAGACAGCATCTAAATTCTTGTGGGTCTGCCTTTTGTCTCTCCACCCCTAATAATTGTCCAATCTATCATGTAATCCCATCACAACTTAGAGAGATGGCAGATTCCAGCGGTTCACACATGGGTCCAGCTTTAGAGGAGTATCTGCAGGGGCTTATGGTGGTATGGATATAATAAAATCATTCAATGCTGCTCTGCCAAAACCCCACTGATTTGAGTGGCAGTATGTGTCAGATGTAACACAGAGCGAATCTGTCTGAAAGAGTGAGGGATTCATAGAGTAACACATATCATGTCTTCTGCCGCACACTCTGCTCAGAGGCATGAAGGCCCAGCGCTTCCTGCTGTGAGACTGAATGAATCATGTCGCCTCATGAAATATTAAAGCTGTACATCCAGCAATATAGAGGATTCAAAATCCATCAGCCTACGGTAACTGAAACATTTTCTAGTGTTGTTGTTGTTGACAAACATTAGCAGAATAGGGACGTAAAAAGAGAGAGGGGAAGTGAGATATTTATTTAGCGTGATGTGTCAGTATTCAGAGATGTGCACGTAGGTCACAGTGCCCTTCTGAATAATCTTATATAAATGTGTACAAATGTATAAAACCCCACTAGAGCGTAATGGACGAAAATCATATTCATACCGAATAGGAATTCTTAGTTTCATTTTCATTTCCATACAGATTTGAACAGTCAAGCTACGAGGAGCACACAAAATATATGTTAAGTATACAAAGATATTCATAAAAAACAAAGGAGAGGCAAAACATTTAGATACCATAGACACGAATATTCACTAAATCACCACAATTCAATATTTGGCAGGCTGGTGTAATTGCAAATGTGATTAAATTTCTTCATCGATGGTACAAATTCAATTTAATTTAGTGAAATACACATATATGTACTGATATCAGCAAATATGAAGTTATGTATTAAATGTACAATTCTGTGATTAAATATTAAGCAGAGACTGTTTTCAACATTGATACTGATAATAAATGTTTCTTGAGCAGCAAATCAGCATATTAGAATGATTTCTGAAGGATCATGTGACACTGAAGACTGGAGTATTGATAATGAAAATTCAGCTTTGCATCACAGGAATAAATTACATTTTAAAATATATCCACATAGAAAACAGCTATTTAAATTGTAAAAATATTTCACAATATGACTGTTTTTACTGTATTTTTGATCAAATAAATGCAGCCTTGGTGACCATAAGAAAGACAATAATAAATCAAAAAATCTTACCAACCCCAAACTTTCGAATGGTAGTGTATGTTCGTGAAAAGCATTGGAGAAAAACGAGAAGCATGCTTTTAGATGGACTACGTAAACATCTAAAAAGTGTAGATGATAATTTATGATAATAAATAAAAAATCAGTCATCCATAATATAATCACAAAATTGTTATCTATTATGTAAGCTGCTAGGTTTGTGTAGAAGTGTTTTTGTTCATACAATAAAAGTCATTGGGGTCCAAAACAACATTGCACCTTAGGGCTGTGCAATATGGACAGAATAATCATATATGGCGAATTTTTTTTTTTTTTTTTTTTTTTTGCGATTTTGGCAATTGTTTTTGCTTTTTCGAACATGCTACATTCTAAATGTATTCAGTGCACAAGAAGTGCATAACAAAACATTTCACAATGAAATAACATAGTATTAACAGCTTGAAAAACAAAACGTCTCGGTTACGTATGTAACCCTCGTTCCCTGAGGAGGGAACGGAGACGTAACGTCAGTGACTGACGAATGGGGGTTTCGCCTAGAAGCTTATCATCTTCGAGATCTAGAAAACGCCCAATGGCAGTGCCAATGCCATGGGCATGCGGAATTTGCATAGCGTAACTCCGCCCCACAGTGTGGGTATATAAGGAAGTACGCTGGCAACATCGCATTATGTTTACCTGCTGAGGAGCCAAGACTGAACTCCCGGCTGTTCCAGCGGTACAGCGGAAGTGGCAGAGGGACGTTACGTCTCCGTTCCCTCCTCAGGGAACGAGGGTTACATACGTAACCGAGACGTTCCCTTTCGTTCAGTCACTCCGAGTAACGTCAGTGACTGACGAATGGGGGTCCCAATGTAATCACGCCACTCGGCTGTCATCCAGTGCCCTGCGTAAGCGTGAGCTCCCTGTCGTAAGCTAGTACGGACGAAGGACTCCCACTTAACACAGGAATACCAAGGTACACTGGGAAGCATATTCCAGGTGGAAGTATGCGCCAAACGCCTACCCGTAGGGAGGACTTAAGGAAACACATATGACCCGCTCAGGGCTACATATGGAGAACTCTGGGGTAACCAGCCGAAGGTGGAAGAATTTTTAGCCCCAGGGGTGGCAAGGGGCTTGCCAAAGGAAAGACACATGCTCAGGGAGACTTACAGTGGAAATACACATGTGGGGGTCACCCAACGGGGGAACCATGCACACGGTGGCACCTAGCCAACACGAGGGCCTGAGCGAGTGGGCAGACGTACTGGTGTCGGCATCAACAGTGCTGGAGGAACTCAGGGCTTCAGGGAAACTACCTGAGGAAAATATCGCACGTATCCAGTCCGTGGAGTGGAATGGCGAGCAAGCGAAGACACCTGAGCCTAGTCCATTACCGGCCACTAGTAGAGGCGAGTACATGAGGGGACACTGGCTCCACTCGGAGATTAAGAATCTGGCGAATGTGTTGGGTGTCGCCCAGCCTGCAGCTCTGCAATGTCTGTTAGCGAGGCACCATGCGCTAGAGCCCAAGAGGAGGCCACACTCCGGGTGGAGTGAGCCCTGACCCCTAGGGGGCATGGACGCCCCTGCGTCAGGTAAGCCAAAACAATGGCGTCCACTATCCAGTGAGACAACCTTGCTTGGAGAGAGCCTTTCCCTTCAGCTTCCCACCATAACAGACAAAGAGCTGGTCTGAGGTCCTGAACACTGCGTTCTGTCTACGTAAGCACGGAGGGCACGTACTGGACAGAGCAGTGCCAAGGCTGGGTCTGCCTCCTCCAAAGGCAGCGCTTGCAGGTTCACCACCTGGAACGGAGTGGTGGGAACCTTGGGCACATATCCAGGCCGGGGTCTCAGGATCACGTGAGAGTAGGCCGGCCCAAATTCCAGGCACGCTTCGTCAACCGAAAATGCCTGCAGGTCCCCTACCCTCTTGATGGAGGCCAAGGCGATCAGGAGCGCTGTCTTCATAGACAGGAACTTAAGCTCGACTGACCGCAATGGCTCGAAGGGAGCCCTCTGCAGAGCACTTAAGACTACTGAGAGGTCCCAAGAGGGTACGAGGGGAGCGCGAGGAGGATTCAGTCTCCTCGCTACCCTCAGGAACCTGATGACCAGGTCGTGCTGACTTTTTCGTCTCCACAAGGTCGTGGTAGGCTGATATAGCGGCCACATAAACCTTGAGGGTGGAAGGAGACAGCCTTCGTTCCAACCCTTCTGGAGGAATGCGAGCACGGACCCGATCGGGCATTTCCAGGGGTCTTCTTGGCGAGAAGAACACCAGTGACGAAGAGGTTCCACTTCAACGCATAGGCGTGTCGTATCTGTAGACAGGGCCCTAGCGGAAGTGATGGTAGCCACCACCTGAGGTGGTAGGGTACTCAAACCTGCCGCGTCCCATCCAGGAGCCACACGTGGAGGATCCAAAGGTCGGGATGCGGGTGCCAAAGGGTGCCCCGTCTCTGAGAAAGGAGGTCCTTCCTCAGAGGAATCGACCAGGGAAGGGCTGTCGCAAGGAGTACGAGTTCGGAGAACCAGGTCCGGCCGAGCCAATACGGGGCGACCAAAAGGACCTGCTCCTTGTCCTCCCTGATCTTGCACAGAACCTGTGCGAGAAGGCTCACTGGGGGAAACGCAAACTTGCGGAGGCCCCGCGGCCAGCTGTGCGCCAGAGCATCCGTGCCGAGGAAGCCCTCGGTCAGGGAATAAAACAGGCGGCAATGGGAAGAGTCGTGGGAGGCAAACAGATCTACCTGTGCGTCGCCGAACTGTTCCCAAATCAGCTGAACCGTCTGGGGATGGAGTCTCCGTTCTCCAGGAAGTGGCTGAAGCCGTGAGAGCTCGTCGGCTGCACGGTTCAGGACTCCCGGGACGTGGATGGCACGAAGGGACCTCAGGTGCTTCTGACTCCATAAGACGAGATGGCGGGCGAGTTGAGACATGCGGCAGGAACGTAGACCACCCTGGTGGTTGATGTACGCTACTGTGGCCGTGTTGTCTGACCGGACTAGCACGTGTTGACCCTTGAGCAGCGCTCGGAAGCGGTGCAGGGCAAACCGTACTGCCAGCAACTCGAGGCAATTGACATGCAGAAGGCGCTGGGGTCCTGTCCAGGAGCCCGCGGCAGCATGTCCATTGCACATGGCACCCCAGCCCGTGGTGAAGGCATCTGTTGACACAACAAAATTGCCTGGAAACTCGTTCTAAGGGCACACCGGCCGTAGAACTGAGGTTCGACCACGGGGTGAGGGTCTGCAGGCAGGCCCGAGTCACTGGGACCCGGAGCGTGCCCGACTGCCATGCCCATCTCGGGACTCGATCGCGAAGCCAGTGCTGAAGCGGTCTCCTATGAAGCAATCTGAGCGGCGTTACCGCGGCTGCAGATGCCATATGCCCCAGGAGCCTCTGAAATAACTTCAGTGGAACCGCACTCTTGCTCCTGATTTGACGGAGGCAAGTCAGCAGTGACTGCGCGCGCTCGCTCGTAAGCTGCGCGCACCTGGCGACCGAGTCGATACTGAGAAAAGAGATCCTCTGCACTGGCAGAGTTTGCTCTTTTCCCAGTTGACCCAAAGGCCCAGACGGGCTAAGTGCTGGAGCACCAGGTCTCTGTGTTCGCACACCTGCTCTCGAGAGTGACTCAGGAACAGCCAGTCGTCGAGGTAGTTCAGGATGCGAACCCCGTGTTGCCTGAGTGGCACAAGGGCTGCCTCGACAATCTTCGTAAAGACGCGAGGGGACAGAGCTAGCCCGAATGGGAGGACCGCGTACTGATATGGAAGTAGGCGTCCTTCAGATCGATCGCTGCAAACCAATCTACTGGACGAACTTCGCTGTCAACATCCTGAACGGAAGCCTGTGAAGGGATTGGTTCAGGACGCGCAGGTCCAGGATCGGTCGTAACCCACCGGTTTTCCTGGGTACAATGAAGTAAGGGCTGTAGAAGCCGGACTTCATCTCGGCTGGAGGGACAGGCTCGATCGCACCCTTCGCCAGCAAGGTAGCAACCTCCGCACGCATGACAGGGGCGTTGGGCCCCCCATGGTGTGGCGGACTCCCCGGAAGCGGGGAGGAGCCTGAGCGAACTGAATCGCATAGCCGAGCCTGATGGTCTTCTCGACCCAGCGGAACAGTCCGGGAAGCTCTAGCCAGGCTCCCAAAAACTGCACCAGCGGGGTCGTGCGGACCACAGACGTACCCCGGGTGGGGCAGCGAGGCGGCGTGACCGGCCCGGACGTGGGAGGCGTAGCGTCCCGGTGTGGGGGCACGGTCATCAGCCGCGTCCTGACAGAGGAGACCAGGGAAGGACGCGCGTTCCACTGGGGTCTGCTCTGAGAGGAGACTGGCGTTAGAGAGGGACGAGAGTGGCGTGGCCCGGGGGCGGCGCACACTGCCATCGGTCTCTGGGTGCTCAGGGATGGGTGAGTTAGTTCTTCCACATAGGGTGCTGCTGACCTGGGGGCCAGCAGCTGAACAGAAGATTCTCCCCCGGCCCTCCACCGGGGGAAGGAGTGGCCCTGCTACCAACTCCTTGGAAGAACTGCCCATCCCTGAGCTGTCCGCGTCAGGAGCGCCGCTAGCCTGGCGTTAGGCGGGCTGCGGGGCTGGGAGCGGACGGGGGCGCCTTCCTGCGACCATCCCTACGGCGCGGCCCGGAAAGGGCGGCGGGAGGGTCGAAGCCGCAGGAGGGCGCCCTCGGCGGCAAGCAGACTGAGGCGACTGAGTAACAGCCGCCGGGGCAGTACGTTTAATGGCCTTAGTCTGCTACTGGACGGCCGAGAACTGTTGGGCGAAGTTCTTGGCCGTGCCGCCGAAGAGGCCAGCCTGGGATATGTGAGCGTTGAGGAACCGGGTTCGCTCAGCCTCTCTCATATCGACCAGGCTGAGCCTCGTCTCTCCTGGACCACAGCTGTGGACATCACCTGACCCAGGGAGCGCACGGTCACCTTCGTCACCCGGAGGGCGAGGTCGGTGGCGGCACGCGGCTCATTAAGAGCCCTGGGACAGCTCTACCCTCGTGCATGCCACGAGCATCCTGGCCTGGAAGACCTGAAGGATGGCCATGGCGTGCTGAGAGGCGGCGGCCTGCCCCGCAGCTCTGCAGTCCCTCGCCACCAGAGTAGACGAGAACTACAGGCCTTGGAGGGGTGCTTAGGATCACCGCGCCACATTGAAGCACTCTGTGCAAGAGGGGGGGTGTGGCCTGAGGAATACTCGTCGGGGTTTATGCCACACCGCAGCCCTCAGGTCACCCTGGCCACCAGCCAAACATCCCGTCACGTGGAGAGGATAACTGGGGTGTGGCAGAGGGGACTCTCACTCCATACGGGGGTCATTGAGTCTTGACCGTGATTGCAACTGAGCGTCAACAGGGGGGACCCCAGTGTACCCTTGGCCGCAGCCCCATCGAGGGCAGAGAAGGCGGAGGAGGCCGCCGAGCGGTCGCGGGAAGACAACGGGGACTTCCAGGACCACGTGACCTCATGTATCCCGGGAGAGAAAGTAATTGGGGGCGGGGCCCAACAGCTGTCAGGACGCGTCACACCCAAAGACCAAACATCCCCCGAGATGACATGGCTGTCAACTCCGGGTCGGACTCGGGCAATGCTGGCACGCCCGAAGGCAGCAGCATAGCCGAATCTTCATCCCCAGAGGACTCCAGCCCACCTTGAAATGCGGCGATCGACATCTCATCGCCAACTGGAGCGCCGAACGAAACACACGGGGCGTCCGCAGATGGTCCCGCTGCTTCAGTCCGATCACTCGCGGGTAGCGATGTGCGAGAGGGGGGTGTGGCCCGAGGAATGATCGTCGGGGTTATGCCACACCGTAACCCTCAGGTCACCCTGGCCATCAGCCAAAGTACCATCTCTCTCGGAGACAGTAGATTGGGGTGTGGCAGAGGGGACTCTCTTTCCTTGCGGAGGTCATTGAGTCTCGACCGCAACATCGCGATGGTCATGTTCCCGCAGTGAGAACATGATGCATCCACAAACGCTGCTTGAACGTGCTGAAGCCCAAACACGTCACGCAGCGATTGTGCCCATCAGATGGCAACAGAGATCGACCGCACCCAGAAGTGCACGGGCAAACCGTCTTTAAAAAGACGTGCCACATGCGAGCTCTTTTGTGAGAGGGAGCTTCACAGCGATGCCGAAGCGCCCAGGGAACGAATACCAGCTGGATGCAGATCACTGCACAGATCAGCAGGCAGGAAGTAAACACTCGCTGGAACGCGCCGTAACACCAACACCGACTGGAAAGCTGTTCGTCTCGAAGAAGCTTGACGATATACTCAAAAAGGCTTAAGGAGTGAAGAGACAGATGCTCTTGGCTCCGAAGCAGAAACATAATGCGATGTTGCCAGCGTACTTCCTTATATACCCACACTGTGGGGCGGAGTTACGCTATGCAAATTCCGCATGCCCATGGCATTGGCACTGCCATTGGGCGTTTTCTAGATCTCGAAGATGATAGGCTTCTAGGCGAAACCCCCATTCGTCAGTCACTGACGTTACTCGGAGTGACTGAACGAAAGGGAACTGTAATAAACTGTCTTTAAAACAGACAACATAAAATAAATTAAGGTTAACTAACCTAAATTCCAGTCATAACAATAAATAAACTTCAAAACCGTTAAACTCATATACGGCTCCATCGTTCTGCTAGACCACATATCTGTGGTCGTGGCATAGTAAATGTGCTTTTATGTTGTTGTTCACTACTAACATTTGTTTCATTAAAAACAAATAAATACAGTGCATTCTAAAATTGGTTGACAGATTATTTTTCAGATTATTTTTGACCACATTACAGTTCTGAATATAATTTAAATATGTTGCTTTTCTAATTATATTCATTGTGAAAAGTGATTTTATGCAAGTGGGTGGTAAAAAAAAAAACTGAATATGAAATAAATATTTCCAGATAATATTTGCTTTGGCATTAGTGACAATATAAAAGCCAATTATTCAAGGGTGTAGTTTTGGTACAGTCTATTTCTAACATTATCTTATTAGCATTAGCTGGCAAAAATTTACAGCAGCGAATAAAAATGTGGTCTGAGTTTCACAAACAAAAACCGTAGACAGGCTGAATGAAAATATAAATACACCCTCTGTCAGTAGGTGGTGCTTATAGAACAGCAGAAACAGAGCCGTTTCCCCGGTAACCTCTGTAAACAAAGCAGTGCTGAGCTTATAAAACAGAGGGAAGATGAAAAGAAAATGCCATCAACACGTTTCTCAAGGCAGTCATTTCCCTTCAGAGATACATTCATAGAATTCATTCATACTTTAACTGATACAGACTAATTTCCCTCAGCCATCGCTTGTAAAGGTTGTAAAACCTCACTTCTTTCCGTCAAGAAACCTGCGCTGCATGCTGTGTCTGCGTGAAACTGTTGCTTTCTACTTCAATAAAAAGTCAAACTAACTTTATTTAACATTTTTCTTTTTTTTTACTATAGCATTTGTTACAGTATGAAAAATAGCAATGTACACATTTAGAATAGTTATATGTCACCGTTGTAATATAAATCGAGTGAAAAATATATTCCCTTAATATTATAAATGATAAATTCTACAAGTTAGTCAAGATTTACCACAATAAATACAATAGGACGTAAATCCTATAGGATAAATTCTAGTAAGGGGGTCAAGAATAGTTAAAAAAGCTTTCTAATAAATGTTGGTGCAAGATGACGTTTTCTCCTCTTTTCATCAGTCTTTTTAGTTCATGTGGCTGTTTTAGATAATGCTTGACTTTCCCCATAGCATTTTAAAGTGGTAAATTTAAATTTAAATGGGTCACACATTTATCATCGGTCACGATAGGAATGGCTCGTGGAACTCGCATCACACTTTTGGAGCGTGCTGGTTAACGCGCGCAGAGTATGCTACGTTGATTCGCACGTCACTTGTGTACAGTTAAATAAACCGGGATTCAGTCATGTTGCGCTGATAATCGGTCTTTTCAGTTCATACGGGAACTTAGCGCTTATTACAGCTCCAAACGCATGATGCAAATAATTAACTATTAGCCTAATTCACTCACCACATTTCTTACGCTGTGTCCGCTGCAGTGAGAGAACAGCAGTGCGCTGAGTGAGCTCTGATTGGTTAACATCTTAAACATGCGCACAAGAATATTGTAGTATTCTGAATTAAAATATAAATAAATTAATAAATAAATTCGCAGCTTTATGTGGTTTAGAAATCGCATGTACTCAAATCACGATTGTTTTGCGATTGCGATTAATTGCACAGCCCTAATTGCACCCTAATTTCAGTGTACAGACAAAATCAACTGTTAGTGGTATTATAACAAAGTGGAAGCAATTGGAAACAACAGCAACTCAGCCACGAAGTGGTAGGCCACGTAAAATCACAGAGCGGGGTTAGCGCATGCTGAGGCGCAGTGTGCAGAAGTCACCGACTTTCTTCAGAGTCAATAGCTACAGACCTTCAAACTTCGTGTGGCCTTCAGATTAGCTCAAGAACAGAGCATAGAGAGCTTCATGGAATGGGTTTCCATGACCGAGCAGCTGCATCCAAGCCTTATATCACCAAGTGCAATGCAAAGCGTCGGATGTAGTGGTGTAAAGCACGCCGCCACTGGACTCTAGAGCAGTGGAGACATGTTCTCTGGAGTGACGAATCATGCTTCTCTGTCTGGCAATCCGATGGACGAGTCTGGGTTTGGCGGTTGTTAGGAGAACGGTACTTGCCTGACTGCATTGTGCCAAGTGTAAAGTTTGGTGGAAGGGGGATTATGGGGGTTGGGCTTGGCCCCTTAATTCCAGTGAAAGGAACTCTTAATGCTTCAGCATACCAAGACATTTTGGACAATTTCATGCTCCCAACTTTGTGGGAATAGTTTAGGGATGGCCCCTTCCTGTTCCAACATGACTGCCCACCAGTGCACAAAGCAAGGTCCATAAAGACATGGATGAGCGAGTTTGGTGTGGAGGAACTTGACTGGCCTGCACAGAGTCCTGACCTCAACCCGATAGAACACCTTTGGGATGAATTAGAGCAGAGACTGTGAGCCAGGCCTTCTCGTCCAACATCAGTGCCTGACCTCACAAATGCGCTTCTAGAAGAATTGTCAAAAATTCCCATAAACACAATCCTAAACCTTGTGGAAAGCCTTCCCAGAAGAGTTGAAGCTGTTATAGCTGCAAAGGGTGGGCCAACTCCATATTAAACCTTACGGATTAAGAATGGGATGTCATTAAAGTTAATGTGCATGTAAAGGCAGGCATCCCAAAACTTTTGGCAATATAGTGTATCTTCTTTTGTGTTCTGTAGCCACATTGGCCACATTTAAAGGGGTCATGAACTGAGAAATCAAATTTTCCTTGAGCTTTTGATATAAGAGGTCATCATACTATAAGAACATCCTGTAAGTTTCAGAACTGAAAACTTCCTTGTTAGTCAAAGAACAGCTTTTATTGTAACCAAGCCCAGAGAATAACTCGTTGTTTTTTTTTTTAATATATATATATATATATAGGTAAAAGACCGCCTCTGCAGAAGAAGATCAACGCCTACTTCATCATTGCAACTTTGGCCACACCCACTGGCGTGTTAGTGAGATGACGAGGAGAGAAGAGAATCAGGACACATAGGACTAAAAATAACAATACCTTCCAAAGGATCCTAATGCTAGGAATGTGGTTATTTATTTTCAACAATGTGAATCTCAGTTGAGCATTATTTATTTGTATTCGGTACATTTCAGTGTGGAATCTTTGGTAAATCAGTTGCAATTTCAGTTCAGGCTTTGCAAACAGACTTTTAAAATATGGACTCAACAGTAATGCCACAACATGTAAGTAACTGTGTTAATTCTAATGCCTGATCAGTGACCAGTGATTTCTGATTCATGTACAGTCAGATGTTCTTTGTCTGTGTCTGTAAATCAAACCAGTGACTAAACGGTCAACTTCACATTGTTTCTCTTAGTAGGATGAAAGTAATCTGTTATTTTAACTGTAATTAAATTACATATAGAAAGCGATCAAATAACGCTCCCTTTACTATCGCTTGAGCTGTCAATCAAACAGCGCAAGTTTATCAGTGACTTGCACCAAAACTCCTGTAATAATCAACGAATCTCTTATTTACACTGTGCTTGCACTGTTAGTTATGATGAAAGCATTCGTTAGTGTGCAGAAATCGAGTTGCAATGACGAGATCACGGCATTCATGCGCTCAACATGTCTGTGATCGGCTACAATGTTCATCACTGCAACCTTTCATGCCACAATCAAAATATAATGCCATAGATCTAAATATAATGCTATAATCAACACTTTTCACGATTAGTTAACCTTGAGAGCTGTAATAGTAAAATCGTGCTGTAATAGTAAAAAAAGTTTTCAAGAGAGTTACACATGTAATACTTAGCTATTTCATGTCATCCAATCACAGCAGTGGGCGTTTACACTGAAGTCTCACAGCAGACACGCCCCTTCAAACAGACCATTCAAATCCAGGTCAGAAAAATGCCTTTTTTCTAAATTATGACCATTTTTTATGTAAAAATCATACTAACATAAAACAATGCAGTTCATGACCCCATTAAAACTGAGCAATAAATCGGATCTGCGCAATAAATTGAGCACTAAGACTTGCAGTGTGAACGTAGCCTGACAGTCAAAGACTCATAACCTCCATGTTTTTTCAGCAGACAGCATCATAACAACAGCAGTAGCTGTACTCGCCTCTCCAGTCTGCGACTTAAAATGCAGCATGATGTTTTCGGTGCACCTTCCCTATTCGTCCCCTCTCCTCTTATGTGTCTCCTCAGCTAAGCCCTCTCAGCTTTTGCCATCTTTTTTTCCTCTGGGCTCTTCTTCTTCCCTGCTGACTTTCTCTCTCTCTGGCAAATTCAGCGCATGCAGCCAGGCTCATTTTCAGATGCTGTTTGCATTTGCGAGCGTAAGAGCTGACGGGCCTGATAAGGAGGGGAGACGAGGGCCTTTAAGTTGGGCCTCTTTGGGCACTCTCCCGCTTGCACTCTCAAACAAGCTCTCTGAGCCTGCAGCGTTAGACCTCCGGGATCATCTGCATGTAGCAGCTAAAGCCGCTCTTGAGGTTTATCGCTCTGTTTACTCTAATCAGTCAGCTCAGCAGCCATTACGAGAAGCACTCCACACACATCTCAAACGCTTTGAGTGGAGGTGAAAGGTTTAATTAAAGCATGTGTGTCACTTCTATCAGCGCCAGGGTACATTCACCATTCCCTTCCTTTTCAGTCTCTTTTCCCTTCTTTTTTTTCAATCAGTCCCTGCTTATTCTGTCTCTCGCTTTAATGTTCACAGGCCGACGCTCAATCTCACTCTCTCTTTATTGTGCCTTTGGTGGAAATACACCTGCTTTGAGGTCTGAAATGCAGATGTGTGGGTGTGATGGAAATGTTGATGGTGTGAAATTGTTTTTAGTGAGGAAAGTGATTTTGACTAAAGCAGAGGGAGGGACTGACAGAAAGCACTCCCTGTGTTCTTTAATGAAAGGATGACATTCTGCAAAGCCAGTCATTGGATATACTTGGATATATTGAGTATTTACAGTTATAAAGAAATATAAAATGAGCCAAGTGTTTCACCATCAGTGTTATGGTTAGCTAAATATAAAACTTGAAGTATTAAAAATGGTTTTTGGTAATTGAAATAAAGCTAAAATAAAATATAAATATTAGATTAAAAACTTAAACTTGAATGAAAATTAGAAACAACAAAGACCAGCATTAAAAGGTACAATATATAAGATTTTTTGCATTAAAATATTCAAAAACCACTAGAACAATGTTATATATTTTGTTGACTTGAAATAAAGCTGAAATAAAATATAAATATTAGATTTAAAAAAAAACTTAAACTTGAATGAAATATTGCCTTGGCATCTTCTAACAGAAATAAGCAAGTTTAGGTACTAAAATTACTAAAACTGATATAAAAATAATTAGAAATTAAAAAAAAAAAAATTAACCAACAGAGACTAATAACAAGAGCATATAACAAAATTACTAAAACATAAACTAAAACTAAAATTAAAACTGAAAATATAAAAACACAAGCCGATTCAAAATATTAATAAATACTATAATAGTAAATATAATACTAAAACAACAAAGACCAGCATTAAATGTACAATATATATATTAGTGCTGGGGAAAAATTAATCGTGATTAATCGCATCCAAAATAAAAGTTTGTGTTTACATAATATGTGTGTGTACTGTGTATAATTATTATGCATATATAAATACACACACATGCATGTATATATTTAAGAAAAATGCTATATTTTTTATTTAAAAATTATATTTATATATGAGATAAATTATACATGCAGTATATACATGCAAATATTTCTTAAATCTATACATGCATGTGTGTGTATTTATATATGCATAATAATTATACACAGTACACACACATATATTATGTAAATACAAACTTTTATTTTGGATGCGATTAATCACGATTAATTTTTTCCCCAGCACTAATATATATATATATATATATATTTGTTTTTTTGTTTTGTTTTTTGCATTAAAATATCCAAAAACCACTAGAACAATGTTATATATTTTGTTGACCTGTGTACTTAGATTATCCCAAATATATCCAACAACGTTTAAATCCAGAGAAATCCGCAATTTTAACCAGTGACAGGCCGTTTGACCACAATTAAATCTACTACAACATTGAAGAAAAATCAATAAAAAAAAAATAAAAAAAAAACAATTTTACAACTCCTTGCTCATATTTTCTGTGGATGATTTGTTTAATATTTTTGCAAACATCCACTGGGCAATTATCCCAGTGGATGTGTATAACAAAGTATACAGTTTTTCATACCTCATGCTACCAGTTTTCACTGACAAACTGAAATGAGTTTACAACCAAAAACAGGTGGATAGTTAGGACATAAATTAAGTGGCTTTTCTCCTTCATCTGTCTCTGAATTTGGGACAACAGGCAGTAAGAGAAATAATGAAGTTTGTATTGCTACACTATAGTACTACACTCTAAAAACTTTTACTATGATTTACTAAATTTTTTTGGTGAAACATTTTTACACTAAAAAAATGTATTAAATTTACAGTTGATGCGCCAGACTCCATAACCTGCCAATAAACAAACAGTACACAGTTCTGAGAACATTTTATCATCCAAATTAATTATATTCATTATCTTTAGGAATAAAGTTGTGTGTTTTGAGCAAGGCACCAGGCGTTTCAAAGACAGACGCCACATTTGTTTAGATGACTCACATTGCGTCCCTGTATGTGATTTTGTATTAAATAAAATAATTTAAAGCACATTAATGATTTTGTAGATAAAATAAAACACACAAACCTGAATTTCACAGAGGAAATGCACCAATTCTGCGACGCTGAGAAGGAACTGCTCTTGTTCTTGAAACAGATCAATTTAATTCTCCATTCTAGAATATTTTGATAGAAGTTTCACAAATATATTAAGTATATTTTAAATAAATAATTGGTTAGTCAAATACTAAATTCTTTTAGTGAAGAAGACTTAAATATAACTGTAAATTTTCTGTTGGATTTTTAGTCAATTATTTTGGTATGTTCAACTCAAACAATCAAGTAAATGATATTCAGAGATTTTAATAAAGTTAATTATTACTGTGATATTTACTAAGCCACTGAATTATTTTTTAGAGTGTCGGGGCTTGGAAAATGCAAAACTGTTAGCAAAAACTAGGGATGGGACGGTATGAAAATTTCATATCAAGATTATAGTGACCCAAATTATCACGATTATCAATATTATCACGGTTTTGTTAAAATAAGATGAAAGTGTTCAAAAAGAACTCATGCACACACTGAAAACATTTCAACCAGTTTTATATTTGAAAATCAACAAACAACAAGTAAAACAAGCTGCTCCATGCTATTTTTTTTTAAGCAAGATTCTATTCTGTGGCATTTCCTTCATTATAATGACCGTCGTCGATAGCAACTCATTATAACAGCGCACATCCATGCATCACAACGGACGCGCTCTCTCGTTTCATTCAAATGCAACTTGCCGTCTTGCATTTCCGTTTTTGATTGTATTGAAAATGATGTCAGAGGGCTTTACTATTAATACTACTACAATATTGTTGTGATCATCTTGTTTGGACGATTGTTTTGTACACTGTACAAAATTAATTTATAAACAGGTAAGATTTAAAACATTAATCTCAATTCAATATGTCCCCGTAATTATTTATGTGGTAAAGAAAATCTGTGTAATAAGTGTGCAATGAGTATACATTATTATCCCTTAAATGTCAACCTTAATAGTCTTGTCTGAACTCGTTCGTTTGTATTTGGCTCAAAGCCACTTGCTGCGAACTTTTCGCGGAAGGTTCACGTTCATTTCATGTTAGTGAGATAAAACATTTCAACTCAAAATTTTGTGTCCAATTATTTCCCAGATGTAGTTTTGGTATTGAGGTCAAAGTTAACTTGCCTTGCGTTCGCTATACAACAGTGGGTGATGGCCACGAAGACGACTCGGCAGATTTGAAGTGTTTCCCCCTATTGTAGCGACTTTCTTTTTGCATGTTCTGCAGACAGTGTGACCATCCTCGATTAAGTTTCCCTCGGGACTTTTGTAAAAGCCAAAATATGACCACACCTCAGATTTGGTCCTTTTAGAAGGCTTTAAAATCTCCCAAGCGCTGTCACTCAGTCACTGCCTTGTGTAATTTCTTCTTATTCAAAAAACAACGTTGCGCCTGCGCCAGACTGATGCTGGCTGGACAGGATTTACCGCGAATTTTCAAAATTGTTATACTCAAACACTTGTTTTAATGATAATTAAATTTAAACGATATTACTAACCATCAGTACATTTTATCGAGGTTTATTGTGAAACCGGTAATCGTCCCATCCCTAGCAAAAACCAATAAAATGGCACACCAACAAACAAAGCATGCAGTAGCACTAGGGCTGCACGATATGAGGAAAAGCTGCGATGTGCGATAACATTGTTTAATATTGCGATGACGATATGACTTGCGATAAATATTCAAATGTGAATGTTAGCTATACTGTTCCCATGTTTTAGTGCTTTAATAGGTTCTTTGCGAACATAGAACCTAAACATTGAATAGCCTATTCCCACTGAATATTTTTCAGCATGTTTTACACAGTACCTGTGTTTGTAACGTGTCATCTCTCCTAAATCCAAAATAATTCCATATAGCTGAAGTGCTGTTCTTTTTCACCACAAGGTCTTCGTCAGCCACCACATTTTCCTCACTCTTCTCTCCTTCCTCCGCCATCGTATTTGCTAACGGAACAGTGCTGCAACTAAATTGACACCTCACAAATCAATCTGAGCGTAGCTGACACTTCCTGGGGCTTCACCTGATTGGCCAAATAGCATGAACGCGCCAACCATGTCTTCAGGGCTAAACATGATAGGTCAAACCTTTATTACATGCGCTTGGCGCATGTAATAAACTGTTTTCCCTTATTCATCATGTCAGGCTGTCTGTTGCGATGTGTTCATCACGCGAGTTCATATCGCGATGACGATGAAAATTCGATGTATTGTTCAGCCCTAAGTAGCACTTCAAGATACTGAGTGTCTAAAAATGCTTATGAGAGCACAGGAAAAGTCACCTTGGACTAAATTGTCTGCATCACTCCAATACTCTTGATTTTACTTAATTTTTAAGTACTTTTACTTGACTTTTTTTACTTAATTTATGTTACTCTACTTGTCAGTTTCACAAACTTGACAAAACTGAATTTTTATTTTACTTCAAATTGCTTTTTCTTGTTTTAAGCATAAAGTTAACTTTTTATAACTTTTTTTATAATTATAATATTTACATTATTGTATAATTACATAATAAAGAAACAAAACAATTTGCCAATAGGTAGGAAAAATGAACAATATACTGTATATATTCTCTGAAAACAAGTCCTAATACTGCATAAAATTCTCAATTGTTATATAGACCTTATATAGCCCCGCCCCTTCACATATTTCAGGCACATAAAGTCCCATGCAGACTCCACTTCAACACAAGATTAAGTGAGCAAAAACAGCAAACTGTGCCATGTTGTGGGTCGCAAACTTTAAATACAACTGTGGAGAATGAGCTAATGTAAGACAGCACCACATGGCTGGGCTGCCATGGCAGACTATTAATCCTTCACATTGACTGCAGGATGAAGCTCAGATCATCTCCCAGAGTGCTTGTAATCTTAAATGTCCTCCAGCCCCCATGTGCCTCCCTTTGATCGTGGGACAAAGAGTCAGCTTCTGGGAGCACAGAAATAAAAATGAGGCACATAGCAATATACAGTTGCCCAAAGCAACCAGTGCACTTTGAGGGCGATTGCTAAATTTGTACCTCTGCTTGGTCTGATGGACGAGAGAGAGAAAAAAGGGGGAGTTAAAAGAGCAAGAGGGAGGGAAGAGTAGTGCAAAAGAGAGAGAGATAGAGAGGAAAAACCCCACAATAAAGTCTCACAGACAAATAGTCGGAGTGATGTGGAAGAGACCTTTCAGTGTCCTTTGCTGATCCCAACTTAAACACTACACATTCACCCTGGTACTTTCTGGCAACGGCATCATACATCAAGCATTTAGCAATACACAAATCTACCAACACCCTTTGCTATCAAATGGAGACGCAACCCAGAGGTAACAAATGAATCTTTCAAGATCCAGCTTCTGTAATCCATCTCCAAATCAGTCTTAGCAGGCCATGCAAAGATATGGAGACGCCTCCGCCTGATCCAGGATCAGACAGATTGGCAACTGCGGCATCTCTGACAAGCCCCATAATCCATCAGGCCTTGTTGCACCACCTGAATTCATCAAAGCAAGTTGAAAATGAGAGATCGGTACGGCAGTGTTGGAAGCAGTCGCCGAGCATTTGTCAGTCTCCCATTTAATAAATGGCATCCTTTGTTTATTCTTGGAAATAGATTAAATTACATTGTATCTGTTTGAGATGGATGCTCGGTGCTGTAAAGCCAATTGATAACTCTGTTCTTCCACAGGCAGCCAGAAATACTAAATCAATTTACTGCGAACGCTGCTGCATCAAAACAAAAATAATAAAGAGCCTCTGCCAGCCAGTTCTGTTCCAAACTCTGTTTTGGTGCTCATACATCAAAATCTGCAAAATCATTTTCCTGTTCATTTTCAATATTGATTTGTTCCCAGAATTTGTTTTAAAATTTTGCCGGTGCTGATTTCGTACATTGATTTGGAGAACAACGAAAGGAAATCCAAAGAAAAGGATTTAGTCAGGGTAGATGCCACAGTAATGACAATGTTGTGAGGAACAGACATTTAAAAAAAAAAAAAAAACGATTTAGAAGAATTAGAGTACGTTTGGGACTCAAAAGTTCAGGGTTTCGGTGAAATATGCTCAGGAGAGTTGATGGAATTGTCACTTGCCAGATCGGGTAAGTACTGCATTGTCACGAAAGTCAATCATTCACATATACACTCACCTAAAGGATTATTAGGAACACCATACTAATACTGTGTTTGACCCCCTTTCGCCTTCAGAACTGCCTTAATTCTACGTGGCATTGATTCAACAAGGTGCTGAAAGCATTCTTTAGAAATGTTGGCCCATATTGATAGGATAGCATCTTGCAGTTGATGGAGATTTGTGGGATGCACATCCAGGGCACGAAGCTCCCGTTCCACCACATCCCAAAGATGCTCTGTTGGGTTGAGATCTGGTGACTGTGGGGGCCATTTTAGTACAGTGAACTCATTGTCATGTTCAAGAAACCAGTTTGAAATGATTCGAGCTTTGTGACATGGTGCATTATCCTGCTGGAAGTAGCCATCAGAGGATGGGTACATGGTGGTCATAAAGGGATGGACATGGTCAGAAACAATGCTCAGGTAGGCCGTGGCATTTAAACGATGCCCAATTGGCACTAAGGGGCCTAAAGTGTGCCAAGAAAACATCCCCCACACCATTACACCACCACCACCAGCCTGCACAGTGGTAACAAGGCATGATGGATCCATGTTCTCATTCTGTTTACGCCAAATTCTGACTCTACCATCTGAATGTCTCAACAGAAATCGAGACTCATCAGACCAGGCAACATTTTTCCAGTCTTCAACTGTCCAATTTTGGTGAGCTTGTGCAAATTGTAGCCTCTTTTTCCTATTTGTAGTGGAGATGAGTGGTACCCGGTGGGGTCTTCTGCTGTTGTAGCCCATCCGCCTCAAGGTTGTGCGTGTTGTGGCTTCACAAATGCTTTGCTGCATACCTCGGTTGTAACGAGTGGTTATTTCAGTCAAAGTTGCTCTTCTATCAGCTTGAATCAGTCGGCCCATTCTCCTCTGACCTCTAGCATCAACAAGGCATTTTCGCCCACAGGACTGCCGCATACTGGATGTTTTTCCCTTTTCACATCATTCTTTGTAAACTCTAGAAATGGTTGTGCGTGAAAATCCCAGTAACTGAGCAGATTGTGAAATACTCAGACCGGCCCGTCTGGCACCAACAACCATGCCACGCTCAAAATTGCTTAAATCACCTTTCTTTCCCATTCTGACATTCAGTTTGGAGTTCAGGAGATTGTCTTGACCAGGACCACACCCCTAAATGCATTGAAGCAACTGCCATGTGATTGGTTGATTAGATAATTGCATTAATGAGAAATTGAACAGGTGTTCCTAATAATCCTTTAGGTGAGTGTATTTTTAAGTCTATCCTGTTTAAGACGAGTTTCTGTGCGCACACATTCACACTCATAGAAAACACTGTCAGCCTGTGAATGCGGAATTAAGTTCTCTTTTGCGTCTTATGATTTGTAGGGCCCCATGATTTCCTCAATGCTGAAAATGTGTACGGAATCGCGGAATTCAGTCAGAAAAACAGAATTTACTGCATAACGCGGAATTTCACGGAATTTGTCAAATCTCGGACGGATAAATTAAAAGTAGGCCAGTACACTTAAATCAAATCGCGATATAGACTAGGGATGTAACGATTCAGTCGGAGCCGGTTGAAAATCGATACAAATGTGTGACAATTCAAGTCGCTTAAGATGTTAAACGAATCGCGATACACGTTTTAAACAGCCTCACTTTACAGGCACGATAGCAATGAGCAAGTTGTAGCTAGCGTTACGGACTGTGCGTGCACACTGGCGCGAAGAAGAGTGAAATAAGCGAATGTTTTCAGTTCATTCATATGGAAGTTGGACGCGAGCGCACCCGTGTGCACGTGCCGCCAAACAGAAGCATGGCGACGGCAAGGCGTAGTTTACGTTGACTCATTCAAATGTGGCGGCATTTTGACTTTCCGACTAATAATCACCACAGTGAGAGGCTCCAGTCACCTCCGTCTGTATGTAAAAAGATAATTGGCCAAACCATACTGACCGGCGGATTTGCAGCCTCACTCGCGGCGTCTAGGGCGATTGCCATGGAGATCACAAGGTGCATCAGTGTTTTCACAGCGAAAGATTCAAGGCTGTTTTCTGCTGTAGTAAATGGATTCCAGGCTCTTCCTCATCAAGAGAAAGACCAGCGCGAGGATGTTCCACAGACTGAAGGAGAAATCTGTGCTGTTGCAGAACCAGGTGTTGTATATCTCTTTCTCTAAATGTGTACATGGATTTTTTTTTCAATAATTTGTTGATTATTATTGCATATTTATCTAAATGTGTTCTGTTTTTCTAACTCTTGCAAGTGTAATGATACAAATTATAATTAAAATATTGCCTTTTTAACAATGTGAAACCCCTGTCACTGATGTACTTAAATTTTACCTAGTCTTTTTATTTCTGTTATTCCTCAGTGCAGGACGAGGGTGAAGAAGCTGAAACAACCTCCTCCCAAGAAAACACCATTGGAAGATCTCCTTAAAGGGACTTTTTGAGGATTTGTTTTAAATTTTCAATTGGGTTATTTGACATAAAATATATATTAAAATTTTACAAAGAAATATGCAGAATTTTGTCTGAGAAATAAAAGTACACTTTTATTTGTTTATTTATTTTTTTCTTAAATCTCATTTTGTTAAAAAAAATCGTGAGAAAATCGTATCGTGAAATTAGTATCGTGAATCGTATCGCATCGTAAGTTAAGTGAATCATTACATCCCTAATATAGACTAGTGCAGTGGTTTTCAAACTTTAAGAGCGACCCTTTTTTTTATTGTTGCGCCCCATATATAGGCCTAAAACCATTTACATTCAAACAAGTCAAGCCAAGCATAATAATACTTATATACAATGGGCCATTTGACTGTATTATCCATTAAACCACTAGATGGCACAAAAATTCAGCTCAGCACTTTTCCACACAACCGCTTTTAATCCTTGACGCGTTCGCAACGCAAAGTTGATTAAGCGCTAATTTGATCTAGCTATATATATCTAGCTATAATTAATTGGTTAACCATTAACCAACAATAATTTTAACCAATTATTCATTTGCTGCATGTTTAAAAATACACTACAAATATATATGCTTTTGAGAGAGAGAAAAACAGGTAGGCTATGTCATGTGTAAGTCGCATTTTATTGCATTCAGAAATAATACCGGTAAATAAAGCAAACTGTTATAATGTACTACAAACATTATAAACACTACAAACATAGCCATATGCTGTTTTAGTTCCCCTCACTCCACAACAAATCCTTTGAATGTAACGGTATTCAGAACAGATCAAGAGTGAAATAAATATAAGTAGGCAAACTATAAACAAGCCAAAACGAAATCATTTAATGAGAAACTAAAAGTAACCAGCGTTAGGCTTACGTAGCCTAACTCTCTCATTCGAATCCAAATGTTTCCATATTCGCGATGTATTTGGATGCTAAACCACTATTTATTATAGGCTTTGTACTTCACTCGCATCCCAATATTGACGAAAAAAAATCATCCTCTTCACATGTGCTTGGAAACAGCACAGCGGAGCGGTGCTCACGCTGAATGACACAAATTACTACTGACTATTAAACTGAGCTGTGTAACTTTTTATATGTTAGGTTGACTATTTTATTTTGATAATGAACAGGCTGCAATGTCAAGTTTGCAATGCTTGAATGTCGTGTGTTGAAAATATTATCATGAGAAAAACTATCGCCATATCATATCACAGAAACTCAAAGGTCTTCACAGCAACCCATCAAAATATAAGTTCGGTTTAACTTGAAGAAATTGTGACAGAAATATTTTACTGTTGTACAGTAGAATTTAGCTACGTCTCAATGTAATAATACTAACACTAATAATAATAATAATAATAATTTTTTTTTTAAGGAATAATCACAATTTTTCTTTCATGTTTTAATTGTAACAGCAAAGCTCTGTTGTGCAGCACTTTGCTTGACAAAAAAAGTTTGTTTAATTTAATTAAATTAATGTTTTATGCCTTAATTTGATTGCCAAAAAAAATAAAATACACAGAATTTCTGGAAAAAAAACCATTTCATAGAATTGATTTTTAAATCATTGATCATTAAAATTTAATTAAACCATTAAAATGGAATCCAGAAAATTTTAAACAGAAAAAACGGAATTTGGAAAAAAAAATAAAACGGATTTCATAGGGCCCTAATTTGTCTTTAAAATACAGTATTGTTTAGTTGGACTCTACTTAAAACTTTTTTTAACTCGGACTCGATTGGTTAAAGACTCGACTGAGGTGGACTTGAACCGAACACTTCTATTTTAAAAAAATAAATTTACATTTTCCAAAAAACTGTTTTTTTAAATAAAAAAAAAAATACTAAAAATGTTATTTATTTAAAAATTTACAGACAAACTATATATTGCTTTTTAACAAGACCATAAATATGCTTTTACAATAAAATATTATAAACAGATTTTATTACACTATAAAAAATGATGTTGCAATTAGTTATCACAACTTAAAATTTAACATTAGAATAACTTCCCTGGATTTAACTTAAGATAACTCAAATTTTAAAATTGTCAGTTAAGAGAATTTAACACTTAAAGTTGAAAATTTCACCAATATGTCATACTGAAATACTTTTTTTACAGTACATTGCAAACAGCTGTCAGATTAAACAAATTACTTTTAATACATTTAAACAAAAAGTAATAATAATTTATTGTACAGGCATTAAGGTTCTACATCACATCTAGTTTTAATAACCTTTTTCCCCCTGCAGTTTTTTATCCACTGAAATCTTTTCTACTAAATCTTTCACTAACTTAATATGAAGGTACAAACAATATAACCCACTGAATAGACTACACATCCTCACATTCCTCATTTTCTTTCATAAATTTAATTAAGTATGTTGTCTATATTTTTAAGTATTAAATGATAGAGAAATAAACTCATCTTACTATAGCAGAAATTAGCCTATGCCGTATTAACTATCTATTCATAAAAACAAGAACTTAACTGCCTCAATCAACAAATGCTTTTTAAATGATTCGGTTCATTAGAGACCAGTGAGACAACAGACAAGCATTAGTGGGACACCTGCTATACTTTCAGCAGGGATGAAAAGAATTCTGGAAATAGAAAAGGAAAGGATAAGGTGTCAACTTTTATTTTCATCTCAGTATTTGCAAAACCAAAATGAAACCCAACACTATTTCTCTGTATTGCACTGAGCAGCCAGACATGCAATGGTTGATGATCTGTGCAAACCCATAATAGCAGAGCTGTCCTTTTGGCAGTTCTGAAATGGGCTGCGTGTGTTTGTGTCGCTGTTGTGCCGAACCGCTACGAAAATATTTCAGCTGTCAGCAGATGAGATGCTTTGACTCTGAGTTTCCATGTGTGTATTTCTGCCCAAGCTCTTGGTTTGTTATTTACTTGTAACCCCATCAAAAGCCCACCCACTCAGCATTCTAGCATCCCGCTTGGTTTAAGACTGGCAAAGATGGACTGAAGGAATTTTAAAAGCTCTGGGGAGATTGAACGAAACTTTCTTTTTCTTGCTGATGTCTCTGTGGCCTGTACACTACATGAAAAAGGTTGAGACTAAAGTCTAAGAAAGCACCAGGAAATGACCAGGAAAGGTCAAAGACACAACTGGAGACAATCCGACCAGGAATGAGGCCCGCAGCGTCCCAAGACTAAGACAACACTGTTGTCATAGAGACTAGCAATGTAATGAGCTCTAAAATCACAGACAGGTGAACAAAGACAAACACATTTTCTCACATAGTTCATACAGCCCCTCAAACCACCTGGCTTCACTCGTACATAAATCTTCCATTCAATACCTGATTTATATAATTACCTCGCTAGAAATTTTACGTTCTCAGAACGTCCCCGCTGGTGTCAAGGACGTTGCCTAGTAACGTTCCCAGAACGTTCCGAGACGGTCATGATGTGGAGTTCTTTAAAGGGTTCGGGGATGTTATTTGCCAGACCTTCACGGAACATTCAGGATGTTCTCGGAACGTTTAGGGGACCATATTTTATTTGGAAATTTGATGTTCCCAAAACGTTCTCAGAACGTCCCCGCTGGTGTCAGGGACGTCGCCTGGTAACGTTCCTAGAACGTTCTGAGACGGTCATGATGTGGAGTTTTTTAAAGGTTTGGGGGACATTATTTGGTGGACCTTCACAGAACATTCAGGACATTCTTGGAACGTTTAGGGGACCATATTTTATTTGGAAATTTGATGTTCCCAAAACGCTCTCAGAACGTCCCCGCTGGTGTCAAGGACGTCCATAGAATAACCAAAATGAAACGTCCCCGTAAAGTCATATAAGGAACATTATTATATGACCCACAGAGGCTCATGTGGCAACGTTCTGTTAACATCCTAAATGTCCTCTTTGTAATGTTGCTATGTAACCATAGAATAACCTAAATGGAACGTCCCCCTAAAGTCATATCAGGAATGTTATTATATGACCAACAGAGGACCATGTGGGAACGCTCTGTTAGTGTCCCAAATATCCTCTTTGTAATGTTGCTGTGTGACCATAGAATAAACAAAATGGAACATCTCCCTAAAGTCATATAGTGGGGAGAACAAGTATTTGATACACTGCTGATTTTGCAGGTTTGCCCACTTACAAAGCATGTAGAGGTCTGTAATTTTTATCATAGGTACTCTTCAACTGTGAGTGAAGAGTGCCTCCAGAAAAAATCCAGAAAATCACATTGTATGATTTTTAAATAATTAATTTGCATTTTATTGCATGACATAAGTATTTGATCACCTACCAACCAGTAAGAATTCCGGCTCTCACAGACCTGTTAGTTTTTCTTTAAGAAGCCCTCCTGTTCTCCACTCATTACCTGTATTAACTGCACCTCTTTGAACTCGTTACCTGTATAAAAGACACCTGTCCACACACTCAATCAAACAGATTCCAACCTCTCCACAATGGCCAAGACCAGAGAGCTGTGTAGGGACATCAGGGATAAAATTAGACTGCACAAGTCTGGGATGGGCTACAGGACAAAAGGCAAGCAGCTTGGTGAGAAGGCAACAACTGTTGGCGCAATTATTAGAAAATGGAAGAAGTTCAAGATGACGGTCAATCTCCCTCGGTCTGGGGCACCATGCAAGATCTCACCTCGTGGGGCATCGATGATCATGAGAAAGGTGAGGGATCACCCCAAAACTACACGGCAGGACCTGGTCAATGACCTGAAGAGAGCTGGGAACACAGTCTCAAAGAAAACCATTAGTAACACACTATACCGTCATGGATTAAAATCCTGCAGCGCACGCAAGGTCCCCCTGCTCAAGCCAGCGCATGTCCAGGCCCGTCTGAAGTTTGCCAATGACCATCTGGATGATCCAGAGGAGGAATGGGAGAAGGTCATGTGGTCTGATGAGACAAAAATAGAGCTTTTTGGTCTAAACTCCACTCCCCGTGTTTGGAGGAAGAAGAAGGATGAGTACAACCCCAAGAACACCATCCCAACCGTGAAGCATGGAGGTGGAAACACCATTCTTTGGGGATGCTTTTCTGTAAAGGGAACAGGACGACTGCACCGTATTGAGGGGAGGATGGATGGGGCCATGTATCGCGAGATCTTGGCCAACAACCTCCTTCCCTCAGTAAGAGCATTGAAGATGGGTCGTGGCTAGGTCTTCCAGCATGACAACGACCCGAAACACACAGCCAGGGCAACTAAGGAGTGGCTCCGTAAGAAGCATCTCAAGGTCCTGGAGTGGCCTAGCCAGTCTCCAGACCTGAACCCAATAGAAAATCTTTGGAGGGAGCTGAAAGTCCGTATTGCCCAGCGACAGCCCCGAAACCTGAAGGATCTGGAGATGGTCTGTATGGAGGAGTGGGCCAAAATCCCTGCTGCAGTGTGTGCAAACCTGGTCAAGAACTACAGGAAACGTATGATCTCTGTAATTGCAAACAAAGGTTTCTGTACCAAATATTAAGTTCTGCTTTTCTGATGTATCAAATACTTATGTCATGCAATAAAATGCAAATTAATTACTTAAAAATCATACAATGTGATTTTCTGGATTTTTGTTTTAGATTCCGTCACTCACAGTTGAAGAGTACTTATGATAAAAATTACAGACTTCTACATGCTTTGTAAGTGGGCAAACCTGCAAAATCGGCAGTGTATCAAATACTCGTTCTCCCCACTGTATAAGGAACCTTGAACTGCAGCACGTTCATAACCAAAAGAGGACATTTTAGGAACGTCCCTAATGTTCTATAAAGGTTCAGGATTTTCAGCACCTTTAGAGAACTTTTAGGGAACGTTGCGCAAGGTCGTGAGAACGTCCCCTCCTACATTACTAAGTCCCACCCTACATTTTTTCTCATGTGCTGTTTCATTCATTCATTCATTGCCACTGGAGTCTCACATACCAGTTCCTGATTCCTAATGAAGCTTCCTCCTTTCACCTTATTATTTTCTCCTTCAGACTTCGAATTATGATCTTTCTCATCTCTAAACATTTTACCTTTTAAACACAGTGAATATTTCTCACCAACTCTCCTTGAAATGAATCCTGAACATACTGAAAGGTTAACATTCTGTTTCATCTCATGTCATAGCGCCTGCCAGCGTGCAAAGAGCTGCGTGTTTAACCGCTGAGCATAAAGAACATCCCTTGCTCTCTTTTCTGTTCTGTATCTGTTTACTTTCATAAGAAGAAATACATTGCTTTACACACTGATTGCAGATGATGCAACTCATGCATGTCCTCTTGGTGCACGTACGGTACGTGACAGGAATATATAGGTGTATTTCAAGCTTTTAAGAGTCCTCCAAAAACATCTACAATATATTATACATAAAATGTATTTCATCAGAATATGACACCAATATTGAATGGACATCAATGGGTAAAAACATCCCCTTTTTGCCCCTGTGTAGTAAGGCATGCCAACCAGCCCTTTAGTGCAACAATGGAGCAATCAAAAGGAAAAATCAGAGCATCGTCTCAATGACACCCGTCATGATTACAAAAATTAAGCCCATGACCGTTCATGACATTTATGCTTGTTGCATGTCAGCGACTCGTGCCTGATCATGTGTGTGCATAAGCAAATTAGCCATTTAAAATCACTGTCAGAATGTCAGAGTTGACATCAGAGGAAATTATAGTATGTTTGTCTTCACATGAATTTTTTTTCTAATTTACCTAAAAAAAATTAATATAAATTGCTTTAAGAAATCAATTCTTTTTAGCATCAAATTGATAAAAAGTGACAGTAAAGACTTTTACTGATTTATTAATTTATTTATTTATTAAATTAAGATTTATAATGTTACCAGAGATACCAGAGAAGAATCCTTAAAAAAAAAGAAAAAAAATCCTTGGTTTCCACTAAATATTACCTGTTGTCAACGTTGATAATAATATATGTTGAGGTAATGGCTGCTGATAATATAGCCATAGTGCTGTCAAAATTTGCACGTTAACTCATGCGATTAATTTTTTCAGTTTAGCGCGTTAAAAATATTTAACGCAATTAACGCAGCATACGTTTTTTCTGTCATCCTTTGGCTAGTGTTACGTTATATACACGCCCTTATTCATGCAAATGCTTTTAAATCATTCAAGCTCGACAAGACAAAAGATAACGCACTATATGTGAATGTCCTGTCTATATGACACGCGCCAGTATCATGAGCACAGACAGCGCGCCAGAATCAAGTTCTCTTTGGCGCTTGAACAAACAATAACACACAGAATTATGCCAAAATGCCAGTTTTGTCGAGTATTCTCAAAAGAGCAGTCTTAAATGAGTTAAATAATGTCTTAAATTAACTTAAAGAGTTGTGAGAAAATGAGATGCGCGTGACAGCGCGTCACATCTGCGTCATGTGCGGCAGTGGCAGATCTTAAAGTGACAGGAGCCTAATAAACCAGTTGCTGTGATTTCTTTTATTAATGTTAATCTAAGAACAAAGGTAACAGAGAAAATTGTAGCTTTAATAAGGATTAAGCTATATTTAATGTATCATTTATGCAGTTAAGACTGTAAAGTGTTTGATAACCTTATTCAATTTCTGTATATTGATTACATATGAAGGCCAGATTTAAATTTGACATTTATTATAATGGGTTTATGTGGAAATAAAAATTAAGTTCACTTAAATTAAAAGTAGTTATTTTATTAAATCCTAATACATGTTGAAATTGATAGCTTTCAATTATACTGTAATGTTGAATGTCTATGATTAATGCTTAAAATAAAATCAATTTCATAGAGACCTCAGTAGATATTAGTATCAGTGATACTGGCCTTCATTCATAAAAAGATGCCTATTACAACAAATATTTAAAATATACAGTCTTTAAGTTGTTTCTACATTAATTTGGAGAGTAACTGTGAAATTATTACAATATAAAAATATTAAAAACTCTGATGTTTTTATTTATTTAATTACATTTTAAAAAATGTGTGATTAATTAGTATTTTTTTTTTTAATTAAAACATTAAAATAGAAAAACAGTAGAATAGAGAATCTGATTTTTGCTCACATCTTACACAGACCGGATATTGTGGCATACCTGCAAACTAGGGATGTTAACGATTAATCGACGATCGATTAATTGTCGATAATACATTTAATCGATAAAACTTATCTATCATCGATTAAGCAGGGTCATGCGCGTGTGCTGCTCAACTGCGAAACACGAGGAAAAGTGTGTCGGAGTTATGTTTGGGACCATTTTACAGCTGGAGTTACACCTTCATCGTGACTATAAATTTGTGTGTGCATTCGTAGCCTTTTGTTTTGTGCAAATGCAAGTTGTAATATTGTGTTTATTTTGTGTAGGCCTATCTATATCTGATTTATTTCATATAGGATGCATTTGGTTAAGAATTATCACGGTAGGAAAGAATGGCGGTGATCAGCTTCAGCACCAGCACATGCAGCTCAAACAGCAATGCACAATTAATAATAGCTATGATTGGGACTGTCATATTACATAACATTGATGAGAACACTATTTTAATAAATCGCTGTGAATTCATTGGGTCTAGTTGGGGTTTTCAGCACGTTATTCGAGGAAGAGCGTGTCCATACATTCTGAATAACAGATCTGAGGCGGCGTTGGTGACACATTGTATTAGAGGTTATATTTGATTATTAAATAAGCAATTTAATTAAATGATCAATCACATCGACTAATTTTACAATCCTACTAGCCCTTTATTCATTTGGTGAGGAACATGGTGTTTTGAGCAGCATTTGCACACCCTGTCATGCTGTTGACTATACTGCTGTAGATGCATTTTGAAGTTTTAAGGCTAACAATTAATCGATTAATTGATCGTTAATTTAAACGACGATCAATCATGGGAATCTGTGTAAACTGACATCCCTTCTGTAAACACAAAAAAAATCTGTACGAGATCTGATTTTTCAGAGTCACTTCCAAATCAGATACATATCCGATATCTGGACATCAGACCAACATCTAAACATATATATACGATTCCCATTGATTGGAAACATAAAATAGTTTTCATAAAAACTTATCTTCATGACATATTAAAACAAATAAATCATTAACTGTAAATAAGCTCCTCTCTAGTTTTTTTATTATTATTATTTATACCTAAATAACAAACTGTGAACATTAATAACTTTCCTGAGGTAAATGTAATATTAAGTGATATTCACAAGCTGTTTTATTAATGTCTTTCCATGACTGAAACACTGATCGGGTGATTACATGAGAGATGATACATTTTAATAAGTTATACTGTTTCTTTCAACATACCTTCTGATGTTCATTCATGGTTATTTTGTGTTTTAAAGTGGAAGAGATGACTCACGCTCCATGATGTAATGCTGCCTTAGAAAATTGGACTGGGAGACAGCATAAT
Organism: Coreius guichenoti; assembly: GCA_039654105.1. Classification (NCBI taxonomy): domain Eukaryota; kingdom Metazoa; phylum Chordata; class Actinopteri; order Cypriniformes; family Gobionidae; genus Coreius; species Coreius guichenoti. The sequence goes on from CM077184.1 coordinate 34,138,633, forward strand.
TACAATGCCTCTGTACTACTTTTGAAACAGACGTGGATATTTACAGAAATTATAGATGTTTGAAAACAGATTTACATGCAAAGAAAGAAAAAAAAACATCAGACTAAACCAAGACACACTGAGGTGTATTTGACCTCTTTGCTGAGACTCACAAAGACTCATTCGTCCCCTCTCCTCCCTCTGCCTTTTTTTATCTCTACATCCCCCCTAAGGACAGAAGATGTCATCCCTTTTGTGTCTGTTGTTTTAAATGTCTTTTTCAAGCCACTTTCCCCTAAAGTGTTTCGCTGGCCTGTTCTCCTACGGGGCTGAATACCACTCTCTGTCTCTCTGCACAGTCCATCAGCCATCTGAGCGAGCCCTTCCCTTCTTCTATCTCTGTGTCTCATTTCCTTTACCCCCAATTTAAAACAATTGTCTGTCATGGGCTCATCCCAATTTTTCACCTAAGCGGAGTGTGTCTCCATCACGGCCCCCACGGGGGATTATGGGATAAAGAGGCAGATCAGGAAACAGACAAAGTTCACGCCTAGTGCTCCAAATGAAGATACGGCATGCAGGCCCGTGTTTTCTCTGACAGCATGTGAATGCTGATAAGGAGTGAAGAAAAGAGTTTATGCCTATTTCTTGTTGTTTGTTTTTGATACAAGCAGGCTTTGGCTTTAAAAGTGTGTTTGAATCAGCTACCACAGTGTTTTCAAACTATTCCGAGGCGTCTGCGAGCAGAATTGAACGTACATGCAAAGATAAGACCTAAATAAACTAATTCTAATTGTCACAAAGCACCAACATCAAATTAATCAACGGTTTAATCAAGTATGAATTAATTGTTTGTGTTAAGTGTTTCAATATAGTGCAACGTGCATTTTTTAAAGGGATAGTTCACCCAAAATCACCCTCATGTTGTTCCAAACCTGTAAGACTTTTGTTCATCTTTAGAATACAAATGAAGATCTTTTTGATGAAATCTGAGTGATTTCTGTCCCTCCATTGACAGCTACGCAACTACCACTTTGTTCATAAAGAGATCATAAAACTAATCCATATGATGAATTGAGTGGTTTAGTCCAAATTGTCTGAAGAGACATGATCGATTATAATGAACAGATTGAATTTAGGCTTTTATTCACACATAAACGTATCTTCAAGATAAAGTCTTATGGGTTTGGAACAACTTGAGGGTGAGTTATGATGACAGAATTTATTTTTTGGGGGTGAACTAACACTTTAAATACTCATAAGGCATGAACCAAACCAGCAGCTACCAGCTGATTCAAAACATTGCAAACTTTGATTTGAAGCAAAAAGTATTTGACAAAAGAAACATTTAATGTTATGATAATAATATAACTTGCATCTATTCAAGTCATATGGTGAATATCACTTAAATCAAATAAACATGGTCAAATGACTCTCAAATGGTTCATATTCAAAACTCTCTAACAAATCAGTTCTTCAGTGACTCAATAAGCCATCTCATACACAAACCACTGTCTTTATGAATCAAATGAAAAGAGTTAAATGAATGCTCAACCCCAAATGATTTAATTACTGACAGTATTGAAACTTAAAAACACTTACTTTTAATATTTTAGGATACTCGTTGCACATAAACAATACTCCAAATAATTCAGTTTAATTTACGGTAAGAGATGTTGAATCAGTTCAAGTGCACACAACAAATGATACTGTAGGCCTACATTTTGTCACAATGCAACTCAGCTTACTCACGCGACTCGGGTGCAAACGATGAAACGGGGGTAAATAAATCTAGTGATGACCAAAGAAGCGTCGTCCATCTTGTGATTTGTTAGGTGCCTGAAACTTTTCCAGGCCTACACATCCAGTGGTTGTTAAAAATTGTCACACACTGTTCTTTCAGAATGACAGTTTATGCAAACAATACAAACTTAAAGTGCCCTCACAAAATAAAACTCGGCAGTATCGAACCATCGGAATAACGCAATGCACAAACATACCAGATGGGTCAATTAAGATGATAGTAGGCTATGTGCGTGAACATGCATGAACAAAATATGCAAAAATCTAAATATTATATTTTAGCTTTTATTGATGCAGCTCTCAGATACTAACACATCTGTGTGCGTTTTCTTGTCCCCTCCCCGACAGGTTTCATTAAAACACCTGATTGGCCCATTACAAAAAAATCAATCAAACTAAACATGAACATTCTATTGGTTCCATGTTTTCTAATGTTGGAAATTGACACATAAGCAATATATGTAAATTCAAAACATAATTACTCTTAAATCAACACTAACACACTGCTGCAGTAAAAACACTGTTTTACGTGTGGATTCCACATGTACCAGATGTGTACCAGATGTGGTCCAGATCTGGGCCAACACTATGTTGCTGTATAGAAGAGTGTTAATATTGCTTTTATAAAAACGTTCATTTAATACTAAGTTAATATTAACTTATATTTAGACAGAATATTACCCATAACTTTCTCTGTTTTGATTCGAAGGCACCGAAGAATTAACAACACAAAGATGATGATTCAATGACTCACTCATAAGAACAGTGGCTGTTTCTCAATATGTGTTCTTAAGCAATCTTGCGTCCTTGTTATCGTACTACGTCATCATCAACCGTCGAAGTTCAATTCCAATACTCAAGTACAGAGGACGCATTAAAGTACCCGGATGTGATTTCGAGGAAGCATCGAATGCAGACTTGAGAGAATCGAAACGTTAAAAATCCCAGAAGACGCTGCGGGTGATCGACGTACGGAAGCCTGTAAGTGTTAAAGTTCTCGTTCTTACTTATGAGATTCCCGCTACAAGCTCGCAAATACGTGACAGCTCGTAAAAGTAAACATTTGTCCGTTGCTTAATTTTGTGATAATCTGAAGAAAGTCTGCAGTATTTTATTGCCATATTTAAAAAAATCCTAACATTGACAAAGCATAGGTAACACATAAGCTACTCATTTTCATAAATACACACAGTAAAATAAAAAATATATAAAATTATATGAAAACAATGTCTATAATAATATGGAAGAAATGTTTTAATAGGTTGATAGTAGATTACAGCACATCTCAATACTCACAAGGATGCGTCCTTCTGAGTTCGTTCTTTCAAGGTCGCCTGGCAAGACCGGTCTCCACATTGCGTTCTTGGAATTGAGAAACAGCTAGTCACTTGTTTCTTTCCTGAATGAATCAGCGTTTTGAACAAATCGGTTGAATGATTGATTTTAACGTGTTTGACTTGATGTGGCGCTGCGCAGACATCAAAGTACCACGAGAGCATATATGGAACCATCTGCTCTTAATCGCTCTCGCTGTAATTTGATGTCATACACCAATCAGCCTGTGCTGTGCTGTCGAACACATTTGGGGCCAACAGGGCAAATTAGCGTGAGCGCAATTCCAAAAAAGCGCAGATGGGAGTGGAAAGTTCTGCGCTTGATCTACTGACGACGCGCAAATTAATGAACACAGATGCAGCCGGATCATTTCCATAATGACCAACGCAGCTTAAATGGGCGGTAAATAATGGCGCAAATACCAGTATATTGGCGAGTGCAAACCTTAGTAAATCACCTTGCATGATTCATTTAAATACTCTCCTCCCATAAATTTAGCATCTGAAAGGAAACTCCTACAAATGCATATGCAATAAGGGCAGCCGCAAAAATAACCCTGTCCACACAGCGCTAATTTTTCACTGTGTGTCTTTAGTAAATCCTGACAGTAGCTTTTTAACGCCAAAAGAGGGTTTTGCGCTGGCGCAAGCTGTTAGTAATTTTGGCCCCTAATGTCTCATTAACACACAATCCCTTGTCACTACCTACTGGCGCAACGAAGAAAGAATTCCCACCAGCCAACAAAATATCAAAGTCTGTGAATGCCAGAGGCCAGAGTGCCATAATGTGTGCTCTTTTAAGTTTAATAAATCACGCTAAGCCACTTGTGTGAGTTAAAATGAATAATTAAATAAGCTGAATTTTCAAGAATCAATGTTACAGTTTAGTCCTTTTCCAGGAAATGTCTCCATGCAAAGATTCAAATTGATTCTGGCCTTAAAGGGGTCATATATCAACAGGAATCAGATTTTCCTTGATCTTTTGAGATAAAAGAGTCCACTGTATTATATGAAAACATACAGTAAGCTCAGAACTACATATCATTCTGAAGGACATCCTTCTTAACAGTTCATGCGGCACATTTCAGGGTGACTTGTTTGTGAACCTGTCAAAAAGTAATGCAGGCTTTGCAAAAAAGACGATCTAAATTGGACTAAACAGCATCCCATGTATGAGTGCTGATGCTCATTTCAAATGCAAAAAGGGTGTTTACACAGTTGAAGCACACCACCAATAAAAAGAGTTTTTTTTTTTTTAAGGGTTGGAGATGGAAAATTGACAACCGTCATGTAAAAGTAAATTACAACTATTTTTTGGACTCATAAAAAATAATAATAACATTATATGTGTATTTCAAAGAGAAAAATTATACAAAAATAAATGATAATACAAAAAAAATGTTACAATCCCTTCGGCAATTTGTTCGTATGAATTCGTACGACCTCACTCAAGGTTTTTGCTAAATTGTACGTATTTTACGAGTTGCCCAATTCGTATGAATTTGTACGAATGACCTACCCCAAACCCCGCCCCTAAACCATCACTGGGGTTTAGACAAATCGTACGAATTCATACGAATTAGCCACCTCGTAAAATATGTACGAATTGGTTGTGAGATGGCATTGACAAAGACTAATGGAAATGTTACAGAGCTCCTTCATTAAAACTAACACATTTGTAGGCTATTGCATTAAAGAATTTTTTGCATTATACATATTTTAAGTAGGTTGAAAAATAATCTAAAAAAGAATATAACAGATGCAGAGATGTAAATGGTAACTATAAAAGAATATCTGAACATATTCATCTTGCTGAAATCATTAAACCATCTGTTTTCTATCTATTAATTCGCTCTCAGAGAGAAAACTTTTTAATCTTGCTAATATAACTGTGAGATGATTTCGCCCTCAAGAAAATATAGCTCCTTGTAAAAAAAAAGAGGCCTATTATACACTTATTTTTTTTTACTTATAAAGCTAGTTAAAGGTGGGGTAAGTGCTTTCTGGTAACCGATGTTGATATTTCAAATCACCAAAACAAATACGCCCCTACCCCAAAAGGGTCTCGCCCCTATTTTGATAGCTCCGCCCCACATATACGTACGCAACGCAGGCAACGACTATAGCAGAATCTGCTGTGCCAGCCGGCTGAGGCTATGATGCCATCAATAAGTGAAAGCAATGTGTGTTACTATGGTAATCCAGATCGAATGTTCAGTAAAAAAAGTCATTTACATCCCAAAAACACAAACACAGTTCTCATGAACAACTCGATAGCACGAGCACGGCAGTCCAACTAACGAATATATTACAATTGTGACAAGATTAGAGGGTTATATCAATCACTAAAAGAGGAACCAAAGGAAACAAACATATATTAGGAGTTTATTGTCTTACTTTTCGGACACACTTCGAGCTGACGCTTGAAACAGACAGTGGTTTATAGGATGTGGAAATGAATGGGTCTTTTTCATCGCTGAAGTGAACGACGATACGATTGCAAATGGACAAACAAGCGAACATGACACGAGCATATTCAAGCAAAAGCCAGCATATATTAGTTCTGTGAAACAAAACAAAACGTGTTTTTTATCTGCCATCTCTCTCTTTCTGTCGTCGCTCGGCTAATGTACGTCCTGTGTGTCGTGTCTTTTGAATAATGACGTACACTGAGCTCTCTCTTCTCCCCATCATTAGTAGACACGCCCCTTACTGCTGATTGGCTACAAGTTTGTTTTGGTACTCGGCTGAGACACTTTTATAAAGCATTTTTGAAATAACACTTACCCCACCTTTAAGGTTTTTGTGCCATTTAGATGACTATTTCTCTGACCTTTGCACACATATTACTACCTTTAAAAATTCTATAAATGACCTTTTTGTTGTGATTACCTTTGTTTACTGGCATACTTCACACTGCCATTCATTAGCATAGCAGAAGTTGCTGAATACTGAATATGTGTTAATATATATGTGTGGGAGGTCATTTTAATTTGCTTTAACAGTTTTTAACAGTTTATGAATAAGCTGCTTATTTTCTTACATAGTTTGTAGCTTCCTTATTTCTAGTAATATGTTACCCGGTGATGACTGCAAGTTGACGTTGAGTGATCCTAAAGCCTATATACACCAGGAAAAAACGCATTAAAATAGAATAACTGATAGACTGAGTGATAAAGAGAGGAATGAAAGAGAGAAGGAGAGTGTGGAGGACAAGCTGAACAGGTCTGTTACTGATAACAGATGAAGAAGACAGAAGTACTGAGCAGACTGATGTATTTCTGTGCATAGCCAGATCAGGTGACATGAGGTCACTAAGGTGCTGAATCAATGTTTGAAGTAGACAGATATAGATGCCAAAACATCTTCTTTAATGTGAATTATACCAGTAGGAAACCAGACTCAAAATTCTCAAAATGAGATAAATACATACAAACCCGATTCCAAAAAAGTTGGGACACTGTGCAAATTGTGAATAAAAAAGGAATGCAATAATTTACAAATCTCATAAACTTATATTTTATTCACAATAGAATATAGATAACATATCAAATGTTGAAAGTGAGACATTTTGAAATGTCATGCCAAATATTGGCTCATTTTGGATTTCATGAGAGCTACACATTCCAAAAAAGTTGGGACAGGTAGCAATAAGAGGCCGGAAAAATTAAATGTACATATAAGGAACAGCTGGAGGACCAATTTGCAACTTATTAGGTCAATTGGCAACATGATTGGGTATGAAAAGAGCCTCTCAGAGTGGCAGTGTCTCTCAGAAGTCAAGATGGGCAGAGGATCACCAATTCCCCCAATGCTGCGGCGAAAAATAGTGGAGCAATATCAGAAAGGAGTTTCTCAGAGAAAAATTGCAAAGAGTTTGAAGTTATCATCATCTACAGTGCATAATATCATCCAAAGATTCAGAGAATCTGGAACAATCTCTGTGCGTAAGGGTCAAGGCCGGAAAACCATACTGGATGCCCGTGATCTTCGGGCCCTTAGACGGCACTGCATCACATACAGGAATGCTACTGTAATGGAAATCACAACATGGGCTCAGGAATACTTCCAGAAAACATTGTCGGTGAACACAATCCACCGTGCCATTCACCGTTGCCGGCTAAAACTCTATAGGTCAAAAAAGAAGCCATATCTAAACATGATCCAGAAGCGCAGGTGTTTTCTCTGGGCCAAGGCTCGTTTAAAATGGACTGTGGCAAAGTGGAAAACTGTTCTGTGGTCAGACGAATCAAAATTTGAAGTTCTTTTTGGAAAAATGGGACGCCATGTCATGCGGACTAAAGAGGACAAGGACAACCCGAGTTGTCATCAGCGCTCAGTTCAGAAGCCTGCATCTCTGATGGTATGGGGTTGCATGAGTGTGTGTGGCATGGGCAGCTTACACATCTGGAAAGGCACCATCAATGCTGAAAGGTATATCCAAGTTCTAGAACAACATATGCTCCCATCCAGACGTCGTCTCTTTCAGAGAAGACCTTGCATTTTCCAACATGACAATGCCAGACCACATACTGCATCAATTACAACATCATGGCTGCGTAGAAGAAGGATCCGGGTACTGAAATGGCCAGCCTACAGTCCAGATCTTTCACCCATAGAAAACATTTGGCGCATCATAAAGAGGAAGATGCGACAAAGAAGACCTAAGACAGTTGAGCAACTAGAAGCCTGTATTAGACAAGAATGGGACAACATTCCTATTCCTAAACTTGAGCAACTTGTCTCCTCAGTCCCCAGACGTTTGCAGACTGTTATAAAAAGAAGAGGGGATGCCACACAGTGGTAAACATGGCCTTGTCCCAACTTTTTTGAGATGTGTTGATGCCATGAAGTTTAAAATCAACTTATTTTTCCCTTAAAATGATACATTTTCTCAGTTTAAACATTTGATATGTCATCTATGTTGTATTCTGAATAAAATATTGAAATTTGAAACTTCCACATCATTGCATTCTGTTTTTATTCACAATTTGTACAGTGTCCCAACTTTTTTGGAATCGGGTTTGTAGAATATGAGTCAAAAGGTTGGACATACGTGACTGAATTTATTTTTAGCATGACCTTAAAGTTAAAACCCTTTTGATCTATACAGGCTTATGCCTAAATGCTTGAATTTATGCATGGATTTTGTAGACTAAAAAAATAATTTTGTTGACAAATACAAATTGTGCATACATATTTAATTTTTATTCAATTTATTTGAAATTTTTATTTACTTAGTTTATTCAATTCAGTTCAATTCATTTATGAAATCAAAAAGGGTGGCTATACCTTGAAGAATCTATAAGCTTGATTGAAAGTTTTTTAAATATATACTTAAATTTCCATTAAATCAATAATTTTTTAAGGTGTTTCAGTTATTCACAATCACTTGACTATATTCTCAAATTAGATTTTTTTCTCTCAAAATTATTAGCTAAAACTGAAACCATAAAAAGTATTTTTGTTACTTGAAAAAAATAAATGTTAACTGATATATACAGTGGGGAGAACAAGTATTTGATACACTGCCGATTTTGCAGGTTTTCCTACTTACAAAGCATGTAGAACTCTGTAATTTTTATCATAGGTACTCTTCAACTGTGAGAGACGGAATCTAAAACAAAAATCCAGAAAATCACATTGTATGATTTTTAAATAATTAATAATGACATAAGTATTTGATCACCTACCAACCAGTAAGAATTCCGGCTCTCACAGACCTGTTAGTTTCTTTAAGAAGCTCTCCTGTTCCACTCATTACCTGTATTAACTGCACCTGTTTGAACTCGTTACCTGTATAAAAGACACCTGTCCACACACTCAATCAAACAGACTCCAATCTCTCCACAATGGCCAAGACCAGAAAGCTGTGTAAGGACATCAGGGATAAAATTGTAGACCTGCACAAGGCTAAGATGGGCTACAGGACAATAGGCAAGCAGCTTGGTGAGAAGGCAACAACTGTTGGCGCAATTATTAGAAAATGAAGGAAGTTCAAGATGACGGTCAATCTCCCTCGGTCTGGGGCACCATGCAAGATCTCACCTCGTGGGGCATCAATGATCATGAGGAAGGTGAGGGATCAGCCCAGAACTACACGGCAGGACCTGGTCAATGACCTGAAGAGAGCTGGGACCACAGTCTCAAAGAAAACCATTAGTAACACACTACGCCGTCATGGATTAAAATCCTGCAGCGCACGCAAGGTCCCCCTGCTCAAGCCAGCGCATGTCCAGGCCCGTCTGAAGTTTGCCAATGACCATCTGGATGATCCAGAGGAGGAATGGGAGAAGGTCATGTGGTCTGATGAGACAAAAATAGAGCTTTTTGGTCTAAAAAAAGAAGGATGAGTACAACCCCAAGAACAACATCATTCTTTGGGGATGCTTTTCTGCAAAGGGGACAGGACGACTGCACCGTATTGAGGGGAGGATGGATGGGGCCATGTATCGCGAGATCTTGGCCAACAACCTCCTTCCCTCAGTAAGAGCATTGAAGATGGGTCGTGGCTGGGTCTTCCAGCATGACAACGACCCGAAACACACAGCCAGGGCAACTAAGGAGTGGCTCCGTAAGAACTATCTCAAGGTCCTGGAGTGGCCTAGCCAGTCTCCAGACCTGAACTCACAGTTGAAGAGTATCTATGATAAAAATTACAGACTTCTACATGCTTTGTAAGTGGGCAAACCTGCAAAATCGGCAGTGTATCAAATACTTGTTCTCCCCACTGTATATTTTATATATATATATATATATATATATATATATATACATACGCTCACCTAAAGGATTATTAGGAACACCATACTAATACTGTGTTTGACCCCCTTTCGCCTTCAGAACTGCCTTAATTCTACGTGGCATTGATTCAACAAGGTGCTGAAAGCATTCTTTAGAAATGTTGGCCCATATTGATAGGATAGCATCTTGCAGTTGATGGAGATTTGTGGGATGCACATCCAGGGCACGAAGCTCCCGTTCCACCACATCCCAAAGATGCTCTATTGGGTTGAGATCTGGTGAATGTGGGGGCCATTTTAGTACAGTGAACTCATTGTCATGTTCAAGAAACCAATTTGAAATGATTCGAGCTTTGTGACATGGTGCATTATCCTGCTGGAAGTAGCCATCAGAGGATGGGTACATGGTGGTCATAAAGGGATGGACATGGTCAGAAACAATGCTCAGGTAGGCCGTGGCATTTAAACGATGCCCAATTGGCACTAAGGGGCCTAAAGTGTGCCAAGAAAACATCCCCCACACCATTACACCACCACCACCAGCCTGCACAGTGGTAACAAGGCATGATGGATCCATGTTCTCATTCTGTTTACGCCAAATTCTGACTCTACCATCTGAATGTCTCAACAGAAATCGAGACTCATCAGACCAGGCAACATTTTTCCAGTCTTCAACTGTCCAATTTTGGTGAGCTCGTGCAAATTGTAGCCTCTTTTTCCTATTTGTAGTGGAGATGAGTGGTACCCGGTGGGGTCTTCTGCTGTTTTAGCCCATCCGCCTTAAGGTTGTGTGTGTGTTGTGGCTTCACAAATGCTTTGCTGCATACCTCGGTTGTAACGAGTGGTTATTTCAGTCAAAGTTGCTCTTCTATCAGCTTGAATCAGTCGGCCCATTCTCCTCTGACCTCTAGCATCAACAAGGCATTTTCGCCCACAGGACTGCTGCATACTGGATGTTTTTCCCTTTTCACACCATTCTTTGTAAACTCTAGAAATGGTTGTGCGTGAAAATCCCAGTAACTGAGCAGATTGTGAAATACTCAGACCGGCCCGTCTGGCACCAACAACCATGCCACGCTCAAAATTGCTTAAATCACCTTTCTTTCCCATTCTGACATTCAGTTTGGAGTTCAGGAGATTGTCTTGACCAGGACCACACCCCTAAATGCATTGAAGCAACTGCCATGTGATTGGTTGATTAGATAATTGCATTAATGAGAAATTGAACAGGTGTTCCTAATAATCCTTTAGGTGAGTGTATATACAGTATATATACACCGATCCGGCATAACATTATGACCTGACAGGTGAAGTGAATAACACTGATTATCTCTTCATCACGGCACCTGTTAGTGGGTGGGATATATTAGGCAAGTGAACATTTTGTCCTCAAAGTTGATGTGTTAGAAGCAGGAAAAATGGGCAAGCGTAAGGATTTGAGCGAGTTTGACAAGGGCCAAATTGTGATGGCTAGACGTCTGGGTCAGAGCATCTCCAAAACCGCAGCTCTTGTGGGGTGTTCCCGGTCTGCAGTGGTCAGTATCTATCAAAAGTGGTCCAAGGAAGGAACAGTGGTGAACCGGCGACAGGGTCATGGGCGGCCAAGGTTCATTGATGCACATGGAGAGCGAAGGCTGGCCCGTGTGGTCCGATCAAACAGACGAGCTACTGTAGCTCAAATTGCTCAAGAAGTTAATGCTGGTTCTGATAGAAAGGTGTCAGTATACACAGTGCATCGCAGTTTGTTGCGTATGGGGCTGCATAGCCGCAGACCAGTCAGGGCGCCCATGCTGACCCCTGTCCACCGCCGAAAGTGCCAACAGTGGGCACGTGAGCATCAGAACTGGACCACGGAGCAATGGAAGAAGGTGGACTGGTCTCATGAATCACGTTTTCTTTTACATCACGTGGATGGCCGGGTGCGTGTACGTGGCCTACCTGGGGATCATGTGGCACCAGGATGCATTATGGGAAGAAGGCAAGCCGGTGGGATAATGCGCCCTGCCACAAAGCAAAAATGGTTCAGGAATGGTTTGAGGAGCACAACAATGAGTTTGAGGTGTTGACTTGGCCTCCAAATTCCCCAGATCTCAATCCAATTAAGCATCTGTGGGATGTGCTGAACAAACAAGTCCGATCCGTGGAGGCCCCACCATAACTTACAGGACTTAAAGGATCTGCTGCTAACATCTTGGTGCCAGATACCACAGCACACCTTCAGGGGTCTAGTGGACTCCATGCCTCGACGGGTCAGGGCTGTTTTGGCAGCAAAAGTGGGACAAAAAAAATATTAGGTCATAATGTTATGCCCGATCGGTGTATATATATAAACAAACAGCACTGATGATCGCACAAGTGGGGTATGAAATGTATTTTCAGTAGTGACTTTCTTTAGTCTTTAAGAAAAAATACACAATTATTTGAATGTTGCAAGACAAAGTGCTCCTGCTTAAATCAACTGATATAAAAATGAGTTTTAGTCATGTGGCACATATTAAATCAAACATTTTGTTTATTTGTTCTGGTGGTTTGATGCCATGCAAAAATTATTTGTTTGTTGAGATTGGATGGTGATGGAGATCAATGACTGTGAGGAAGGAGAGAGAGATGTGTTTCAATTCTGTCTTTTGCCTCTGCAAATGTAAAATTGAGATGAATGAGACCAGGTAAACATTTCAAATTACACACAAAAGACGAGTGTGAGGAATAATGAAGAGAAAGAGAGCATGTGTGTCAAAAAAGTACGAGAGAGAGGCAGGGAATGTAAGAGAGGGAGACAGATTGTCAAGCCATATTGTCTATGTCTGAAACAGACAGACAATAGATAAATAGAACGACAGAACGATAGATAGATAGATAGATAGATAGATAGATCTTTTTAATTCTGTTAAATCAATGTATCATATATTCTTTAGATACATGAAGCAGAATCCCGCTTTAGGATGCTCAAGACATTGATTTTTGCTTTACTTATTCCACATATAAGGAGCAATCGCTTCTTCACTGCTGACTATTTTAAACTGGAGAGTATTTTTTAGATCCATTTATTAAAATTCATCATGGTTGCAGCATGATCCACTGGGGCATGCATACTCTACTAGCACATACATTTTCATACCATCATTCACATCAAACCAACTTTGCCCAGTCCCTCACGACCTCTGCATGCTGGTGCCTTCACAAAGGACAGTGGTGAGAGATCGAGGAAAAATACAGTGAATAATGATTATAGTATCTGATTAATGTCTAAAAATAGAGAGCGCTGGCAGGGTAGAGCTGATCTAACTGGTTGTGGAGTTATGCACGGGTGGGAGAGAAAGGCCGTGAACGATGCAGAGGTTAGGCGGAGACTTGATTTACTTTGCACAGCCACAGCTGCTCTTGAAAAGAGGGAAATGAAAATCACCCCATATAGCTTGATGGATGGGAGAAACTCCATTATGAGGGGTGCAGGTCATTTCTGATGATGCCAGACAGTCAGTCAAAAAAGATAGACGGGAAGACAGAAAGCAACAAGCGGGTCTCAGAGGAAACATCCTAATGAATAAATTCATTTAAATGCGACTAATTACAAGGACAATCAATGCTTTATCTGTCATATTATGAACGGATGCCGATAGGTAATTAAACAGTCCAAATGGTCCAAAAGGTTAATTAAAGAACTTGCTTGGAAAGGTCAGGACATCCTGACAGTGATTATGGAGGCTTTGTTAACTTGTTTCGTCTGTGAGGAGCATTTTTCTGTGATTGGAATCTAATATTTTCCCATTATAAGCGCAACCGCAAGTCTATTCAAATATGTTTTTCATAAGTGTGCAAACAATTACATTTAGATATTCACTTTAAATTGACTCACTGTAATTAAGCAGTCAAAGTACTGTGAAATTATTGGTGGTTGTTTTATTAATTATTCAAATGTCAATTAAAGCCATTAAAAACAAATCAATTGGGGTTTTCTGTTATTCTGTAAAGTTGCTCTGATGCAAACAAAGCCATACCCAATCTTGAAAAACAAACTCCGAAAGTGAAGCAAACAACAGGTAATTGTATCCCTTCGTAATTTCGACGCAGAACCGTAATGTTTAATTGAACCCACAAAAAACACAGCTTGAGTTTTTCTTCCTGCCAAGTTTTGCACAGGTATATAACTGTTGCTCATTTATTATCATTAGGCAGAATTAATAGCCTGTGCAAACAGTTTTTCAAGAGAATCAATTTCTGACATTTGGTCTGAAAGGAAGTAAATGCAGTTGTTATTTATTGCACCTGTCTCTATGTCTTTAATATTGATAGATAATGCATAATAATTCATAGAATTTTTATATTTATTTAAAAAAATACAGTAGTCCTGCTCCTACTAAACAAATATTTAAGATAATTTGTTTATCTGTTTGTTTGGCTTTTGTGTTTGAAGCTGCATTGAAACTGCAATTTTGGGCCTCATTTCTTTTCGACTGAAGAAAGAAAGACATGAAAATCTTGGATGACATGGGGGTGAGTAAATTATCAGGAAATTTTAATTCTGGAGTAAACTAATCCTTTAAGGTATTTATCTGAAAAATATTTGGCTACAGGTTTTAGCATAAAAACAATAAGCTCACAGGAAAAAGCAAGCATACATTGACAACAATATAATCCGTTATTATTATTTAATTGGTTTTCTCTTGTTTTTGCATGTGTTTATTTCTTTGGGACAGCCTGGCCAAAATTAATTATGTCCGCACAATTTGACATGTTCATTGCATTAACACAAATAAAACAATTGACTCCAAGCACAACTATGCTTACAAAATCTTTAACAAATTTTGAATAATATTTGATTAAAGGGTGAAGATGTCAATTTTCCTTTGGCTACTACTGTAAACAAATAAAGCAACTATATAACAAATATCTGCACTGCATCACAGCACGTTATAAACACGTAAATACATTATTTTATTATACGAAATTCAGAGTTTTAAGATGTTAGCAATAGAACAAAATAAAACAAATCTTTAAAAGGGTACATAACACACACAGTTTCTCATGTTAATCTTGAGTACCTATAGAGTAGTATTGCATCCTTCATATCTCCGAAGAGTCTTTAGTTTTATCATATTTATAAAAGACAGATGCGCTGTACCGATTTTTTTCAAAAAAAGACGAGCTCCTGTAGGCGTAGAGTGGGCAGAGCTAATGAGTCATAAGAGTGCACGCACGCACGCACGCACACACACACACACACACACTAAATCATTGCATTATCCCTGGATAACTTTCGTTTCACTATACATTCGTGTTGTTGACATTTATATGCACTTACACGCCGATTGCCAACAAAACACAGACATCTGATGCAGTTTCACTCACCGCCTGCTGTTCATGACCAGGAACAAACAAACTTGCAGAACTCTGTTGCTGCTCCGGGAAAACAAACTGCATCCAATGTTCCCTTAACGCTGGGTTATTTGGGAAGCTGAACAAGGTTATCTTCCCCTCACAAACAAAAACACACTTCTTTAGTGACATTGTTGATTTTGTGGTCTAAAAACAAAATGACAGCGCTGGCGACGGCTTCCAATGATGGCCATGCTCTTGTTCTCGCTCTGGTTGATGTGTGCATGAGCTCATCCGGGAGAAGTGCCCATACAAGGAATTCTGGCCTTTTTGAAGTCATACAGGGCCATACTCGAAAAAAAACTTTCCGAAACTTGTCTGAATCCTGAAGGAGTGTATTTGGCACAGAAATACTCATGTATTGTCATACGTCCAACTAGTTTTTTGAAATTTTGGCCATGTTTAGCATGAAATCCAACTCTTTAACAGTGTAAATAAGTCAGAATGCATGAAATAGCATTAGACCCCCCCCTTTAAATTTTCTTTGGAAAGACATTTTCACTCATACAACATGCACAGACAAACTGGAAATTAAAAAACAAACCGCAAACTAAACTCGAAAATAAACGTGGCACTCGTTTATTCAGTTCATGCAATATATTACTGCTCCGCTTGAAGACTGAAAATGTGAAAAGTGTTGGCTTAAACATACCTGTTTTATACCTATGTGCTACATTTTTTGATAGGCTAAGTTAGATGCCCAAAATGTTCGGATGCAATCTACGCCCCTGACTGTGGGCAACTGAGACTGGGGAAGTCTATTATCCTGGTCCTGGTGTTTTTCTTTTTTTTTAGATGGGTTCCTCAAGCCTCTGGTGTAATATGGAGGACATAACACAGGTTAATTGAGATTTTTTTTTTCTCTCTCTCTCTCTCCTTTTTTCCCTCTGCCACAGATTGCCACCGCATGCCGAACACAGAGATATGACTGGAAGGCGTCATTATGTAGGAAGCTGCCAGGTTTTACGCCCGTTTGTAGGAATGTATTAAGCAAAGAATGGTGGTGTGATACTCCCCGTGCATACACCTGCTCCTGTGCCGCAGAGGAATTCATTCACAGAGACTTATTAACTAAAAGCTTTCCAGGTCAAATTAAGTTGACTCTTTCGGAAAGGTAATGCAAAAAGAGCACGAGTTCAAAAAATTCTATCATCCAGTTCTAGGGAATAAGACCAATACAAGACTCCATGGCCTCTTAAAATGCTACGCAATGCTATAAAGATTTAGATTTTACATTTAGATCTGCCCTCGAATTTGATTGGCTACGCGCCAAACTAAACAGTCCACTTTTCACCGCACTTGTCTGTGAGTGAATTTGGACACTGAGTATGCCGGAAGGGCTGCCGCTTTTGCAAAGTTTGTGCTTGCTGTTTAATAATCATTTGAAACTTAGCAAACTGGCAGCTCCAGTAGTAAAGAAAAGATTCATCTTAAACTCTGTCATGGAAACTAGCACGTATAAACCTTATTAAACTATTTAATAATCAATTAAAAAGGAATTTATACCTGTTTGTTATTACGCTGTAGCTACATTGGACCAGCGGTTTGTAAAATGGATGGATGGATGATTCAGCTGCTGGCTCCATCTTCTGGCGAGACGCGGTAACGCATTTGTTGCATGACTCTCGTAGTGCATTATTGGTATTCTCTAGCCGTTGAGTGTACATCAGTTGTACACTTGTTATTGTTGCAACCATAGACTGAAAAAAACAGATGGACGACGCGCCTTCACTCTCTTCCATTGAAATAAGTGAAGCCGCCAGTGTCCAAATATGGCACTGACATCTTGGGTCTCGAGTCTGCACAGTAGTCAGCGTGAAGTGGAGCCGCAATATCAAGGTCCCGCCCACACTCCAGCTTAATCAACGACTTTTTGTGAAATAAACAGTTATGGAAATGTAGAAATTATGTAGAATGTAGAAATGTAGAAATTTCCATTGGTGCCTTAGTGACTACTTAGTGATAAACTGTCAATCTCAGCTGTCAATCATGACGTCACACCGCCGTTTTTATAGCATCAGATAACTAACTAAAACCAAACTTATTTAAAGACCGAACACTTGAACTTACATCAGCATGATAAAAACAGCCTAAAATGACAGAAACTATCTTTGGAAAAAATGTATTTGAAGTGTAATTTGATTGTCTAGTTTGTCTATGTCCCATTACATTTCATGGAGAGGGCGGGGTTTATGACCTATACTGCATCCAGCCACCTGGAGGCGATCGAGATGCTTTGGCTTCACTTTTCAGGACTCCTGTGGCACATTTGGTTGCAACACGTTCTCACTCCCGACTCGTCACATATTGTAGACCCCTCAGCGTCACTTTTTAATGCACAGGGTACCCCTTTAGCGTCATTTTTCGACGTGCAGGGTACTCCATTGATTTCAGTTGTTTGCCCAATGCATCAGATCAAGATGCATTTAATTCCTTTCAAAAGTAGACATGATTTTATAAATATTTATAGGCTATTTTTATATTTTGGAGCAACTAACCCCACTCCTACCCTAAACATACCCACTTCTAAACAATATAAAACACGTAACGTTAACAGGCAAATAAAAGTACACTGACCAAAAACAGTATAAAAGTATTAACTCATGTTGCATTCCAAGTCTTCTGAAGCCATACAATATCTTTATGTAAAGAACAGAGTGGATCTTAATGTTTTAATCGCTGAAATAATCCAGCCGCTCCGTGAACACATACAGTCATATCTCATTCAAAAGATACACCCGACTCTTTAGCATGACGTAATTGGTCACGAGACACACGAAAGCCAATGCAATTTCACTATCAAAGCTGACGTAACGTTTCTTCGGCGGCAATTTTTGAATGTGTGCATGATCTTTGGCGGATGGAGACACTGATCGCTTTTGGGATTTTCTTTACACAAATCAATCGTTTGGATATTTGTACTTTTTGAATAAATTGTGAGTTTAGTCGTATCTGCCTGTTATATCCTGTGTTTTATATCATATAAAACACAAATGGGTAGGTTTAGGGATGGGGTTGGGTTACGTGTTCAAACGTGTCTAAATAGCGTAAATAAAATAAATGTAAATAAAATTATACTGGCTGATTAAATTGAGAATCACTCCAACATGTCATAATGGCAAAATCATAACCCAATATATAATTTCATCATGACGATAACATTCCCATGCCTAACGCGTCTGTGTATGACGCCAAAGGTTTCTCATTGAAATCAATGGAGTACCTTGCACGTCGAAAAATGACATTAAAGGGGTATCCTGTGTGTTAAAAAGTGACGCCGTGCATTTCCAGACAGACTGTCAGTGTATGAGTAGCGATTCAGTGATTTTTTTTTTCCTGCTGGTCATCGATATCCCAAAAGTTGGCGACAAGTTACCATCTTTACGAGTGAGTCAATAAATCATACATTCAACTGATTTGCTCAAAAATATAGATTTATTCGGGAAAGAAACAAATGACCATCTTTTCAGCGATTTTCTTTTTTTTTTTTTTTTATAAGTTATACAAGATTCAACTCATTTTTTTAAGTCAGTTTAATGTAATTTAAGTTTAAAAATTACTTAAACATCCAAGTTGATTGTACTTAAAAATTTGAGGGTAGCAACATTTTTTTTTTTTTTTTTGCAGTGTTGGTGATGCAAAGATAGACAAATGTAACTGCTGTCCTGTGCCTAAAATGTATTAACTTGTTTACTGACTGCTTATTTTGCAGTCTGTGAATGTGTGCGACTTCCATTTCAATAGCTGCTATATAGGTAAATAACCAGAAGAATAACAGTGCATTAAATGGTAAACCATTTGTGCATCAAACCAGAGTTTATAATTACGACTACATTAAATACCAGTTTGCAATATCAAGCAGCAAAACAACCTGTTTTGTACAGCTAAAAATTCACACTTTCAAGTTACAAATGGCTGCACTTATCTTACATTAAAAATAAAGTGAATAAAAGCAATATATAATTTGCTATAACCACAAAAAATCTACATAAAGTATAATTGACTGATAATAGATCAGTATAGCATAAGGGGCCCGGGGCTGTTCACACAGAATGTGTTTTTAGGTTTTAAAAACTAGTGGAATTAAAAAGAATACAAGAATACAATTTTTTAAAATTTACCATAAAACAGTTGCGATAGTCTTTTCTTCCCCAGTGTGACATAGGCTATATCCAAGATAACTGGTTTCTTGAACAAGAAAAAGTCTGGACAGGTAATTGATTTTGTTTAATTGATCAGAAAAGAGAAGTCGCTGCAAGAGGGAGGGGAAGTTATTTTGATTAAAGATTACAAGGGCACATGAATATGCGTATCACTTATAATAAACACTGCAATATTCCATACAAAAATAAGAATTATCCATTTTGATTTTATAGTGACCTTAAAAGTTGAACTTCTTTTACATTTATTGGATGCCATGTCATGTGCGAGACTGCGGAAGACATGAGTACAGTGGTCAAACATGTCCTTCGAGTGCATGTTTAAATAGAAAAACAATTAAAGAGCAGCGTAGTGGAATACAAGAACGCATTCGGTGTGAACGGCCCCTACGACTCTGTTTTTGTTTATGTGTGTTTGTGAGAGAGTAATTCTGAAGAAAAACAAGCAGACCAGATGCAGTAGCTGTGTGACAGAATGGTGTCACATACGCCTGAATGCTAGATGACATTCTCCCCATGTCATCCCTGCTTCCAACTCCTTCCACCATTTCTGACACGCTGTCAGAATCAACAGGGACACCTCTAATGCAAGCAGATGTAATTGCAGCACCTGAAATACAAGGGAAGCATGCTTACAGAACGATAAAAGGGCTCAGTCGGTGTAAAGCCACAGTGAGATCAAAAAAATATTCATGCTACTTTTCTATAAGGAAAAGTGTGTCCTCGTCATAGAGTCCATTATAACGTATCTGAATCTATCAAGATCATGAGTTTCATTCCCTGTGAACATGTGTATTGATAAAAATGGATGCATTGCATACACCTTAAGCATCTGCCAAAAGTATATGGATTACATTGTGTGCAATGATAGTTGAACTGTGAATGAAATAGGCTGGTTATGTAAATGAAATATTACTTTGGAGTCTGGTGACAAAAAAAAAGATTAGATGCACTGTGGTAGAGACGGGCAGAGAAATGGAACAAGGAAAATGATGGTTGGATAGACGTGATACAGTAAATTTTTGTTCTATTACTGCTTTTAGTCATTTTCAAACACATAAGAAGCTTATAATAGTACAGTTCATTCAATCTTGTGCTAGAGTTGAAAGCTAATGCTCTCCTAGCCTGTGCAACCATAAGGTATTACTGCTTACAGAAGTGCCAGAGTCAAGCATGAAAAAGCTTTTTTATTCTCTATATGATTCCCAGCATGCACTGTGGTATGTCCCCAATATATGGTTTATATTGCATGAGCTGTTTTTGTTGTCACTTTTAGTTATTTTTAATAGTCAGAGTTTATTTTTTAATCTATAAATCTTTTAATCTTGTGCTTATTGATTATTACCATTGTTGAGTTGTGCATGCTGAACAGTAATATACACTCACCTAAAGGATTATTAGGAACACCTGTTCAATTTCTCATTAATGCAATTATCTAATCAACCAATCACATGGCAGTTGCTTCAATGCATTTAGGGGTGTGGTCCTGGTCAAGACAATCTCCTGAACTCCAAACTGAATGTCAGAATGGGAAAGAAAGATGATTTAAGCAATTTTGAGCGTGGCATGGTTGTTGGTGCCAGACGGGCCGGTCTGAGTATTTCACAATCTGCTCAGTTACTGGGATTTTCTCGCACAACCATTTCTAGAGTTTACAAAGAATGATGTGAAAAGGGAAAAACATCCAGTATGCGGCAGTCCTGTGGGCGAAAATGCCTTGTTGATGCTAGAGGTCAGAGGAGAATAGGCCGACTGATTCAAGCTGATAGAAGAGCAACTTTGACTGAAATAACCACTCGTTACAACCGAGGTATGCAGCAAAGCATTTGTGAAGCCACAACACGCACAACCTTGAGGCGGATGGGCTACAACAGCAGAAGACCCCACCGGGTACCACTCATCTCCACTACAAATAGGAAAAAGAGGCTACAATTTGCACAAGCTCACCAAAATTGGACAGTTGAAGACTTGAAAAATGTTGCCTGGTCTGATGAGTCTCGATTTCTGTTGAGACATTCAGATGGTAGAGTCAGAATTTGGTGTAAACAGAATGAGAACATGGATCCATCATGCCTTGTTACCACTGTGCAGGCTGGTGGTGGTGGTGTAATGGTGTGGGGGATGTTTTCTTGGCACACTTTAGGCCCCTTAGTGCCAACTGGGCATCGTTTAAATGCCACGGCCTACCTGAGCATTGTTTCTGACCATGTCCATCCCTTTATGACCACCATGTACCCATCCTCTGATGGCTACTTCCAGCAGGATAATGTCACAAAGCTCGAATCATTTCAAATTGGTTTCTTGAACATGACAATGAGTTCACTGTACTAAAATGGCCCCCCCGAAAGGGGGTCAAACACAGTATTAGTATGGTGTTCCTAATAATCCTTTAGGTGAGTGTATGTGGAATAATAATAATACAATCAAATTTCAAAAAGTAACTGCAAATTTCTGCAAACTTTTTTTTTTGTCATAATAGCAACTTTATATCTCACAATGTTACTTTATCTCACAATTCATAGTTTTCACGTGATGTCACACGCTTATAGGAACGCCCACCTGGAGGACAAAACAAGGCTTTCCTCCGTTGCCCACCAGTCATTTTTTACCAGGTTTGTAGTCAGTATTAATGCAGTAAGACAGTGATATTAAAAGACCAAATTCAATATACACCTTATTGATGATGCATACTTTATACAGGAAAGCAGATGAACACAGAAAATTAGTGCAACACAAGGTTTCTCGTTAAGCATTTTTTTCCATTGAAACCCATTATAAACAAAACGCGATGCGTTCATATTCTGGGCTCATCTGCTCGCCTGTATATAGTATAGGCTACATCATAAAAAAAAGTGTAAACTGAATTTGATCTTTTAATATCACTGTTTTAGTACATTACGGAACTTTAAGGGTGGGTTGCACAAATAAGGATTCTTTAGCCTGGCGTCGGTTCACCCTCTGCCTGTGCTGCTTGATCAGCTCTATAATTCTAATGGTTTTACTGCGTAATTAATCTGTTTAAAATTAAGTGGTGCAACAACTCGATTTAAAATAAAACCCATATCAACAAATCCTAGATTAGTGTTAAACTTTGCTTAATTGAAACCTTATTGGTGCAACCCACCCTAAAGTGTTTTTCACGTTAAATGTTTTAGAACGTCCCGTTGTTTTTAGTGATTGAAATACTGCGGCAGGTGCTGTATGTGGATCGTAAGTGTCCAAAACGTGCATCTTGTTCACATATTTTTGTTTTAAGATGGAAATTTGACAGGCTTGTGCTGCAGTTCAATGGAGTTCTATGGTGGTTTTGCCCTCCAAGGCTCCGCGACAGTCACGTGACTAAAAACTATGAATTGTGATTTTACAGAGTTTTCCCAAGGCAATATAAAATTGTGAGCGTACAAAACTTTACTACTGTTCAAAATGTTTCTTATTTTTATTTATTTATTTATTGGTAAAGAAATGAATACTTTTATTCAGCATGGATGCATTAAATTGGTCAAAAGTGACAATTTACAAAACAAAAGACATTTACAAAATATTTTTTATTTCAAATCTATTTATCAAATTATGAAAAAAATTGATAATAATAAGAAATGATTATGAAGGATCATATGACACTGAAGAAAGTAATGATGCTGAAAATTCAGCTTTAATTTATACATTTGAAAACATATTAAACTAGAAAACTGTCATTTTAATTGTATAATAACTTTTCACAATATTTCTGTTTTCACTGTATTTTTGATCAAATAAATGCAGTTGAGCATAAAAATTAAATAAAAATCTTATACCGACCCCAAACTTTTAAACATTATATAGACAGACAACAGCTCCTTGGCCTTATCATGGTTTTCTTTAATCACAATTATTTCTGTTTATCATTTTGAGGGTGAATCAAGGCTGCGTCTGGAAAACAATATTGCCATGCACCTGTTCCACAGAAGACTCATTAAAAGGCTTGTTTTCAGAGGAAGAGTGTGTTTTGATTATGAATTATGGTAACATGCTGACTAAACAGATTTGATCTCCAAAGGTCTATTAAGGTTGGCTTATGGATATCAACATGTCTATCACTTATCAACTTATCTCACTGAAAGAGAGCAATATTGGTTGTTTCTTTAGTCTGCTTGGTCAGATTGCATTGTAGGGAACCAAACCTAGGAAGAAAACATGAGATCTGAATCAATTGCTCTAAATAAACTAAGTGAAAACTAATTAAAAGTAAGGCTCAAGCTCCCAAGCAAAGGGAACACTAATCACCATAATGGCATATTTTTCTCTTTTCTCTATCTGCTAAATGACTAAAAGTAAATGAAACAATTAGCTATTTACACTATTATCCCATAATGTTGTCCAAAGTTGTTTTTTAGCATGCTATCACTTTAGGTTTGATTGCCTGGTCCGAACTCGAGTTGCTCCCCTGCCCCCGCCCGATTGTGTTCACATTATATTATTTGGGTCCGAACCAGCTGTTTACGCCTGTTGCTTGGTAACGGTGACTCAGGAGAGGGTGGCAAAATTCATAGCATTGCTCACCTCACTTTTATATTTTGGTTTTTGAACCTTTAGTTTTGTTTTCAAAGCATCAGCTATCTGCTGCGAATGTACTGCAAATGTTCTAAAGAACACGGGAGTCCATTTCTAAAGTACGCAGGAGTCCATTTCTGCTGAAGGTGAGCAGAAATTAGATATATACATTCTCTCTGCTTACAATGCATCAGGCCACACTTGTCAAGAAAGTGAATGAGAACACACACAAACACACAAGCTGTGTCTGAAATCGCATACTGTCTGAGTAGGTACTACATTTGAATTTGAATTTACTTTGCGACCTTTAAAAAAGTACATTCTATATAGTTGTCACGTGGCTGTAATGAAGCGCACGACAATAGAGAATCCAACTAGAACAATCTTTAATTACAAATACTCTAAGGCCCCGTCCACACGGAGACACGTTTAGCTGTATACATAAAAATTTTGTATTGTTTCGGCGTTTCGTCCACAGCGTTTTGGGAGCCTGAAACCACTATTTTTTGAAACCGGGCCCCAGAGAAAGACACCCTTGCGTTTTCGTGTGTACAGCCAATCTGTATATTCTGTGAAACGGTGATGTCATCACCCCATGTCTCGTGCACGCTTGAAGTCTTCTTCTCCGTTTTTAGTGTATCTCTGTGGCAGAATTACAGCGTCACATACTGGTCTGGCATGTATACTACATCGTTCTGAGTCAGTATAAGTGGTTTCGTGTGTACGCAGATATTTCTGGAGACGAGGTAAAAAAAAGATCGGATAGGGAAGGAACCAACTCTAAGGAAACGCAACCACATACATAAACGAGATATATAAAGAACTGGGGGGTATTCCAGAAAGCAGGTTATGTGACATACCTGGGTATGTTTAAGAGTAAGTAAGCGGATAACCTCAACTTTCGGCTCCAAAAATATGGTAAATTTCAGGGTTTGTAAGTAGCCATAGCAACTCACTCTCTGAACATAACCTGCTCCAGAGCAGCTCATGTTCCAGGATTAGTTTGCTTAAGAGGTATTCAGATGTGTGTTATATAGTTAGTATAGTTATGTAAATATAACTAAATTTGTTATATAGTTACAGTTATATAATATACAATATTATATATTAATTCTAAAGCACTATTATAACAAGGTCATGTTTAAATGTTCATTCAATTCAAATATATTTACTGTTTATTTTATTGTTATCTTACACATGGATCTGCATTCAATTAATTAGCATCAAACAAACAATATAATCCTTATTCTCAGTGAATAAAGATTACTTATTAAACGAAAAGATTGAAAAAATGATTGCACAACCACCAAATAGGTGGCAATGTGCAGTAAGTAGGTAAATTGCCATTAAACAAAAGAAGAAGAAGGAAGTATAATGGCGCGCTTTTTCTTAGTGTCTGTTTCCATGGTGACTCATCGATTCGTTGCTCTGTTGAGAATGTCTTGTGTGTTAACCGGGAACATACTCTGAGTTGTCTGAACTTACTCCCAGCATACCTCAACCAAGAGTTCAGGGTATATGTGATGGTAAGTTAACCTTGCTTTCTAGAAATCCCGGTGAATGAACTGAAGGCTTATATATGCAAGGGAGGATAATCAACAGAACAGGAAACAGGTGTCTAACTAATTGACAACCATGGGAATTAACAATGACAGGGAGCTCAGGCAAAACGGGAACAGATCAAAACCAAACTAAAGGTAAGTTTACATGACAACGATATACTAAAAACAGAAAAATTTTCCTTAACATGGCAACATTGTCAAAACGATCCCCGTTCACATGGATCCGCAAAAACGATTAAAAACACTGTATTATGCTTCCAGGCCAGTAGATGGCAATATCACTTTGTAAAGAAACACTACACGCCTATAGACTGAACACGTAATACACATGCGCATGACATTACCGTTTTCACAAATTCGCATTTTTGTAGTTTACACGGAGACGATAACGGTATCGTTTTCAAAAACTAGCACTTTGACACTTGAAGTTTGCGTTTTCAGGCCCCCAAAACGCAGTTGTCGAGTAAATGAACAGCCAAAATGCATACAAAGTTTTTAGGTGAAAACCAATGCTTTCTCACGACCAATCCGTACGTATTTTTACGAGGTGGCTAATTCATTCGAATTCATACGACCTCACTCGTACAATTTGTACGATTTGTCTATATAGCAGTGATGGGTAGGTTTTAGGGGCGGGGATAGGGGTTTTCACGAATTGCTGTGAAATCAGGTTGGTGTCTTGTAAGGTGTCAAGGTGTCTTGTAAACAGCCCCTAAAGCACAAATGAGCTGACAGTACTAAACTTAACCTGGATAATGATATGAATGTGGGTAGTATGAATGAAATTCAGATGTACTACATTCACAACGTTGCCATTATCATGTCATTACCTACCAGGGTCATTTGCATCACTTCACTGCCATTCACAAATCCTCTCCTGTGGTCTCATGGGATAGTAAAGTATCTGTCAAATGCACACTTCACAATCTCGGCGAACTGATTCGCCTACTGGTATTCAAATACTACATGCTACTATTTTGGCATACTGTTTTTCTCATATAGAGTAGGGAAGTATTTGATTCCAGACGCAGTTTTATCGAATCATGCATCATCAATAGTGGTTCACTTCTGCGATATAGTTATATTGCATTCATATTACCAGTGAATCATACCTACTAAATAATTTAAAATCACAAAATTAGCAAAACACATCTGTTGTCACTAAGCATTTCCATGTGGTATGTACATAAATACATAGAATTGGATGGCACAGAAAGGCACAAAAAAATGTGTGTTTGTTGTCCATTTCAGATATGTTTCTGGTTGGCAGAATGGCTTCTGTCTCAGTCCAGATGAGTCAGTCTTGAGCTCTGTTTCCATGTCTCACTAAGCAAATTTATTGCAGAAGAAATGAGATACCTCCTCTGCATGTACTCTCAGGTCTGATTCACCGAGCCGCTCACGGCCTGCAGGTTGTGGGGGTGATCTGCATAATTGTTTGGCACTTGTTGATGACGGGAGGATGCTGTAGGGCAGAAGAACAGAGAGGGAGGAGAGGACAATGAATAAAAAGGGCATCTCTGCTCGACAAACAATGAGGGCCGTACCCAGCTGAAACACAGCCCTTCTAAAAGATCAAGAGAGTTAGAAGCATATGCTATGAAACAAGCTGGATTTCCACCGGTGATAAGGGTATAGTCACAAGTCTATAAACTTTAACTATACCGAGTAAGATTAAATATGTTTTTACTAGTGTTATTTTAGTATTATTTATATACTATTATAATATTTATTAATATTTAAAAAATAATAATATTTTGGGCCCTATTTTAACAATCTGAGCGCATGGTCTGAAGCGCATGACGCAGGTGCACTTAGGGCACTTGTCCGCTTTTGCTAGTTTAATGACTGAAAAAACAGTCGGTGCGACAGACACATGGTCCAAAAGGGTTGTACCTAGTCTCTTAATGAGGCATGGGTGTGTTTTGAGCGTAACGTGCAATAAACCAATCAGAGTCTCATCTCCCATTCCCTTTAAAAGCCAGTTGCGCTTGCACCATGCAGATCCGCTATTTACATGGCAGAATTTGTGAATGGAAAGACTGAATGCTTCTCCAGAGAGGAATACTTTTATTTTTAATATTTAAAAATGTTTGTGTGCCCTGTGTGTGTAATAAGCAGAGTGTACGCGTGTTGTGCACCCGCCTATAGGCGCAATGGTGCATATTACTAACGCGCCTTTTAATAACACAAAAAATACTATATATATACTATTGACTTTAGACCAGGTTTTTGTTGGTCAATGGTGCAGTCGTTTTCAGTTGCCTCAAAATAGCAATGCGCATTTTCAGACCAGCACGTACATGGGCAAACAGATGTGCATGAGTGCATTTGCTATTTAAACAACGTGGCGCTGGATGTGAAGATGATAACTGCGTCGGGCTGAAACTAGCAAAAAACACTTGCTATAGTATGATAGGGCCCTTTATATTTAAAATTTTAGTTGTAATTTTAATTCAGGTTGTAGTAATTTTGTTATGTGCATTTGTCACTTTCATTTCATGTTTTTTTTTTATATATTTCTATTAAGCTTTATTGTTATATTTTGTATATAATTTAATTATTATAAATTATTTATTTTTACATTAATTCTTCTAATTAGCTTTAATTTTATTTTATTTCAGTTTAGTACTTACAGTTATTTCAGTTAGTTGTTTTTTTGTTCTTTAAAGTAGAAATTTCAAGGAATCTTTACATAGATCTCTTCCATGACCATGAAAGTACGGCTCCAGTAAAGACAAAAAACACCATAAAGCACTCATAATCTCAGGATTTCATTTTTTGGGTGATTTATATAGCAGTTTCTCTCAAAAGATACTCTCAGACCACAATGAACAGACCAGTATTCAGAGAAATTCTCAGCCTGTTATTCTTATAAGCAGTCTCTATTGAATGTTTTTTTTTTTATATCCTTATATATATATATATGTATAATTTTTGTCTTTTAGATTTCTATTTTCCAGACATTATTTGTCTGGAATGACTTTGTCTGGAATGTCTAAAATGACTTTGTTTACAAGAAATCATGCCTCGATAGATAATTTCTAGATTTCTGTTCCTTGAACAATTCACTATAATTGTTCGTTGTTTGGTCCTTGAGCCGGGCAAACAGTTTCTCTGCTCCAGCGCGCTGTCTGGACGTCCGGCTATGGCCCAGCAGGCCTGCTCTTGTCCAGCATTTTTTATGTCAGGGTTTTGTGCACAGCCTCCCAGCTTCACTGAATAAAACATGAGTTCTTCTGATGCTCTGCAAACACAAGAAAAGAATGAAATAAAAATGTTTCTTGTCTCCGCATTTTATTACTTTTCGAGCAGTAATGTGTGTTTGGTTTGCAAAGAAGTGTTTGCTTTCGCTTTTTAGACTTTTGTTCTACAGTTATGGAACAACAGCTGGATCAATATTCATATTTGCATAGGCTCCTCTGTCTCCACAAATGCATAATAACATTTTTTTTTATTTCTTTGAAAGTCATTGGGGTCCCTTTTGTTCTGGAACCCATTGACTTTCATGGTTTGATAAAAAATAGTTATTCACATTCTTCTTGTGTTTTCACAAAAGTCATACAGGTTTAAAATTATGTGAGCGTAGGTAAATCATGACAGAATTTTCATTTTCAGGTGAACTATACTTTTAAGACTTTTAAACAGTAAACTTTCCATATTACGTTGGGGTGTGTGTGTGTGTGTGTGTCTGTGTACCCTTGTTTTAGTGCTATGTACATGTTTAATAAATTATTCAGCTAAAAGCAAATGTTTTCTTGCATGGCACTGCAGATTTTCCAGAACACAGTGTGCGCAGCGCACACACACATAAACACAAACACAACTAAACAGACACCGTGCCACTTTATATCATCTGCCTGTAAATATGAAAGGACCTCTGGGTTAGTTGTGCCATGTTTTCCAGACATTTGAGATAATTGAACAAATTACGTTCAGGTTGTAGTTGGGCACTGGGGTCAAAATAGCTGTTAGAAATAAATGCTTACGCTTCTGTGCCTTTCATTAATTGTGAGAATAGCTGTTTTTGCTCCTCTTTTCCTGTTCAGGAGTCATTAGTCACTTGACAGGCTCGCCTCAAGCTCTCCGGCTTACCAGTAAACTCTTGCACACCCTGAAGAGAAAGAAAGGAAGACAGAAAGAATGAAAACAGGCCCAGTGACAGCTATTAGCACAGATGAGCATCTGAATGTCATTTTAAATAAATACACCAGGAGAATGATTTGTTACCCTAATCACAGCAGCAGTATTTTAATAAATCTTCAGCTTTCTCAAAAGGCCCTGTCACAGATAAACTGTGACCTACAGTATGACTTTCATTTTTAAATGACGGCTGAAGTTCATGTACACACATGAACAGTTTCCAACATTATCCACACGCACAATCTAGATGCTGGCAAAATTGGCATTCAGAGACACATCCAGTTAAGGAAATACTAAAAGAGTGCTGGGAGTACGGGAATGATAACATCAACAGTTTTGGTTGGACAGCAACTAAAGATGCTATGATTCTGGGTAATACCAAAATTTAAGTTAGTCCCTCTTGTAATACCAAATATACCTCTTTGGTTGCTTTCCATGCCTTAAGTCGATTTTATTATTTATTCAATTTAGTTTATTCAATGGGTGGAGGAAGTTAAGCCAATGAGGGCAGTTATTTGTTCAGACTCTCTCTGTGAACTTTAAAGGGGTCATGAACTGAGAAATCAAATTTACTTATAAGAGGTCATCATACTATAAGAATATCCTGTAAGTTTCAGAACTGAAAACTTCCTTGTTAGTCCAAAAACAGCTTTTATTGTAACCAAGCCCAGAGAACGACTCATTGTGGAATGTGCCTATCTGTAATAGATATGTGAAAGATCGCCTCTGCAGAAGAAAATTAACATCTGTGTCAGGGTTCTGTCACTTCGGTCTAGCTTACTCTTGGTTTTGTGACAGAGCCCTGACACTCCTGTATTGTTTGTCTTGTGTGAGCGCGCAGCTTCGAGCATGCTCAAGCTGCGTGCTCTTCTGTCCATGTGAGATTTGTGTGCGGAGCGTGGTGTTCGGATCCCAGCACTTCGGTCTAGTTTGGTTTCGTTTTTGTTTTGGGATTCGGACATTCATGCTCCGCGTGTTTGTCTTCTGTCTTGAGCACACGGAATGAGCATTCGCTCGTTCTCGTGCGCTCTGTCTTGTCGTGTTTCGAAACAGTGATGACGTAACGAAGCCTCGTTTGCTGAAATCACGTGACTTTGGCAGTTTGATACACGCTCCGAACCAATTGATTAGAAACATAAGATTCGTAAAGCTTCGAAGTTTTGAAATTGCCATCACTAGTTTCCCCCCCCCCGGGTAGTTTTTGTTTTATTTTATTATTAATAAAAAGCCCATTTCTTCTGCATCTCTGAGTCCTCGCCTCATCCCTTACCTCAACCCTGACAGTCTACTTCATCATTGCAACTTTGGCCCGCCTACTGTCGTGTTAGTGAGATGAAGAGGATCAGGATACAGGACTAAAAATAACATTACTTTCCAAAGGATCCTAATGCTAGGGATGTGGTTATTTATTTTCAACAATGTGAATGTCTCAGTTGAGCATTATTTATTTGCTTTGGTAAATCAGTCGCAATTTCAGTTCAGGCTTTGCAAACAGACTTTTACGATATGGACTCGACAGTAATGCCACAACATGTAAGTAACTGTGTTAATTCTAATGCCTGATCTGTGACCAGTGATTTCTAATGATTCATGTACAGTCAGATGTTCTTTGTCTATGTGTCCGTGAATCAAACCACTGACTAAACAGTCAACTTTACACAGCGATCAAAGAACGCTTCCTTTACAATCGCTGGAGCTGTCAGTCAAACAGCGCAAGTTTATCAGTGAGTTTACCTGGACTCTCGCCAAATCTCCAGTTACAATCAACAAATCTCTTATTTACACTGTGTTTGCACTGTTAGTTATGATGAAAACATTTGTTAATGTGCAGAAATAGAGTTGCAATGACGAGATCACGGCATTCATGCGCTCAACAATCGGCTACAATGTTCATCACTGCAACCTTTCATGCCACGATCAAAATATAATGCCATAGATCTAAATATAATGCTATAATAAACACTTTTCACGATTAGTTAACCTTGAGAGCTGTAATAGTAAAGACGTGCTAAAAGTTTTCGAGAGAGTGTATTTAGTGTATTCTATTTCATATGCAAAAATGTCAGCCAATCACAGCAGTGGGCGTTTGCACTGAAGTCTCACAGCAGACACGCCCCATTCAAATCAGGGGGCTAAAATCAGGTTAGGAAAAATGCCTTTTATTTCTAAATTATGACAATTGTTGATGTAAAAATCATACTAACATTATAAGTGCACCCCAGGAAACAATAACAAGTTGCTGCCTTAAATTTTTAAGTACAATCAACTTGGATGTTTAAGTCATTTCAACTTAAATTACATTAAACTGACTTTTAAAAAATGAGTTGAAAGTTTAAAATTGCTTAACTTATTTTGATTAAAGCAAAGTAAAAAAAATATGTTGGGACAGTAAGGAATACAGAGAAAATAAAGAGAAATACTTCATTATCTCAAAAAAACTGGATTGGAAAGTAGAATTTAAAAATCAACTTGTTGCACAATAAATTTTATTTTATTATAAACTTACAGATGGATCAAAGGATTCACAAACAGATGCAACAGGATCTGCGGTATACATTCCTAGATATGAAATGGGAGTTAGCAAAAGAACATCTGACAGCTTAAATGTATACAGTTGAATTATATGCTATACTAATTGCATTAGAATGGATTGAGCAGCCCAGGGATAAAAATATTTTAATATGCAGCGACTCTGTATCGGCTCTTCTGAGTATTAAGTCTGGTATAGCTAGAAGCCATCAAGAACTACTGAATGAAATTTGGTTAAAAAACACAAGCGTATGCAAACAAAGGAGAAGTATCACATTCATGTGGGTCCCAGCGCATGTGGGCATCCAGGGAAATGAGAAAGTTGATAGATTGGCAAAAGAGGCAGCAAAGAAAGAACATGTTGACTTTGAAATTAAATTGTCAAAGTCATAGGGGAAGAGTTTATAGTGTGAAAAGATAATGGAAATATAGAAATATCAGTGGGATCATGAAAGTAAAGGGAGACATCTGTACATGATTCAAAATAAAGTAGGTACTGTACTGTAAGAGAGAGGGGAAATAAAATAAAAGTTATAATAAGAGTTATAATAAGTAGACTGAGGACTGGACATTGCAAGCTAAACGGAACTCTAGGAAAACGTCCTACAGGTCTATGCAATGAATGTCAGGAAGAAGAGACAGTTAAGCACATCTTTATGTCATGTAGGAAATTTAATGTGAAAAGTATAATAGAATGTGGGAATAATGATCAAGGAAAGAAATATTTGTTTAATTTCCTAATGAGGACTGGACTGGAAGGACGAATCTAATTAACAAGTTAAGTGCTGAGTTAAACAAAAGACAGCAGGTGGCTGTAATGCAACATTTTGGATGCCAACTGCCATAAAACAGTAGGTACTTGAGTAGGTACTTATTTTGAATAAGTAATTACTTCACGTCTGCTAAAAAAGTATGTTCTACAAACCCGATTCCAAAAAAGTTGGGACACTGTACAAATTGTGAATAAAAAAGGAATGCAATAATTTACAAATCTCATAAACTTATATTTTATTCACAATAGAATATAGATAACATATCAAATGTTGAAAGTGAGACATTTTGAAATGTCATGCCAAATATTGGCTCATTTTGGATTTCATGAGAGCTACACATTCCAAAAAAGTTGGGACAGGTAGCAATAAGAGGCCGGAAAAGTTAAATGTACATATAAGGAACAGCTGGAGGACCAATTTGCAACTTATTAGGTCAATTGGCAACATGATTGGGTATAAAAAGAGCCTCTCAGAGTGGCAGTGTCTCTCAGAAGTCAAGATGGGCAGAGGATCACCAATTCCCCCAATGCTGCGGCGAAAAATAGTGGAGCAATATCAGAAAGGAGTTTCTCAGAGAAAAATTGCAAAGAGTTTGAAGTTATCATCTACAGTGCATAATATCATCCAAAGATTCAGAGAATCTGGAACAATCTCTGTGCGTAAGGGTCAAGGCCGGAAAACCATACTGGATGCCCAGGATCTTCGGGCCCTTAGGCGGCACTGCATCACATACAGGAATGCTACTGTAATGGAAATCACAACATGGGCTCAGGAATACTTCCAGAAAACATTGTCGGTGAACACAATCCACCGTGCCATTCGCCGTTGCCGGCTAAAACTCTATAGGTCAAAAAAGAAGCCATATCTAAACATGATCCAGAAGCGCAGGCGTTTTCTCTGGGCCAAGGCTCATTTAAAATGGACTGTGGCAAAGTGGAAAACTGTTCTGTGGTCAGACGAATCAAAATTTGAAGTTCTTTTTGGAAAACTGGGACGCCATGTCATCCGGACTAAAGAGGACAAGGACAACCCAAGTTGTCATCAGCGCTCAGTTCAGAAGCCTGCATCTCTGATGGTATGGGGTTGCATGAGTGCGTGTGGCATGGGCAGCTTACACATCTGGAAAGGCACCATCAATGCTGAAAGGTATATCCAAGTTCTAGAACAACATATGCTCCATCCAGACGTCATCTCTTTCAGGGAAGACCTTGCATTTTCCAACATGACAATGCCAGACCACATACTGCATCAATTACAACATCATGGCTGCGTAGAAGAAGGATCCGGGTACTGAAATGGCCAGCCTGCAGTCCAGATCTTTCACCCATAGAAAACATTTGGCGCATCATAAAGAGGAAGAGGCGACAAAGAAGACCTAAGACAGTTGAGCAACTAGAAGCCTGTATTAGACAAGAATGGGACAACATTCCTATTCCTAAACTTGAGCAACTTCGTCTCCTCGGTCCCCAGACGTTTGCAGACTGTTATAAAAAGAAGAGGGGATGCCACACAGTGGTAAACATGGCCTTGTCCCAACTTTTTTGAGATGTGTTGATGCCATGAAATTTAAAATCAACTTATTTTTCCCTTAAAATGATACATTTTCTCAGTTTAAACATTTGATATGTCATCTATGTTGTATTCTGAATAAAATATTGAAATTTGAAACTTCGACATCATTGCATTCTGTTTTTATTCACAATTTGTACAGTGTCCCAACTTTTTTGGAATCGGGTTTGTATATAGTATGAATGTGTATGAATGTAATCTGGACGTACTACATTCGCCATGTTGCCCTTATCATGTGACCTACCACCGTCAGTTGCGTTGCTTCACCGTCATTCACAAATCCTCTCCCATGGCCTTATATGATAGTAAAGTGTTCATCGTATGCACACTTCAGAATCTCGCCAGAAAAAGTAGGTCATGTGCTTTTTGGCTACTCTTTTATGAGTACTGTGAATTCGGACATACTTCATTTGTCACATATTGATTTTCACCTACTATATAGTAAGTATGCGATTTCCGATGTAGCCAAGCTGCATCCAAATTCAGAGACTGCATCCTTCGAAGGCCGCAATTGCGTCACAGCGGCGTGACGAAGGCTGTCCCAATTCGAAGGCTCCTTCAAATGTGCCCTTCGTTTCCTGTGCAATGAAGGATACAACAGATGGATCCTTCGCGGCATTGCCTACCCCAAAATTTAATGGTCCGCCTGTGACGACAGGATTGTTTTGAGAGAAATTGCCGAATTACACTTTTAAATGTAAGTATTGGTTTTCAGCTTACTCAAATATCTAATGATACAAATGTAAAAAAAAT
The DNA here is from genome assembly GCA_039654105.1 of Coreius guichenoti. Classification (NCBI taxonomy): domain Eukaryota; kingdom Metazoa; phylum Chordata; class Actinopteri; order Cypriniformes; family Gobionidae; genus Coreius; species Coreius guichenoti. Next base: position 34,173,887 of record CM077184.1, read on the forward strand.
AAATAAATAAAAACCTTTAAATCGTTCCAATGTTGAATAATATCTTACTAAGATGCGATTATATATAGTTTATACTCTTTATTATATACAGAAATGGACCATGGTGAACATATTTAGACAGTTTGTGAATCCTGTTTTGTTTTCAGACTGTTTAATATAACTTTCAAAAAAGTCCAGTACAAACGTTACTGCCACTCATCAACGGCGGCTGTCACAGTTGCTAGGCAACAAGAAAAATCCTGCGTAGGCTAGACCGTCCCCTTTAACAACGACCTTCATGGCCTTTGAAGTTCGATTCCTTCGAAGGATGCAGCCTCTGAATTGGAACGCAGCTACTATCAACACCTAAATGAATCTGCAGCGGTCAGGTGCAGTCATGTGGTACAAGTTGGAGTGTGAACAGGTGTGAACTCTGCTAAATACTATATACTATAACAAAGCACAGTTTCAATATACTAGTATATAAATAACACTAAATCCGGCATCTGGTCCCGGCCTCTGAATTGGCTGTTTAAACCGCAGAAAGTGTGCTTGGCTACATTGCTGCACATTTTTCTACATCATTTGATCAGGAGTAAATCATCATTTAATGGATAACTAACATGATTAATAGAAAGTGTACACAAACATCTCTTTTACATGAAATTCTGTTTCTGCAGAAAGCAGGCTGTAATGGCTTTACATTAACTGTACCAGTTTTGTAAATAAGGCACAATGCATAATGAGCCTAATTTGCATAGAAAGTTTCTGGTGAAAAGAATGACAATGACATCTCTTAAATACTCAGGTTTTCCTACACTAAACCAAGTTTTTGTGTTTTCTTATATTCAAGTTTTATGCAGCATTGTATACTGCAGTTATGTGATTTCACTTGTGCTGTGCTGAAGAGTTTCTTCAGTTATAATTTATATATGTCAGAAGAGTGCCCATCAGGTAAAGAGCATCAAGTCATGAAGAGGACATTGAAAAAAGCAATGAGGACAACGAGCATACTGTGTGTATATCATCCTGAAATATTCATGGTCAACACATACTTAAAAACAAGCAGGAGAATGACCACAAACACACACTTTATCTTCTGTCACCAGATGTCCTTCAGGTTAGGCTGATGAGTTCAAGACTGAGAGAGAAAGTAGAATTATATAGGCTAAATTTAAAAGGAAACATGTTATAAATATACTATATTATGCACTTTTGTCTTGATTTTGGTGTTGACTAGAATAGGTTTTCATGCTTGAATGTTCAAAAACAATCTTTTTCAAATATTTGACATTGTTGCAGCTCCTCTCTTCCCAGTCTGTCAGTAACGCTCTGTTTAGTTCCTGTCTCTATGAAGCCCCTCCTTCTGAAAAGAGCAATGTGCTCTGATTGGTCAGCTAAATCAGTTTGTTGATTTTTGGTCAACCGCTTTGAGCATGTTTCAGAAATGTCACACTCCTTACCAACATACTACTAATGTAACTCATTCAGGCCTCGCCCCTCGCCCCAGGACAGTGCGCCAAATCTTCTGACACTGCCAGAATTCTGTCAGAGGTAAAATTTGATCGCAACAGTCATTAATCAAGCTGTCGTTGAACATGTCAAACTAATGATCAAAGACTTCAGATTTTAGCCTAGGATCAAAGGGATTTTTTAGGATTTGTCTCAGACGGCCAAATCTTGGCCAAAATCGCACAGTGTGCACCCGGCTTTAGGGAACATTTACACAAATATGTTTTCAGTCACGTCAAACCGCGACTGGCTTGACTGCATGTTCAAGGCTTATGTTAAAGATTGTTGCTATGACCGAACATTTTACTATACCAATCTTTATGAATCCTCAAATTTTGCATAGGCTACAGGACAAATGAGCTGCCCTGTGTCCAAACCCATGGGATTCGTCAAATAAAGGCTATTACATGCAGTCCTGTCAGACAAGCTGTCCCACTACGCCGTGATTTTTGATTTCCTAATATTTTCTAATTTAATTATAGGCTTATTATTCGTGAAAATAGCAAGCAGTAAACTGGCGAAGTCCAATTGGTTTATTACTCTCTGTATTTTACAAATATTTGGGATGCGACGGATTCGATATAATTTGCGATATACATGAAATTATGTATGGAAATGACTTGATTTTTTTCTAGCGATACAACAAAACTTATGTGACAATGCGTTTTTTTAGGGACAACGTCATTACGCACACCATTTTATCGGTAAAAGGCCAACTGGATGGAAACAAGCTGTACACAGCAAATTTCGCAATCTTTTTTTAACGCATATTCACTTTGTTGATAACAAAACTGTGCAAAAGGTGGATGGAAACTTGGCTAATAATGTACTAAAAAACGCTTTTTTCGCGTACAGACGACAATGTTGTCAAAACGTTCTCCGTTCACAAGGATCAGCGAAAACAACTAAAAATGCTGTATTATTCATGCCAGGCCAGTAGATGGCGATGTCACTTTGTAAAGAAACAGTACACGCCTATAGACTGAACACATAATACGCATGACGTCATCATTTTCACAAATTCACGTTTTTGTAGTTTACATAGAGACGATAACAGTATCATTTTCAAAACACTGTTGTGGTGTAAATGAACAGCCAAAACGCATGAAAAAAAATTCTGTTTTTAGTTGAAAACGGTGTTGTGTAAACGGCCCCTATGTCCCTCTAGTGTGTCTAAATTACAAACTTCTGCTTTAATGTCAGTCTGAAAGACTTTTGGACAGCAAAGTGTGTGTTGTTTAAAATCTATAATGGTTATAACTCAGCTCAGCATTTCATTTGCACATTAATAGTGCTATAAAAAATGGACATTTTCATAAGGCAGCTTTACAGGAGGCTCTGGGGGGAAACCCATCCTGCTCTGGCCAGCTCTGAAGAATAAGTTTGAGGAAAGCAGTCATTTATAGCAAACGCAGTTTATCTTTTAATTGATCTTTTGAATGATTGTGAGCAGATTCATAAAGAAAATGGAAGAAAGCAAAAAGATCACACTTCCTGGTCGGAAATACACAGGAGAGAATGATTTCTCAATGCTGCAATGAAGACAGGACTCCTTAGCTGCAACCACAAAAATTCCCCACCTTTCAGCCCAAACCAATGCTGACAGCATGGCCACACAAAGCTATTTCAGTTTGTCTGAAGCATGTATGTCATTTAGAAAGACGGGATGGGTCTTGATCACTTCTAGATTAAAGTCTGCTAATGGAGAGCGGAGCAGGCCAGAGAGTTGCTTTTACCATGACAAACGTGCCGTTAGTGTAATCGCAGAGGACAGGAGTGTTGTTTGTAAGAGCCCATATCAATGTGTTAGAAAAGCCCTGCAGTAAGTGTCATCAGTGTATTTCTCTTTTTGCACCAAGTGCATACAACAACAAATAGCCCATTCCGCTTCATCTATAAGAGACGCTTTGAATATTAAGACATAATGGAACAATTACAGAGCACTTATCGGTAAACTCAAAAGCCTTGTCTTCCTTCTATGGTTCTCCCAGAAAAGGTTGGACTTCACGCTCAGAAGCACAGCCAATCCCCTGATAACCAGTCAACAGCATCTATTTTCAATGGCGCTTTGAGGCCCTTGGGCACATGCTGCATGCTGACAAATATGCAAATTACACTAATAATTCCAGTAGCCAATAGATTGCCAGATTGAAACTGTGCTTTGTCCTTATGTACTCCCAGCACTGACAACAGAGAATAACATTCACAACCTGCTCAAAATCATAACTTGTTTGCAGCACAGAACACTTGTACAGTGTTGATAGTAGATGCTTCTTATCCTATCTTATATTCTTTGTAATGCCTTCATCTGGAAGAAGGTATAAGTTCCCATAATATCTTAGAAATGCATATAAACATTCCTTTATACCAGTGGCAATTAGAATATTAAATGTAATGTCTTGTGAGAATAACTTTTATATTCACATATTGTGTATGTGTATAACTTGTGTATTATAATAAAAAAAAAGTATGTGTATGTGCTTTTTATGGGAAGCCAAAGGAGAATTTCCACACTGGTGGACAATAAAGTTCAAACCAACCAACCGTCCCACATGAAGCTCTCTATGATTGTCTGATTTCAGTTTTACCTGCATACATACTGAGGAAAAGACAGTAATTTAACTCCTTATGCACAGATAATCAAAATGTAACTAAAATAATTGTCACTGTCAGTGTTTGTATTAACTAAAACTACTATTAAAATCGTTTTTGTTATTTAAAATAAAACTTAATTAAAAAAAAAAAAAAACATTTGGCAACTAACTGAAATAAAATTAGTTTTTAAGTACTAAAATGACTAAATTTAGTAAAATAAAAAAAAATAATTAAAGCTAATACTAATAAAGAAGATTAAAAAAATGACAAAGGCACAAAACAAAATTACTAAAACAAACTAAAATTAAAGTAAAAACTGATATAAAAATAAAAGCTAATTCAAAATACATAAAAAAAAATGTTTCATTTTTATATTATCAAGTAGTGGTTGGTTTAGGGTGTAGGGAGGGTTAGGATCTCAAAAATATTAAATATCAAATATAGTAAAATGTAGCTATACATATGTAATATGAGCCAGAGTGCTGATATTCGGGAAAACATATTTGGAAATATTACGATATTGACATTATTGCCAGTAAATGTCTGTTTTCATGTCAACGAAAATATTTTTCCAAGCAAAGCCAATGCAGAATTGCTGCACGTTTTTCAGCAACAGAATGGCTGAATGAATCAGTGTTTTTGAACAAATCAATGATTCAATGACTCACTCATGAAGAAAGTCACCTGCCGCCACCTACTGTCATAAATGATGTAACTTCCCATACGAAAAATAAGTATATTTCAAGTTCATTTTAAGTATACTTAAGTAAAGTTCAAGTATATTTTTAAGTATACTTTATGTAAGTATACTAATATCAATGTAGAAGTATACTTGTAAATGTACTGTTTCAATACGACTTGGGACTAAATTTGCCCAATTTATAGTGTATAAAAGTATACTTTTAAGTATTTTTTAAGTGTAACAGTAGTAAACTTTGAGTACACAAATAGTTTACAACTAAGTTTTTCGTTTGTACTGCAACTATACTACAAGTGAACTTATAGGTATACTGATAGTTTACTAGTCATATACTTGTAGCACATTTTTTAGTTTATGAAAGTACACTTTGAAGTGTACTCTGTTTAGTAGTGTTATACTTCAAGTATACTTGTAAGTTTTCGTGAACATAACATCACACTTATAGTTTTCTATTTATATATTATTTTTGCACTTTAAGCACTGTCAGAAAAAAAGGTACAGCGCTATCACTGGGGCAGTACCCTAAGGTACAAAAGCGAAAAGGTACTAATATGTACCTTTAAAGTACTAATACGTACTCTTAAAGTACTGATATGTACCATTAAGGTACTAATATGTACCATTTAGGGGTAAGTAAGGTACAAAGATGTACCTTTTCACTTTTGTATAGGGTACTGCCCCAGTGACAGTGCTGTACAGTGCTGAGTATACTACTATGTTCCTATTTACTGTAGGTATTGATTTTTTTATACTTGATATACCTTTAAATCTTTCCATTTTAAAACCATTTTATTCTAGCTTCATGCATCCTTTTTCTATCCTTTTTAGCTTCACAGTAGTTTCCCCTTCAGGGGTTCAACATTTTGGTAACAGTAGGCAGTTTTGAACTTATATGCTGTTTACATGCATTATTTTACATTTGCATAAGCAATCTTCTATTGCTTGTTTCTGCTTCTACTTCATCTGTGTTTTGATTCTGTACTCTTTCAGAAGATGCATTATAGCGCCCCCTGCAGTATAACAGTGAAAACATGGATAGCCTAAAAATTCAGTCAATGGTGGGGGAAAAGTAAAGTAGATTTGAAGTAAATTCCTATGTATATGTTGCATAAAGAGTCACTGAAAAATCCCCACCACTAATGCACAGATTGACTGCCTGTGATCTGGAACGAGCAAACAGATTTGAGAACGAACTACTGATACAAATATATGTGTAAACGTCACATACAAATATCAGGCTGGATTTGGAAACACTAATATAAAGGAATAATCTGCAAATATACACTCCTTTCACTCCTTGAGGTATCACAGGGATTCATCAGGACAGATGGGGGTGTTAACAGGACAGGAGTAAAGCAAACATGTCACTCTGTAATGGTTTTCTCAGTCTACAGCACTGGGGAGCTTAATATTTGCATTGGATGATCTCTGGGATCTTTGACAAACAATAGAAGGACCATAATAAAACGGACAAAAATGGAGGCTTTTGGAAACCATTAAAAAAGCCTTGTTTCACTGACCCCTGTTTCCTCGTGGCAACCTATGGATTGTATTGCAGCACATACTGCTGTTTTGAACAGTAGCCTATAATAAAATATGACATTTTTAAGTATGTTCATTAATCTGACTCCATAAAATCTGACTCCATTAGTTAATATAACTGCATTGACTATTAAGAATAAAGGTTTTCTCTTAAACTACTGTTAAGGAATTAATAGAATATAAATAAATATTAAGAATAGTGCTGCAGCTCTGTCCGGAAGCCTGCTAAACCCAATTATATGCAAATTAGTGAGTCAAAGCATTGATATGATTTACTCAGAATGCAGGCTATCTGAATTAAAGTCACCTTTTAAGAAAAGAGTCTAAAATTTAAGCAGATTTTACTCATTCCTCCAGATAATACACTATATTGCCAAAAGTTTTGGGACGTCTGCCTTTACATGCACATGCACATACCATTCTTAATCCGTAGGGTTTAATATGGAGTTGGCCCACCCTTTGCAGCTACAACAGCTTCAACTCTCCTGGGAAGGCTTTCCACAAGGTTTAGGAGTGTGTTTATGGGAATTTTTGACCACTCTTCTAGAAGCGCATTTGTGAGGTCAGGCACTGATGTTGGACGAGAAGGCCTGGCTCGCAGTCTCCGCTCTAATTCATCCCAAAGGTGTTCTATCGGGTTGAGGTCAGGACTGTGTGCAGGCCAGTCAAGTTCCTCCACACCAAACTCGCTCATCCATGTCTTTATGGACCTTGCCATCCCCAAACTGTTCCCACAAAGTTGGGAGCATGAAATTGTCCAAAATGTCTTGGTATGCTGAAGCATTAAGAGTTCCTTTCACTGGAATTAAGGGGCCAAGCCCAACCCCTGAAAAACAACCCCACACCATAATCCCTCCTCCACCAAACTTTACACTTGGCACAATGCAGTCAGGCAAGTACCGTTCTCCTGGCAATTGCCAAACCCAGACTCGTCCATCGGATTGCCAGACAGAGAAGCAGAATTCGTCACTCCAGAGAACACGTCTCCACTGCTCTAGAGTCCAGTGGTGGCGTGCTTTACACCACTGCATCCGACGCTTTGCATTGCACTTGGTGATGTAAGACTTGGATGCAGCTGCTCGGCCATGGAAACCCATTCCATGAAGCTCTCTATGCACTGTTCTTGAGCTAATCTGAAGGCCACATGAAGTTTGGAGGTCTGTAGCTATTGACTCTGCAGAAAGTTGGCGACTTCTGCACACTGTGCTCCTCAGCATACGCTGACCCCGCTCTGTGATTTTACGTGGCCTACCACTTCATGGCTGTTGTTCCCACTTCCTTTAACTTTGTTATAATACCACTAACAGTTGACCGTGGAATATTTAGTAGTGAGGAAATTTCATGAATGGTCTTGTTGCACAGGTGGCAACCTATCACAGTACCACGCTTGAATTCACTGAGCTCCTGAGAGCGACCCATTCTTTCACAAATGTTTGTGGAAGCGTCTGCATGCCTAGGTGCTTGATTTTATACACCTGTGGCCATGGAAGTGATTGGAATACCTGAATTCAATGATTTGGAGGGGTGTCCCAATACTTTTGACAATATAGTGTATGTGCGTGAGCGACATTAAAAGCACTTTAGATTTCAGCTTAACCAAAAAAAATTGAAAAAAACAGCATGAAATATTTTCACAAAAGCCAGTTATAGCTGAATAAGTTACACCTGATGGATAATTTCTCATCTATTTTACTTCACCCAAACACCTTCATTGGGTTTACCATATTTCTAAACATACTGTAAACTGAGAAACATAATTTGTAACATAATTGTCTTTTCTTGCCTATTGTGACATATATCCGAGTGAAACTGTCACATGTCACCTCTTCTGTTTTGCTTGTGTTTGTCATGTTGGTGTGAGCACATGGCTTGTCACATGTTCCTTGTGCCATGTGCTCTCCTGTCAAGACAATAGACAGGAGCGCATATGGCACAAGGAACATGTGACAAGCCATGTGCCCACACCAACATGACAAACACAAGCAAAACAGAAGAGGTGACGTGACAGAAACAGCTTCTCAAATAAGAAAAAATGTAGGACGGGACTTGATTTTTGTCCATGGGGAATTGACTGGACGGTTGTGGTTTGCTATTGGTCAATCTCATGTGAGTGACAGGTTTATTTTCATGGGTGCCAGGTGTGTGAGCACATCTGTTCCCCTATAGTTCAGTATTTCCTGTAAATGTGATAAGGTTATATAAGGTAATATAGTTCCAAAAGGCTAAATATATAGACTTTAAAGAGTTCTTCGAATCGCATGCACAGACCAGTGTAGTGATGAAGAATATCACTCCTTATCCTCATTTAGCCCTACAGGATAAGAGATGAAAGGATGTATTAGCTTTCCCCCATTAATGCACATTATACATTAAGCTTCAGAGAGAGAAAAAAGTTGGATTTTGCACAAAAAGCATATTTTCAGCTTTCCCGTTGAACAAGGTAATTGTACTAAGCATGTGAATGTAATATCTAAGATTAATAATAGCTGAATGAACAAGGCAGCTGTATGAATAGCATTTTTCATGTGTAATCAGATACCCTCAGTTTAGGCCAGCGTCCCGCTAGCCATTTTAAACTGCAGTTACAGTTGTTTGAGAATCAGAGGAAGTCAGAAGTCGCTCAGCAGGGGGGCATTAACAGCCCAGCTGAATCTCAACATCCTCCATGTTTGAAATTATTGCTCAGTTGGTGATCTGGACGCTTGTGGAATTCAGATATTGATCAATCAGGAGTTTATGGGGCTCTCCTTCCCTTAAACGGTTAATAAAATAAGAAAGCTGATGGCTAACAGTCTGTGCATACTAAAAAAGTGAAACTTTTTCACACTGAAACTGCGCATTACTTTGTCCTTAATGAACAAATACACATCACACACATTCACAGGTTAAATGACTCTTTGAATTGAATGCTAATTAAGTCTATTGCAGTTATTTATGCATGTGTTCCTGTTATTTCGGCAAGATTCCCACAGATTTTCTGTCAACATGGGGCGTTGCAATATGTGACAGGGAAACTGAGAGACATTTCGTCGTTCAGTCTGTCTATGCTCTTCCATTCTTAATGGGTGAGCGCGACAGACTTTGGAAAGATGAGGGTGAGATTTTAACAAGAACAGTTGGTAAGTGCAACATCCGCGACTACAGTCGAGTTGTTGATATTGGGACGCCTAGCAATTTAGTCACCAAAAAAGACAAGTTTGACAAAGAAATGTACAGCCAGAGTCTTCATTAAGTCCGATCCCTTACACTATAGTATTTAGTATTTAAAGTGCCCCTATTATTATCATTTTTTTCAAATATTAGCTTTCATGCAGTGTGTAATACAGCTGTTTGTGTTGTTTTAAAGATCAAGTGCACAACAAATAAAGGTATTGTCTCCTAAAAGAAAGAATTGATTCTGAACTGCTGAAACGAAGCGTTAGCAATTCCAGTCTCACTTCCTGTTTCAAACCTACACAGGTTTAGTAACACATTTGCATGAACAACGTCTACTTTGACCCGCCCTCAAACACTGTTGAGGTCTGGAAGAGTTTGGTTCGTGTTGGTGACATGTCAAGAAAACTCTGTTTTCTGTGCTGTGAAAGCAAATCCACTTTGCTGCATTTTCAAAGGATGAGGACTCGGGCTCGAATTGATATGGTAAAACCGATGCCATTGTTACTGTTTGTATTACTGTGTATCAAGTGCAATTATTAAGCAATAGACCAATCACAACAAACTTGACCATCTGACCAATCAGAGCAGAGTAGGCTCTCAGAAAGGAGGGGTTTAAAGAGATCGAATCCTTTTTCAAATCGTTTCAGACGGTGAGAAAAGAGGTGATGCTGCAATGTATGTTATGAGAAAATTCAAGTGTTTTTTTTTTACTTTAAATGCATGTAAACCTATTGTAGGAGACTCCAAAACAAAATTAGGAGCCTTTAAAACAGCATAATAGGGGCACTTTAAAATGCTATTTATGATCCAATTTGAAAATATGCCCAACTTTTATACTGGTCACACACTGCCCTATTGCTTGTTGAATTGTCTGCTTTTGAATTCAAAACCAAAGAGTGCTTATACAGTAAATGCTGATTTGCAGACATTTTATAAGAATGCAGATAATAATGTGAAATGAACACTCACAATGCAAAAGCTAGAGTTGAGTTGAGCTACAGTAATGGCAACAATAAAATGGTGAACTAAGCTAAATAAATATTTAAATTGTATATATTTATATTTCATTGAGCAATTAAAATAATCATTGATAATAAATAATAATTTTCTAGTTAAAGCAGATTATTTTACCCAATATTTGTGTGTGATCTGTGTTGTTGTGCTTATTAGAAAATCACCTTGTTAGCTTAACATGAAATTAATTTCTCCAGAGTCCAGAGGAGCTTTCAAATTACACACTCAACCATTTCCGTTTATTAATTTAAATCAGATCTTTATTCATCAGATGAAACTTGCAAAACATACACTGAACGTTTTGACCTCCAACCGAATCTCACCTATTTGCATCTGAAAGGAACATTTAAAGGGCTCAAATGAAGATGAAAGTATACTATTCCCTTACTGGATTTCTGTGGTTCCTGCCTGAAGGCTTGTGCTCTTATTGCTTTCTTTTGGTCTGTCAGATACCCTCCTGCTCCGCTCTCACATCTCTCCTTGAGCTCTAAAATACCATAATAAAAAGATAAGAACTTGACAGAAGGACACTAAATAATAGCATGCTTAAATAAGGGCATTATGAAAAGAATGATCTCTTTAAAAGGATGAATGCACACATTCATTTTTACTTGTTAAATAAGGACATTTGGTTACACTTTATTTTAATGTTTCCTTGTTACAGTGTAATTCTATATTTAAGTACTGAGCAATATTAATTAACGACATGTATTTGCTATATAGGGTTAGGGTTTGGTTTAGGGTTAGTTGAATGTAATTATGCATAATTTACTGTTATTGTATGTAATGTGTAACATGGACACTGTAAAAAAAGTGGGTTACACTGTTACAGTGTAATTATATATTTAAGTACTGAGCAATATTAATTAGATGTACTTACTATAGGGTTATGGTAGGATTAGGGTTTGGTTGAGGGTTAGTTGTATGTAATTAAGCATAATTTACTGTTATTACTAAGGTAAGTACATGTAACATATGTAACTAGGACACTGTAAAATAAAGTGTTACCAAAAAGTGTTACCTACGGTGGCCGAGAGAGCTCAACGCGCTGCAAATAGAAAAAAACACATGCAAATAGAAAAAACACCAGGAAATAAAGAAAACATCTTCATCAGTTTGACAACACATGCGCTGCAAAAGTTCACAACACATGCAAATACAGAAACGCTGCAAATACTCACAACAAATGCAAATACGTGCTGCAAATAGCACATACCAGGCCCGGCGATCTCAAGCCCCTTCTGTGATGATCTGAATGATGATGATGATGATGATGATGATGAGGCTACTTTTAAAATTAAATTAATATTTTAATTTGCCCTGCAATAATTTATAGCGCATCACGCATAACCGACGCGCTGTAATAAGATTAGCTAACTCCTCATTTAAAAAAAAAAAAAAACAACTTGTTTAACACCTACATCTCTTTTCATTTTTTTTAACTACGGGCCACAAGTGAAATATTTTTTAGCTTCATTTTCTGCAGTGAATAATTGACTGGGATTTGAGACATAAAATCAAGTAAATTATTAAAAAATATATTATTTACTATTAATAATTTATTAATAATATTTTTTAACGCAAAATAAGTTTTGTTTTTTCTATTTGCATGTGTTTTCTTCAGTTGCAGCGCTTTGAGCTCTCTCGGCCACCGTAGTTACCGGACATTATGAAAAGTGTTTAAAATCATGTATACTCACATGAGATGAAGACTATACAGTCATATCTGTGGCCTAATAAACTATTTGAAATCAGCAAAGAAAAAACGTAAAAATATTTAGAGTTAAATAATAGTAAATGTAACTATACAAATATAATTGTTATGTTTCTAAAGCTGTGTATAAATAAATACATTTAGATACACAACAGTCCAAAAGTTTAGGGTCTTGAAGATTTTTTCAGGGTTGTGATTTGATCAAAATTACAGTAGAAACAGTAATATTGTGAAATATTCTAAATTACAGTTTCAATATATTTTAAAACGTAAGTTATTCCTGTGGAATTTTTAGCATCATTACTCCAGTCTTCAGTGTCACGTGATCCTTCAGAAATCATTCAGTTCAAGAAACATTTCATATTATTATCAATGTTGAAAACAGTTTTTCTGCTTAATATTTTGTGGAAACTTTTTTTCAGGATTCTTTGATGAACATAAAGTTCAAAAGAACAGCATTTATTTGAAATATACTTTTTTGGTAACAATGTAAAAGTCTTTACTGTCACTTTTGATTAATTTAATGCATCCTTGATGAATAAGCATTTTAATTTCTATAAACAAAAATCTTACTGACTCCAAACTTTCAAAAGGTAGTGTACATCAATACATGTATATTGTACGTTGCAGTGTATCCAGACATATGAAATTGTTTATGTACATGTTACATGCAAATAATTACGAATTAATTTATTATGATCAGGGTGGGTAAGCAGAATCAAACCAAAAAGCAGGAGTGCACAGAATCAGTTCTCTCCTACCCTGCTCTCTCCACCTCCTGTCTAAAGTCTCCTCAGGGTGTTGTCTTATAGCTCTGTGGGTTCTGCTGTGCCTCTGTGCGTCCCTGTGCCTCAGGCCCAGTTCAGCCCTGCTCTGTGGGCAACAATACTGAAGAACAGCAGGTTTCAGACTTGATATGTGGCTGCTTGTGTAATCAAACTGTCCCTGGCCAATACAACAACGCTGAAGGGTTTTTTCATGACCTCTCTCTCTCTGATCGGCTTTCATAAAAAGAGTGTGACTTCAGGCACTTTTTGACAGATGACATTGTAGCTTTTACAATATAGTTTGATTTATTGTGCAATTGTATAACTCTTCAAATATGCAAGTGGGTCAGGCTTGAAAGTCAAAGGCAGAAACTTAAAGATACAGTTCTTGTAAAGTGTAAACGGAATGAATTATTACACAGCACCAACTAACCGCTAAACTTGAATGCCCTACTATGCATTATGAGAGATGGTACAACACAATATCTTCAAGCCACTGGTATTTATGAAATATTTATGTGTAAGCTGGCCATTGTAAGCATGAGTTCAGAAGAACTAAAAGCACCGGGGCTGTTAAGTGACTGACATTTTAATCAGAATAGCCCTTTTCACAAACAAACCCACATATCTCCTTTGTGCCCGGGGTACCGGTGACATTTTCATCGGTAATTCTGTTGTTTTGGGCTTTTACAGTGAGATAAAACCCTTCTTGAATTGTTGTGTGCACCCACTTAATCATTTTATCAAATAACACCATGCACAGGTAATTAGCAAAATGGGTAACACTTTGCTATGGGGCACTATTACCTATGACTTTTGCCTCAATAAAATCCTATTTACTGCTTATTAATAGTTAGTAAGGTAGTTTTTGTAGCGTTTAAGTTTAGTGATGGGTAGGATTAAGGGATGTAGAATAAGGTCATGCAGAATGGCATTAATATGTGCTTTATAAGTACTAATAAACAGCTAATATCCTAGTAATATGCATGCTAATAAGCAACTAGTTAATAGCAAGAATTTAACCCTAAAATAAAGTGTTACCAAAAAATTATTTGGGAAAAATGAACACATTTAAGTTGGAATGCAGTAAAATAAATAATAGGGTTGAACGAACTCAAATAATATAAGTGACTGACCTAGTGAAATTAAGTTGATAAAAAGTCATAAATTAAGTAATAAATTACTGTTCGCTTTTTACAGTGTATCCACATGTTTGGAACAGTAATGTTAAATGAAGACATGGGAATGGAGTAATAAACAGGCCAGGTTCCTTATAGTTTCTTTTTATTATTTTTATTAAGTGGAAAGTTGGCTGTCTCTTTACGTTTCATTAGGGTAGCAGAAAGTATTGCATATCGAATTGTGCATATTCAATAGTGCCACCCTTTATTTTTTATATTCACTTATTTATCACTGCACTCTTTTAATGAAGACTTTGACAGGCAGAATTCTAGATAGCGCTATCAATATTTATTGTCTATCTATTTGTCATATTGTTTTCATGATACATTGCCAGCATTGCCAATATTGAAAAACAGTAATTACATCTAAGATTATGGTGGACAGAAAAAAATGCACTGAACAGGATTCTTCTCTCTAAAAGGGTGTTGTGTCAGTTGTGTTACAGCTACAGAAGCATTATGCTTCTGTGTTTAGCTGCCTGAATATGATACAAAATACAGCAAGATATCTAAGATGACCCCACTGTAAGTTTGTTTTGAACCAATTCGTGCATTAATTATTTGCCAATTACTTTGGCATAGAGAAAATACCATAACTTTTTGCACTTTAAAGCACACAGAGCTTGACATTAACTTTTTTGCTCACCAGCCACTGTGGCTAGTGGTTTTCCAAAGTTACTAACCACTCAGCATTTTCACTGGCCACAATTTTGACATTGATACCATGGGGGAAAACTGCCATATAGATATTTTTAATATTTTCTCATTTGGCAGCCAGGTATATTAGTTATATTATTACTGCTGTCACTTGCGTTTTCTTTTTCAACTGTTTGTTAATTTAAAACATAACTGACTGTGTTTCCATGAATTACGTGCATTTGTGACATTATTTTGTGTGTATTTGACTGTTTATAAGCAGTGAAAAAGAACTCAATTTAGTACTGAGAGGCGGCTTTATGTGCGCACACTTTGGTTGTGAGCACAAAATCTGCAGGAATGAGTAAAATTATGTGCAATATGTGCAATCCCACGCCAAAATTCAAGCCCTATAGCACCAACAGTATTCATCCGGAGCAAATGAAACAAGTGAGTGAGAGGAGGCGGGTTTGTGTGTCAACTCACTGTCAGAGAGATGAGAGAGCGAGAGAGCGCAGCTGGTATTGTGTATCTATTCTGCAGAAAATGAGTATTGGAAGTATATTGAAAAATCGAAAGGCTACAATTGAAAAATGTATAGGCTATATTATATATCAAATTCATTCCGCCAAAGTGGCTATACACTGTAAAAATGTATTGTTGGTTTAACTGAAAAAAGTAAGTTGGTTGCCTTAAAGTGAGTTAATTGAAATTTAAAATCTGAGTTAATACAATGAAGAAGATTGGTTTAATAAATAGAAACTCAAAATATTATGTTATCTGAACCACATTAATTATCTAAGTTGATTTGACAAAAGATAAAAAATTTTGAATCATGAAAATAGTTTTTTACAGTAAAGTGACTGAAGTGATGTGTTATACTGCTGAAATCCACCCGCATTTGGCGAGTTGGCGGGTGTTAATGTCAGTGCCTGGAGCACATAACATGAAGAACGCCATAATGCATACAGTGGGGAGAACAAGTATTTGATACACTGACGATTTTGCAGGTTTGCCCACTTATAAAGCATGTAGAAGTTTGTAATTTTTATCATATGTACTCTTCAACTGTAAGTGACGAAATCTAAAACAAAAATCCAGAAAATCACATTGTATGATTGTTAAGTAATTAATTTGCATTTTATTGCATGACATAAGTATTTGATACATCAGAAAAGCAGAACTTAATATTTGGTACAGAAACCTTTGTTTGCAGTTACAGAGATCATACGTTGCCTGTAGTTCTTGACCAGGTTTGCACACACTGCAGCAGGGATTTTGGCCCACTCCTCCATACAGACCTTCTCCAGATCCTTCAGGTTTCGGGGCTGTCACTGGGCAATACGGACTATCAGCTCCCTCCAAAGATTTTCTATTGGGTTCAGGTCTGGAGACTGGCTAGGCCACTCCAGGACCTTGAGATGCTTCTTACGGAGCCCTTAGTTGCCCTGGCTGTGTGTTTCGGGTCGTTGTCATGCTGGAAGACCCAGCCACGACCCATCTTCAATGCTCTTACTTAGGGGAAGGAGGTTGTTGGCCAAGATCTCGCGATACATGGCCCCATCCATCCTCCCCTCAATACAGTGCAGTCGTCCTGTCCCCTTTGCAAAAAAGCATCCCTAAAGAATGATGTTTCCACCTCCATGCTTCACAGTTGGGATGGTGTTCTTGGGGTTGTACTCATCCTTCTTCTTCCTCCAAACACGGCGAGTGGAGTTTAGACCAAAAAGCTCTATTTTTGTCTCATCAGACCACATGACCTTCTCCCATTCCTCCTCTGGATCATCCAGATGGTCATTGGCAAACTTCAGACGGGCCTGGACATGCGCTGGCTTGAGCAGGGGGACCTTGCGTGCGCTGCAGGATTTTAATCCATGACGGCGTAGTGTGTTACTAATGGTTTTCTTTGAGACTGTGGTCCCAGCTCTCTTCAGGTCATTGACCAGGTCCTGCCGTGTACAAACCCGATTCCAAAAAAGTTGGGACACTGTACAAATTGTGAATAAAAAAGGAATGCAATAATTTACAAATCTCATAAACTTATATTTTATTCACAATAGAATATAGATAACATATCAAATGTTGAAAGTGAGACATTTTGAAATGTCATGCCAAATATTGGCTCATTTTGGATTTCATGAGAGCTACACATTCCAAAAAAGTTGGGACAGGTAGCAATAAGAGGCCAGAAAAGTTAAATGTACATATAAGGAACAGCTGGAGGACCAATTTGCAACTTATTAGGTCAATTGGCAACATGATTGGGTATAAAAAGAGCCTCTCAGAGTGGCAGTGTCTCTCAGAAGTCAAGATTGGCAGAGGATCACCAATTCCCCCAATGCTGCGGCGAAAAATAGTGGAGCAATATCAGAAAGGAGTTTCTCAGAGAAAAATTGCAAAGAGTTTGAAGTTATCATCATCTATAGTGCATAATATCATCCAAAGATTCAGAGAATCTGGAACAATCTCGGTGCATAAGGGTCAAGGCCGGAAAACCATACTGGATGCCCATGATCTTCGGGCCCTTAGACGGCACTGCATCACATACAGGAATGCTACTGTAATGGAAATCACAACATGGGCTCAGGAATACTTCCAGAAAACATTGTCGGTGAACACAATCCACCGTGCCATTCGCCGTTGCCGGCTAAAACTCTATAGGTCAAAAAAGAAGCCATATCTAAACATGATCCAGAAGCGCAGGCGTTTTCTCTGGGCCACGGCTCATTTAAAATGGACTGTGGCAAAGTGGAAAACTGTTCTGTGGTCAGACGAATCAAACGAAGTTCTTTTTGGAAAACTGGGACGCCATGTCATCTGGACTAAAGAGGACAAGGACAACCCAAGTTGTTATCAGCGCTCAGTTCAGAAGCCTGCATCTCTGATGGTATGGGGATGCATGAGTGCGTGTGGCATGGGCAGCTTACACATCTGGAAAGGCACCATCAATGCTGAAAGGTATATCCAAGTTCTAGAACAACATATGCTCCCATCCAGACGTCGTCTCTTTCAGGGAAGACCTTGCATTTTCCAACATGATAATGCCAGACCACATACTGCATCAATTACAACATCATGGCTGCGTAGAAGGATCCGGGTACTGAAATGGCCAGCCTGCAGTCCAGATCTTTCACCCATAGAAAACATTTGGCACATCATAAAGAGGAAGATGTGACAAAGAAAACCTAAGACAGTTGAGCAACTAGAAGCCTGTATTAGACAAGAATGGGACAACATTCCTATTCCTAAACTTGAGCAACTTGTCTCCTCAGTCCCCAGACATTTGCAGACGGTTATAAAAAGAAGAGGGGATGCCACACAGTGGTAAACATGGCCTTGTCCCAACTTTTTTGAGATGTGTTGATGCCATGAAATTTAAAATCAACTTATTTTTCCCTTAAAATGATACATTTTCTCAGTTTAAACATTTGATATGTCATCTATGTTGTATTCTGAATAAAATATTGAAATTTGAAACTTCCACATCATTGCATTCTGTTTTTATTCACAATTTGTACAGTGTCCCAACTTTTTTGGAATCGGGTTTGTAGTTCTGGGCTGATCCCTCACCTTCTTCATGATCATTGATGCCCCACGAGGTGAGATCTTGCATGGTGCCCCAGACCGAGGGAGATTGACCGTCATCTTGAATTTCTTCCATTTTCTAATAATTGCGCTAATAATAATAAAATTCTAACAGTTGTTGCCTTCTCACCAAGCTGCTTGCCTATTGTGGAGAGGTTGGAGTCTGTTTGATTGAGTGTGTGGACATGTGTCTTTTATACAGGTAACGAGTTCAAACAGGTGCAGTTAATACAGGTAATGAGTGGAGAACAGGAGGGCTTCTTAAAGAAAAACTAACAGGTCTGTGAGAGCCGGAATTCTTACTGGTTGGTAGGTGATCAAATACTTGTCATGTCATGCAATAAAATGCAAATTAATTATTTAAAAATCATACAATGTGATTTTCTGGATTTTTGTTTTAGATTCCGTCTCTCACAGTTGAAGTGTACCTATGATAAAAATTACAGACCTCTACATGCTTTGTAAGTAGGAAAACCTGCAAAATCGGCAGTGTATCAAATACTTGTTCTCCCCACTGTAAGTCAAATAGTGAATGTTTAATCACCACTTATGAATTTCTAATTTATTGATAAAGATTCTCATTACTAAACAGTAGTAAATATAAACATAGTTTGTTTACATGGCTAAACAGAATATTACATGATTCAGTGAAACATGAAATTGGGAAAGTGCGTATACTGCTCAAAAGTTTGGGGTCAGTAAGATTTTTTAATGTTTTGAAGTCTCTTATGCTCACCAAGGCTGCCAAGGTTCAAACATTTGAACGGTAGTCGACTTCCAGAAATATTCCATTAAAAAACTGTTTGGTATTCATTGATTTTTTTTTTCTCCCCTTTTGAAATTAAATGTTATCTACAAAAGAATTCTATCAAGGGTTCTTAATCTCTGTTAATGCCTCTTACAGGTTTCATTAGTGTGCCTTACCTAAATATCCAATAAATCAAGCCTGAGATCATGGCGTCCTGTCATGTGACTGTCAATCTGAGAGTATTGTATCGCCTACCTGTCCTTGCCAATCTCCTCTGGGTTTCATTGCGACAAGGTGGCATGTTTCTGCCTCCGCCACCCTGTTTGAGCAGAAGCTTCATCACCCATGCATAAAGAGCGTGCATAAAATGCAGGTTTAACTCTTATTAGCTTTGATGGACAACCTCCCACGTGCACACACATCCTCCCCTTTCAATGTGTCAGTTATATATGTCAAACCACTGCTTTTCGTAACGCCACCTCGCCTCCTTTATTGACCCACAGTGGGGAACCACAACATACTGTGTGCCATCTGTGTTAAACTTAGTATGGCTGGTCTAATGAGAGCCTTGCCTGCTACTCTGTATATACCTTGCAAGGGGGCTGTAAGGAAGTTCTAGGGGATCCATGGAAATGTTTAGAGAAAAACTGTAAAAAATTCACAAATGAGAAAAATGAGACCCCTCGCACAAGGATGATCATATCCAAGGGTCCTTGGCAGGCCCCTAGTTTAGAGAAACTACTATAACAGATGATAAAAGACTTCCATTTCAGCCTAAAATCATACGAATACAGACCTGCTCTCTTCCCAGGGAAGGATACCATATTTTATAGCCTTGATGAAGGTGATGACACTATTCATTTATGCAATTCATTAATTGCTGTCCAATTACAGCCATGTCAAACTTAACACGTCTCAAATTGAAGAGTACATGGTGTTCTCAGTGGAATTAATTTTTTAATGATATGTCAATAAAAGTGCAGGAGTCATGTGACCCAGCGCTGCGGGAGAGTAGAGGTGACGGATGATGGATGAGCACACAGGAAGAAGATATTAAACACACACAAGAAAGCAAGCATGTAGGCCTATACATAACTGCCAGCAATAACATATATGCTCTTTAAGATCATACATGAAATAAGTGAACTGCAATATTTTAAAAGAATGTCCTAACATAAATCACACTCAATGGACCCTTTTCACATTTCCAGGGTTCCCAGAAGTGGAAGTCTGCTGAACAGGAGACGACTCAAATATAATTTTTTTATTCCCATTTGCTCCAGTAGCAAAAGAAAAAATACATTATAGCATTTCCACGACTGTCCGAAAAAGGGGAAAAATATTGAGAGACTGATTACAGCAGTCAGAAGATAGAATGATGCGAAATTTGCTGTCACTCCCTCAGCTGGTGTATTAGAAACACCCTCGTAGCAGCTTTAATTAATTTTTTTGTAATTAACTGCCAAGGTAATATAACACAAGTAGTTTAAATGTGTAAAAAAAAAAAAAATAAATAAAATATGAAGCACTTTACTCAATTTGCCATGTTGATAACTGTGGAAACTTGTCCATTTTACCCATACCTAGTAAATAATTCCCTAGTAAATAATGACAATAATGAATTATTATTGTCATTATTTAACAGGGATTAGTAAAAAATACTTTTTTTTTTTTTCCAATTAATTGTTATCTTTATATTTGAACAATCTCGACATCTTTTCTTTGCAGGATTCTTCCTACCCTTACTGTTTATCTCGAGATCGTTTTTTTACCCTTTGCCTGAATTTTTTTGTAATAGCGAGAGGCTGCATGTTGTTCTGTAAAGTATGAATGTAATCTGGACGTACCACATTCGCCATGTTGTCATTGTCATGTGACCTACCAGCGTCAGTTTCGCTTCACTCCCATTCACAAATCTTCTTCCGTGGCCTCATGGGATAGTAAAATGTTTGTCGTATGCACACTTTAGAATCTCGCCGGAAGTAGTAGGTCATGTACTTTTTGCCTACTCTTTTATGAGTACTTTGAATTCAGACATACTTCTTTTGTCACATACTGTTTATCGCCTTCTATATAGTGATTTCGGGTGCAGTCTATATTTTATTGTTTGGTTGTCCTCGAGGACTGCAAGCGAAAACAAACAAGTGTAGTCCGAGTCATGAACAAATGACTCTTTTGAGCTGGTCTTTTAAATTGATCATTCAAAAAGACTTGGTAATTTATCTGTTCAATAAATAACAATCGAATTGCATAGATTGGGCCTTGTTGATTGGGCCTTGTTGACGTGTCCCCACAATATGTAATAGCCATTATATAGCATTAGGCTATACATTATAATTGAAATATACCCAAATAAATCAATGATTTTTAATTCAGAAAGAAAGCGAGACAGGCATTGAATATTGATACCCAGCCCTTTACTCACGAATATATATATATATATATATAAAAATAACATTATGGTAAAATGAATAACACTGATTATCTCTTCATCACGGCACCTGTTCGTGGGTGGAATATATTAGCAAGTGAACATTTTGTACTCAAAGTTAATGTGTTAGCAGCAGGAAAAATGGGTAAGCGTAATGATTTGAGCGAGTTTGACAAGGACCAAATTGTGATGGCTAGACGTCTGGGTCAGAGCATCTCCAAAACTGCAGCTCTTGTGGGGTGTTCCCAGTCTGCAGTGGTCAGTATCTATCAAAAGTGGTTCAAGGAAGGAACAGTGGTGAACCGGTGACAGGGTCATGGGTGGCCAAGGCTCATTGATGCACGCGGGGAGCGAAGGATGGCCCGTGTGGTCTGATCAAACAGACGAGCTACTGTAGCTCAGATTGCTCAAGAAGTTAATGCTGGCTCTGATAGAAAGGTGTCAGAATACACAGTGCATCGCAGTTTCTTGCGTATGGGGCTGCATAGCCGCAGACCAGTCAGGGTGCCCATGCTGACCCCTGTCCATCGCCGAAAGCGCCAACAGTGGGCACGTGAGCATCAGAACTGCACCACGGAGCAATGGAAGAAGGTGGCCTGGTCTGATGAATCACGTTTTCTTTTACATCACGTGGATGGCCGGGTGCGTCACTTACCTGGGGAACACATGGCACCAGGATGCACTATGGGAAGAAGGCAAGCCGGTGGAGGCAGTGTGATGCTTTGGCCAATGTTCTGCTGGGAAACCTTGGGTCCTGCCATCCATGTGGATGTTACTTTGACACGTACCACCTACCTAAGCAGTGTTGCAGACCATGTACACACTTTCATGGAAACGGTATTCCCTGGTGGATAAAATAACAGCATTGTTTGGAATAACAATAGCAGTAAATAATGGCAGAATAAAGAGTAAATTACTTAAAGAGTCATTTTTACTTGCTTTTTGCTTACTTTTATGTTTATAATTATTTTATATCTTGAAATATATAACTTGAATCTAGTACTACTAGTATAGCATTCAACACACATCTGTCCCAGTTTCCCGTCTTTCTCTTGTACCCAAACTCCCTCTCCTCAGGCACTTAGATTAATAACAGTTGTGTCCACTGGGACATTCTACCAGACCGAACTCTCCAAAACAGTGGATTCTAGAACAAAATACCAGCTTTTCCCGACAGCTCTCAGCAGTAAGCTGCCATATTGTCAAGAGCCCAAATGAGCACCCACCACCCAAGGGCTAGACCACAGCGGAGCTCCACATATAGAGTCATGTCTAGTCCTGCAATTGATACAAGATGAATGCTATTCAGATCCTCGTACTAGCAAACTCTGCCAAAGATATGCTAAAAATAGTAAGTATTCCGAATTCAGCAGAAGTTTCTCTCTGTATTGTAAGCAAAACAAACGTGACAATAGCAAGTAAGTCAGAAATTCACAGTTTAAACTGTAGATGAAAATGTTTTGTGTATTATTTAATTTCCACATTTGAGGCTGTGAAAGCCATGCTGATAATGAGTTGGTAGGCTTTGTAATGAGGAGTATTCACACACTATGATTATTCTATTCATACTAAGCTCCGATAGACATAAGCATTCAATTTATTATAATATTCTAGTTAGCGTTCTTTCTTTTATACCTTCCAGCCCAGACAGCTTCAAGAGTCAAACAATACAGCATAATGAATATTTTAATCCCTCACTCAATTACAAACTTTACTTTTAAATGGAATATTTGGAAAAAGAGTTAAAAGAAAGAGAACAGTTTGAGTGTCCAAATAAGTGTTGGTTAAAAAAAGTCAATTGCTAATTGCTTTCTCCAATGGAATTACTTCACTGTTAATTCTATGAATAATAATTAGGCCTATATTAATTATTACGTTACTTTTCTAAGCCTGGCTTTAGGAACATGTTTCTATAATCATGAGACAACAGTAAATTAGTCATATTGCCGTTTCCAGCAATCAATGTTATACGACTAAAACGTATTTTTTGTCCTGTTGATAAGTCATTCCAGAAATCATGGTGACAGATGTTGGTAGGTTTACGAATAAATTACAAATAAAGATCTGTCTCGTCTTCTGTCCAAACATACCGTGCCATCTTTACAGAATGATCAATGCCAGGTGATCTGTAAATGTGAAAAAACTGTTTCCATTGCAGTTTTGCAAAATATTCCTTTTTTGAAATGCCTGAAATATCACCTCATGTGAGCGTAAAAACTTTTTTGCGATATATGGGAGTTTTTGTGAAATTGACGTGTTTCCATTGGGCGTATTTTTAATTCACTTTCAATTTCAATTTCAATTTGCACAATTTGAATGGTAATGGAAATGCAGCTAGTGATATACAGTATAAATATACAGTATATAGGTTAGGCTACATCATTACGCCAGTAGGTGGCGACAAATGACCATCTTTGGCTGATTCATTCAAAAACACTGATTCATTCAGGAAGTTATAGTGAGTCATTGAATCCTTACCTCAACAGTGTTTTTCAAGAACACAGATTCATTCAAAACTTATGAAGATTAACAAATTTAGAAGATTAACAAAACCTATACTAAGGGGCTATTGAATGCTTGAATCTGATTGGTTTACGAATGTTCTAAGGGGTGCAATTATTTTCAGGGAAACCATATAACCTCGCCAAATGATTTCAGTTATTTCAAAACTCCTTACAGCCTACAACATATTTGCCAAAACTTTTACGATATTTTCTAAATGTCAATAAAAAACTATTGCGAAATGATGGCTTTCCATTATTCAATGTTATGCAACTAAAACGTAATTTTTTCCTCTGGTGATAAGTCATTCCAGAAATCATGGTGACGGATGTTGGTAGGTTTACGTATATTGCAGTCACCGCACTAGCCATTATTTTTAATCGAAGGAGACATAGGTGTGTTAATGCCAATGCAATATTTTTGGCGATATATGGGAGTTTTTGCTAAATTGACCATTTGAAAATGAAAAGTTTCCATTGAAATTGCGAATTTTCAATTACAATACAATACAGTATCCAAACATCCTATTCTGTAGGTTAAGCTACATCATTACGCCGGTAGGTGGCGACAAATGACCGTCTTTGACTGATTCATTCAAAAACACAGATTCATTCAGGAAGTTATAGTGAGTCATTGAATCATTACCTTAACAGTGTATTTCAAGAACACAGATTCATACTGAAACAAAACAAGTGACTGTCCTTATGAATAGACAGTCACGTGAGCCAAAAAAGCCATTGCTCATGCGTCGCTGAAGCTTGCGGTGTGAATAGACCACAGACCAACTTATGACAAAATAACCCAAAAGCCCCACAGCACAAAACACACAATTGGTAAAGAGGTTTATATGTTTTACAAGGTTTACAGTAACAGAAGATTAACAAAACCTATACTACGGGGCTGTTGAATGCTTGAATCTGATTGGTTTACGAACGTTCTAAGGTGTGCAATTATTTTCAGGGAAACCATATCATCTCGATTTCAGTTATTTCAAAATTCTTTACAGCCTACAACAGCAAAAGAACCAAAACCCACAACGACACTGAATCCACTCAAACGCACACACACATACAGTACAGACACACGCTCTCACAGAAACGTGTTGTCAGCGCTGCTCTGACGATTTTATCAGTAAAATTGTTTAACAACTTAAAAGCTACAAGACATTTCTCACTAGTGATGTAATAATGGCTCTGTTCTTGGAGAAGATAAACTTACAGTTTTGCTATTAGTAGAGATTTTTCTAATAATTCAACGGCCCGTCGTCAATTATTCCTTACAAAGCCATCTATACAGTATATTGTATATAGGCTATTAAATATTGTAAGTCTAGTGTACACCACCCGTTAAAACAGGATTATGATGACGAACCGACTCACACCAGTGAATATTAAAATCCATTACTGGACATTCCATACCCACCACCCACATTCATTAAAGCTCAGGGAAAATAATGAAAGCAATTTGCGGTTCCCCAGAAGCATCAAGCACAACATGCCTTGATCTCTTTCAAAATTTGTGAGCTGTTTATTTGTCACGGCTGTAAATTATGCATATTTCTCTTTATAATGCTCTGGAGCCCACTTGGCAAATATTACATTATGAAGAGGTGCATCTTTCCACCGAATCACTCATATTATACTGATGGCATCACCTTTAGACTCTCCAAGAGGGTCATATTTTCCTAAGACTCAATCTGGCTTCGGAAACAGTTGATGCGGCCGGTGACTGCTGGGAAAAAATTGTAAATTATTCACTCTGCCATACAAGAACGATTTTTCATTTTCTCGTGGTTAAATATTTACTTTGATGGAAGCAAGTGCACACATATATTCACACGTCACATAATCAACAAATCACACTAAGTGCATAGCTGCTTTCCCCAATACTCCTTGTGAAAGTAATTACGCCTTAATTCCTCCCGGGTGGTGATAAAGGTAGCATATAAATGACAGCCTATGAGGCTTCCAAATCATAGATTGTTGTCACTTAAGAAATAATAGATTTTCCCAGATCAGGAGAGGGATGAATATTTATGGGGTGAGGAATTTATTAAAAGTCACTTTATATTCTCCTTTTTGCTTGATTGGCTCTCATGGAGAGACAGCGAGGCTTTGTTGATCTTAAAGCATACACTGACTGAATTAATGGACTTGTGTTAGAGAAAAATATCTGTGGAAAAGCAAAGACAGAGTATGTGACAGTGATTGCAAATCATTTACATTTTTGCTAAGTGGAATGAACAGCATCTTTCCTAAAACGTGTACTGATGGTAGGGTCGGCACAGTGAAAAACAGAGTGTAATTGTAACGGATTCCACTGAAGGAGAGCGTAGTTGAACCCAAGTGCAGTTTTATTGAGAGCGTGAACAGAGACAAAATAAACAAAAGACTTGACAAATCTTGAACAGAAACAAAACTCACCATGATCACATGAGGGTACAATGGAATCACATGACAAAACAGGAAACATGACATTCAACGTAACAAAATAAGAACATGAAACATGAACATGAAACAAAACCAAGACACTAGACATTACAGCAATAATGTAAATATGTGGATATGCTAGAGAAAACAATTAAACAAGGCTAAGTATAAGTTAATAAGATTGCGTAAATTAATAAATTCCCATTTATATTATCCCTCTGTTTAATTATATAAATTGTCAGGGCTCAGGTTTGATCTCTCTCTTTTCTCCTGCATGAGTCTTTGGCTGCATCTGAAATTGCATACTTCCCTACAAGGTTTAGATTCTCTGCCTGAGCCCGGGCCCGAGCCCGACCCGACCCGACCCCGCCCCGCCCCCGCCCCGCCCCGCCCCGCCCCGCCCCGCCCCGCCCCGCCACTATCCTCGGGCCGGGCCCTTGATCAAGCATTTGTGTTTTTTTAATCATTACTTTATTAGCCTAATTGGGTGGGCAGAAAGCTATGCCATAATCAGAAATATTATATATATTTTTAGCAAAGTAGGCCTAAGTAACAAATGTTTACAAAGTTACGTTTCTTCATTCGGATCCATTTGCGATCCATTCCATTCTGAATAAACAAACAACGCAGTTTACATGCTTCTTCCTTGTTGCATTATTCATTAAAGGGATAGTTCACCCTGAAATGAAAATAAAGCCATCTTTTACTCACCCTGCTGTTGTTCCAATGCCCTATGTCCTTCTATCTTTTATGGAAAGTGTTCAGGAGGCATACTATAAGGTTTTGCGAGAAAGAAACCTTATTATTCAGTCAAAATACTGAGCTCGGCCGTTACTGTGTGCTGTCAGCAGCCTCACGCAATGTTGTCATGACAACCGGTACACAACATTCACTTCAGGAGGTTTACCTTATTATTAGTATTATTGTATTATTTCTTATCATTTACCTTATAGAGAAGACGAGAGTCGCGTTTGTTTCTCTTGAGCCTGATTTCTCAAAATGGTGCGTGTGTGTGCTTATCCTGGGTACCATGACAACAGTGCAAGTTATAGTAAGCATGAGCGGCTGCGAGTAACGGCCGAGCTCAGTATTTCTTTCTCGCAAAACCTTATAGTATGCCTCCTGAAAACTTTCCATATATGACGCGTGTCTTACTGTATTATTGCGTGATACTTTTGTATGCTTTTCGTAAAGTTTTAGCCTGGTCGCCATTCACTGCCATTATATGGAGGAGCGCGTGCAGGACGTTTTTTTTTTTTTATTTCTGCTTTTGATGTCTGAAAAAGATAGAAGGACATAGGGCATTGGAACAACAGCAGGGTGAGTAAAAGAGGGCTTTATTTTCATTTCAGGGTGAACTATCCCTTTAAGATAATTCTGAACAGATTTCTGTAGTTCAAACAACTCGGAATTGTAGTTGAGAACGTCAGTTATAACGGCCCACGTATTAAAAAATGGTCGGGTTTAAATCGAGCTTGCGCTCATAATTACAGTTAATGTGTTGGGCCGGGCCGGGCCGGGCTCGGACACAACGTGCACGGGCTCGGGTAGGGTCGGGCTTGATTTTTTGGGCCCGATCTAAGCTCTATTCCCTACTATCAAGTGAAGTCAAGTCAAGTCGCCTTTATTTATATAGTGCTTTTACCAATACAGATTGTTTCAAAGCAGCTTTACAGTGATAACAAGAAAATAATGCAACAAAGTTTGTTTTGGCTGTACAGCAGCTCTAGAAGAAAATAGTGTCATTGTCCAGCTTAAGTAAGTTCAGTGTTGATTCATTTCCGTTGTAAAAATCATTAGTTTTTAATTTAGTTCATTTATCTATACAGCAGCTCTGGAGAAAACAGTGATGTCATCGTCCAGCTCAGTCCAGTTCTCATACAACGGTGTCAATGCAGCCAGATCAGTAATATTGTTGAATATTAAGTGTCCCCGCCTAAGCAAGCCAGAGGCGACAGTGGCACGAAACCCAAAATCCATCAGGTGACCGAATGGAGAAAAAAAACATGGGAGAAACCAGGCTCAGTCGGGGTGCCAGTTCTCCTCTGGCCAACAAACGAACAGTACATGATTATGATTCAGGTCATATGTCAGAAGTCAGATTGGATCGGAACATTCAAAATATTTAATCCAGTTCCATCTGGTTGAAGATCGGATTCATCATGCCGGTAAGGAGACGGGTTTGTTGAGGATCTGTGTTGAGGGCTGCCGTGTCGATGAGGCCTTCACAGAGGATAGTCTATTTGACACAATCTCTGCTGACACTTCAGGGAAGCATTGTGGTCGTGTCTAGGTGCAGGTCCTCCATCTAATCTGGATACAGCCTGGATCTGGCTGACTACGGTAAACCTCAGGATAAACAGAGACTAATATGCCATTCTTCTTATCGTGTAACAAATACATCAGGTGTTATATGAAGTGTTCCAGGTTCCGGCTGAACTAGTAGTAGTAGAATAATACAAATTGATAATGTGTCATGTGTATGCCAGATTAAAGAGATGTGTTTTTAATCTAGATTTAAACTGACAGAGTGTGTCTGCTTCTCGAACAGTGCTCGGAAGACTGTTCCAAAGTTTAGGTGCTAAATAGGAAAAGGATCGACTGCCTGCAGTTGATTTTGATATTCTAGGTATTATCAACTGGCCAGAATTTTGAGATCGCAATAGACGTGAAGGACTATAATGCGTTAGGAGCTCGCTCAAGTACTGGGGAGCTAAACCATTTAGTGATTTGTAAATAATTAGCAAGATTTTAAAATGTATATGATCTTTAACAGAGAGCCGGTGCAGTGTTGACAGAACCGGGCTAATATGGTCATACTTCCTGGTTCTAGTAAGAACTCTAGCCGCTGCGTTTTGGACCAGCTGGAGTTTTTTTATTAAGCGTGCAGGGCAACCACCCAGTAGAGCAGAACATATGTCGTAGTTTAGATATATTTTTAAGATGGAAGAATGCGGTTTTAAAGATGCTAGAAACGTGGCTTTCAAATGAAAGATTGGTATTAAAGAGCACACACAGGTTCCTAACCGACAACGAAGACTTGACAGAGCAGCCATCAAGTGTTAGACGGAATTCTAGGTTAATACGTGCAGAGGTTTTAGGTCCAATAATTAGAATCTCTGTTTTTTTCAGAATTAAGTAGTAGGAAATTACTACTACTACTACTACTACTACTACTACTACTAATTAGTCATCCAATTTGTTATATCAGCTATGTTTCGCCAGGGTGCGAAGAAATATAAAGCTGAGTATCATAAGTGTAACAGTGAAAACTAACGCCATGCTTCCTAATGATATCTCCCAAGGGTAGCATGTACAGAGTGAAAAGCAACGGTCCTGGTACTGAGCCTTGCGGTACTACTGAACTTGTGATCGGTATGACATCCCTTCATTTACTGCTACAAACTGATAATGCTCAGATAAGTATGATTTAAACCATGCCAATGCAATTCCACTAATGGCAACATAATTTTCGAGTCTATTCAAAAGAATGTTGTGGTAAATAGCAAATGCAGCACTAAGATCCAGTAACACTAATAGTAGGCAAAAACAGTATGTGACAAAAGAAGTATGTCCAAAATCACAGTACTCATAAAAGAGTAGACAAAAAGTACCTGGATGACCAACTTCTTCGAGATTCTTAAGTTTTGTATATGCGTCTCTTGTTTTGGTTCATCAGTTGTCTTGCTGTGTCTCTCTCTGTTTTTCTTTTTTCTACCCAGTTATTATCTTTGATGCCTGGACTGTCTGTGGTCACTTACCAGTGGCTTATTCATCAGGATTTCAGACTCTCTGTCTTCCTTCCAACCCTGTTTGATTGCCCGGGCTAATCATCTTTAATGACCCTTGCCTGACTCTGACTATTGGTATCTCTCTTTGATGTTACTTTCAGTTACTCCTGCACTCACTCACATCATCAACACCTCTCTTCACACCGGGACCTTTCCCACAGCATTTAAGCAGGCTCGGGTAACCCCACTGCTTAAGAAACCCTCTCTAAATCCAGCACTTTTAGAAAACTACAGACCGGTATCCCTTCTTCCTTTCATTGCAAAGACACTTGAGCGAGTTGTGTTCAACCAACTCTCTATGTTTCTTGCACAGAACAACCTCCTGGACAACAACCAATCCGGCTTCAAAAGCGGCCACTCAACTGAGACTGTCCTGCTCTCAGTTACTGAAGCACTGAGACTGGCAAGAGCAGCTTCCAAATCCACAGTACTCATCTTGCTGGATCTGTCTGCTTTTTGACACAGTTAACCACCAGATCCTCCTGTCAACACTCATGAAGATGGGCATCTCAGGAACTGGACTCCAGTGGTTCAAGTCTTACCTCTCAGGTAGGTCCTTCAGGGTGTCATGGAGGGGTGAAGTGTATAAGTCACAACATCTAGCTACAGGAGTTCCACAGGGCTCAGTGATTGGACCACTTCTCTTCTCCATCTACATGTCATCATTAGGATCTGTCATTCAGAAACATGGCTTTTCCTATCACTGCTATGCTGATGACACTCAACTCTACTTCTCATTTCAACCAGATGATCCTACAGTTGGTGTTCGTATTGCAGCCTGCCTGACAGACATTTCTGGCTGGATGAAGGACCATCACCTTCAACTTAACCTTGCTAGGACAGAACTTCTTGTGGTCTCAACCAACCCAGCTTCATCACAATTGTTCATCACAATTTCTCCATTCAGCTAGGTTCATCAACCATAAGTCCTTCCAGGACAGCCAGGAACCTCGGAGTTGTGATTGATGATCAGTTAAACTTCACTGACCACATTACTGCAACAGCCCAGTCCTGCAGATTTGCGTTATACAACATTAGGAAGATTAGACCCTTCCTATCAGAGCAGGCCACACAACTCCTGGTCCAAGCTCTTGTTCTCTCCAGACTGGACTACTGTAATGCTCTTCTAGCGGGCCTTCCGGTATGCACTATCAAACCCTTGCAACTGATCCAGAATGCAGCAGTGAGGGTGGTCTTCAACGAGCTGAAGAAAGCGCACGTCACACCTCTCTTCATCAGTTTGTACTGGCTGCCAATAGCCGCTCGCATCAAATTCAAGGCACTGGTGCTTGCCTACAAAGCAACCACAGGCTCTGCACCAATATACCTAAACTTGCTTGTTCAGACTTACGCACCCTCCAGAAGCTTGCATTCTGCAAGTGAACGACGCCTCGTAGTGCCATCCCAAAGAGGCACAGAATCACTCTCACAGACCTTTTCCTGGACCGTTTCCCTCAATTCAAGCAGCTGAGTCTGTAGCTATTTTCAAAAAACATCTAAAGACGCATCTTTTCCAGCAGCACCTGACCAATTAAGACTAGCACTTAACTAACTTAACTATTCTATTCGTTTTTGTTTATTTATAAAAAAAAATAAATAAAAAAAAACCTATGTGTACTGCGCTAGACTAACTGAGACTTGCATGCTGTTGCCCCTTGTTTATCTGATTGCTTCTATTGCTCTCCTCATTTGTAAGTCGCTTTGGATAAAAGCGTCTGCTAAATGATTAAATGTAAATGTAAATGATGTGCAGCCACTCACCTGGTACCTGACCACTGCCTGGACTTTGAACTCTCTTTCCATTGTGCCCTTGGATTACGCTGATCTGGAATTTGGCAGCGAGCCATCTATTACCATTTTCACTGAATAAAGCTCTTGTTTGAGCTTGTAACTAATTTGGGTTCTGCATTTCAGTGAATCCTGACAATAAATTAAATGATATTCATTATAGGCCTATATATTTATATAAGTCATTAATGTTTGAAATCAGACTTAGGGGGCGTTTACACAACACCACTTTCAACTGAAAACTAAAAACGGAGAGCATTCTAAAGTACCGTGAAGATTAGTCCAGTGACATAGGACTGCACGTGACTTTCCAGTTCCCACTGGATTCCGTCCTCCGCATATAAACATAATTGTAACATGTTAAGCGAGGTCTTCATTAAAAAGGAGGAAGAAGGCAGGAACCGGCTGACAATAAAGTGAATTTGAATGAAAATAGAAAATAAAGCAGTGAACAGAAAGTGAACACTATCTCACACATAGTGTAAAACATAACACAGGCCTGGTCCTCTCTCGTCCTTCACTAGTGTCGCTCGTCCTTATATGCCTCCGGGCTCCCTCATGAGAGGACTCGCTCGCTCCTCCCACGTCTCTCGCTCGCCCACCTCGCCACAATAATAAAGCCTGAACCTTGGTCGTATCCATCGATACTCCATTGTTGATTTGAATAGCAACTCTTACTGCACGCACCGCAACAGACTTTTAGGTTGAAATAAAATGCTGTGTGAACTCAACTAATCAGCATGTTCAGCACCCAAGTCCCACCCCCGAAAGTTGCTGAACTTTGAAAAAGTACTACCTCGCAAGCAGGGACGTTTTGAGGGGGAAATTTTTACGCGGAACTTCATTTAGACCCCGGTTCCTGCGGTCGAAACACACCAAGTACCACCCCAAAGTCCCTAGTTCCTTGGGAAAGTTCCTGCGGTGGAAACTCGGCTTATAGACACGTAGTTTTCTTTACAAAGTGACATCGCCATCTACTGGCCTGACATGAATAATAAAGCATTTTTAGTCTTTTTCGTGGATCCGTGTGAATGGTGATCGTTTTCTGTAAGCAAAACTTTTCAAAAACTCAAAGGAAAAGCTTTTTTGTTTTTAGTACATCATTGTTGTGTAAATGTACTCTTAGGTGCTAAATTTTACTGGACAATAATGTAGTGTCTGACTGCATGCATGCGAAGTTGTTGACACATGATTAGCATTAATGTGCAAGTGTACAGGTGTACTGAATAAAGTAACCATTGAACAGTGACAAGCATTATAGAAGCCAAAGGAAGAAGAGTGCGGTCTGAGTGATTGAATTAAACCCATAATGCTTTCCAGTCCACCCTCAGCTGTAATTAATATCACACACAGTAATAGTCACTGCTTTCATAAGCTCTTCAGATATATTTATTCCAACAAGATATATTTCAGAAGCTAAAAACTCCATGCATTTGAATATTCTTCAGTAAATGCACTTCATCATATCAGACATCATATTTTCTGTGAGTTTATCATCAACTTACTTTGCATTCACTTTTATGCAGTCTTGGGTTCTCTGAGAATCAAACCCATGACCTTGGCATTGCTAGTGCTGTGTTCTATTATTTGAGCTGCAGGAATGCTTTACAGAAATGCTTTTGTGTGCCATTGTTCTCTGAAATGTATCAGCATCATAAGCAGATATTATTTAGTGATAGGAAAAAAATTGCTTTAGCTCAAATGTCAAACTATTTCATAGAATTTGATATTCAATATCGTTCAAAGGTTTTGCTGATTTTTTTAAAGAAATAAATACTTCTATTTAGCAAGGATGCATTAAAGTGACAGCATATTAGAATGATTTCTGAAGGATCATATGACACTGAAGACTGGATTAATGGCTGCTAAAGTCTTGGTGAGCTTAAGAGATTGTAACTGGCACTTCTTGTCAATGGAAGGATAAAAAAAGTTTCTATGTCTGTCCAAAACTGCTAATCAGTATGAACAATGCTCGTTTATAGATATAATCTATACCTCAGCTTGTTGCAAAGGCCGCTGTGAAATTAGATCTTCTTTCTCTCTAAGTGTTAATTAACAGAGAAAGAAAGCGTTTCAATTACAGGACTCATTGTGCTTAACATCAGGGGAATCTAACAAGCCACTGATTCAATATTGACTGAAGCTGTGCTAAGCGTCTGACTTCTGTATCGATGAACTGCTGATGTCTGCACAGGTTCGTCCTCTTAAAGACCACTGACCTTATGTGTCTAATACAGCAAAGGCTTGAAGTGTGGAAGCACAACAGGAACAGGAAATGCTGTTCATGTGTGTGTAAGGTTCAGTTGTGTAAAGTGGATGCCCCCTCTCGAACAAAACAAACAACTCTGTAATGATTTTATAAAAAAGCTGAATCTGAATGAATCTCAAACATTATCCAGATTCTAAGACCCAAATATACAGCCATCAGTGAGTCTTTCTGCAGGTTACATCGTTACGACAGCAAGTGGTTGACAAGTGACTGTCTTATGTTAAATGAGTCATCGAGTAATTCACTGATTCATTGAAAACTCTGGCTATGTCCAAAATTGCATACTTTCCTGAGAAGGTACTTATTTTGAATAAGTAATTATTTCACGACTGCTAAAAAAGTATGTTCTATATACATGAATGTAATCCAGACATACTACAGTACATTTGCCATGTTGTCAATTATCATGTGACCTACCAGCGTGGCCTCATGGGATAGTAAAGTGTCCATCGTATGCACACTTCATAATCTCGCCGGAAGTAGTAGGTCACCCGGGTACTTTTTGCCTACTCTTTCATGATTACTGTGAATTTCGGACATACATCTTTTGTCACATACTGTTTTTCGCCTACTATATAGTAGGGAAGTATGCGATTTTGGATGCAGCCCCGGTCATCACTTTTTGCCTACTTTTTTATGACTACTACTAATTCGACATACTTCTTTTGTCACATATGCTGAATTCGGAACCACATACTAACATACTACTCCTTTTTTTGCCATAGAAAGATATCAGCGATTTCGGATGAAGTTGCTGATTCATTCAGAAACATTCATTCGCTTGTTATGAGCGAGTCATTCGTTCATTCAGCTGGTTCGTTCAATTGATTCATTCATTTAGGATCGAAACACTAAAAAGCACTCTTGCTCATGTTCATGACATTGCTTTATAAATATACTTTATTCTTACGAAAATACCAGAGATGGCTTGAAGAACACAGATAAACCCAATCGTGTTTATTGTCTTCATGTCTCTTCAGTCAAAACGTCTCTGCATGCTATTCAGCTGCAGCAACCTCTGGATGCCTTTGTTGTCCATATAAGGGATTTCCTGGAATGTCATAAGATTTATGACTTTAGAGTCTCACTAGTGGACTTTCTGCAAGGGCGCCTTCAGGCTTCCAGTATGAATGAAACGGACATTATATGAGAGTGTTTAGTGCTCCATGATGCTTACATCGCCTGATTTGGGGTAAAAATGGAATAAATATTATTCCTCTCTATAGAAAATTGAAGTAAACATATGAGAATTGAGAATCGAGAAACAAAAGAGAACTTTTAAAGCTAGTCTAAGCAGTTTATGTAACCGGCCACAGGTTAAATATAAGCTTACAGCTCTGTTTAGTCATGACACTAAAGTTGTATTTTACTCATACCCATTTTAAAAACCTACTGTAAATGAGCGAATCCATAGATTTAAAAATGCTGATTCTTTTCAGGGCTTTATAGGATTACGATTTCATATAAAAAAAAGCATATTTATCTTGATTGTAATTGTATTCATATTGTATTCAAGCATACATATTCATTGTAATGAGCAACAACACTGGTATTACTGAGAAATTTTTATTTTCTATTTCTACTCTGGTAAAGACCTACCACCTATTCTTTATATAGTAATATAATTTCTCATCCATGTTATGTTTTTTTGAGGACAAATGCATTTGCACAATGGTGTTGGTGAGCATTCAATCCATTCCTAACTGTCTGCTTTCAGACCAAACTAATGTCCCCTCTGGAATTCGGTAATTGAAAATCTATGGTTCATTTTACAACACAGCTGACACAATTGCAAAGTTTTAGCTTAATATACTATCATATAACTCAGATCAATTCCTTGTTAATGGCTTTTCTGAGCAATGTCTTCATCAATAGACAAAGTGACTTAACATAATAAACCTCGCCAGAGGTGCAAGAGGCCAACAAATTGCATCAGCTTTTTTGTTTTGTTTATTTCTTGTATTTTTAACCCCACATTCCAGAGCACAAATGCCTCTCAAAATCATAGCGTTGTGTGTGTTTGTTGCATCCTTATCCATTCTCCATGGTATGACTACTAGTAAAGGTTCAACAGAAAAGGCCTACTATATGCAATGTTTAGGGTGAAGATTTCAAGTTAATATTGTGTGCATAGTGGCAAATTATTCAAAGGCTACTGTCAAAATGAAAAACAAAAATCATAAATGATTGTGAGGCTGTGCACTGTAAAAAGTGATCAGTTGACTTAAAACAAGTGAGGAAACCTGTTGCCTTAAAATTATTGAGTAAATAAACTTCATGCGTAATTGAAAAAATTAAGTTATGTGAAAACATACTGAATACCTACGGTGGAGAACGGTACGTTTGTTTTTTTTATTAAGAACCGTTACAACCCCAATTTGACTTTATATTTACAATTTGCAACTTTATGTCTTACAATTTACCTTAAAGGGACTGTTCACCCTAAAAAATTGTCTTCGTTTACTCACCCTCATGTCAACCTATGTTGATATGGACTTTCTTGTTTTTATATGGAAAATAAACGGTAAATGAAAAATTTCACTGCATTTTGTTTGTCCATAATCTAAGCCAATCGTAACCAAATCTGTTTGATTACCAACATTCATCAAAATATTGTCTTTTTTTTTTTAGAAGAAGAAAGAAAGTCATACAGGTTTGGAATGACATGAGGGTGAGTAAATGATGACAATTTTAATTTCTGTTTGAATTATCACTTTAATATCTTATTAACTAATAACTTATTTTTTCATAATTGCTATTTTAAATCTCACTTTATTACTCATAATTGTGGCAACAAGTTTCCATATATATATATATATATATATATATATACATACTCTATATATATATCTGGTAATCCTTGATCCAGATATGTTGCACTTAGGAGGCATTTATCCTTTTTAATGAGGATACACATACTATTTCACTAAATGCTCCATAAATGAGTTTTACCCTGTATATGAATTATAATAAATGGCTTGTCAAGAGGATATAGGTCTCTCAGTCATTATAGGATCGACTGACCGTGAGAGATTAATTAGCATTGTACTTATAATTACTCAGAGATCAGCAGGGCTATTGTTTGCAGTGACAGCAAAATGTGTTTAGCCTCAGATTTAGGTCAGTGCATTAAAAAGCATAATTGAGGTGCCAAACGAGCCTAATTAATGAACATACAGTAATTAAAACTCAAGGAAAGAAGAATCCTGCTTGTAGTGCAATGGAATATTACAAAGAGTACTCACCTGATCTGCATGGCATACAGAGCTGAGATTAAATCGTAAAAAATAAAAATAAAAATTGTGATGTCGATTCAAACACCCACGTGATCTTATACCTAAATGTCAACGATTCGCCTGTCTATTAAATCTTTGACAAGTACGATCACAGTGAACATTCAAATCTGCATTGGTACTGATCCAGAGAGAGCAGTTGTCATGTATGAATATGAAACAGTTTCACAAACAGTCTTTTCATCCACACAGTATCATTATTTCATTATTACAATAATTCAAATGATCACAGAAGTACTGGGATAAAAATGTATAGTTCAGAAACAAACATGTCTACAATAATGTTTAAAATAGAGTAAATCACCTTTTGAAAGTTCCTTGATGCTTCAAATAAAGATTGTATCAATTACATCGTTACACCAGTAGGTGGCGACAAGTGACTCTTAGAGAAATGTATTTGTCATTAAAGGGTACATAACAGATAACTTTTGATTCACTATACGTTTGTGTTACTTACATTATATTATACTTACGCGCCAGTTGCCAACTAAACACAGACATTTGATGCAGTTTCACTCACCGCCTGCGGTTTCGACTCGTGACCGGGAACAAACAAACACACTTGCAGAACTCCGTTGCTTCTCCTGAAACACAAACTGCATCCACTGCACTCTCTTGCTCTCGCTCTGGTTGACCTGCGCATGCCCTCATCCGGGAGAAGTGCCCATACAAGGAATTCCGCCCTTTATGAAGTCATACGGGGCCATACTCGAAAAAAAACTTTCTGAAACTTATTTGAATCCTGAAGGAGTGTATTTGGCACAGAATGAAATATGTTTTATCTCTGTTTTAAACAAAAATATTGTGATTCTCAATTCTGCAGCTCTACTTTCTGTATTTTACACCATTCACCCACTTATTATCAAGCCCCTCACACAGGTATTTGAAGCCCATTTCTCACCGGATGTGATCCAGGTTCCCCAGCAGCGCTGTGAGTAACAATCCTCCATCAGTCTTGCTCTTCAGCACTACCGCAGGGAGGATCCATAATCACAGCATCTCCGCTCCGGCCTGCTACAACCATCTCGCCTACAGTGACAACATCAAGACGATGGCAGACATAATTTCCTTTGAAATTAATGAATGGTAAATAATTACTATACATACCCGGAGAGCTGCTGGATGAGAAGAGGAAGAAAAGAAAGAAATATGACAAGACAATCTCAACACCTCCAGGGGCAGAGGAGGGCAGGCACAAGGAAGAGATGGAGGAACTTTTTCATGGCCTTCAGGGATGCAGATATCTGTTTGCTGTACTGAACGCTGCTTACTTCTGCACAGAGTTCCACCCCTCTGTCAGCGCTACAATCCTCATTCATTCATCAAGAGAATCAAGAGCAAAGGGCCAGTGTACGCTGCATTAGCATATCAAAGCCACTCTTAATTCTAATTCCATCTAAAGTAATTTTTAAATGAACATTGTTAACTACTGACTAGGGCTAGGAAATTGGAAAAAAGCACCTACGTTCAAGAGGAGGTGGCAGTGGTGTGATCAAAGGTATGTTAATATCTGCATAAAACAGCGAGGAGCTTTGACAACACTGAGCAGGAGGTACCAAGTAAGACCTTTTGTGGAACTTTATATATTACAATTGTGGCTTTCTATTTCACAATGTGAAATTTTTCTCATAACTTCTACTTTATTGTGGCAAGCAGGGTTGGGCCGAGAGCTGGTGGTGCGATTGCTAATCCCGCCTCCTTCTTCCCTGAGCCTTTAACATTGATACATTGGTGCCAAAGCCCCGGGAGGAAGGAGGAACGCGCTGTCAAAGAGCCCTCGCCGCTATGGGAAATTCACAGTACCATTGAGCTGAGCAGACTACCGCCATTGACGCTCGAAGCGATGGGCTGGAGTAACTTGCCAGGGGGACAGACAAACTCGCTGCCGTCCACCTGGGTTGTGGAGGGGCGGCTGCCATCCGAGAGGGAGCAGAGTCGTCGCTGCCGTTTGCTGAGGCCAGAGCCTGCTGCCGTCCGCCATGATGGGGAGGAGAATGG
Source organism: Coreius guichenoti (assembly GCA_039654105.1). Taxonomy (NCBI): domain Eukaryota; kingdom Metazoa; phylum Chordata; class Actinopteri; order Cypriniformes; family Gobionidae; genus Coreius; species Coreius guichenoti. Next base: position 34,213,517 of record CM077184.1, read on the forward strand.
AACGGGGGACTCGCTGCCGGCTGCCCAAAGCCAGAGGAGCTGTCGCCGTCCACCAGGCAGCAGAGGAGTCAGAGGGCCGTCCACCGAGGGGTATCCAGCTCCATCGCCAGGCATCATGGAGGAGTTCACCCAGCTGGTGGAGGACTGGAATGCAGTGTGTCTTGGGAACCAGACCCAGATTTTTTTTCCCTTTCTCCCCTCTAGTCTCTGTCTCTCCTCATCCTTCCGTCTCCTTTTCTCTCGCCTCGCCTGTCCTTACCCCAGGGGGGGGGGGGGGAGTGAAGCGCAATCTCGAGGGTACCTCCTGGCCTGCGAGGGGTGATGGGGGTATGTGCAAGCAGGGCGGGGCCGAGAGCTGTGGGAACGGAGCGAGGCCGGTGGCGCAAGTGCTAATGAGCATCACTTGTGCGCCACACCAGTCTCGAGTCTCAAGGAGGGGCTCCGGGAGGATAAAAGGAGGAGTGACGACAGTGAAAGACGAGAGTGGACCAGGCCTGGGAAATTATGTTGTTGTTTTTATCATGTTTATATGCGGCAGTCATCCGTGAGGGGCTGCCGCTTTATTTTCGTTTTGTGTTTGTTTATTTTATAATTTAAGTTATGTTAAACATTCGCCAGATCCTGCCCCTTCTTCCCTTAGCCTTTAACCTTGCTACATTTATATCTCACAATTGTTCATTTATTTCTCATAATTATGACTTTATATCTCACAGCTGCACCTTTATATATCAAATTATGACTTCATATCTCACAGTTGTTATGTATGAACAAATCTTTTTTCCAAGTCATTTCTTTCATTTCAGCAGAATATAATTGAAATGTTACATGTTAATAGCCAAATTCCCCCAAAACATCAAATTACATAAACATTAAACACATTTTAAATAAGAAAAAACTATAATGCTGCCAAGGCCGTTAGTTCACCTCGCCTCCCGATCTGAGTCATATGCTCTTTTGTCACATCACATCCCCATAGGCTGAAGCTATGGAGTCTTTACCGGAAACAGAAATTATTAGTTCACCTCCCGAGTCTGAGGGTCTGAGGGTATTTTTACATAACACTGTTTTCAACTGAAAGCAGAAAACTTTTTACACGTTTTGGCACAACAACAGCGTTTTGGGTGCCTTAATTTACACAACAACAGCGTTTTGGGGGCCTGAAAACGCAAGTTTTTGAAAACGGGTTTCAAAGTGCAAGGTTTTGAAAACAATGCCTTTACTGTCTCTATGTAAACAACAAAAAAGTGAATTTGTGAAAACGGAGACGTCATGTGCATGCGTATTACATGTTCACGCATGTGTATTACGTGTTTGCGGGGTGTTTCTTGATGAAGTGACATCGCCATCTACTGGCCTGGCATGCATAATATAGCCTTTTTAGTCATTTTCGCAGATTCGCATGAACAGGGATAATTTTAGTACATCGTTGTTGTGTAAACATACCCTGAGTCATGACAGAAATTCACAAATGTATAAATTCTAAGAAATTTGACACCAGAAACGCATCATGTAACAAAAAAAACCTAACTATGCGCTTTTTTGTACTGAAGGTTGGGAATTATTAATTCATTTCTGTATCCAATACAGCTGTCAAAATACCTAACAAAAGAGCAAACGACTCAGACCCGAAGACTCGAGAGGTGAACTAATCGTTTCTGTTTCTGGCACAGAACCTACTGGATGTTGTGCATGCGCAGTCAACACAAAATGAATGAATCACTCTCTGAGAGAACTCGTTGGCTGCATCCGAAATCACATACTTCCCTACTATATAGTAGGCGTAAAACAGCATGTTATAAAAGAAGTATATGTCCGAATTCACAATACTCATAAAAGAGTAGGCAAAAAGTATCAGATGACCTACTTCTTCCAGCGAGATTCTGAAGTGTGCATACGATGGACATTTTACTATCCCATGAGGCCATGGGAGAGGATTTGTGATTGGAGGTGATGTGGCGCAACTGACGCTGGTAGGTCACATGACAATGACAACATGGCGAATGTAGCACGTCCAGATCGTAAAGTAATTATTCATTCAAAATAAGTACCTACTCAAGAGAGTATGCGATTTCGTACGCAGACTGACGTGACCCGCCAGAACTAATGCTACGCTTGATATGTCACAATGTATCTCAAGCAAATCACGTACCTCTAAACTGTAACTTCCAAGTTAAATGAAAAGAGGTTTGTTGGTTGCTGATTATCATAATGAAAAAGATCTCCTATGAGGATATTGAATGTGTGTGATTTCCTTCCTGTGCTTTCTAAAGTAAGTTTGAGCAGTGTCTAATTAACCTCATGCAGTGTGTGCCCACTTCAGCAATCAAGCCATTTAGGGCACTCACTCCACTGAGACATTTTTCAATTCTTACCTTTTAATTTAATTACAGTTTCAGAGCAAAGACAAGGTCACCTCGGCTGTAGTTATACTGGATGAATATCAGCTGTGGGTGCTGAAATCCCAATCCGCATACAGGTTAATGGGTCATTCACACAGGACGTGTTCTTGTCTTCTGTCTATGCTAGATGTAAACATGCCGTAGCCCCACATTTTTAGGTGTCAACTTGAAAGTAGTTAAACTATTGATATGCCGCGTGGCCGTGATTTACATACGGACATTTTTAATACGCACGTGATGTGTAATTGCCTCCTAAAAATAACCTTGTTTCCATCAAAGCTGCATTTTTAATTTTTGAAAGAATAAAAAATCATAAAAAGATGTTGTAAATAAAGCAGTGCTTCCTTGCAAGTGTTCAAAAGAAGAAAAAAATCTGATCAAATTAAGCACAAAATAAAATTTGTAAGATGCAGTGACTGAGGTCACTGTGGCTCGTTTATTATAGCCCTATAGTAAATAACTTCTGCTATCACTCTGTAATTAATTTACATCTTGAGGCAGTCATATGACTTCTAGGAATTTATTCAGTAGAAGTATTTCCATTAGTTTGTGTGTATGCGTTCTTATACTGAGTGCAAATATGTTGGTTGCACTTTATTTTACAGTACATGCACTTGTACTTACCTAAGAAAGTACTGGTTAATATAAGATAACTACATGGGTTAAGTTTAGGTTTAGGGGTAGGTTCAGGGTTGGTGCCTAGTTATTGCAATTACTATAATAAGTACTGTAAAAAAAAAAAAAAAAATTACTGCCTTACATTTTTAAGTACAATCAACTTGGATGTTTAAGTCATTTTAACTTAAATGACATTAAACTGACTTGAATGAGTTGAATGAGTTGACTCTTGTATAACTTTTAAAAAAAAAGTTGAAAATTGCTTATTTTGATGAGTTTAAGCAATGTAAAAACATATGTTGTCATAACTTATTGAACATGTAAATTGAACATGTAGCTACAAATATGTTTTTAAGCCGTTTTTTCAACTTTGGTGCATGCAGTATCTCCAAAATGCATAAGAATACACAGATGGAAACCCATAAAGCTATTTAAATTTTTCAAAGAATTACAAGATATGTAATTATATATAAATATTTGCTTTGTTATTTGTTATACGACAAACAGATAATATAGATAACCTATGGTCAGTTTTCATTAAACCTTAGCAGAAAGTTTAAGTTTAGATTATTGATTAGATGGGAGGTATGAATATATATGATTCATGTGCTGCTTAATATAAGTTTAGTATATTTTACCGATACTGCACCTAACTGATGCAACACACAAGTTAAAAGTAATATAGAGTTGTTCACAATTTTAATAATAAATCAATAAAGATGAATGATTAATTCATCACATGTAGACTTAAGCTTACTGTACAACATGCTGAAAAAGTTCGACTAAAGCACCAGACCCCAAAAAAGCACTGCAGATGCAACATTAGTTCATAATACACCTCTCCACGGTTTTTACTTTTTTATAGGCCTATAGTGAGTTGAGCTAAAGTTATTCTTCCCTTAATCCATTTTTTCTTATCACTTTTATTTTGGCTGTAATCTTTCACATTTACATTATTTACTTTGCATGGCTAAGAATTGGTAGCAGAGGTGTTTCCATTATCCTTGGTCTGAATATCAAAGGAGCAACAGGAGAAGCAAAGAACAGTCTTGAATAAACAGAAGCCAGGTTGAAATGGTCTTTTCAAACACAACTTCGGATGCTTCTGTGCTGTACAGTCTAATTAATGCATGAAGAGGAATTTAGAAACATCTTCGTGGACAGAGAAGTGAACTCAGCAGCCAGGCAGTGCTATATACTGGCTCTTCACCCAAATCACTGAGCGGTAACACTTTAGAATACTGAATAACTACACAGGAACAAATGAGTAACGCATTATTAACACTCTAGTAACTACTATTAACTAACAAGAAATTCTGATTAACGAATTAGTAAGTAATAGTGCTCAGTTGTATGTGGTAGTTCAATAGCTAATCAGTAACTACTATTTTATTCATACCTCCCAGAGAACTAAGAACTATATACAGGTTCATAATTAACATGAATAATGCATAATCAGTGAAGGTTACTTTGGAAATGTAATAGGTTACAGATTACAAGTTACCCTATTTAAAATGTAATAAGTAGTTTAACCATTTCAATTACTTTATTAAAGTAATGTAACTGATTACATTTGATTACTTTTTGATTGCTTTTCTATTTTCCAGCACTGGAACACACTTTTATCACTCGCCCATGGTGTCAACTCTCAGACAGGTTGTAGCCTAAAGCTTTCAGCGGCAATGTGGATTGATGTAATTGGCAGACGTGGTGTGCTGCAAATTCAAACAAGAGAACCAATCAAAAGCATCAGAATAGCATTGCTTTACTAAACGGCCTTTAAATGGCAGGAGGCATCGTGCACATCAAAAACAGGCAAAGCAACAAATTAATATTATTCAACATATCCTAGCTTTTTACAAAAAAAAACATTTAACATTAACATTTTCATAAGTAACTGTAATTTAATTACACATTTTTTCTCAGTAACTAACTGATTACAGTTACATTTACTTTGTAATTAAAATACGTAATCTAGTTACATGTAACTAGTTACTCCCTAACACTGTGCATAATGTATAATTCATTCTGAATTGAAGATCATGGTAACCCACTATAGAATACTGATCCAAATAATTAGTAGTTCCTTCTGAAGGATTTGGTAATACTTGAGAATATTAAAAGTGTGTTAGTCATTTGTTCCTGTGTAGTTATTAATGACGGAACGGAAGTATTCTAAAGTGTTACCCACTGAGCAAAGCAGATGTTCATGTTGTAATGCTAATCAAATTAGTATAACATTAAATTAAAGTAAAAGATACAAAGCTTACAGAAGAAACAATTCTGAATGCAAGAGGTATTGCATATAGCCAAGTGAAGTATAATAATAGCGCAGGAAAGCTTTTCTAATATTAACGCCGATTCTAAAGCCTTTGCCTGATCATAACCCTGCTTTTTACAGTTCCCTGATCATAACCCTTCTTTTTCCATCTCTCTTTCTACAGTCTTTCTTCAAAAGCCTGGGACACACCAAGCCGACTTCAAAGAACTAGCGACAACGAAAACCAACGGTGTTGTCGCCTTGCCTCGCGTCTGCTGCGTCTGGACCAAAAAGCTGCGATTGAACATACAGCACAGACTACAGCCGACTGCAAACTAGCATGTGCATTCTGCACCTGCGTGTAAGGAATTAACTGTCTATATCAGCAGGTATCAATAGTCTATATTCATCTTTCAAAAGGAGAAACCAAAACAAGCTGCCGCCGACGTGAGCCCAACGAGAGCTGACGTGGAACACACCTCAAAAACTAGCAAAACAGACTCTCGCCAACGGCCCAGCGTTGGATGACGGCCAACCATCAGCTTGGTGTGTCCCGGCCTTAAGCGATTTCTGAGAAACGCTCACTCTCTCTAATCCCCCATCATGGGTGTATACGCCCCCTACTGCTTATTGGCTACAAGTGCGTTGTGGTTCTCTGTCCGAACCACTTTCAACAGTGTTTCTCAGTTTCTCGCTTATCAGAATCAGTTTTTGTTCTTGAAAATTTCATCATAAGCACAGACAAACCACAAGAAAATTACATAAGGTAAACCATCGCTTTGGAGCACTTCAATCAACCGAGAAAAGATCTGAAGAGGAAAGAAACAAGGCCAAGAAATGACTGGGGATTACCCATCAACCCTCATCACACCATGATTGCACTTTTCTAACAATGACACTCCCTTCTGAGTTGTATCTGCCAGTGTTGCCACACAGAGCCTACAAAATCAGGCCTCTTCACTTTTATATGGTGTCATTTTTTACACATTCTTTTAGCGATAGTGTTTTTTCTTCTTAATGTCTTTCATCAAGAGGTTGCTTTCTCTTCATACCATGAAATTAAACGCTTTCTTTAGTTTCGAGTAGACGTGTTTTTACTTAATGTACTATTTTGTGCTGCTCTATACAAGAATAGTTACACTAGTAAGTTTAGTACATCCTTATGAGGCCCACGAACGGCTGCACTTAAAACATCTATTTCTGTGCTGTGTTGTTGTGCTATACTTGAAATATTTATGCCATCTGACAAAAGTAGCTGAGTAAGGCCCACTGTACTAGGAAAATCAACTGCAAACCAGAATTTGCTTGGCGCACACCCTAAAAAAATCTTGCTTCATATGACAGGATTCCAAATGTGTAGGATGGTAATGATTTCAATATTAATTGAGGGGTACAAAGGTACAAAGAGAATGCTAATGGAGAGGGTTCTCATCAGGGGCAAGGAACTTGCAGAAGATCCCTGTAGTTTGGTAAATCGTGTTACCGTGGCAAAGCAACATGTGCTGGGTAATACGGAGGGCCATGCTAATGCGGCACAATGCACTTCTCATTTCAAGCTCCATTTGCTTGTCTCTGAGAGAGGTAGTGCCTCCTCTCACACTTTTGTCTACCGTGGAACACAGTGGCACAGCTACAGCAACACTGGCACTTCAGGGATGATAAATGCACAGTAAAGTAACATATTTTATGATACTGAACTGAAAACTGTTTAGTCTTTTACAGGATTCACATAAACATCTGAGGAAGATAAACATGCTAATGTAGTCAAAGGGTGTCCAAAAATTATAGCAAATGGCCCTCCACACATGAATGTTTTATTGGTAACACTTTATTTTAGGGGGATTTTGACAACACTTTATGGCAAAAAGGTTATATATAAAGAGAAATGTCTTAAATGATTGCATAATACTTTCGTGTTTAACAAGTAACATACATTTTTGCTACTTATGAGCTGTTTAATTTATAAAATGCAATTAAAATCAAAAGTCAGTCACGCTTCTCAGGAAAGTAAGTGAGAACACACACAGTTTTATCGAATCATACTTAGTTTTTTCGGCTTTAGTTGGACGCCGTCAGGGTTTTTTGGGCCGATTCAGCATGTTGGGCCGTCGGTGAGAGAACTCTGATTGGCTGTTCAGCTTAGCAAACGAATCAGTGCACGAGAATAAAAGCGAAAGTGAAGAGAGCAAAGAAGTCAAGACGGTACAGACAGAAGTTACAATTTTATGTCATCTTACCTGAGCATTCGAATGCACAAATATTTTCCTAATAACATGAGCTGACTGAAATGAAGAAAGTGATCAGCGTGGTTGATATTCACAATGGTAAGCAAGCGTCGCTTTGTTTGCGCTTTCTAGTCCTAGTTAGTCTAGTCTAGTCTATAGTCCTAGTTTCGGTTTTCCTTTTTGAATGACGAAAATAGACTATTGATACCTGCTGATATAGACAGATATTTACTTACACACAGGCGCAGAACGCACAGCTAGTTGAGAGGCGTCTTTAGTCCTATTGGTATGTTCAAGCGCAACTTTTTGGCCGAGACACAGCCGACGAGAGGCGACAACACAGTCGACTTTCGCTCACTGCTAATTCTTTGATGTCGGCTTGGTGTATTACAGGCTTAAGGGTGTGTTCACACTTGTAGTTCGGTTCTCTTGGATATTTGGGCTGGACCAAAAACGAAAATGATACATTTTAAATCGTGGTTCGCTTACCGTTCACACTGTCATTTTTAACACTGAACCTAAACATACAAAACAATAAAAAAAAGGCTTTTATGACATATATTTTGCGACGGAACTTGTCGAACATCCAAAACAATGCTGTGTGCTGAGCTAAATGCGCTACATGCATACATATGATGGAGCTGACAACTCGTGAAGAGCTTATAAAATGTGTAAAAGAGTCAAAACAGTGGCAGGAATCCCTCCGTCACACACACAAATGAAGATCTGCTGCGAGACGACGTGGCTCTGATGCCTGTACCGTATCCTTTTTAGGGTCACATCTTGTGACATCATGTCCTGCTTTTGGTTCGTTTACATGTCTTTGGTTCGTGTTGCATTCATATTTCAGTTGAACCACACCAGAGTACGTTTGGAAGCGGTCTCGGCCCACTTGTTTGATGCACACCAGGGTTTGGATGGAAGTGGTCACACTTATTCAAATGAACTGCACTAACAGAGCAATCACACCAGGGTTCATTTTAATCAAACCAAACCTGCCAAGTATGAACACACCATCTGAACCCTGGTGCGCACCAAACAAGCGAACCAAACAAACTCTGGTGCGGTTAGACTGAAAAATGAACGCAACATGGACCAAATGCTCCAGTCACACGTGATGTTCTACTCAGAGCTGTTCACATCATTGGACTGGGAATTATGCATTTCTATAGCAACACTATCAAGGCCTAAATGAATCTGCAGCAGTCATGTGGTACAAGTAGGAGCTTCCCAATTTACTAGTTGTAATTACAAACACTACGATTACGACATGGTGTGAACTCACCTAAAAACATCTAAATGAACAAAAAATAGGACACGATGAGGACAAGATGTGACCCTAAAAAGGACAGAATACTCACTAAATGTATCATTTTCATTTTTGGTCCGGACCAAATGAACCAAGTGATCCGAACTAGCGTGAACACACCCTAAAACTTAATTCATAAAATGATCCCATAATTGGAACCCCTAAAAGGTTCTATATATGAAGCGCCTGACAGAATAAGGTTCTATATAGACATTTACTTTTGTTTGCTTACAAAAACACTCATCTGAAGCACATCAAATTCTACTCTTACTAAAAAAAAATATATTTTCTCAGTAAATAGCAACTAAAAAAGCATTCAGCTAATGTCTAAATGCATTTGAAACCCAGGAAAACTATTTTCAGCTTGGGTCTTTAAAAGAACACATTGAAAACTAAAACTCTGTATTCATTCTTGTTTAATTCCCTGAACACAGTGTTCTTTCCTTCAGTTTAACACAGTCTTTTTGTAAAGAATGTGATGAAAGAACATGTGAGTAATGACGAGACTATTGAGTTCACAAAAACCTTTCCACTGTGTCAAAAGTAACTTCTTCTGGAGCCTTTCTGTAGTTTAATTGTTTTAAATAATATGGTGAACATTAAGATAATGGTTCTCTTCTCATTTAGCTTCATGTGACACAATCACAGCCAATCAGAGCATGTTAAATGTACAGTACAGTTACAGAATGATTTCGTACCGGGATGCCAAAACAGAGTTTATAAAGTGCTTTACAGAAGACATATACTATTAAGCTTGGGGTAAAAAAAAAAAAGTTTTTTGAAAGAATTTAATACTTGAAATCAGCAAGGCTGCATTAAACTGATCGAAAGCGTCAGTAAAGACATTTATAATGTTACAAAGTGTTTATATTTCACATAAATACAGTTCTTTTGAACTTTCTATTTATCAAAGAATCCTAAAAAATTGATCACCGTTTCCACAAAAATATTAAGCAGCACAACTGTTTTAAACATTGGTATTTATAAGAAATGTTTCTTGAGTAGCAAATCAGCATATTAGAATGATTTCTGACGAAACATGTGACAAGACTGGAGTAATGGCTTTCGATCAAATAAATGCAGCTTTGGTGAGCATAAGTGAGTTACAGATCCTAAACTTTTGAACTGCAGTGTACCCAGCAAGCAATAGCCGCCATTTCACCTTCTCGGTTAACTATAGACCCGATATAGTCCGGTTTTGAGTAACCCACTTCTAGCCAAAATAACCTTGAATTTGGTTACATGTCATTTTTGCCAAAATAACTTGCGAGATGTATGATATTCCATCATGTAAGCAAAGTCAACAGTGATTACAAGGTGTTTGGTTTCATTTATTCATTTATATACACTCACCTAAAGGATTATTAGGAACACCTGTTCAATTTCTCATTAATGCAATTATCTAATCAACCAATCACATGGCAGTTGCTTCAATGCATTTAGGGGTGTGGTCCTGGTCAAGACAATCTCCTGAACTCCAAACTGAATGTCAGAATGGGAAAGAAAGGTGATTTAAGCAATTTTGAGCGTGGCATGGTTGTTGGTGCCAGACGGGCCGGTCTGAGTATTTCACAATCTGCTCAGTTACTGGGATTTTCACGCACAACCATTTCTAGAGTTTACAAAGAATGGTGTGAAAAGGGAAAAACATCCAGTATGCGGCAGTCCTGTGGGCGAAAATGCCTTGTTGATGCTAGAGGTCAGAGGAGAATGGGCCGGCTGATTCAAGCTGATAGAAGAGCAACTTTGACTGAAATAACCACTCGTTACAACCGAGGTATGCAGCAAAGCATTTGTGAAGCCACAACACGCACAACCTTGAGGCGGATGGGCTACAACAGCAGAAGACCCCACCGGGTACCACTCATCTCCACTACAAATAGGAAAAAGAGGCTACAATTTGCACAAGCTCACCAAAATTGGACAGTTGAAGACTGGAAAAATGTTGCCTGGTCTGATGAGTCTCGATTTCTGTTGAGACATTCAGACGGTAGAGTCAGAATTTGGCGTAAACAGAATGAGAACATGGATCCATCATGCCTTGTTACCACTGTGCAGGCTGGTGGTGGTGGTGTAATGGTGTGGGGGATGTTTTCTTGGCACACTTTAGGCCCCTTAGTGCCAATTGGGCATCGTTTAAATGCCACGGCCTACCTGAGCATTGTTTCTGACCATGTCCATCCCTTTATGACCACCATGTACCCATCCTCTGATGGCTACTTCCAGCAGGATAATGCACCATGTCACAAAGCTCGAATCATTTCAAATTGGTTTCTTGAACATGACAATGAGTTCACTGTACTAAAATGGCCCCCACAGTCACCAGATCTCAACCCAATAGAGCATCTTTGGGATGTGGTGGAACGGGAGCTTCGTGCCCTGGATGTGCATCCCACAAATCTCCATCAACTGCAAGATGCTATCCTATCAATATGGGCCAACATTTCTAAAGAATGCTTTCAGCACCTTGTTGAATCAATGCCACGTAGAATTAAGGCAGTTCTGAAGGCGAAAGGGGGTCAAACACAGTATTAGTATGGTGTTCCTAATAATCCTTTAGGTGAGTGTATGTTTATGTTCTAGATGACTAGTCTATTCTTGGGCTATGGTTAGACGTCTATTACATTTTCACTGACAGCCTAAATTTTGCCTTGTTTAGCCTATAGATGTCAGGGCTGTGTTTGGACGGCTATTAGACTTCTTTTAAATGCAAAATTGCTTGCAAGGTACATTCACATTTAAACATATGTTTGTACAAACAGTGTCATGAAAAATAAACTAGTTTTAATTGCTTGGTGCTTTATCATGACACATCTGGTTAGGACACAATGTAAGATGAAAGAAAAAAATAGGTTATATCTTTCAGGTACAAAAAGATGCTATTAATCTCTGACAGAGATTCAATCAAGCACCAGGCGTAAGATGCCATTTGTTTTAGTTTAAACACACAAGGTCAGTTTTTGGGGCTTGTACAGCACTGGGTTCAAATCATGTTAAAGCAAAAAAACAGTGAGAGAGCACAAGATCAACACTGCCTTCATTCCAAGGGCTCATATTTTCCATAGTGTGCTAAATATTTAGACATTTTGACAAACAGCCCGTCAGCATAAGTCAGTGGTGAGCTGGCAAGACCCAAAAAAAGCAGAGGTAAGTCTCTATGTTCGGTGCCATTCCTCACCCCATGGAATGCTTCTGCCGAGCACACTGCTTTTATTAAAGCTGCCCTGAGCAGCACATTCAGCCTCGGCATCAAACAGAGTCATTGATGGGAAGGGAGGATAGAGCCGGGCTGAATAAGTTGGTGAAATATGAACATTTCTCTTGGCAGCTCATTACGGCAGGCTGAATAATTTCCATAGCATTTTCCACTCATTGTGAGGTTTGTATCTATACACAGAGGATCTGAATAAATTATGAGAACCTTTATATTACAGAAACTTAAAGAATGATTAGATGTAGCATTCTCATTTTTAAAAAAAAAACACTAAACAAAAAACATGAGACGGTTTCTGTAAAGAAAATGGGTTTTAGAGGAAACCTAAAATGACTTGCACTAACATTTTTGAGGGGAAAGAAAGCATCTGAATTTGAGCATAGTGTGTGTGATGTGGATGTTTGCACGAGCTCTGCAATTAAGCTCTCTAGTCACGTCACATTCATTAATATAGCACTTTATACAATAGATTGTTTAAAAGCAAGAAGCTTTACAGTACAGCGAGAGGCGTCATTTGACGTCACTTCCAAGATGGTGGCTCTTGCTCTGAATGAGCTATGTCAAATGTAAAAAACAAAATTTATCATTACGTTTATATAATGATACCTTAATTTTTGCTTTTCGACAGCTGTTTTCAAAGCGAACGCCAGCATTTTATGTTATTTTTTTCTGGTTTTGCCATAACTGACAAAAACACGAAATGCTCTCACCCAGCAAGCAATTTTGTGTTTAAAAGATGTCTAGCTGTCCAAACACAGCCCTGATGAAAACAAGGCAAAATTTGGCCTGTCAGTGAAAATTGAATAGACGTCTAACCATAGCCCAAGAATAGACTAGTCATCTAGAACATGAACATGTCAAATAAATGAAACCAAACACCTTGTAATCACTGTTGACTTTGCTTACATGATGGAATATCATACATCTCGCAAGTTATTTTGGCAAAAACGACATGTAACAAAATTCAAGGTTATTTTTGGCTAGAAGTGGGTTACTGATAGCCGGACTATATCGGGTCTATAGTTAACCGAGACAGTGAAATGACGGCTATTGCTTGCTGGGCATTGATGGCGACATCAACATGTGAACATGATGTGTGATTGACTAGGGCTGTGTCCAAAATCGCCCCCTATACCCTTAAATAGGGCACTATTTGAGGCTACAGCCATTTGTAGTGGTGTCCGAAACCATAGTGGACATTATCACATTGCACTCATTCAGTCCCATGCACTGCAATAACAAGCGTACAACTGATGTACACTTAATGGCTAGAGAATACCCATAATGCACTGTGAGGTATAAAATTCCTTTTTAATTGATTATTAAATTGTTTAATTAAGATTTATACATACTAGTTTCCATGACAGAGTTCAAGATAAATATTTTCATTACTACTGGAGCTGCTAGTTGCTAAGCTTCAAATGATTATTAAACAGCAAGCACAAACTATACAAAAGTGGATTATATTAGTGGAGTAATGTAGGGAATAGTGAATGAGGGTATAGGGGCGATTTCAAACACAGAACTCACTTAGGTCTGAAGTGGGACATTTCATTTCAGATATTCCCACTTCCAACCTCGTCTCAGATGCAACATATATCAAGGCCTTTATTCTCAGTGCAAGGGTCTCTATTTAAAATGTTGATTTTTGTGGGTTATAATTTGATTTGCTGGCATTATCTACATTAGGATGTAGCGACTGAGGCAAATCAGACACATAATCGCCTGTTACATTTAACGAATATGTTTTAAATGCTTTGTGCTTAGTAACAGACCTTCCCCCAACACAACAGAGAAAAGTCCTCAGTTACCCTGGATACCAACTGATAAGACGTTTTATGGCCCTAAAAAATGTGGCCACATGGAAAAGGCCATAGTTAAGACACAAAGCCTGTAAAACACACGCTTTTGCCTCAAGTTATAGATAACCGTCTATAAATGAACATGCACTCCAGGACATTGTATGTACGCATATAACTGTCTTGTAAAGTGTCCCTTGTATGTTATTTCGTTTATGCATGTCTTATGAGCAACTTGCTAGTTCATGTAACCTCATATGTCGCTTCTCCTATCAAAGTAATGCTCACTTCACGACTTACACTTTCATGTATGTCACTTCCTTGTAAGAGGCACTATGTGTTTGTTGCATTAATTGGAGTATAAATGGGCACAGACCCATTGAATCCTGCTTGAAATAAAGAGCCATAAATCTCCCACAGAGGAATTTCCAGCTGGGAAATCCCAACAATCCCATTGGTTAACTCGATCATAAAGGGTGGGACTTCTTGCAGACTCTTAAGGAAAAGCACACAGATTTTCCCTTCTTCTCCCTCTGGACCAAAACGACGCGTCATCTTGGCTGTCTATCAGCTGGCTAACAGGCCAGGCCAGATAAGGCCTACACACACAGCCTCACGTGTGTGTGTGGGACAGGAAACCAGATGCCACCACACGGCCAGTTGGGCCAGCAGGCCCAACTTCTCACGGCATGTGCAACTTCCTCAACCTCGATGGAGTCAAAACAACCATGCAAGTTCACAGTTCTTCCTTCGCTCAACACGGAAGGAAATGATCGCAACTGCAAAACCATCAGACGGAACCATCAAGACTTTCTCCTGCGACCGTATATCTGGACGCCTTCCCGGGCAAATGCAAGTAATGTACTAAGAAATACAAGTCGCTGTGTAGTTAGTAAAACTGTAAACTCCTTTGCTCAGACAAAGGAGCTTATCAGGGATGGTTCTCCCAGATTTTAGAGTCTTTGCATAACTTCATCCATCTGTACTGACCCAGTTCTTCTAACCACTTTAACTTTGCCTCTTGCCATGTATGTTTTGTGTATGTATGTTTTTTTTTATGTCTGTTTAATCTTGTCCATGATTTAGTTATTAAAGTTTGTGCACAATATATGTTTGGTTCTGACTCCCTGCTGCAAACAAATTGTCACTTAAATGATCGATCTTGTTATGCGCTCTAAGCGCTTATGTAAGTACAAAGGAAGAATTATTTTTCTGTGGGCATGAAAAATATCCTTTTCTTAGAATTAATTAATAATCAATACTGAACGTTCATAGGATGAACTGATTGATTGATTGTAATGTTAATGTAGCCACATCAAGTTAATCTATTTAACTGATTCAAATGTTCATAATTAATCATAATGAATAATCATAATGAGTTATGAATAATTATTAATATTTCCCCTCTGAGCTAATTCGCTACAAGGAGATTCACTTGTTTAGTTTTAGATATAACATTTACTCAAAGGCAGCGGCTATTTACACTAAGTGCAAATAGCGATAGATGATATTTACACTAAGTGAAAATAGCATTTTTCTTAGCGATGATTGCTATTTACACTAAGTGCAAATAGCTGTAATTGCTATTTACTAAGTGAAATAGCATACTAAGTGAAAATAGTAATATATTCTATTTACACCATGTAAAAGTAGCAGTTCTTTGCAATATGTGTAAATGGTAATTACATGCAATTTATACTTTATTTTGACAATACTATTTGCACCTCAGTATTGTTGTACATTAACAGGATGCAATAATAATATAGAGTGTAAATGATTATATGTGTTAAAATTATTAAATGGATGCCGCCTTAATGGGACAGTAAAACCCCTCCCTACACCTACCCCTAACCCTACCCAATAAATGCTTTTATTATTATTAAATATAATTTCGTTAGGCACTTTATTTCCACTTTTAGAACATTTCATTCTTACATTTAAATTTTTATTGAAAGTAAATGCCTTTCCGATGTGATATGTGATGGGAAAAGGGAGAAAAGCGAGCTTGCCAAAAGGTGGATTCGAACCTGGGTCGATCGCGTCAAAACCAAGATACTTAAGCCTTATGCTCTATTGACTACACCACTAAAGACGTTGAAACACGTTTTTTTTATTATTTTTTTATCTTGTTTGGCCCAACCAGGCATTGTTAGGTGGAGCTAGTGCGAATAGCACTTGCCAACAAGGCACGCTATTTGCACTTGGTGTAAATAGACACTCCGTTACTCAAATGTTTACCTCCTAAATCAAGAAGTTTGTTTGAGCAGATGGGAAGGGTTGTAACATGACTTTCCCCCACATTTACTTCCATTGGAAGGCAAGAAACATAGATGTTAAAAGCAAAAAGTGTGAAAACCATAACACAGGTGCACAACAAAAAAATTATAAAAAATACATTTCTCTTCATCAAATTATTTTCTTCATTTATTTGAACAAAGAAATGTATTTGAAAACTTTCTGCAACAGATTTCATAAATATTACACGTGGATATAATGGTTTTTTTTTTTATTATTTTGAGAAAATGTTTATCATATTTAAGTTCATAGTCCAGTGACAGAATATGATGAAATATGTGGGTGTATTTTGCTGGAGAACTAAAAATAGGTTACTTCCACTGCAGACGTTTGATGTTCAGCCTTTGACCCCTGCATATTGCCATGGGTGTCAATTACCAGCAGGATTGATCTTGATCGTCTTCTCCAGTTGGCCATTGTGCAAATATAAGAATAAATGAACGTGGTTTTGTAACACAATATACATGCTTTATAAAGGTCTCATGGAATGCTATTATCATCACATTTAAATTATACAGATCTAGTTGCCCAGGTTACACAAACTCTATTTTACTTAACTCAGTAAGTTCCCTAACTTTTCTGACCTTTCTGTATGCATTCTAATTAAAAAAATAAAAAAGTAAAACTTTGCAGACTTTTTTATCCTTTGTTTTATCTGGACTGGTAGTTTGTAAATCATCATGGTCTGTCAGCTACTTGTGATGTACTTATCCATGATTCTTCATGTGGCTTCCTTTTTTACCACCTGCAATATTATGGTGGTTGTCAATATGTCAGTATGTTAAAGGTACAAAACAGATGCAGTGTGCATTGTTGAATTTACTGATTTAAATGTGAATTTTCTTGTTTGTAATTTACGGATTTATACTGTAAAATTTACCAGTTGTTCTGTAAATAGGTTTACATTTTAACTGTATTTTTTACAGAATTATTCTGGCAACCGCAGCTGCCAATGTTTTTTTTTTGTTTTGTGTTTTTTGTTTTTTTGTAGAACTGGCACAGGTGACATACTAAGAATGATGTCCAATCCAGGGCTCTTTAATACTGAGAGAACGAGAGCAATGCCCCAACCTCTGCTATTCTCATCCATTGTGATCCAATAAGGGACAAAGAAAAGAAAAAAAAGATATAAACATTGTGACTAATGGAATTGGTACATCGCCACAGGCTAAAGGAACAGAATCCAGTGTAAATCGAAGCTGACAGATGCACAGAGGAATTATGCAGATGTGCTTATGACTCAAGACTTAGGGAAGCTGAGAACAGACACATGCATGTATGGCAACAAAACAAATCAAAAGTATAAGATTGCAGAACTATAACAAAGGAAGTGTATAACCTAAAAAAAGTACATTCAGATATTGAGGAAGGAGGAAGCACTGTTTTTTAGCATAATGAAATTTCTATTTCTATGTTTCCTGCTTTAAAGGGTTAGTTAATTTTTTCTGAAGAGAAACGATCGCTTTATATGATAAACAGAACCGTTCGAATTTAGGCTTTTATTCACATATAAACATTGATCAGCGAACATAAACAGAAGCTCAACCAAACCTGCTCAAAGCGCGAGAACAAACCTCATTGGTTCTTGCTGAAGCTCAAACGTGCTGCGTAACACGAGAATGAACCTCATTGGTTCCTGCAGAAGCTCAAACATGCTGCGTAACACGAGAATGAACCTCATTGGTTCTTGCTGAAGCTCAAACGTGCTGCGTAACACGAGAATGAACCTCATTGGTTCTTGCAGAAGCTCAAACGTGCTGCGTAACACGAGAATGAACCTAATTGGTTCCTGCAGAAGCTCAAACGTGCTGCGTAACACGAGAATGAACCTCATTGGTTCTTGCAGAAGCTCAAACGTGCTGCGTAACACGAGAATGAACCTAATTGGTTCCTGCAGAAGCTCAAACGTGCTGCGTAACACGAGAATGAACCTCATTGGTTCTTGCAGAAGCTCAAACGTGCTGCGTAACACGAGAATGAACCTCATTGGTTCCTGCAGAAGCTCAAACGTGCTGCGTAACACGAGAATGAACCTCATTGGTTCTTGCTGAAGCTCAAACGTGCTGCGTAACACGAGAATGAACCTCACTGGTTCTTGCTGAAGCTCAAACGTGCTGCGTAACACGAGAATGAACCTCATTGGTTCCTGCGGAAGCTCAAACGTGCTGCGTAACACGAGGATGAACCTCATTGGTTCTTGCGGAAGCTCAGACGTGCTGCGTAACACGAGGATGAACCTCATTGGTTCTTGCGGAAGCTCAGACGTGCTGCGTAACACGAGAATGAACCTCATTGGTTCTTGCGGAAGCTCAAACGTGCTGCGTAACACGAGAATGAACCACACTGGTTCTTGCGGAAGCTCAAACGTGCTGCGTAACACGAGAATGAACCTCATTGGTTCTTGCTGAAGCTCAAACGTGCTGCGTAACACGAGAATGAACCACACTGGTTCTTGCGGAAGCTCAAACGTGCTGCGTAACACGAGAATGAACCTCACTGGTTCTTGCCGAAGCTTAAACGTGCTGCGTAACATGAGAATGAACCTCATTGGTTCTTGCTGAAGCTTAAACGTGCTGCGTAACACGAGAATGAACCTCATTGGTTCTTGCTGAAGCTCAAACGTGCTGCGTAACACGAGAATGAACCTCATTGGTTCTTGCTGAAGCTTAAACGTGCTGCGTAACACGAGAATGAACCTCACTGGTTCTTGCTGAAGCTCAAACGTGCTGCGTAACACGAGAATGAACCTCATTGGTTCTTGCTGAAGCTTAAACGTGCTGCGTAACACGAGAATGAACCTCATTGGTTCTTGCTGAAGCTTAAACGTGCTGCGTAACACGAGAATGAACCTCACTGGTTCTTGCTGAAGCTCAAACGTGCTGCGTAACACGAGAATGAACCTCATTGGTTCTTGCTGAAGCTTAAACGTGCTGCGTAACATGAGAATGAACCTCACTGGTTCTTGCTGAAGCTCAAACGTGCTGCGTAACACGAGAATGAACCTCATTGGTTCTTGCTGAAGCTCAAACGTGCTGCGTAACACAAGAATGAACCTCATTGGTTCTTGCGGAAGCTCAAACGTGCTGCGTAACACGAGAATGAACCTCACTGGTTCTTGCTGAAGCTCAAACGTGCTGCGTAACACGAGAATGAACCTCATTGGTTCTTGCTGAAGCTCAAACGTGCTGCGTAACACGAGAATGAACCTGACTGGTTCTTGCTGAAGCTCAAACGTGCTTCGTAACACGAGAATGAACCTCATTGGTTCTTGCTGAAGCTTAAACGTGCTGCGTAACACGAGAATGAACCTCACTGGTTCTTGCTGAAGCTCAAACGTGCTGCGTAACACGAGAATGAACCTCACTGGTTCTTGCTGAAGCTCAAACTTGCTGCGTAACACGAGAATGAACCTCACTGGTTCTTGCTGAAGCTCAAACGTGCTGTGTAACACGAGAATGAACCTCATTGGTTCTTGCTGAAGCTTAAACGTGCTGCGTAACACGAGAATGAACCTCACTGGTTCTTGCGGAAGCTCAAACGTGCTGCGTAACACGAGAATGAACCTCATTGGTTCTTGCGGAAGCTCAAACGTGCTGTGTAACACGAGAATGAACCTCACTGGTTCTTGCGGAAGCTCAAACGCGCTGCGTAACACGAGAATGAACCTCACTGGTTCTTGCGGAAGCTCAAACGTGCTGCGTAACACGAGAATGAACCTCATTGGTTCTTGCGGAAGCTCAAACGTGCTGCGTAACACGAGGATGAACCTCATTGGTTCTTGCGGAAGCTCAGACGTGCTGCGTAACACGAGAATGAACCTCATTGGTTCTTGCGGAAGCTCAAACGTGCTGCGTAACACGAGAATGAACCACACTGGTTCTTGCGGAAGCTCAAACGTGCTGCGTAACACGAGAATGAACCTCATTGGTTCTTGCTGAAGCTCAAACGTGCTGCGTAACACGAGAATGAACCACACTGGTTCTTGCGGAAGCTCAAACGTGCTGCGTAACACGAGAATGAACCTCACTGGTTCTTGCCGAAGCTTAAACGTGCTGCGTAACATGAGAATGAACCTCATTGGTTCTTGCTGAAGCTTAAACGTGCTGCGTAACACGAGAATGAACCTCATTGGTTCTTGCTGAAGCTTAAACGTGCTGCGTAACACGAGAATGAACCTCACTGGTTCTTGCTGAAGCTCAAACGTGCTGCGTAACACGAGAATGAACCTCATTGGTTCTTGCTGAAGCTTAAACGTGCTGCGTAACACGAGAATGAACCTCATTGGTTCTTGCTGAAGCTTAAACGTGCTGCGTAACACGAGAATGAACCTCACTGGTTCTTGCTGAAGCTCAAACGTGCTGCGTAACACGAGAATGAACCTCATTGGTTCTTGCTGAAGCTTAAACGTGCTGCGTAACATGAGAATGAACCTCACTGGTTCTTGCTGAAGCTCAAACGTGCTGCGTAACACGAGAATGAACCTCATTGGTTCTTGCTGAAGCTCAAACGTGCTGCGTAACACGAGAATGAACCTCATTGGTTCTTGCGGAAGCTCAAACGTGCTGCGTAACACGAGAATGAACCTCACTGGTTCTTGCTGAAGCTCAAACGTGCTGCGTAACACGAGAATGAACCTCATTGGTTCTTGCTGAAGCTCAAACGTGCTGCGTAACACGAGAATGAACCTGACTGGTTCTTGCTGAAGCTCAAACGTGCTTCGTAACACGAGAATGAACCTCATTGGTTCTTGCTGAAGCTTAAACGTGCTGCGTAACACGAGAATGAACCTCACTGGTTCTTGCTGAAGCTCAAACTTGCTGCGTAACACGAGAATGAACCTCACTGGTTCTTGCTGAAGCTCAAACGTGCTGTGTAACACGAGAATGAACCTCATTGGTTCTTGCTGAAGCTTAAACGTGCTGCGTAACACGAGAATGAACCTCACTGGTTCTTGCGGAAGCTCAAACGTGCTGCGTAACACGAGAATGAACCTCATTGGTTCTTGCGGAAGCTCAAACGTGCTGTGTAACACGAGAATGAACCTCACTGGTTCTTGCGGAAGCTCAAACGCGCTGCGTAACACGAGAATGAACCTCACTGGTTCTTGCGGAAGCTCAAACGTGCTGCGTAACACGAGAATGAACCTCATTGGTTCTTGCGGAAGCTCAAACGTGCTGCGTAACACGAGAATGAACCTCATTGGTTCTTGCGGAAGCTCAAACGTGCTGCGTAACACGAGAATGAACCTCATTGGTTCTTGCGGAAGCTCAAACGTGCTGCGTAACACGAGAATGAACCTCACTGGTTCTTGCTGAAGCTCAAACGTGCTGCGTAACACGAGAATGAACCTCACTGGTTCTTGCTGAAGCTCAAACGTGCTGCGTAACACGAAAATGAACCTCACTGGTTCTTGCTGAAGCTCAAATGTGCTGCGTAACACGAGAATGAACCTTATTGGTTCTTGCGGAAGCTCAAACGTGCTGCGTAACACGAGAATGAACCTCACTGGTTCTTGCTGAAGCTTAAAAGTGCTGCGTAACACGAGAATGAACCTCATTGGTTCTTGCTGAAGCTCAAACGTGCTGCGTAATACGAGAATGAACCTCATTGGTTCTTGCTGAAGCTCAAACGTGCTGCGTAACACGAGAATGAACCTCATTGGTTCTTGCTGAAGCTTAAACGTGCTGCGTAACATGAGAATGAACCTCATTGGTTCTTGCTGAAGCTTAAACGTGCTGCGTAACACGAGAATGAACCTCATTGGTTCTTGCTGAAGCTCAAACGTGCTGCGTAACACGAGAATGAACCTCATTGGTTCTTGCTGAAGCTCAAACGTGCTGCGTAACATGAGAATGAACCTCACTGGTTCTTGCTGAAGCTCAAACGTGCTGCGTAACACGAGAATGAACCTCATTGGTTCTTGCTGAAGCTCAAACGTGCTGCGTAACACGAGAATGAACCTCATTGGTTCTTGCGGAAGCTCAAACGTGCTGCGTAACACGAGAATGAACCTCACTGGTTCTTGCTGAAGCTCAAACGTGCTGCGTAACACGAGAACGAACCTCACTGGTTCTTGCTGAAGCTCAAACGTGCTGCGTAACACGAGAATGAACCTCATTGGTTCTTGCTGAAGCTTAAACGTGCTGCGTAACACGAGAATGAACCTCACTGGTTCTTGCTGAAGCTCAAACGTGCTTCGTAACACGAGAATGAACCTCATTGGTTCTTGCGGAAGCTCAAACGTGCTGTGTAACACGAGAATGAACCTCACTGGTTCTTGCGGAAGCTCAAACGCGCTGCGTAACACGAGAATGAACCTCACTGGTTCTTGCGGAAGCTCAAACGTGCTGCGTAACACGAGAATGAACCTCATTGGTTCTTGCGGAAGCTCAAACGTGCTGCGTAACACGAGAATGAACCTCATTGGTTCTTGCGGAAGCTCAAACGTGCTGCGTAACACGAGAATGAACCTCATTGGTTCTTGCGGAAGCTCAAACGTGCTGCGTAACACGAGAATGAACCTCATTGGTTCTTGCGGAAGCTCAAACGTGCTGCGTAACACGAGAATGAACCTCACTGGTTCTTGCGGAAGCTCAAACGTGCTGCGTAACACGAGAATGAACCTCATTGGTTCTTGCGGAAGCTCAAACGTGCTGCGTAACACGAGAATGAACCTCATTGGTTCTTGCGGAAGCTCAAACGTGCTGCGTAACACGAGAATGAACCTCATTGGTTCTTGCGGAAGCTCAAACGTGCTGCGTAACACGAGAATGAACCTCATTGGTTCTTGCGGAAGCTCAAACGTGCTGCGTAACACGAGAATGAACCTCATTGGTTCTTGCGGAAGCTCAAACGTGCTGCGTAACACGAGAATGAACCTCACTGGTTCTTGCTGAAGCTCAAACGTGCTGCGTAACACGAGAATGAACCTCACTGGTTCTTGCTGAAGCTCAAACGTGCTGCGTAACACGAGAATGAACCTCACTGGTTCTTGCTGAAGCTCAAATGTGCTGCGTAACACGAGAATGAACCTCATTGGTTCTTGCGGAAGCTCAAACGTGCTGCGTAACACGAGAATGAACCTCACTGGTTCTTGCTGAAGCTTAAAAGTGCTGCGTAACACGAGAATGAACCTCATTGGTTCTTGCTGAAGCTCAAACGTGCTGCGTAATACGAGAATGAACCTCATTGGTTCTTGCTGAAGCTCAAACGTGCTGCGTAACACGAGAATGAACCTCATTGGTTCTTGCTGAAGCTCAAACGTGCTGCGTAACACGAGAATGAACCTCATTGGTTCTTGCTGAAGCTCAAACGTGCTGCGTAATACGAGAATGAACCTCATTGGTTCTTGCTGAAGCTCAAACGTGCTGCGTAACATGAAAATGAACCTCATTGGTTCTTGCTGAAGCTTAAACGTGCTGCGTAACACGAGAATGAACCTCATTGGTTCTTGCTGAAGCTCAAACGTGCTGCGTAACACGAGAATGAACCTCATTGGTTCTTGCTGAAGCTCAAACGTGCTGCGTAACATGAGAATGAACCTCACTGGTTCTTGCTGAAGCTCAAACGTGCTGCGTAACACGAGAATGAACCTCATTGGTTCTTGCTGAAGCTCAAACGTGCTGCGTAACACGAGAATGAACCTCATTGGTTCTTGCGGAAGCTCAAACGTGCTGCGTAACACGAGAATGAACCTCACTGGTTCTTGCTGAAGCTCAAACGTGCTGCGTAACACGAGAATGAACCTCACTGGTTCTTGCTGAAGCTCAAACGTGCTGCGTAACACGAGAATGAACCTCATTGGTTCTTGCTGAAGCTCAAACGTGCTGCGTAACACGAGAATGAACCTCACTGGTTCTTGCTGAAGCTCAAATGTGCTGGGTAACACGAGAATGAACCTCATTGGTTCTTGCTGAAGCTTAAACGTGCTGCGTAACACGAGAATGAACCTCATTGGTTCTTGCTGAAGCTCAAACGTGCTTCGTAACACTAGAATGAACCTCATTGGTTCTTGCTGAAGCTTAAACGTGCTTCGTAACACGAGAATGAACCTCACTGGTTCTTGCTGAAGCTCAAACGTGCTGCGTAACACGAGAATGAACCTCACTGGTTCTTGCTGAAGCTCAAACTTGCTGCGTAACACGAGAATGAACCTCACTGGTTCTTGCTGAAGCTCAAACGTGCTGTGTAACACGAGAATGAACCTCATTGGTTCTTGCTGAAGCTCAAACGTGCTGCGTAACACGAGAATGAACCTCATTGGTTCTTGCTGAAGCTTAAACGTGCTGCGTAACACGAGAATGAACCTCATTGATTCTTGCTGAAGCTCAAACGTGCTGCGTAACACGAGAATGAACCTCATCTGTTCTTGCTGAAGCTCAAACGTGCTGCGTAACACGAGAATGAACCTCACTGGTTCTTGCTGAAGCTCAAACGTGCTGCGTAACACGAGAATGAACCTCATTGGTTCTTGCTGAAGCTCAAACGTGCTGCGTAACACGAGAATGAACCTCATTGGTTCTTGCTGAAGCTCAAACGTGCTGCGTAACACGAGAATGAACCTCATTGGTTCTTGCTGAAGCTCAAACGTGCTGCGTAACACGAGAATGAACCTCACTGGTTCTTGCTGAAGCTCAAACGTGCTGCGTAACACGAGAATGAACCTCATTGGTTCTTGCTGAAGCTTAAACGTGCTGCGTAACACGAGAATGAACCTCATTGGTTCTTGCTGAAGCTCAAACGTGCTGCGTAACACGAGAATGAACCTCATTGGTTCTTGCTGAAGCTCAAACGTGCTGCGTAACACGAGAATGAACCTAATTGGTTCTTGCTGAAGCTCAAACGTGCTGCGTAACACAAGAATGAACCTCATTGGTTCTTGCTGAAGCTCAAACGTGCTGCGTAACACGAGAATGAACCTTATCTGTTCTTGCTGAAGCTCAAACGTGCTGCGTAACACGAGAATGAACCTCATTGGTTCTTGCTGAAGCTCAAACGTGCTGCGTAACACGAGAATGAACCTCATTGGTTCTTGCTGAAGCTCACACGTGCTGCGTAACACGCAAGAATGAACCTCATTGGTTCTTGCATGTCTAGCGAACTGATGTGTGAGTTAATGTATGTTTATATGTGAATAAAAGCCTAAATATAATCTGTTCATCATATAAAGTGATCGAGTCTCTTTAGAAAATTTGGACTAAACCTTTCCATTCATATGGATTAGTTCTATGATCTCTTTATGAACTTTTTGAAGTGTCAAAGCTCAATAGCTGTTAACGGAGGGACAGAAAGCTCTCAGATTTCATCAGAAAGATCTTCATTTGTGTTCCGAAGATGAACGAAAGTCTTACAGGTTTGAAACGACATGAGGGTGAGTAATCAATGATAGAATTGATTTGGTGAATTATCCCTTTAAAAAAATCACTGAGGAATTTGTCCCTTATTAAGTTCAATTGGTTAATATTAGCTAATGCATCTTTTACAGCATCAACGCAATTATTTTATCAGTATTAATCTAGGTTAATGTAAATGTATTAATATACTTTTTATTCAAAATACATTACACTAACTAATGTTAATTTATACAATTGAATATGTTAAAAATATATTAGTATAACCAATAAATGCATTAATGAAAGATCAAAAAAGTAATGTTCATTGTTAATACAAACAAATTGAACCTTATTGTAGAGTTTTATGTTTGTTTTTGTGTTTTAAGTAAGTTTTATAAGGCTTTTTAAATAACATATAGAATATAATTTACACTCGCATGACATGAAGACTCAATGAAGACATCTAAAAGAGCTGATTTATTTAACATGGAGCAGGATAACTCATAGGGCAGACATGTTGAAATCACATGACCAGACAAAAACGATTCATTTGATCTTTTTCTCTCAGATAAAAAGCAGATTTGAAAAAAAAAAAAAAAATGTGCCACTATAGGTGTGAGTAGCCAGTTCAAGATATCTGCCACTTCATCCAGTTCAACATCTGGACAATTACAAGAGTCTGATAATTTAATAGTCAAATGAATAACATTTTAACAATTTAATCTGTTAATTTTAGCCCTGTTCTGCAGGGGAAATATATACAATTTTAAAAGCCATGAAATTATTAGTCAGTCATGCCAACGTTCTGTGAGGACTGGATGACATTTTCTTTGTGCTTTCAGGAGCTGAAAAAAATAAATCCATGTGCTGCCATCAAGCGAAAGCCTTGCCAAGAATTATATTAGCTGATACATCATCATTTTCAGCTTCAAGACATAATGTGCTCATGCCTGTGAGGTAGCTTACTGTATTGTGGCCCCCATCAGCCAATGCCATATAACATATTTCCCCCCACTCTCTCCATCAAAATATGCAGAGTGAAAATGATGGACATTTCTGTAGGCAGCACAATATAAACAAAGACTCACTAACAAAGGAACTGCCATAAATATCTACATTGTAAACAAGGTCAGATCAATAACCCAAACTTTTTTTTAGAACTTCTCTTCCTGTGCTAAATTTCAGCAAAACTTGTGCGGCCATGAATAACATTACACTGAGTTAACATCAAGATAGAAGTCTGCAGGGTTACTTCAGGTTATAAATTATGTTAGTTATCCACATTTGCGCAAAACGCACCACTTCGGCAGGGCTGTGAGACAGCGTGGGCTTAGTTAAGCACTAGCTGACCCACTGTCGGCCATGAATCTTTCATCAGAACTGTATTACATTGTGATGCCCGATCTGTGTGCGGAGCCACCCCTGTGCAGTATCCATTATTAAACACAGCATGGAAACCCACAGGGAGGGGGGGCAGCGGAGAGGTATTTGGGGTGCATTACTCAGCTTGACTGAAAGAAAAGGTTAAGAGCGCATGAAAACACCACCTGTTGTTTTTTTATTTATTTTTTTTAGCAGTATGGGAAGGATGGAGGCAGAACGTGAGCCATAAACAAAAAATGTTGAATTGTGTCTTTGATAACTGCGGCACAACTGATGTAGGCAAAAAAAATATTTAAACAAATAAATCATTTGTTGTACAAATCTCTTTTGTGTATTATGAGGTCAACGATACGTTCTAACTATACATATACAGCTCTGGAATAAATTAAGAGACCACTTAACATTGATTTCTTAAGTGGATTTTTTTCAGAGCTGTATATACAGCAGTGACCAAAAGTGATGTCCGGGGGGATTTTTGTTTTTAATTACCCTACAAGTTTGATTAAACCATCAAAATATGAGAATAATATTTTTTTAATTATTCTAAATATGAGGGAAGAACAAACTTGGTTATGGTATTTATCTGACAAAATTATTTGTCAAAAAAAGGCAACAGGTACAGGTTTTATTTAACTATGCAAAAAAATGCATAGAAAAACAGAAAGCTCACATGCAGGAAAAAGCAGACATTGACTACAACATAACCAGTTATTAATATTTTGTTGGTTCTCTCTTGTTTTGTGTTCATAATTTCTGACAGCCTGACCAAAAGTTATGTCAGCCCAAAACAGGTTAAAACAGCCCAAACATGCATTTTAGTCTGTGACTAGGCTTAAGCCTCGTCTGTGAAACCGGGGGAAATTGTTTTAGGCAAAAAATCAGGGCATTAATAAAAATATGTGTGTAATGCTTCTGAATGTAGGTATGGGAAGAACTAAAAGAGCAGGACCACTACTTGCTGGTGCTGGCTGACGAGCTCTATTGAAATGCAAATGTTTTGCCAGGCTTTTACTTTTATACTGGAGCAAGAGCTTCATACGCTTCCTTAAGCACGAACCTCGACTTCCATTTTTGTACATCCACAAATGGCACCGATGACCTTTCAAGGATTTGACTGAGAAGCGAAATGTGAAGTGGCAGGTAATTACTCATGTGTGATGGCTGCCTGTCAATCTTGTCTCCCTAAGCCATTGTTATTTCAGCCCATTGCACTTCATGTACCTTCCTTAATGTATACATTTCTTTAGGGTTTGAAATCCTGGTCCTTTGTCCTGTTCGCAGACAAGAGCTCAATACTATTGAAAAATGTACTAGCTCACTTCAGGAGGGCCATGCAGATAAATGCGACTAATGCAAGTAGGGTTTACATGTACACTTAAAAAGCAAAGGAAAAGTTTAAAAGCAACAACACCTTATCCTTTAACCTTCAGAGGAAATTTTCAGCCTCGTAATAAACTTGCAAAGAAACACATTCTGTATATTCCAGCTAAGCCCTTCTAACTTTTTGTCAACATAACTGTTTGACGTCCCCAATGGGCGCTCAAGTCTTCGTCTCCACTACAAAGGCAGAAATTTGCAAATGTAAAGAGTGCCTCTCCCCAGGGCAGCAATTAAATCTTCCTTTGGCTGAACAACAGCATGAATTCCATCTTTTAGTTGCTTTTATCTCCATCTTCTAAACTTAACAAACGTAACAAACTCTTGAAATCTGCACAATAGAAGGCTATTAAAAACAACAGCCCTGGTGATAGAGATGGAGGAAGATGCTATTAGTCACGCATTAGGCTTAAATTATGGAATCATTTCTGAATGTATAATCGAATATCTGGCGCTGAGAAATCATTATCATATGCTTTGCATTAACTCGGGTTGTAGTGTATCCAGTGGACTGATGCGTGGGAATGCAAACCAGATGACTTTTTTTAATACATGTCATCCAGCTGTGCACCAAAAATCAGATTACCATGCTAGGCCACAGGTTGATATAAAAATGAATATGCTGTATTTGTATTTACATTGGACCAGGAAGATCAATATGTCTCAGAGGGGGGAGGGGGGAAGAGACAGATGTATCACTCTACTCAAGCTGTTTTGTTTGTCGCCACTGCCTACAATCTGAGGAAGGCAAACATGAGATGGCAGCAGGTGGCTCCGGAGCATCGTGTTAGCATTCATTTGAGAGACTAAATCCTGTCATTGAGACAAAGCGAAACTCATGGCACTGATGCTCCTTCAGCATAGTTCTTTCACAGCATCAGTCTGCCTTCTGGACGTCCATCTGTCTGTTTGCTACAAGAAATTCGGATTATCCGTGATGGAGTGCTTGAAGGTCAATGAAACAATTGACGTGTAATTGCAGATGCTGATTGTTTGGATACAAATTAAGGGACAAATTTATGAGAGGCTGTTTGTTGGCGCTGCCCATGGCAAAAGCAAATAAACAATACATTCGGGAACATTATGCAAATCACCTTTTCATTTCTTTTCTTTATGTTGAAATATCGCTGAACAGTGTCAGCCTTGGGATTTTCATACAATATAAAAGTTGTGTGGTTATGTGTTGCTTTCATAAAATTCACAATTTCAAAATTTTCTTGGCCAACACCTATAACTATAATTGGTCTCCCATATCTGAAAAGAGGCTTTCCATAAAAATATTAAAATGTAAAAATCTTGTTTTCTCTGCTTTTCTATATATACACATTCTGCTTTATCTAACATTTTACCTTGGCATTCTGTAGTGCAAATATTTTTGAATCTCATTTTTAAATTGCTCTCAGTGTGTGTGTGTGTGTGTGTGTGTGTGTGTGTGTGTGTGTGTGTGTGTGTGTGTGTGTGTGTGTGTGTGTGTGTGTGTGTGTGTGTGTGTGTGTGTGTGTGTGTGTGTGTGTGTGTGTGTTCTCATTAATAGATAAAGGTCTAAATTGATGTTAGTTTTGTTCATTTCTTGTGAACTACAAAATTTAATTCATATTTTTTTTAATTATATTTCAAAACAACAACAACAACAAAAATAATAATAATAATTATTATTATTATTACCATTATTATTTTACTTATTTTTTATTACTTATATTAGTACTTTGAATCAGTCTGTGCCCCATTCCAGTCCAAAACGTCTGGACTGCATGATTTATAGCCCAACAGACAAGTTAAAAAAAAAATAGCAGGTCATCTGTTCATCCAGTGAAGTGCTGAACAAAGAAAGAGAGAAAGAAGTCTTTAAATCCTTTTTGGAACACAAGATAAGGAACAGTAGATCTCGGCTGTTGTTAGAAGCGGTGGGAAACCATGACCTTGCTTGAACCAAACTCCTTCTGCCTGAACACATTCTGTCCCAAGTGATCAATTTTGATTCATGCTTGCTCTGCAACATCATCTCAACTAAAGGAAAACACCCTGTATCCACAGTGTATACAGTTTATAAAATCTGCAGTGCACAAAAGTTTAATGTTAAGAGAAAGAGAAGGAAAGTATATTAGAGCCAGCATGGCTGCAGTCAATAAATATCACAGACAAGTTTGCTATTTCTTTTTCGTCAGACAGACTTTAAATTTGGTCTGGGGATTGTGCTACAATATCAGGTTTTAGCTGATATATCATCCTTCTTAGAACAGCTGCAGTATAAAGTAGATGCCTGATTGAGTCTATTACAATACAAGAGACTGAATGTGATTCAAGACCCTGATATACTCACGGCAAAGTTATTTTTCATTCTTCATTTTGATGTAAAAAGTAACAGCGAACATCCAGGCACCGTTCACATGTAACTGGTCCTAATTGACCCACTCCAAGCAGGATTCGAACCGGGGTCTCCGGCGTAGGAGGCGGGTGCGCCAACAAGGACGCTAAATACCACAGCCCCTAGCATCAGCCGCTAGTGTGCCTCTTGAGGCCAGGGGAGTGAGGTTTACACACACAGCTCTTACTGGCCCGTTACACTCAACCCCCTAAACCTCACTCCCATCCGGGTCACGGCACCAAATGTAACCAGATGTTTTCGAATCCCGCGTTGAACTCCGAGATTTGACAAGCAGTCGTCAGTAAAATGACGTGTTTGTGGGCAGGTCAAGATGTTTGCGGGCAGACAATGTACAGCATAGACGGGCATTATGCAAATGTCTTTTCTATTGATGTAGAACCGTCACGCAGTGACATTTGAGTTACAGAAGACTCATATAGGCGATTCAGAGTCGATTCTTTCTTTTGGGAGACAATTACTTTATTTATCGTGCACTTTCGACTTTACAACTTTGCAGAATGTTTACAACTTTGCAGAAAGTTTCAATAGAGCAAATTAACTTAAGTGAAAATAAAAATGAGTTGCCATCAAACTAAAATGAAGCTACAATGAGCTTATAAGAATAAAAATTTGTTAATAAAGTTCAACCAAGCACAAAACCTCAGTGTAAGACAGTTCATATGAGACACACACACTTACAAACAGCCATTAGTATCTCCTACATGGTCCCTGTGGTCTTCTAGAGTTTAAAATATCTCAAATTCTTCCCCCCTGTGACCTCAGAAAGGAAATTGCCTCCTACATCATTATCATCTATGCCAGTTGCCATGCAGGGAAGGTCAGGCTCAAGGGGAAATGCACAACGTTTATATGAGAGTACATCTGCATGACTGCCACTGTTTATCTTTCCCCAGCACCTTAGAACTAATCCTAGCTGTTCACACCATATGAGAGGCAGGGTGAGCCACAGGACAGGACCATATTACCCCAAAGACATTTGTGGAATTTGAAAAGGAAATTCAGGGAATCGGGATGACTAAGATGTCTGACTGATGCAGCTCACCTGTTAGAGATCCTCTTTTAAAGGGTCTTCTCAAGCCATTGATTGCTGTCCTAGCTATCAACAGTCACTGAATACGTCAATCAAATAGTTCGTAGCTGGAAAGAATTGGTCATAATCTAAAAGTTTGCTTGTATGTTAAACGTTTGGCTTAATATGCACACACAATAATATGCAACCCACTGGTGATTCACCTAAAACCTTTATGGTGGTGGAAAAAAAATGAGATTGGAGGAAAAATAATAAGTCAATGCTTTTGCGTTCTCTCGCAAATGTTTTACATTCCTCAGAGAAGCTTTGCATTCGTTCGCAAAACCTTTGCGGTCCCCCGAGAAACTTTGCGTTCTCTCACAAAAACTTTGCGTTCCCCCGAGTGTTTTTTCCATCACCATGTCCCTTTAGGCGCTCGGTAAATTGTACAGAGCCCAAAGGAACATGGTGATGAAAAAAACATGAGATAGGAGGACAAAATATATTTCACTGCTTCTGCGTTCTCTTGCAAATGTTTTGCGCTCACCTGAGAAACTTTGCATTCGCTTGCAAAAAATGTGCGTTCTTTTCTCTCAACATTTCTCAGGGGAGCGCAGAACATTTGCGAGAGAACACAAAAACAGTGACATAATTTTTCTGATATTTTTTCCTTCACCATGTTCCTTTAGGGCAGGGGTAGGGAACGTTGATCTTTGAGAGCCACTGCCCTGCATTGTTTAGCTCCAACCCTGAAAAAACACTCACCTGCCTGTAACTTTAGTAATCCTAAAGACCTTGATTAGCTTGTTCAGGTGTGTTTGATTAGGGTTAGAGCTAAACTCTGCAGGGCAGTGGCTCTCCAGGATCAACGTTCCCTACCCCTGCTTTAGGGGCTCTGTAGAATTTAACAAATAAAATAAAATACTTGAATGCATTCACTGTAAAAAAAAAAAAAAAAAGTCTGCCTTAAATTTTTAAATACAATCAACTTGGATGTTTAAGTAATTTCAACTTAAATTACATTAAACTGATTTAAAAAAAAATGAGTTGAATCTTGTATAACTGATAAAAAAAAAGTTGAAAATTGCTTAATTTGATGAGTTAAAGCAATGTAAAAACATATGTTGTCAAAACGTATTGATTTTAAAACCTAGGGCATTTTTGGAGTGTACTGTATATTTCAGTTTAATATGATAACTGCATCTAGGACAGCTTCAAAGTTTTTATGAGCAGCTCACAGCATAAGAAAACTGACACATTTGTGAACTAAACTTGTCAGGCTCTCCGACAATTTCTGACTGATCAGAATTAGGGAAGTGGGGGAAATGCTTGCCTTCCCAGTGAAGGGTGCAGGGCGGTTCACTAAAGCATTTCAATAAATTCAGAAATGTTTGTAGGAAGACGGAAATGCGCGATAACTCCCTTTGAAACATTCATTATTTTCTCTTGGGTGAATGTGCACATTTCATCAAGAAATAAACAGTGATCAAAACCACTTTAAGCTTTCAGACTTCTGCATTTCATAAGATTTCGGAGGAGTGTGCATTAGCATCATGCTTCTGTGTGCACATTTTCAGACCAGTGCTCCATTAATGCAGCATTTAATGCATTAATTAAAATGCATTGAATCTTTATAGTGCCCAAGTTCAGCGATTAACATACAATGCTCAAAATATGACATTGAACATGTAATGTAATATAATAAAGGCAATGTTAAAGCATTGAGACCAAGAATAAGGCATATCCACCTCTCTCTACATTTGTGTGTTTTAATATCCAAGGTTAGATGGCTCTTAACATAATGACTGCTCTGATCTCCTGTTATCGTTCTCTGCTCACTCCCTTTTCTCCCCTAATTGACTCACTTAAGGGCCATGTTGCGTTATTCAATTGCAGGAATAAATAGCACTTTGATCCCTCAACAATGAGCCCATGATCTTGAGGATAATGCACCCATCCTTCAGCTCGAGCATCTCCTCTTTTTCTCTAAAGATACCCACTCGACTATGTGGGCAGACACTCTGTGGGTGCTCAAAGCCAATGACCTTCAACCAGTGCATTATCATTGACGTCTGACTGCTTACAATGTACATCTCTCAATACACTATAGATTAGCCATCTGTAAAATGTAAAGCGGAGCTATTTAAAAAGATTCCTTTGCAGCGTTCAGTGGAAGTGCGTTTTGATAAAGCAGATGTTAATTTAAAGCTTATAGTTCTTAACACAGAGATTGTTTGAAGACCTTGAATAACTACAAACTCTTGTGGGAGGAAATGTATGTCTTCGCCACCCACAATGGCACAATATTATTTCCCAAAATTTGCATTTGCAGCAAAATGCAAACAAATCCATTTTATGTCAAAATTACATACATCTACTATACATAAAGTCAAAACTGTAGGTTATTATATTTATGGTGCAAAAACTAAGTAAATCTGCTATTAAAATTGTGCTGATTTTTGTACGTCTAATCATAATTACTGTTTACATTTCAGTTTTGACTCGGAAATGAGCAAATAATCTTTCTTCAGACCTTGATCAATACGTCACTATTTATCATGTGCAAAATCATTTAAAATTGTTTAAGCAAAGCCTAATTCATTTGCATGAGCTAAGTGTAAGGTACACTGTACAACCGTCCTGCACCACTTAGTGACACCTATGATAGTTTAATTAAAGGCCCCATTATATATCAAGCGAAATCAAATAGCAAGCTGATATAACGTTATTTAGAACAAAATCAGGCTAAAATGAAGTTTGCCAAAAAAGAATTTTCTGGAAAAGTTCGCTCTGGTTGTTAAACACCTTCAAAACTACCATTGATCTGTGGCGATTACGTAATAGGTAGGTGTGGCTCTGGGGCTCCACCCTCTTTGACATGGAAATCTTCTCTGGTTCATTTCAAGGTTGAGGTCAGACATCCGTTTGTGCAAACAAACACTGGAGAGCTGCTTTATAGTTGATATCAAAGTGCATTGATTTTTTTTCATGTTTAATACTGTAAAGCTGTTTGGTTTAAAGCAATCTAAAAATGTATAAAGTGGTATATAAATAAACGTGACGTGACTTGACTGGAACGCTGAATTGCAGACCTCATGCAAACATATCTACATCGCAGACCAAAAACAATTCTATATTGTATTTTTTGCTATAACTACGTAAATTTCTATTTATTAAAACCAAGTATACATTTCATCAAGTTAGTGTTTTTGCGCATGTTTACATTTATTCCAAAATAATAACTAACTTTTTTTAATAGATTATTTTAACTTATTTTCTATGGAATTCCAAAGATGCCAAAATTAAAAATAAATAAATACATAAATAAATATACAAAGAAATGTAAAAAAGCAAAAATAAATAAATAAATATATAAATAAATATACACAGAAAAGCAAAAACACAAAAATAAATATTTATACATTTATTTCCTTATTTATGTATATATTTATTTTTTCCACATTTATTTATTTATTCTTTTATTTATTTCTACATTTATTCATTTCTATTTTTATTCATTTCCACATTTCATTTCTACATTTATTTATTTCTACATTTATTTATTTTTATATTTATGTATTTCTACATTTATTTATTTTTACATTTCTTTGTCGGTAGGGTAATGAGGAGGGCGTGGTTTACCTCAGACATAGCAATCGAGCTCAGAGTAGGCGAGGGCGAAGCGTTGAGGCCACAGTGACACCTTGTGGTGTGGCCGAAATACAATAAGTTATAGCCTACTGACGTTGATACTGTCTGTGATGAATGACTTGGATAGGTATATGGCCAAAATCTTATATCACGGGTTAAGTCATATCACCCTAACTGTACTGTGTGACATGGATAGGCTACTCTTTATTCCGGACATGGCCGTAGAACATCGTCTGGTCTGGATTTGTAAAATGTCCTGGGCTAACAAACATGCACACCAACAACTTCAACAGATCTGATAACAGGGTCTCTGAAACGGAAGCGCTTGATATTTCCATTACCGGTCAGAACACACGGAAAGGAAGCAGCGCACATATAGGCTACAGTGAAGTCGACGCAAGCATATTGATCAATGCATTTGAAACGAGACCACAAATTCACTTCACATTCATATTTCCTATTTGTACATGCACAACATGTGACAAACGCTTAATATACAAGCATATTTCAAAGATCCAAAATAGAACGAGGCGTCGGTTACAGTAGAACGTTTTGTCGCGTCGCGTCACTTCACGTGTGGACAGTCACAGCATTACTACCCGCGTTTCCGTTACCCTTCAAATTGCGTTACCCTGAAAATAAGCCCAATGGAAACGCGTCAATTTCGCAAAAAACTTCCATATATCGCAAAAAAGTTTTTACGCTCGCATGAGGTGGTTTTTCAGGCAATTCGAAAAAGGAAATTTTCGCAAAACTGCAATGGAAAACAGTTTTTTCGCATTTACAGGTCACCTGGTACGGTGACGCATTGCTGCCACATAGGGCCTACATATTATTTTTTATACAACATATGTCCTTATTAGGAGAATGCCATGGACATGATTAGCCTCAGTGGCGTAACTTTAACCTAGTAATGACGGACCCCGGTGCAGCCACAAATATCATAACTATCTATAGGCCTACTGTAATTAAGACATATATTCAAGAAATGTATTAAAAACAGAAAGACGCGATAGTTTCAGCCTTACTCAAAGGCCGCGGCAACAGGCAAGTGGTTTTATTCCCGACCTTCTTGGTTTGCTTCGTATTTATTAAATATACAGGCAATTAGTTGATGAAACATTGACCAAAATTACAATTAAATTACAAAACGAAATTCACTTTAAAGAAAGACTTTCTACAAAACAATACTCAATGAAGTGGTCAAAATCATGTCTGACCCCACTCCATGTCTCCAGACATATGCATCTTATGATGTATAGCCTTACTCATGCTGCTCACTTTTCATAATCAACATATGAAATTTAAAAAAAAAATATTATAGGCTAATATTTAAACATAGCCTAACTATGAAACTAAATAGGCTACGTTTTCTTTAACCCGTCCGACGAAGGCACCGGCGCATTCTGATGGATATTTTCCTTTATGACAGCGGAAACAACTCACAATACTCTGTCATTTTTAGCCATACAGATAAGTGCAAGACATTATTATAAACTATAAACTGTCTATTTTTTTTTTGCTTTTCTATGTATATTTATTTTAATATTTATTTATTTATTTTTGCTTTTTTACATTTCTTTTTATATTTATTTATGTATTTATTTATTTTTAATTTTGGCAGTTTTGGAGTTCCATACTTTTCAACAGTCATCAAGTTTGTACACACTGGTCACAGACCCAGAAACGAAGATGTACCTTAATTTTGCCCAAGCTGATTGCTCACTAAAACCCCTTGCAGTCATCATGTTTTCAGCCCATTTCAAGTTTGATTTTGCCGTGATTTAGCAGTGAAATGGCTGAGTTGTTTACTTACTTTTTAATTAGTCTTCCCATCAATGCCATCATTATCTTCATTCAGGCCAATGAGAACGCGCACGAAAACAAGAGGCGGGATTTATTGCACAAACCAATTATATCCATTCATAACCGATCATATTCAATCATAAACTCCACTAAACTGACCTCACGCATAAGGGTGTCTGTTAAAAGTCAATGGGGGCAGAGGAGGCATGTGACTTCCCACTGTAACTTTACCTGCGGGTGCCGCTGTTGGACATTTTATAAAAATTAGTGACATTTACACTTTTTAATGCCACATTTTGTAATATTTGTGCTGTTTTATTTTTGTAATATTGATTATTTTCTCATCCAGTTTTTTTGAGGAGACACTGCCTCCCTTGCCTCCTCGGAGGAAACGCCCCTGCTACATTGCCATGATCAGATGCTTTCTTAACTGCTGTTTTCTCACCGCTCTCATTTTTGTTGTGTGTTCATTTTGTTATTAAGAGAAAAGCATGCAGCACATATTTACATATTCATCTAAACGTCACTCTCAGTAGTGTGGGCGGCGTTGGGATGTTCAAACGACGCGAGACTAAATGTGCAAACGATGCAAGGCGTGCAAACGATGTGAGACAAAATGTGCAAACGATGTGAGGCGTGAACGCAACAGTTAAAGACGTCTGTCTAGCACATTTTTACATTGAAAAACAATTAAATGTAGTGCAGTGGAAAGGAAAAACGCGTTCTGTGTGAACAGCCCCAAAGACGTCCATCTAGCGTGTGTTTACATTTACGTTTGCTAACTATATACCGCTTCAACAGTATACCGCTTCAACAGTATACCACAATAGTATACCATTGATGGTTGGTTTGTGCAATGATTGGTTTGTGCAATAAATCCTGCCTCTTGTTTTCGTGTGCGTTCTCATTGGCCTGAATGAAGATAATGATGGCATTGATGGAAAGACTAATTAAAAATACCCCTAAACAAAGAACGAAAAGAACACTTTCATTAAAAGAAGAAGAAGAAAAGGCAAAAACGGGTATCTTGAATTTGGATGTGCAGCTCTGGATTCTGCTAATAGCAAATTCTGCTCTTGCTTTATCCACAAACAATCAGGCCTACAATATCATTCAATCTAAAGGAACATTAGAGTTGGAAAGTGCTGTGAAGTCAGAAGAGCACCAAAGCAACGGACCCTGGTTTGATATCTTCTCCAACCCTAAAATTATAGATGACTTTGCCTCAGTCTTTACTGATATTTTTAATTGCAATGCAAATCCCAACATGTTATACGTCTGTTGTCATTATTTCAGTGCCTGCAGAGTTAATCACTTCCTGTGTCATTTGGGTTTTGACCTTAGTTAAGGTTAGCAATTAACACAGTGTCGCCAAAACTACAAAGTTGATTTTCAAAGAACGAAGGCAGCAGATCTTGAAGGGATAGTTTACCCAAAAAAATTATACTTTAAGCCATTAAGTCACCAAAACTTGTTTGATAGCCTTTGTCACCACTCATTTTTACTGTAGACATTTTGCTATAAATTTCTCACCTTGTGTTTCATGAACGGACCGAATGCAATGATTCGTTTTTTGGTCCTGAGACTTCCACAGAAGATATATGATTTATTTTTAAATATTTAGACCACTTGTGAATGTGAAAAGAGTTTCAACCAGTATAACAAAGTGTTTATAAATTATTTAAAAAATTCCCTACATACCTTTAACTTGAACATTGTGTGTTTAAGGGCCGGTTCACACAGAATGCACTTTTACTGTTTAAAAACGCAAGAAGCAGGTCAGTGAAAAAAAAGGGTCTAGAAATGCGTTTTTTTAAAAGCTGAACTTTTAACTTCTTTTAACTCTATCATGCACGAGAGGCTGCAAACAACACGAGACGTGAACAGACATCTGTCTAGCACATTTTTCCATTGAAAAACAATGAAATGTAGCGCAGTGGAATGGAAAAACACATTCTGTGTGAACGGCCCCAAAGATGTCCATCTAGCGTGTGTTTACATTGAAAAACAATGGAAAATTGGATTCTATGTGAAGGGCCCTTACAGTAATTAATACTGAGGTAATTTTTACATTGGATAACTGAGGAGATGGCACCAGATCCAGTCAAATGAAACAAAATAGTGTGAGTCCACAGTGAGATAAGTGAGACATGAAAGTAGTGGTAGTTTGAGCATCTGGCCACTACATATCTGACCAATCAGAATGAAGTATTCCAGACAGCTGTGTTAAAAAAACTGACCAGAAGACCCCCATCCTCGTCAGCTTCTACATATGTGTCATAAGGGTGATCTGACAAACAACATTACTGTCTGCTATGGAAGCTCTGACAGGAAGGTCTTGAAGAGCATGTTGAAAAGTGCCCAGCGGGCAGTTTTAACTATGACTGGCGACCACCTCCCTGCCATTGAAGACATCTACACTGTGTGGAGCAAAAGGAAGTCCAGTGTCATCAGGAAGAACCTCACTCATCCTTCACACAGCTTGTGCACTCAACTACCCTCAGGATGGAGGGTAAGGATCCATCCAAACACCACAAAGACCTTTCTGTCCACAGGCGGTTAGAATTCTTTCTTTATTTCTGACTGCTCATATACATGACATATACCCGTCCCGCATACAGACTTACCTGGATTATATGGGCCAATAAATTGAACATCACATTATATTCATTGCACAAGTCACATTTAATAATTTATCTCTTTCAAGCAATTTGACAAATTATTACACACACTATAAAACACAAGCAATTGATTTTTTATATTGTTACAGGATATTGCTCTAGCTGATTTATGCTTGCTTTGTCCACTGTTTGTATATAGTCTGTATGTAGTGTCCCTCATGTCTATCTGTCTGTTGTTGTCAAAAGTGTTTCTGAACGCTAAACTGCAAGGTTTTCCCGTAAACTACATTTGCTTTTCTCGCTGCCTTGCCAAGGAAAAAAAGGACAATAAAATTGACTTTGCACAAAGGTTAAGCTGCATTCTAACTTCAAATTAAAACAAAACAATGTAAGTGTTGGTCTAATAAATTAAACTTTAATTATTGATAAAACAATAAGCTGCCTTATTTTCAAAAGACACATTAAACACTTTCTAAGCAAGGTAAAGTTATTGTTCCATATTCAATGGTTTTTACTGAACATTTATATTACTCTTTTTGTCCACTCTATGCACGATGCTTTATGTCAGACTGATTTTTTACAGATACATATAAATGCAACCTACATGTCCCTATTGTTACCTTTTATTTATATATATATATATATATATATATATATGTGTGTGGGAGAATGAACCTACATTCTCTGTGCTTATTCGCAGAACCTGATTTTGTAGAGTTCAACATGTTCCTGGGTCAACATCTTTGTTGATCCTGGAACAGCATTCAAATCAACCAATCAGATTTGAGAGACAAGTTTACAGTTTAGGCTTAAAATCAGGGTTTGGTGCTTGTACATCAGTGTTATTCATCTATCATTTCCCTCTGATTTTATAGATAAATTATGGGTAGGATCAGGTATAGGGGTAGCGATGTGGTTACGACTAAATTTTCGTACAGGAATGTTGTTCCAGGGTTAATAAATCTTAATCTCTCATAAATTTGTCTTGTGTCAGTCACCACCATCAAGCACAACTAAAAGACTATGACACAATACTTTATTACAATAGTAACCAAAGAGAGGCATCAAATAACATAAGAACATACGGTAACAAAACAACCACATCATCACACATTCATATAATTACATAAGAAACTGAATACATCCCAAACTATTTTGATGGCTCTGAAATGGAAAGATAAAGTGTGTTTCTCTTGGTTATTTTACATGCTATGTTCATTTAGTGTCTCCTTGAAGCCGTGACTCAATATATCTGGGCCTAAATCTCTCCTCAATGATGCAGCACTAGAGCCATCAAGTGGCTGATAAACATAGTCTTTAACTCAACATTTAATTCCTGATCATTTTACTCTCTCTCTCTCTCTCTCTCTCTCTCTCTCTCTCTCTCTCTCTCTCTCTCTCTCTCTCTCTCTCTCTCTCTAGAATTTTAATTGACTTTCGGTACAAGGCTATGGGGGATCTTATGTCTTTTGAATTGATTTGATGTTATAAGGGGGCTCTGTGTGAAATTATTAATGAGAGTTTACAGTTTGTACAAACCCGATTCCAAAAAAGTTGGGACACTGTACAAATTGTGAATAAAAAAGGAATGCAATAATTTACAAATCTCATAAACTTATATTTTATTCACAATAGAATATAGATAACATATCAAATGTTGAAAGTGAGACATTTTGAAATGTCATGCCAAATATTGGCTCATTTTGGATTTCATGAGAGCTACACATTCCAAAAAAGTTGGGACAGGTAGCAATAAGAGGCCGGAAAAGTTAAATGTACATATAAGGAACAGCTGGAGGACCAATTTGCAACTTATTAGGTCAATTGGCAACATGATTGGGTATAAAAAGAGCCTCTCAGAGTGGCAGTGTCTCTCAGAAGTCAAGATGGGCAGAGGATCACCAATTCCCCCAATGCTGCGGTGAAAAATAGTGGAGCAATATCAGAAAGGAGTTTCTCAGAGAAAAATTGCGAAGAGTTTGAAGTTATCATCATCTACAGTGCATAATATCATCCAAAGATTCAGAGAATCTGGAACAATCTCTGTGCGTAAGGGTCAAGGCCGGAAAACCATACTGGATGCCCGTGATCTTCGGGCCCTTAGACGGCACTGCATCACATACAGTAATGCTACTGT
The DNA here is from genome assembly GCA_039654105.1 of Coreius guichenoti. Lineage (NCBI taxonomy): Eukaryota > Metazoa > Chordata > Actinopteri > Cypriniformes > Gobionidae > Coreius > Coreius guichenoti. The sequence goes on from CM077184.1 coordinate 34,255,338, forward strand.
AATGGAAATCACAACATGGGCTCAGGAATACTTCCAGAAAACATTGTCGGTGAACACAATCCACCGTGCCATTCGCCGTTGCCGGCTAAAACTCTATAGGTCAAAAAAGAAGCCATATCTAAACATGATCCAGAAGCGCAGGCGTTTTCTCTGGGCCAAGGCTCATTTAAAATGAACTGTGGCAAAGTGGAAAACTGTTCTGTGGTCAGACGAATCAAAATTTGTAGTTCTTTTTGGAAAACTGGGACGCCATGTCATCCGGACTAAAGAGGACAAGGACAACCCAAGTTGTTATCAGCGCTCAGTTCAGAAGCCTGCATCTCTGATGGTATGGGGTTGCATGAGTGTGTGTGGCATGGGCAGCTTACACATCTGGAAAGGCACCATCAATGCTGAAAGGTATATCCAAGTTCTAGAACAACATATGCTCCCATCCAGACGTCGTCTCTTTCAGGGAAGACCTTGCATTTTCCAACATGACAATGCCAGACCACATACTGCATAAATTACAACATCATGGCTGCGTAGAAGGATCCGGGTACTGAAATGGCCAGCCTGCAGTCCAGACCTTTCACCCATAGAAAACATTTGGCACATCATAAAGAGGAAGATGCGACAAAGACCTAAGACAGTTGAGCAACTAGAAGCCTGTATTAGACAAGAATGGGACAACATTCCTATTCCTAAACTTGAGCAACTTGTCTCCTCAGTCTCCAGATGTTTGCAGACTGTTATAAAAAGAAGAGGGGATGCCACACAGTGGTAAACATGACCTTGTCCCAACTTTTTTGAGTTGTGTTGATGCCATGAAATTTAAAATCAACTTATTTTTCCCTTAAAATGATACATTTTCTCAGTTTAAACATTTGATATGTCATCTATGTTGTATTCTGAATAAAATACTGAAATTTGAAACTTCCACATTGCATTCTGTTTTTATTTACAATTTGTACAGTGTCCCAACTTTTTTGGAATCGGGTTTGTACGTTTAAAAATTATTTGATTTGAAAGTGTATTGATTTGGGTATGTGATATGAATTGACTGTGTATATTTTGTATTCTCTTTTAGTAGGAATCGATTGTATTAGTTTAGGATAATTGTAATAAGGGTGTGTTCTCTCTCTAGATTTTTTTTTTTTTTTTAATATATACACACATACATTGGGGAGAACAAGTATTTGATACACTGCAGGTTTGCCCACTTGCAAAGCATGTAGAAGTCTGTAATTTTTATCATAGGTACACTTCAACTGTGAGTGACGGAATCTAAAACAAAAATCCAGAAAATCACATTGTATGATTTTTAAGTAATTTGCATTTTATTGCATGACATAAGTATTTGATACATCAGAAAAGCAGAACTTAATATTTGGTACAGAAACCTTTGTTTGCAATTACAGAGATCATACGTTTCCTGTAGTTCTTGACCAGGTTTGCACACACTGCAGCAGGGATTTTGGCCCACTCCTCCATACAGACCTTCTCCAGATCCTTCAGGTTTCGGGGCTGTCGCTGGGCAATACGGACTTTCAGCTCCCTGCAAAGATTTTCTATTGGGTTCAGGTCTCCAGGACCTTGCTTCTTAAAGAAAAACTAACAGGTCTGTGAGAGCCGGAATTCTTACTGGTTGGTAGGTGATCAAATACTTGTTCTTCCCACTGTATATATATATATACATAGGGCCTATATATATTAGAAAAAAAAGTTTCAGTGGGATTCTATATAGAACCCTATAAGGTTCTTGACTTGCCAAAAAGTTACAAGGAAAAATTTCTTAATAATTGCATACTTTCATGTTAAACAGGTTAAAAATTATGTTTACGAGCTGTTTAATTCATAAATTAATTAAAATTAATAATAAATTAAAACTAAATCTATAAAATGATCCCATGATGGAACCCCAAAAAGGTATGAAGCGCCTGACAGAATTCCTTAAGGTTCTAAATAGAACCTTTTCTTCTGAGAGTGAGGACTACTATCTTCACCCTGCACCCTTTCAGCTCCTCCGATGGGGATATCTTTTTGCAATTGATCTGAATAAATAAAGAAATCTCAAGAAATACAACTTTTTCCCTACTGTCTTGTGGAAACACCTGCAATGTCTGTATCATGTGCATTCATTTTTACATTAATATTCTGGGCAAAATCTTGTTTTTAATGTATCTGGGATTTAATGTAACCTATAATGTAAACGCACTTATGGTAAAGGAAGTAATCCAGATGTAACTGAGTGAGAGTAAGTGTTTTAGGGCAGGGAAGGTACTTGAAGTTGAATTATAAGTGTTCATTAATGTTTGGTATAATGTTGCGTGTCCTTGAAATGTAAGTGTATCAGAAGAGTGGGTTACTTTAAGAGTATTTGAAAAGCAGACAGTGTATACTTAAAATGTATTGGTAGTGTTCAGTACAAGTGTATTGAGCGAGTGTATTGAGTGTACATTCAAACAGACAATGTCAGACTGAGGGTCAGCAACTAGACGCGGCAAACTTCAGTTTGAATAACTGTTTAAAGTCAAAAATCTAAAGTTGAAAAGCTTCAGGGCATGTTTAGCTTCAGGCCAACAAACTTTAGTTTGAAGATGTGTCAAAAAATTGGACTGTCGAGACAATACAACCCATTATAATGAGCTAAACTAAATTTTCTCTTGTCACACTGAAGTAATTAACAAAAAAATGATCATTTAAATTGACAGTGCTGAGACTTAAAGATGTTAAACCCTCTTTAAAAAATTGAGTGGATTTGCACTGAAGCACCAACAAATGAATATGTTCTCATCACCCTGGGAATTAACTCAGAGTGCGCTGAGCAGAAACAATTGTTCAAAACAGACTAATTGATGTATGTGTTTAACATATATTTATTCCTGTATTAGTTACTAATGGCAGTAATCATATTTGTTTGATTTTCTCAAATGTGTCAGAAGCAATCAAACGTTTAAGGCAAAACTCATTAGTAACAACCTAGAGCGCACTCGTGTCATTTTTAAATAGAAAGACTTAATAACAGTTGCCTTCATTTCATAGGTTTCTTATGGTATCTCATGAAAAATGCATTGGAATGAAATGATAAACATAAATGCTGTGATCCATACAAAATTCTGCATAATAATTTTTCTTTCAGAAAAAAATCACCCCATGCTTCTCGTTTTTTATGTATTTAATTGTTTTATTCGATGTTGCTCTGTTAAAGCGTTAAGCATAACCTGATGAAATAAAAAAAACTGTCCTGAAGTGTTAAAAAATAAACAATTATGTAGGCTATAAATAGATCCTCACTGAAAAGCAGAGGCAAGAGAAAACTGAAGTTCTTATATGTGCTGATATTGTTCTCTAGTGTAAAGAAAAAATAAAGCAGCTGCAGAAGGTTTATGATTTTGTTAGACTAAATAAATGCACCACAAACGTGACAAACATGTACAACTGGACAGATTTTAACCATAAAAGTAAAACAAAACAAATTTAATTCAAGCTGAGAAAGTGTTTAGTGGGCTACTACAGCGCACCACAATTTTCCAATGTAAATCTGTGGTGAAAAATGGAACTGCAGCACGCTCCAATTATTCACAGCAGTGCCATCTTTGATTTTTAAAGGGAATGAAAGCAAGTCTGTGAGGGAGAGACATACATCTCTTCAGTGGGTTGTACTGTTATTTAATGTGTTTTTGAATGGTTCTGCTGACGAAAAATATCTTTCCAAGAAATTTCAGTAGAAAAAAAACTCCAGAAAATATGAGCTGTGGAAAATAATGAGTGATCTAGGAGCTTTTTACAGCAGATGCCATTGAAAACACAATAAGTCTATCCCTCACAGCCTCGCTTTCATACCTGTCATGGCGTTGCTCTGAATAAGGTCTATTGGGGCAGATTTGAGACTGTCCCGCTTATTTTCACGTTACCATTATGTAAACCTTGCCCCATTTCCAAGACGATAGCTGTGCTCGAAATCGTCCCCTATACCCTCATTCACTATTCCCTACATTAGTCCACTAATATAGAAGGAAGGGAAGGGCTGCTGCTTTTGCATAGTTTGTGCTTTCTGTTTAATAATCATATGAAACTTAGCAAACTGGCAGCTCCGGTAGTAATGAAAAGATTTATCTTGAACTCTGTCATTGAAACTAGCATGTATAAACTTTAATTAAACTATTTAGTAATCAATTAAAAAGGAATCTATACCTGTATGATACTCTGTACCCACATTGGACCAGCGGTTTGGAAAATGGATGGATGGATGATTCAGCTGTGGACGGCCTCTTCTGTTCAGACGTGGGAATTCATTTGGCATGACCCTCACAGTGCATTATGGGTATTCTCTAGCCTTTGAGTGTACGGCTGCGTCCGAAAACTTAAAAATTCTGCCTTCGGAGGATGTATTCCAAGTTAGGAAGACATCAAGGCACGTCTGAATCCAATGTCAGCTTCACTTCCTGTCTCCTGAGATACTTATGTTTGATTTTTGAAGGCAGCATATATGTATCTTTTGCTGCCTTTGATATCCCTCAACCCTGTGCTTTCCATTCTGTGACAGTTGAGCTAAAAAAAAAGAAAGATGGCATCTGAAAGTTGAGGTTGGTGGCTGGTCAGTTTGTGTGTAAATACTTAAAGCCTGTCAATCAACATTAGGGCGCCACCTTCAGGCTGAATAATGCAAGGACATTAGACTTCTGCCAAAAGTGTGTCTCCATGTGTTCAGTGATTAGAATATATAGCTTAAAAATGTTTATCATAAACTGGCGCTAAGACTTAGAATCTGTCTTACCTAAATTTACAGTCAGGAGCTGCTGTGTTTACCAAATTGTTTTGGTGAACATACTTATGCTAATGAAAGTGATCCAGATGTAACTGAGTGAGAGTAAGTGTTTTAGGGCAGGCAAGCTACTTGAAGTTGAATTATAAGTGTTCATTAATGTTTGGTATAATGTTGCGTATCCTTGAAATGTAAGTGTATCAGAAGAGTGGGTTACTTTAAGAGTATTTGAAAAGCAGACAGTGTATACTTAAAATGTATTGGTAGTGTTCAGTACAAGTGTATTGAGCGAGTGTATTGAGTGTACATTGAGAGTACATTCAAACTGAAACACTGAGGGTCAGCAACTAGATGCCACACACTTCAGTTTAAGTGTTGAGTTTAGAGTCAAAAACCTAAAGTTGAATAGCTTCAGGCCAACAAACTTTTGTTTGAAGTTGTGTCAAAAATAATTGGACTGTTGAAGCAATGCAACCCATTATAATGAGCTAAACTAAATTTTTTCGTGACACTCAAGTAATTAACAAAAAAATCATTTAAATTGACAGTGCTGAAACTTGAAGATGCTGAAACCCTCTTTTAAATTGAGTGGTTTTGCTCTGAAGCGCCAACAAATGAATGCATTCTCATCACACAGGCTGACTAATGCAAGGACATTAGACCTCTGTCAAAAGTGTTGGCAGCCTAAGTCCTAGAAACATCCTCACCTTTTGCCCCGCTAGCGACGGCCTTGAAAGAAATGGTATGAATTGAAATGACTCAGATCATGAAAACCTCTGTTTTTTTAGAGCCATTTTGGCCAAACCACAAAGAGCAAACCTCACAGAACACAACATTATGTCTTTGTTCAAGTCAAGAGATATGGGCATAGGGTTGGACTTACTATGAAACTTATAAGGAAGGTAGATGACACAGAACACAGTAACACAGAAGTGCTTTTGAAGTGGCATTTAGTTATTTTTACACAGACTGCTTAATGGTGCTCAGAGATGGCATAATGCATTAACACAGCAATTACAAATGCATTCTTTGATACTGGGGCTGAGGCATGATTTAGTCTGGCTTTTTTGTGGCATTGCAGCTGTACATTTAATTCTGAAAATGCACTGAGGAACTAATCTAATGTACTAAACTGAAGTGGTTCGGGCTGATAGGTACCCAGACTACATGAGGCTGCACTGTATAAATCTCTATATTTGTCACAACATGAAAACTGATTATATGTAAACAATAAGGTACAAAAGGCCGTGCTGTATTCTTAATACAGTCACGACCGAAGAGCATTGTTAGGCACAGCACGGATCGGAACATATAGGCTACAGCATGCATCGAGTACCTTATTGCTTTTATAAAATGTTTACCACACAATACAAACATTAAAGCCATAAATATACAGTGGGGAGAACAAGTATTTGATACACTGCCGATTTTGCAGGTTTTCCTACTTACAAAGCATGTAGAGGTCTGTAATTTTTATCATAAGTACACTTCAACTGTGAGAGACGGAATCTAAAACAACAATCCAGAAAATCACATTGTATGATTTTTAAATAATTAATTTGCATTTTATTGCAAGACATAAGTATTTGATCACCTACCAACCAGTAAGAATTCCGACTCTCACAGACCTGTTAGTTTTTCTTTAAGAAGCCCTCCTGTTCTCCACTCATTACCTGTATTAACTGCACCTGTTTGAACTCGTTACCTGTATAAAAGACACCTGTCCACACACTCAATCAAACAGACTCCAACCTCTCCACAATGGCCAAGACCAGAGAGCTGTGTAAGGACATCAGGGATAAAACTGTAGACCTGCACAAGGCTGGGATGGGCTACAGGACAATAGGCAAGCAGCTTGATGAGAAGGCAACAACTGTTGGCGCAATTATTAGAAAATGGAAGAAGTTCAAGATGACGGTCAATCTCCCTCGGTCTGGGGCACCAGGCAAGATCTCACCTCGTGGGGCATCAATAATCATGAGGAAGGTGAGGGATCAGCCCAGAACTACACGGCAGGACCTGGTCAATGACCTGAAGAGAGCTGGGACCACAGTCTCAAAGAAAACCATTAGTAACACACTACGCCGTCATGGATTAAAATCCTGCAGCGCACGCAAGGTCCCCCTGCTCAAGCCAGTGCATGTCCAGGCCCGTCTGAAGTTTGCCAATAACCATCTGGATGATCCAGAGGAGGAATGGGAGAAGGTCATGTGGTCTGATGAGACAAAAATAGAGCTTTTTGGTCTAAACTCCACTCGCCGTGTTTGGAGGAAGAAGAAGGATGAGTACAACCCCAAGAACACCATCCCAACCGTGAAGCATGGAGGTGGAAACATCATTCTTTGGGGATGCTTTTCTGCAAAGGGGACAGGACGACTGCACCGTATTGCGGGGAGGATGGATGGGGCCATGTATTGCGAGATCTTGGCCAACAACCTCCTTCCCTCAGTAAGAGCATTGAAGATGGGTCGTGGCTGGGTCTTCCAGCATGACAACGACCCCAAACACACAGCCAGGGCAACTAAGGAGTGGCTCCGTAAGAAGCATCTCAAGGTCCTGGAGTGGCCTAGCCAGTCTCCAGACCTGAACCCAATAGAAAATCTTTGGAGGGAGCTGAAAGTCCGTATTGCCCAGCGACAGCCCCGAAACCTGAAGGATCTGGAGAAGGTCTGTATGGAGGAGTGGGCCAAAATCCCTGCTGCAGTGTGTGCAGACCTGGTCAAGAACTACAGGAAACGTATGATCTCTGTAATTGCAAACAAAGGTTTCTGTACCAAATATTAAGTTCTGCTTTTCTGATGTATCAAATACTTATGTCATGCAATAAAATGCAAATTAATTACTTAAAAATCATACAATGTGATTTTCTGGATTTTTGTTTTAGATTCCGTCTCTCACAGTTGAAGAGTACCTATGATAAAAATTACAGACTTCTACATGCTTTGTAAGTGGGCAAACCTGCAAAATCGGCAGTGTATCAAATACTTGTTCTCCCTAATGTGTGTATTAATGTTACTTTTTTTAAAAAGTAAAAATAGTCACTGACATTGACAGTAAACTGCAAGAGAATGTTTGTCCTCATCTGATGGAGCTCAAATAAAAACAGAGACTAGGAACTGATGTCATTTATTTTTTAACCCAATATGATAAGCCTATTTCCTCACAAACATCTGCTTATCTTTTAGCATGAGAAAACGTCTCTTGCATCAAATAGAATGAATGGTGTGCAAATAGGGGTGCTATTTTTTTTTTTTTAACTACAAAAAAATAAAAAAATAAACCTGGCTACTTTTGCTTCATTTCTTCTTGAAGATATCAGGAAGGTACAAGGTAGAGTCTTAGAAGAAAAGGTTCTAGACAGCTTCATATATATACAGTTGTGCTCAAAAGTTTACATACCCCTTGCAGAATCTGCAAAATGTTAATTATTTTAACAAAATAAGAGGAATCATACAAAATACATATTATTTTTTTTTATTTAGTACTGTCTTGAAGATAACACGATGCATTAAGAGCCAGGGGTGAAAAATTTTGAACAGGATGAAGATGTCCAAATAGTTCTTATTTTGTTTAAATATCTCTTTTTTTTTTCATTTAGTATTGCCCTTTGGAAGCAACAGAAGATACTTACCTGTTTCCCAGAAGAAAAATTAAGTACAATTTACCTTGATCTTTAAATTCAAAAAGTTTTCAGTTTTAACGACACGCAGTAAATCCATTTAATCCCAAATTTTTCCCAGAGATGACATATATGAATTTGTATGGTATTTGTAAGGATATTAAACAATTAATGTCAATTATGTAAAAAAAGATAATTGAAAAGTCCATGAAAAAATGGGTTTTTATTTCTGGTCACACTTGTGACCAGTGCAGAACAGGGAGTCTAGGTCTATAGTGTTAACGCATTTACAAAATGACAAACCTCCAGCAATTACTTTAAAGACTCGGTTAAATAGTTGAAATTAATGTTTTATTTCATAAACAAAGATGTAAACCTTATCTGGCTCAGTTTCAAAAAGGACAAAACAGCATTCCTAACAGTAAGGCACAAATAATCAAATAAAATGATGACAAAATGACATAAATTATAGTAAACCGGGAGGTAATTATTATAAACTTAATTAAAAACTGAAACAAAACAATAAATTAGTACAGATAAGACAGATAGATAGATAGATAGATAGATAGATAGATAGATAGATAGATAGATAGATAGATAGATAGATAGATAGATAGATAGATAGATAGATAGATAGATAGATAGATAGATAGATAGATAGATAGATAGATAGATTCTGACTACCGTTATCAATCTGTCTCTATTTTTCCCTCTTTTTGAAACTTGTGAAAACACTATTGTGGAGTTTTTCTCTTGCTATTTGAGCAAATTGGAACACAAAAAATATATTTCAATATGTCTCATATTCACCGCTATAGAAGTTTACCCAACTATGACGACTTCCGCTTCTGACAAATCCGGACATGTGAAAAACTTCTGATGAACACATTCATTATTTTTTAAATTATTACTCAGTGAGACATTACTCTGTATTAGCTACTGTCTTTGGAAGGCTTTTGTCTTTCAAACACATTAAAATAACAAAATCACTCATATTTACATGCAAAGCAGGGATTATTGTATATTATTAAAGTGTATTATTTCCATAATAAGTACACTCTATTTGAAAAAAAAAAAAAAAAAAAAAGCTAAAGTGTACTTGTTTTCCACAAGGGAATTGCTTTTACTCGTTGTATATCTGGGTAGTTTACCATCGAACGATAAAAAGTAGGCTTTCACAAAATATTCCCTACACATGTAAAAACCATAGACTGTAAAAAAAATAAATAAAAAAAAAAATAGGCAAAACACAAAAAGCCAAGTACATTTAGTACACTCAGTAATGGTTGCACTAACTCATGAGCGCCACTAGAGCGCGCCAGTAACCCTTTGGACCGCTAGGATTTGATTTTGGGGCGGAGGCTCTTGAGCGCGTCATTCCTCCCATTTCTACGATCTTCTCACGCAACCAACGGCCATTTTACAAAGCCAGCGTTCAGAGAGCAGGTTATCTAATCCTCGTCGGCATCTTATCGTTAGTTTTGAATATATCCCGTTATTTAACCTAATCTATTACTCTCGAAAGGCTTTTTAACGGTTTTCCTGTCCGCTTGTGTGAAAATGTCTCGTGACCGCTCCCGTAACCGTGGAGGATTCCAGCACCGAGGCCGCGGAGGAATGGGGATGCGTGGTGGGATGGGAAATCCTAACTTTCGAAATCAAAACCAGCATCCTTATCAAAACCGAGGACCCCATATGGGTGGCGGGTTTAAGCCGAATCAGGGAAATCAGCCCAACCAGGCCTCTACACCACAGAAGCCGCAGGAATCCAATCAAAACAAGCCAGTGATCCAGTCACCTCCGGCGCAAGGCCCTGGTCTGGCCCAGCAGAGCAACAACAAAGGCCCTTCGCCACAGCAGACCGCCATCGCCGCTCCGCCGAAGATCCAGTCTCCCCCGCAGATCCAGTCTCCACCACCACAGAAGATTCAGCCTCCATCGCCACAGAAGATCCAGCCTCCACCGCAGATGCAGTCTCCACCGCCACAGAATAACGCGAAGAACCCAGACCTCGGTTCCCCACAGAACCAGCTCAGAAAGAACCAACTAAAAGTTGGGATGGGGAATGGTCAAAAACAGCCTGTTCCCATGCAGAAAGAACCGGAAAAGATGCTACCACCGCAACAACAGACTACCACGAGCAACGACGGCTCTCAGCCTCAGGTAAAATAACTTAATTTTTAAGAAAAAAAGTGTCGTTTTTAGTGAGAATATGGGGGATATGAGTAAGTTAAATGTATAACCGTGTCATTCTAAAACACATTTTTCAGTAGTACGGTGTTACTGAGTGTGAGCCGCCATTTTGTAGAAGCTTAAACAAAGGTTGGACTCCCTACGGGTCCCCCGGTGTTTCGGTAGCTCTGTCCGTATAAAAAGCATTCCATGTAATTTGTTTAGACGTTAATTTCGCTTTACGAACGTTAACAACGCCTTTTGCTATAATTTGGAGATTTTAGTGTGGCCTAGTTGTTTGAGAAATATAGGTCATGTTTGTGTTTGCATTGACCGTTCGCAAGCATTGTGAATTAGCATTGCAATTTGTCTCTCAAATTTAGCCCCACGATTACCAGCAGACTAGGGTTTTTATTGTGTAATTTTTGGTTTTAGGAATTGAAGGCAACGCTATCTTTGCTGCGCAAGCCTGGGGAGAAAACCTACACTCAACGTTGCCGTCTGTTCATTGGGAACCTACCAAACGACATCACTGAACCCGAATTCAGGAAACTGTTTGCAAAGTATGGGGAGCCCAGTGAGATTTTCATCAATCAAAGCAAAGGTTTTGGATTCATCAGACTGGTAAGACTTAACTCCTGCCATGTAAGTGTTTTTAAATATGCATAAAATTTAACCTGGTCTTTTTTTGTCTTCAGGAATCCCGCGCCTTGGCTGAGGTTGCCAAAGCTGAGCTGGATGATATTCCGATGAAAGGCAGGCCTCTCAGAGTTCGTTTTGCCACTCATTCCGCTGCGCTTTCTGTGCGCAACTTATCTCCATTTGTGTCCAATGAGCTGCTGGAAGAGGCCTTCTCTCAGTTTGGTGTGGTGGAGAGGGCTGTAGTTATCGTAGATGACCGTGGCCGCTCAACAGGCAAGGGCATTGTTGAGTTTTCTTCCAAACCAGCTGCACGGAAAGCTATGGATCGTATCAGTGATGGAGTGTTCCTTCTCACATCGTAAGATAAAGTTCTTATAATATGTATAATATGGCAATTCATTTTACTGGATGGACTTGTAGAAAACTTCTTTCTTTTCTTTATGTTTTGCTAGGTCACCCCGTCCGGTTGTGGTTGAATTGTTAGAGCAGTACGATGATGAGGATGGTTTGCCAGAGAAGCTTGCACAGAAGAACCCCAGTTATCAGAAGTAAGTTCCAAATTATCTTTTTATTTTACATTGTGACTTGAGACTTACAAGTCTCTTGAGATTAGCAGTCAATTTAGAGCTCTGGTGGTTGTAAAATATTTATAGGCTTTTTATCATGTAAATGAAGTTTGACAGATGGTGTGGCAAGCATTTGGGTGCAGGTGATTTGGCAGCAGTAGCAAAGATGTTTATTGTGCTCCACATGCCTAGTTTTGTAAGACAGCTTTCTTCATTGTATTTGTCACAGTCATGGATTGTTAATGGCCTTTGATTTGTCCTCAGGGAGCGAGATCAGCCTCCTCGGTTCGCCCGTCCTGGCACCTTTGAGTTTGAATACTCCCAGCGTTGGAAGTCCCTTGATGAGATGGAGAAACAACAGAGGCAGCAAGTGGAGAAAAACATTCGTGAGGCCCGTGAGAAGCTGGAAGCGGAGATGGAAGATGCTTATCATGAGCATCAAGCGAACATGCTCCGACAGGGTGAGTATTGTCTCTTAGTCAGTGTATTTGTGTTTGGCCTTTTAACTATGTTGTTTTAATTTAAGATTATGCGCTGAATAATTGTTTTGGGGGTTCATTTTGTTTTTAAAGACCTTCTTAGACGTCAGGAGGAACTTCGTCGGATGGAAGAAATGCACAGTCAGGAGATGCAGAAACGTAAAGAGATGCAACTCAGGTATGTCTGATGTTGTGTATTGTGGTGCTGGAAGCCCTTGCTGTGATAGTAGTTAAATGGCTGATTGTTCTCACCCACAGGCAGGAAGAGGAACGCCGTAGGAGAGAGGAGGAGATGATGCGACAGAGGGAACTTGAAGAACAGATGAGGCGCAAACGTGAGGAGTCCTACAGAATGGGTGGCTTCATGGATAATGTAAGAAATGCCGTTAGAAAGCATGCATAATACTGTAATAGCATTTAAATACTGTAGTGGTTGAATCCTTTCAAATAAACCTTTTTTTTTTTTTAACAGAGAGAGAGGGAGATGAGAATGAATTCTAGTGGAGGCCTGGGTTTGGCTGGTAAGATACATTCTAGATCTGAAAGCTCATAAAATGAACATGCTGTTGTCTACTGTTATAATTAGAGAATATATATGGATAACTTTAGTCCCTAAAGTTATACATTTCTTTGTTCTCCTGTACACAAAGGAAGATATTTGGAAGAATGTTTGTAAACAAGCAGATTTCACCCCCCCCCCATTGACTACCATAGTAGGAAGAAAATACTATGGTAGTCAAGGGGGGTGAGATTTCTTTCAAATATCTTCATTTGTGTACAGCAGAACAAAGAAATGTATACAGGTTTGGAACAACTTGAGGGTGAGTAAATGACAGAATGTTCATTTTTGGGTGAACTATCCCTTTAACTCTGTAAAGACCATCTTGAGATGAAAAAAAAAAATAATGTTTTTACTTATCTCCAATATTTGTATGTTTCAATAAGTTTAGATTTAAAAAAAAAAAAAAAAAAAAAAATGAATTGGAGTAGAAACAATTATGTAATTTAGTATTATAAAATGTCCTTGTGTGGTGTTTTTTTTTTTTTTAATATATATATAAGTTTTTGTATACAAATCAGTTAATTTTAACCTTCAATATTATAGCAATGAGGTACCGGCTGACTCCGTGTAGTTTACAGCATTAGTTAAGAATTACTTGAATCTTTTGCTGTGAAATCATTGATTTTAAAAAAGTAAACCCAAGAATAACTTTTTTATATTGTTAGTAATATTTCAAGATGAACATGTATTGGACTGAAGCAACTTAGGTTTTCTTGATTAAACCATACATAACTTGTCATGCTAAAATGTTTTTGTCAAATGTTACGAAAGGCTTTTGAAGAATTGTATTACCTTTTTTTGCTTCACAATTAAAACTACAGATCATAAAACTAAGCTACAGAGCTTTGATCATAAAACTAAGCATTTAAAAATGATCTTACTGAGACATTAGGAACTGATGCATGCATTTTATGTAAGTAGTCTGCTATACTGTTATAATCTATTTGATTTACATTACATATAAATAACTGCACCAAATGACAGGTTCTCCCCCCCCTCAATTTTGGTCCTCTGAATAAAACCGTTTTCTTTCCCCCTCCTTGAGTATATAAGTTCTATATGGGCCATAAAAGCCTAAAGCCCAAAGTATACTTTGGCCGTCCGCGTTCGTGCACCGTCCGTGTGACTTTTTTTCCGTCATCAGGAGGGTTCGTGGGCTTCCGCACACCCCGTCCGCGTGCGGCCCAATTTTTGAGACCGTGTGGCTGGTGCACGTACAACAGAGCATGAAAGTCAGAAGAGTCACAACAATTGTACTGCGCATGTGTCGAACTCGGCCATCCGCGGTTGAGTATACTTTGAAAGCTGTACGGACGCGGAAATCGAAGTATACCCGGGGCTTAATGTGTCAAATGACTCTATTGGTTTGGTTTGATTTTGATTTTTTATTTTTTTTTTAGATTTTTGTCCAAGGGCTCAGTAAACTGTAAAAGATTTTTCTATTTCATATGTCATGCTTTACACGGCTAATGAAACTAATGTATGCCTTTTTAAAAATATAAACAGATATGCCGTTTGGGTCACCTAGCCAGAAGTTCCCATTGGCAGGAATGAATTTTGAAGGACACCAAGGAATGGGGGGATCAGCACCAGGGGGCATGGTGTCCAACGAAATGGTAATGTATTCCTGAGTTGAAAGCTAGAGTGAATGTGGTGGGAGTACGTGTGTGTATTGAATGCTTGATCATCTTTGAGTTGAGCTATTGTGGTTCATAGGAACTGAGGCCATTTTGTGTTTGAAGGTTTATAAGTTGGATGGATTATTTGTAGACCCGTCAGTGGGAAGTGTGCTTTGATCCCTGATGTGATTTGATTATAGTCCCTCCATCTAGTGGCAGAAGTTGTTGTCAGCACTCAAGCTCAGCTCCCCTCACTTTCCTTCTCTTGTTGCTTTGCAAGTCTGTCTGTACTAAGGCCCAAGAATTTTAATACACCTGCTTACAACATGTACTTGTAAGTCCTGTCTAAATTGCAAATAAAGACAGGCATGTTTGCACTCTGAAATACCTTTGAAATAGCAATGTGCCCTCTTTTCAAACACAAGGCCTGGTGAAACCGTATGTGGTGAAACAATACCCCATAAAATGCTGTGCTGTTTTTGTGGTGAAATACTTTTGTAGGGTTTTTTTTTTTTTTTTTTTTTTTTTTTTTAATACTGTTGCAAATCCATGTCAAAATCATGTCAGTGCTGCAATGGTCATCACATGGAAATGCTATTTCCATGCTTGGAGCTCTTTGTAATTTTGAGAGACTGGGCCTTTAGTGCAGATAAACTTGAGCAACTTGATCACGAAATGATCATGACATTAAGTTACAGTGACTGTGGCTGAGCTTTTGAGGAGCTGGTTGGAGGTGTGTTGGTTGGCATCCATTGGATGGCGAGAATGGAGTTGGGTTTGACCCATATTTGCTGTAAAGAAAAGAGATCAGGAGTTTGCTTAATGGCACACATTCTCTAATCGTCAAGAAATAATTTTGTGTGCTTTGGATATTTATACTATTTTAATTCAAGAGTTTAAGCATTTGTGTCTCAAATAGGGATGTAACGATTCACTCAACTCACGATGCGATACGATTTTCTCACGATTTTGGTTTTTTTTTTAACAAAATGAGATTTAAGACAAATTATAAAATAAATGTCCTTTTAGTTCTCTAAATTCTGCATATTTCTTTGTAAAATTTAAATATATATTTTGTCAAATAACTCAATTGAAATTAAAACAAATCCTCAAAAAGTCCCTTCAAGGAGATCTTCCAATGGTGGTCTCTTGGGAGGAGGTTGTTTCAGCTTCTTCACCCTCGTCCTGCACTGAGGAATAACAGAAATAAAAAGACTGGATAAAATTTAAGTGACAGGGGTTTCACATTGTTATAAAGGCAATATTTTAATTATAATTTGTATCATTACACTTGCAAGAGTTAGAAAAACAGAACACATTTAGATAAATATGCCATAATCAACAAATTATTGAAAAAAAATCCATGTACACATTTAGAGAAAGAGATATACAACACCTGGTTCTGCAACAGCACAGATTTCTCCTTCAGTCTGTGGAACATCCTCACGCTGATCTTTCTCTTGATGAGGAAGAGCCTGGAATCCATTTACTACAGTAGAAAACAGCCTTGTATCTTTCGCTGTGAAAACACTGATGCACCTTGTGATCTCCATGGCAATCGCCCTCGACGCCGCGAGTGGGGCTGCAAATCCGCCAGTCAGTATGGTTTGGCCAATTATCTTTTTACATACAGACGGAGGTGACTGGAGCCTCTCACTGTGGTGATTTATTAGTTGTTGGAAAGAGGAAACCTCTGATTTGAATGAGTCAACGTGAGCTACCCGCTTGCCGTCGCCATGCTTCTGTTTGACGGCGCGTGCACACGGGTGCGCTCGCGCCCAACTTCCATATGAATGAACTGAAAACATTTATTTCACTCTTCTTCGCGCCAGTGTGCATGCACAGTCCGTAACGCTAGCTACAACTTGCTCGTTGCTATCATGCCTGTAAAGTGACGTCACAGTATATGGTTTCAGTGTCCCTGCTGTTTAAAAAGTGTATCGCGTTTCGTTTAACATCTCAACCGACTTGAATCGTCACACATTTGTATCGATTTTCAACCGGCTCCGACTGAATTGTTACATCCCTAGTCTCAAAACAACTGCAACAGCAGTTTGTATTGATTTATGTAGCTACACTGAGACTTACCATTTAAACCGTTTAAGTCCATACATTAGGGGTGTGCGATTATTGAAATGATACCTCAGTATTTTCTGGGATTTTGTCTAACAATGATTAGACAATATTTTGCAGAGTGTGTTATTGTGCTGGTACTGTCACAGGTTTAGGGCTGCCGTGGACAGCTGACTCCTAAAGTTTTTGTTATCCTTCATATTCTGTGTAGTGGTTCGTTCGCAGCAGTGACAGAAATTTAAAATTTTAGTGTTTAAATTGATTTTTTACCATTTTATAAGGGGAAATTTTCTTGCCTAATGTAGCCTATGCATCATTTGTCAAATTACTTTTGATCATTAAATTCAATTAGAATAAGACACTATAGTGCTCTTACCAATCAAATGAAACCAGTATCAACTAAATCCGTCTTTGCAATGCAAATGAAACGCAGAAGCTGCATCTGAAGTGGCATTTAGATGTATTTACACACTGTTTAAAGGAGACAAATGCACTTGACCTGCAGTTACAAATGCAAAAATGTTGTTTTACAAATAAATTTTATAAATAAAATAAAATAAAATATTTTTTAAATTAAGATACTTTAAATATGACACAACCACCCGTAGGTGGCGGCAAGTCAATTTTAATGAGCGAATCATCGCATCATTAATTCAACGGTTTCGTTCAAAAGGCTGATAATTTCAGGAACAAAGCATGTGACTTTCTTATTGAGTGTCATTGAATCATTCATTCAAATGGATGGATTTAGTTGGTAAAGAAACACCGCTGTGTGTTGCTCAGACTCAAAACAGTTATGCTGTGGCTTTGTTTGGAACTTTTTTTTTTTTTTTTGTCTGCGAAATTGGGCAAAACAGGCAATATTTTGTCTAAGTCATTTAATATTTGTGTTTATTAAACTGTTGTATAAAATCAGTATGCTGATATTTGGGGGGAAAACGGCATTCTTCATGTGATTTGCTTAATTATAACATATGTCTTTTAGACTATATTTAATACCATATTCAATACAGGGGCATTTTCACGCCATTTTAATATTAAATTATGCAGTGCCCTCTAAATGCGCACGTGCAGTCTAACCTAAATTGAAAAGGCTACATCATGCAGTCTATGCACTCTCTAGGCCTTATTTTGTTTGGTTTTTGTAAAGTGAGGGACATACTCTAATGTCAGATTGCACATTTGTTAAAACAATTACAAAATTATTGTAGACGATATATCGCACACCCCTTCCATACACATCACAGGCCTGTGAATTTCAATTATATTGTTTACCTGGCTCAAGCTTTTGCTGTGAAGCTTTGTGTCGCAGAAAAGTAATTCAGCAGCAAGGCCAGTGCTATACAAATTGTTGGTTTGTTAAACTTGTTGCCTGTTTGCTACTTTGACTTGTGGGGGGGGGATTGGGGTTTCCTTCCAGTAGGTTTCAGCAAGTAGGAATAAAATCTCCACATTTCAAAGAGGAATTTTATGAGCATGATCTCATCCTGTTGTCAGATAAAATTCCATAGTGGTTTCATTTAAACATGAGTGGAACTCACCCCTGGAATTTGCTATTAGCAAAGCAAAGAGGCTTTATTCTGTTGAAACTGTATGATCTTTTTAAGTGTCTAAAGGCAAGTATTTTGTCTTAAGATGTTTAGTTGTATATCTGAATGAACTTTTAGTAGGTAAGAATCTCATATTTTTAACTCTTAAAGTCAACATGAAATCAAAATGGACCCCATGTACTTTATTCAATGCAAGTTACTGTTTTTGTACATTATTATTCTTATGAAAACATTTTGTAATATTTTAACACGTTATTACTTGCTCCGCCTCAAACTATTGTCTTTATTGGTTGATGGCACCAACGCCACCTAAATTTAGGCCTATGAGTGCTGGTTGTGTTTTAAGAGAATAGTCTTTCACTCACCTTCAAGTCCTGCCTTAGAATATTTTTCGATGTTGAATATTGTTCGGCTTAGCAATGTTGCTTTACAGAACAACAATGGGTTGCAATTAGAATTTCATCTTGACTTTAAGTGGTCAGCCATTTTTGCAGAAAAAAACTGGACTATAGGATAGTTATTTTTGCAGATTGCCAATGTTCTGTCAATGCAAAAGTAGCAATGTTTAATGTTAACTTTAACAACCCTATGCTTTCAGTTTTTAAAGAATTATGATCATCTCAAATCTGTAACCTTCGATTCACTGCATCACTTTTTGTGTTAGTCTAGATGGGCTAAACTTTTCAGTTGAACTTTGAAAAAAGATACTGCATCTTGAGTTTGCAGTCAAAACGCAAACAGCCTTTTCCTATTTTGTCACATTTGCAGACAATTTCATTCTATTTCATCCAATTAACCGTCACGACTGCATGTTCTGACAAGTGTCTTAGCCTATGTCAGATAAACGTCATAATTACAATTAAAGATAAATGTTTAAAAATAAACTGTGATGGCTAAATAGTTAGCAAAAGTGACAATTTTACGGGTTTTTTTTTATTTTTTATAAATCACCAGATCTCGTTGAATGTAAAAACCACTGTTACCATACAATTGCTATTTGTATAATATTTAAGTAAAACTATTCATAAATACTTAACACATTTGTTTAGAAATGATTTTTAGAAAGATTTAAAATAATTCTGATTACATTTAATTTTGCATTCATAATGTAGGAGTTTGTAATTGCCCATATGGCTAAGAGGGTTTTTGTCTAGTAAAAAAGTACAAACCTCTTTGGCATAATCATAAGTTTTGGCATCCAACGTTAAGCTCAACTTGGACGTGATTCCGCTTCTAAATCTCCCATGCAAATGGGGCTAGTATTTGTATCCTGCAGAATTTCTTAGCAGCGCTATTGGAATGCAATGTAATGGTATTTGACTAATGAATACATTACCCTCTCTTCCTTTTCCTATGTCACCTCTGGCACCTGTGGATCTGCGTGTTGGAACTGTTTCGCCGATTGTTTTCCTTGGATCCCACTTAAATAATACTTTGCTCAAAATATGAACTCATGGAACTCGTTACCTTTTGTTGATTTTTCTCCCATACCCATGGATGTAAACTCCATAATTTCTACAAAACTAACCCCCCCAACTGATAAATAACTGAACATGGTCCATGTAGCGCAATGAGCGTTTCCAGCAAGGTGGGCCAGGTGGTCCAAGGGGCATGGGTGCTGGAAACCCAGGATTTGGCAGGGTCCGTGAGGAATATGATGGATCTGCCAAGAAGCCACGCTTCTGATCTGGCACTTTAAAAGCAAAGTTTGTATGTGGAATTCCAGAGGCTCAATTCTGGAGTCACAATTGATGTATTTAAGTTTAAAGAATTTTCTTGCAATTTTAGCCTGAAAGCTCATCCCATTTGTGGCAAGATTTTTTTCGTCCTATTTTTATTTTGTATTCTTAATAGGTTTAATAAAACCATTGAAGTCAGCACTGGCTTAGTGCTGCCAACATGTAATCCCCTTTCTTATTAGTCTTTATCTTGTCATGTTACTTGTGTTATGCTGGTGAATATTGTAAATTTGTTCTGATCTTTCTATGGCTGTGTTCTGTGCCATTCACATTTAAAATACTACATGTACATTTTCAATAAAGAGTGCAGTTGGTTCTCCCAAACCCCATTCAGGTGTTGGCACAATGTTTAATTTTGTGACGTGTTGGGTATCTAACACCTGACACACATAGGCATCTAGTAAATTTTCTTCATCTTAAAGGTTGTTGCCTGGAGTTGTACTTCTTTAGGAGACCTTTAGGGCTGCCCCTGACTAAAGATTTTTCTAGTCAACTAGTCGTTCATTCAAGCTATTAGTCGACTAATTGCACATTTATGTAAGGGATAATCCACGGGTAGCTGTGCATTTAAACTATTTTAATGCACAACGTGGAGGCATAGAACCACCCAACACCAAGCGGAGATGTTTGCAGCGTAATATTTTAACTAGAAGGGTAAAATTTATGGTTTTTGTAATTAACAGCTCGTTAGATCTAGCATTTTGTTTGCTTGAATCAGACACAGAGATAAAGTAGTGCATACGATTACATTTATTTGAATGAATTATAGCATTTGAATTATCGAGAGAGATGAGATGCATACCTGCGTCTGTTCAGCGTTTCTCTCTATTAGCAACGAAGCTTTGAGTTTAATTACTTCAAAATAGCAACGAGAGTATATCGGGTCCTTTACAGTTTCGAATGATTTATTACTCTTAGCTGTATGACCAAAAATGACACAGTATTTTAAGATGTTTCTGCTGTTATCAGGTATAAATGCAAGTGACCGTCATGCAGTAAGCGTGCACTTTGCTAATAATAGTACACCTTTATCTAGGTTAACGTTAGAGCCAGTTGCCATGTAAAGTGGCTACTACAAACATGTTTCAAATGATAGGCAAATGTTTAGATTTCCTGCCCAACATACTGCAATTACCACAAGGACCCGCTGTTAACGATCTGTCCCTCACGGACTGCGTGACTTCGCCACTTCCTGTGAAGGGTTTTTTCCAGCTAACCAACTAATAAAATTTGTCAACTAAGTCTCTTCTCATCGACTATTGGGGGCAGCCCTAGATACCTTTTATATTATAGTTCAAAGTTTAGATTTATCATTGACATTGAACGACCTGGGCTGCGTTTCACTCCAAATTGCCATTCACTTGCTAATTTCCTTCCGTCTTGTGGACTCGGATGTGCGTCATTACTTAAGTTGCACGAGTGCCCACTACCGGCAGAGTAAGATTTGTGCATAAGGTTTAAATGGAACGCACTAAGCCCTTGATCACTTGGAATTCACTATGGAGCTGATTTATTTAAACCCCTTTTTTTATTAATTTATTTTAGGCGCCATTCTATATGGATATAAGTTCTTGTTGGAGACAATATATAAAATCCTATAGGTATATGAGCTGTTGGAGAAAAATAAATAAAATTACACAAACAAAAAAATATAAACTTTGACTGTCAACATAAGGTAGCTACAAGTATTATGCAATTAAATCTCAGAATAATTTATATAATACACTATGCGATTTTTAATTCTCAAAATAATTAATAGTTCAGCGCAATCTGCTGTGACGTCACAAGTTGAATTGTGGGATATAGAGCTGCTTGAAGTGTACATCGGAGTAGACTCGGTCAAAATCGAGGGGGCTATATAAACTCTATATAAACTTCCCCCGTCCGCTGTTTTAACAAAGTGGAACACACTTCAAAATGACGGTGGGGATTCCCCCGAGGGGAAGTGTTTGGGACGTTTGCAAATGCCTGGCTAAAAGCGAAGTGGAACGCAGCCATAGTTGTTAAATATGGATTGCTGGTGTTTTGTTTTTTTTTTTTTTAAATAAAATTCTCTTTTTTTTTTTAATATGGAAGTATAGCTTGGTTTCGTTTGTTTACAAATTAGACCCCAGATTGGTTCCACCCAGAACACACATCGTGTTGATTTCGATCATAAATTATAGTAAAACACTTTTTTTTTTAAGTTAAAATTTACTTGACTTACCGTAGTGTGGAGCGCAATTGCAGAAAAAAAAATCTAATTCTGCTAATTTATTTTATAACGAGTTTTTTTTTTTTTTTTTTTTTCCTCTTTACCTCCATTCAGTTAATACTGGCAAAGCAGTAGTTTGAGTTTTTTTTGTGTGTGCTGCCATCTATAATTTAATTGGATTTTATGGTGGAATGTCACTTTGATGCCACTAGTGTCACCAAATGTAATTGAGGAAAAAAATTACTTCAAACATGTTTCCAGTGCACTCCCACCTTCATCTTCCAGTTGTTGGATAAACCAGTAATCCCACCCTAAACTCAAAGATGTGAGCCATTTGGAATGCTTATACAGATCAGTGTTTGAATGTGCCATAGTGATTGCAGTTTTTGGGAAATCAACATTTTACCGGCTTTTTGCAGTTGGACATGGTTAACTCCGATGAAAGAGAGGAATCACGCGGATGTCATAGACCTAAATTATTTTGACGGAAACTTGGAACTTGAACAGAATTCTTCTGATTAATATTTGTTGCATTCACAAGCAATGCCTGTTAAGTTTTATGTAACCAAAAGGGGTTTGAGAAGCAAACTAATCAGAGTTTGTGTTCCTGGATGACAATCTAACTTTTCAATCTAAACAAACACTACAAATCTGATTTTGTTTACATGATTTACAAGTATCCATTTGAAAAGTATACTGCTGCGCTTTTTATAGGTGTGCGTCTTGAGACAAAATGGTACTGATATATATTTTAAGATATGTCAGTGTAAATTGCTTTCAGTTAAATCATCTGAAACATTAATTTCTTTGGGACTAGGCTTAAGCCTTGTCTGTGAAACCAGGGGTTTATGATTTGACATGATCTTATTAGCTCTGGGTGGTGTGTAGATTTTGTAAGGTATATCAATATATATTCACAAAATGATATAAGAATACCATTTATTCTCAGTGTGAGCTGCTGTTGGAAAGTGCAAGATCCAAATTGTCCTAAACATGAGACATGCTTTATATTAACTGCTTCAAACTAGCTCATAATCGTAGATTAACGCAGCTTGCTCTGACATACGAGACTGTTTTCCTCACATGACTTGCTTTTCATGGGTATACTCATATGTAAATGTTAGAAAGTTACACAAGTGTTTCTATTTTGCATAAAGGCTTATCCTGACAGCAAGAGACTTCTCTGAACGAGCGCTGGTGTGTGCATGCATGTCAAACGGATGGCTTGCAATAATTCAGAAATATTTTGTACATTTTACAAAAATATTTTTTAGACTGCAATTTTTCATATGGTACAGGTAATTCAATTTTAATGAGTAATAACTGTAAAGGGACTATAGTAATGGGTAAATCAAATTTAATATAATTACTATGTTAAGAAGAGTGAATGTTCCTCCAACCTCTTACCAATTAATTTTTTTTTTTTTTTTAAGGTCTGCTTCTGTTTTTAATTAGGTTGTTTAATTTTAACTACTTTAAGAATCAATTATTTAGAATGTAATGTTTATATTTTAACCTTTTTTGCACAATTTTACAGCATAGATTACATGGATACATTCACTGTATTTGTTTTCATTGCCTTCAATTTGTGCATTTTGGAGGACAGCTTTAGGGAGGATATGAAATTGCCTTTTTTAAATACAGAAAAATCACCCATCCCCATTTATTATACAAGTAGAACCAGTGAAAGTCGACTAACTGTGCAGAGGTTACATAGACATAGATACTTGTTCACCAAGTAGCATGTTCCTTGTAGTGATTTTAATTTCTACCATTTAAAAGAATATCCTTTTCTAGTTCTGATGGATGACTCAAATTAAAAATAAAATCTTCAAACTATTGCTACTCTCATCTATTCTTGAAAGCACATAGTTTAAGTGGTTGAATTTAGTGTGTAGTAACCACACCACTGCATTGTCAGTTGATTGTATTTCATTTTGCCAGTCAAAACAAAATCAATTTGCATAGTTGGTAGCATTTTTCAATGTGCCAAGACAACGAAGTTGCTTGCTTTGCTTTACCTTCCATGTCTTCGTATGATTTGAGAGGTGCTGCATAAAATGTTATTTCTGTAAATTTGCAACATCTTAATGACAACCATTTGTAAGCATTGGAGTAAGGCCAATTGCAGGTTATATTGTGCAGCTTGTAAACAATGAGCAACAAATCAAAATCAGAAAGAAGCAAGGCTTCTGATTTATGTTTTGGGTAACACTTTCTAGAAACTTTAAACCTTATCTTTGTAAAACCTTCTAGGTCTAGGTTAATAACAGTTCTCTACTGTACTCATTAAACTTGCTCTGTTATAATTATAACACATTGCACAATTCATATTAAAAGCTTGACTTCTATATTGTAATATCACTGATTTAATTTAAAGTTTATATTTATTTTGGAGAGAAACCCATATTGGCATCAACATATTCCACAAAGCCATTATTTTGGAATGGGTGATATACCAGTTTAAATTCATCTTCCTTCTCCACCAAGTTACTGTTAAAACTGAAGCTTTTCTTCTAGCACATGTTCTGCTGCTGTCAAAGCTGGAGAAAGCAATTCATTTGACAATTTCATTATTAAATTTATATCTAGTAATTATTAATATAATTGCTAAATTTCATTGCACTTTGCATGAGACCTACATTTTGGTCATTTGTTTTTTGGACTTCACTTTTCTGTAAAATATTTTTATTCCTGACCCATGCCATTGGTCTTGTACAATTCATCTATTTTGCTATTGCCTTTGGATTGAGGACACAGCTACCATTTAGCTTGATTTCTTCTCCTTTCTTCAATTTTCTACACTTCTAATGTAATTGTACTGTAATTAAAACTAATATTGCTTAATTTAAACGCCATGTTGTAATATGAGTTGGTTTTATTGCTAGTGTACATTTTAAGAGTTTTTTTTTTGTATTTAAATCACATGGCTTATGTAATTAAGGTAATTTTAGCATCAAGAATGGAGCTGGAAAAAGGTAATTTCACATACAGATTTTCCTAGATACACTGTGGTAAAATGTATTGTCTCTTGTGTTGGTTTTCTATACATTTTTTTTCCTTAACAGGTTTGTTCGTGACTTCCGAAGTGTCTTCGAGTTTGGAACAGTTTTGGATTTTAGCCATTTATCAACTATTAATCTAAGCCGCAATACGGCATGCCAATGGACTGTTCACCAGCTGTCTAATGCATAATGCTCACAAAATGGCTGAAGATTTCAGAATATCAGGCTCTAGTCTGATTTGCTGGCTTTTAATTTTCAGGGTGCTTGGGTTTTTATCAGTCTACCTGGAAATATTTGATTTCCCAGGCTTCTTCAATGAGCACTTCAAAGGAAGAGCTAGTCGCTGGATTTGCCAAAGATTGTGAGGTTCGAGGCATTAAAACTTCAAGAGCTTTGTTCAAGACATTTGGTAGCAAGTAGACAAGTCATCATTGACCACACCAGTATGTTACGTCTTGTTCTTAGAGTTTTTTTTTTTTTTTCCTCTTAAGCACTCTTTTTCTCTTAAGTGTGTTAAAACAGACCATGATTGGTCACTTCATGTCAGTTTATCACCTCTTTTGCTCTAGGTCATCTCTTTTTTTTTTATTTTTTTTTTTTTTTTTTTGCCAGAATGAATATGTGAGCCTAATCCACTACAAAATATGACATTATGGTATGTAACCATTTATTTATCATTGACCAAATCCTTGTTGGCCTGTTTGTCTGATTTGGAACAACCAAGTTTATTTTGATTCATTACAATTATTAGTGTGGCTTCTTACATTTTTGTGTCCCAAATTTAGAGTATTGGTATTTTCTAAAAGTTCTAGGGCAGGATTCATGAAAGATTGAGAATAGTTTTTCATAGTTGATTTATTTAACTATGAAAGTTAGTTAGAAAACTTAAGTTAGAAAATAAGTTTAGAAATATTTTGTTAAATATATTTTCCAAAAAACCTTGCTTAATGTTCTTATCTTTTTTTCCCCTTAAGATTAATCTAAAGACAAATTTAAGAGGAATTTAAATTCCTTAATTAAAATAACCTCTTAAAGTTTAACTTTCACTTGTCTCAAATCCCCAAAGGTAAGACCACACGCGCACACACAGATACAGGATGCGTTCCAGGGCTTGACTGTAAGAACTGCCTGAGGCCAGCGTGAGACACTCGGGTCAGTTGACTGAATTGTCATTAGCCTGATCGGGCACAGAATCGAAGCACACACGTAAAGCTGCCTCTCAGACCCCCAAATTCAGTTCTCTTTTGCATCAAATACAAATAATTGTCAAAATGCCTGTCTTGGCAAGCATCCATATTTCCGTCTTGAGACGGCTCTTTAAAAATAATTTAAAAAATACAGCACATTAAAAAAAAATGCAACACTGCTGCAGATTACACTAATCTACAGGCGGTGCAAAAAGACAGCCTTTGAGGTGTTTTACCTTAAGTTAATCAGTGAGTCCACCATAAAATCAGACAACACCAAAGCCTATCATTTTAAGAAGAAACATTTCTTAAATATTTGAGAACTTGGAATTTATCTTGTGTAATTCCTGACAAATTCTCAAGGAGTTCTTAAGAAATAGTTTTACCTTAAGATTTAAGTTCTTAATTCTAGAATTAAATTATTGTAGGCAATAATTGTAGGAGAGCCACCATTTTGTTCTATTATGTGGTTTCTTTTTGAGCACCTTAAGGGTCTAAACTTTAGTTCAGACTACATTTCCTAGACTGCATTGTTGAGGGTCAAGACATTTTTGCCATAATGGTGTTTTTTTTGTTTGTTTTTTTGTTTTAAAAGGTAATGTTGGTTCAGTGAGGGATCTTTAAGTAATTCAAAACAAGTATGGAATTCAAAGGACTAAAACTTTTTTTTTTCAGAATTTGTAAATCTAATCAAACCATCATATTGCAGAAGCTGATTTCTTCAAGAAACAAGTGATATACCATATGAGAGCTGAGGATTGCCCTTAATGTTGGCAACTTGGTGATTTTTGTTTTGCCCTGTGGAGTAGTAAATTCACATTACATAATTAAATTTGTAAGCTTTGAGGAAGATGAACTGCTTTCAAATTGCTATGCATTAGAGATGGGTGGATCAGTTCTAATGTCACCCGAATCCGCTGTTGAAAAAAAAAATCCACTTGCCAGAAATCCCAACCCGACCCGCACCAGATTGTCACATTATAATTATTCAAATTCTGTGTTAAGCGTGACGATATGGTAACACATTACACTGAAGTAGGCTGCTTTTAAATGAATGTTTATTTAAAGCAAATGTTCTACTATGGCAAAATTACTGGTAATTGCTGGCATGCGAGTAAAAGTGAGAGATGTGGATTTAATTCCGATAAAGTACATTGCACATACAGATCTACATTTTGAGGTAATCTATTTATCATAGTAACACAGCTTGTCTTAAGTTAGGAGCTATAAATATGATTAAAGTGCGAGATTTAAGTGAGATTGCGATTCTCCTACATTTCTGAAGGGGAAAAAACATTAGAAAACTAAACAAAATAACATGCAAATTAGAGGCTCTGACAATGTTCATTGCTTTAGTCTATTTAAAAAAAAAAATATTAATTTGACTCAATCATTGACTCAAATTATTTTTCAATGTCTCATTCATAAAGATTTG
Organism: Coreius guichenoti; assembly: GCA_039654105.1. Classification (NCBI taxonomy): domain Eukaryota; kingdom Metazoa; phylum Chordata; class Actinopteri; order Cypriniformes; family Gobionidae; genus Coreius; species Coreius guichenoti. The sequence continues at coordinate 34,282,927 of CM077184.1, forward strand.
TTTCATTATTGGATTAATCAGCGTTTGTGAATAAATCTTTAAAATGATGACATTTAAACACTTAACGATAAGCAATAATACATACAAATATCAAAATACTTATTTATTTTGATCACTACCGTAGACAGTGTTTATATGCCCAAACTATAAACTTTTATGCTGTTATTTAAATGTTTAACACTAACGCATCAGTAACGATAATGCGTAGTTGAAAAGACTGTTTGTGAAGCAATTTACATGGCAGCTGCTCTCTTCGGATCAGCGGCAGCGCGAACGCAGATTTGAATGTTGCAGAGTAATGATCATACTTTCAAAGGTTAACTATAAAGTCCCTAAAGTCTTTGGTTTAAACAGTTTCACATCGCGGGCGTCAGCATCTTGTTTTGTCGATGCCCATATCAATGAATGACAGTGCGTGCCCACTGGCGCAGAGCAGAGTGAGCATTTTCAATTTATTCCGCTCAACTTCCATAGGAATGATCTGAAAACGCTCTTCTCCGCTCATGTTGCGCCAGTGTGCACGCACCGTGAGAGCATTCACATCGGATGCGTGACGGCCGACTCTCTCATTCATTAGTTCCGCTGACACATTTGATGTGAAACAGGCGTAATAGACATAGCGGACTCGTTGTCGTTTAGAAATAAGATCGCGTGGGTGAGAATCGTGCAGCTCTAGCTTTGAGGAAAAAAAAGTTATGGTATACATTTCGGAGATGTCAAGTATATAAAGTCCCATTAAACATTCCACACATCACAATAACGGTGATGCATGTGCAAACTACATTCATGCTGATGTTTCCATTAGATCAGTATTCCTTCAGCAAGCGGACGCAAATGAAACTTCAATGTTAAGCGTTGAATCAGCTTTTTTTTCATTAAAAATAGTGAGACTTCATTTATATTACCAGCTGATGTCGCGCTCTCTCCCATTGCAGTATTTAAATTAGCTGATGATAAATAAAATTAAGCCCATTCTATTGCTTTCGTTGGCTTGAATTTGACCAAATTAGAAAACTTTATGGAAAATTGCTTCCATTATGTTGGAAAACAAATGATTTCATTATAAATTATTCAGATAAGTGTGCATATTTGTAGTTAAAGCTATCAAGTTAAGCAATGTCTCATGTAGGTTCCTTTGTGTTTTATATAATGACCACTAAGAGGTGCTCTAGGCATGTTTTCCCAGAAGAGATATACATTGTTGTTGTTGAAAACAAAAGTAAAAGTGTGACACTCATTAAGATCGATTTATCTCTCATCCACCTGCAATTTTTGGAATGTTATTTTTATTACTTGACCTGCGAATTATCAGCAGCGTCTGCGGATATAACCGCGACCCGCGCATCACTACTATGCATTGTCAAAAACGCAATCTATTATTTTGGGAAGACTACTCTAAACCAACCTGTCAGTTTTCGAATGAACTTAAGCATTCAGTGTTTGGACAAAGACAGGAGGTCTGTTTTTCTTTTTTTTTTTTTTTTTTATTAATTCATTCATCTTCTCAAATTGGCCGCCTTGGAAAAAAAACCTTGAATGTATGGGGAAGAGTTTTCTCATTCCCACCTGAAGCTCTTGTAGCTAGTTTCTTGGATATTAGCAGGAAGAGAATGATAAAAATTAACTGCTTCTCAATTTCAAGAACACTACACCACCTCCAGGCTTGGTAAGTGCAAAACGCATGATTATTTTACCGTCTGCCAAGTCCTGCAATCAAACCATTTTAATTGTGGCTGTTTGATAGTGATTAGGAAATTATATTCTTGTTATTTTTCATCAATTTAGCTCTACAGTTAACAACTATCCACCTTATTTTTAACGCAAGAGGGGGCATGGCCATTGTAACTTGAATGTGTTGAGGCTTCCAGTCTCATCCAATTTCAGTTATTTTAGCTGTACAAAAACTGGCTGTTATGCTGCTTGATATTGCAAACTGTTACTTGTTATATTATTTTAATTTATTGTAATTATAAACTGATGTGTAGTGCAAATTATTTTACCATTTACAGCATTTTATTATTTTAGTTTATGGCAGCAAATTAATCGGAAGTCTCAGCACATTCACAGAAAATAGCTTACTTCTGCATTGAAGAATAAGGTGGAATTTTTTTTATTTTTTTTTTATAAATATTATAAACATCTTGATTTTAGTCCAGAGGGATGGGGGGGGAATCACTGATCAACTTCAGACCATATTTAAAGAGATGGTCACTCAATGAAAATTACTCACTCTTGTGTCATTCCAAACCTATGATTTTTTTTGAGTAACAAATATATAGTGGACAGCATTTTTAAAGCTCATCAAAATGCTCCATATAAGTCCATAGGAAATGTACAATAGATTCCATGTCTTTGTCAAGGCATGGACACTAGTAAAATTTCACTTTTCAAATCAAGGTCAATGTGGCGAATTACTCCAGTCTTCAGTGTCACATGATCCTTCAGAAATCATTCCAATATGATTTGTTGAACATTCATGTTGATAGATGTTTTTCAGGATTCTTTGAATAGAAAGTTAAAAAACAGCATTTATTTTAAAAAGTTACTTAACTTTTGAATGGTTGTGTATCTAAAGTAGTAAAATACAGAAAGATAAATGAGTGGAATAGCCAATCATGATTCCATACCCCCCTCAGAGATGCCTCAATATGATTTGAATTCAGATGACTCAAAGGGTTGACTACAAAGACAAATGTGTGAAATTTCATAGATAAACGATAAATGTGACCATACCTTTAGGCCCTGTTTTCACCTGGTATTAAGAATTTTTTTTTTTTTGATCGATCGGATCACAAGTAGACAACGCTAAATACAGGTGTAAACGGGTCTAAAAAGGTATGAGCTTGACCACTTTTCGACCACTTCCAGAGGTAGTTGAAAACGCATTAGACCGGATTGCTTTCGTTGTGTAGATGCTCATGTGGTCGAATGTGTTCGAACAGCCACAAAAGACCGCCCACTCTTCACCTACGCGTAAACATTATGGGAAGCGCGCTAGCCAGATGGGATTTAAACTTTGTCAGCTGAAGACCCGAGGAAAAATGTACTAAGCACAAAGTTCTCTCACTATTCCTGATTTCTAACACGCACTCACTGGGTTCAGCATGTTCTTGCAGCTGTCAGAGCAGAAACGAAAGCTGCTGCTCTGTTTTTTTCCGTCGCTTCTGTTTCGGCTCGAAATTACCTGCATAGACCCTGGTTTAAAGTTGAGAAAAACAAAAGTTTTTCCTTTTGCGTTTTACAGCAACAACGTTGTCAAAAAAGATCTCCGTTTACAGGCATCTGTGGAAACGACTAAAAACGCTTTGTTATGCCAGGCCAGTAGTTGGCATTGTCACTTTGTAAATAAATGACTGACTGAATAAATTAGACTGAACTAATACGCATGCGCATAAGTTTGCGTTTTCAGGCCCCCAAAACGCCAGTGTCATGTAAATGAATGGCCAAAACGCATAAGTTTTTAGTTGAAAACTGTGTCGTGTAAACGGCATCTTAATACCCAGCCGTAAACGGCCTTGGTCAGAAGAAAGTCACATTGGTTTGGAGTGACACATGGGATTATAAATGACACACTTTTTATTTTTGGGTAAATGTTTGACTTTTATCCAGCTTGGAGCCATTGGAATAATTTTTATATAGTGTATAAATCAAGACATATTTTTAAAGTGAATAAATTACTTGCTTTTAATTTAAACATCTAGTAGGCTAGTAGGAGTTCTCACAGAGTATGTCAACTTTTTTCAATTTTGACATTCCCTGCATGTAGTTAGCCCTGTACACTGGGACCATGGATTTCCATATACTGGGTCATAGTGTGACTCTATGGTTAAGACTGTTTTTCCCCTTGGCAGAATACAGTGGAAACTTGCCTTTTTCAGTCTCCTGAGATCTTAGCAACATGGGAAGAGCTTGTCTCTGTCTGTACTGTGTATTGAGCGAATGGTGGTGCTATAGCTGAGCATTAGGGGCCAGTGTCCAGCTTACCCACAGACCCCAGCAGTTGGTAACATTGAGGATTAGTTCTACAGATCAGTGGACAGTTGAGCCTGGACTTATTTGCATCAAGAGGTGTGCTTGCATATCACCGGAAAAGGTAAGTGATCTTGTCTTTGTTCCATGAAAATAAAGTACTACTACTTTCATCAGTTGTGTTGAAATACTACCAGGGTTCTGGCATCACACTCCTGAAAATGGATTCACAGTGCAGAAATTGTTTTTGTAAGCAATATTTGAAATGTGTTTGGTACTTTGGCTCCCTCTGTGTGTATTTCAGCTGCTCTGTAATGTCTTCCACACAGTAGCTGTCTTCAGGGACCAGGCGTTATGCATTTAAGCACTGCACACTAATGAAGTATCAAGCACCTCACCATCGAGGGGGTGGTGGCATTCTATTGACTCAATGTACTGTGAGAAGCAATATTTTCTTTCTGCTTAGGCAGGGATGAAACAAAATATGGTCTGTTTATGATGAAGGTTAAGGTGCTGAGAACTATAATCTGAATAGAAATGTTCAGATAATCTCTTATTTTCAGTTCACTTTTGATTTTAGTTAAAGGTGCAGTGTGTAGTATTTGAGGATCTATTGACAGAAATGCGATATACATGTTTTCAGTGGTGTATAAAGACCTTACATCATGAACCGTTGTGTTTTTATTACCTTAGAAAGAGCCATTTCTATCTACATACACCGCGGGTCCCCTTACAGTGACGTCACCATTTTGCGCCGTCATGTTTCTACAGTAGCCCTAAACGGACAAACTTCTCTACATTTTGCTTTTGGAACAGACTCTTCAGAAAAAATAAAATAACTAGAGTAATTGCCTATTTTATTTTTTGTATACCAGATTTGACTTTCCCCATCTTTTTTCACTGAATGGAAAATAGCAAAAAAAAATTTGTCCTGTTGAAGTGCGTGGAGAGATCACCGTTTTCTTAAAGAAATTTGGAAGTTGTAGTGGTGAAGTGGCAAAATCTGACACAATTGCTTGTTTATTGCTTGTATATACACATACAAACACTATCGTTCTGAAGTTTGGTGTCGGTAAGGGTTTTTTTTTTTTGTAATTTTTTTTTTTTTTCTCACCAAGGCTGCATTTATTTGATCAAAATGCAGTGAGAACAGTAGTATTGTGATTACAATTTAAAATAATTTGTATATTTGTAAATGTAATTTATTCCTGATAACAAAGCTGAATTTTCAACATCATTACTCCAGTATTTAGTGTCACATGATCCTTCAGAAATCATTCTAATAAAATTTGCTGCTCAAGAAATATTTCATAATGCTAAATCATTTTGCTGCTTAATATTTTTGTGGAAATCATGGTACTTGTTTCAGTATTCTTTGAATAGGTCATAAGAACCCTTTTTAAAAAAAAAAAAAAAAAATTTATAATTTTTTTTTTTTCCTGTCACTGTCAATTTTATAATTATTTATTAGTTGTCTGTATTTAGTAGTTTCTCTGACTCTGATTTTGGGTGATGTTTGGATTCTTAGTACACAGTTTCTATTAATTCAGCTTTATTTTCTGATGCCAAGCATATTAGATTTCACGACATAACAGCAGACTTTTCCCGCTCATATTCTCTCCAATCTCTTGAGTGCTTAAACCTGGACTATCAACATGGTCTGCTGTAGTGTGCAACAGATCACTATATTGGATAGCCTTTTAAGGTGTTTTTTTTTGTTTTTGTTTTTTTGTCTTGTTGCAAACATGCATCTGTCAGTGCAAGTCATTTTTCTTTCTCTCTCTTCTCAAACTTGGCAGTCTATCCAGTCTGTTTACTTCATAACTATTTGGTATATATATATATCACAGAAATGCTGCCTCCACTCTTTATGAACTATCCTATGTGGACTGGGGTGGGACATACTCTGGGTAATCAAAGTGCTTTAAAGTACGTTTTCTTTGGTGTTTTCACAAATCTATTGTGTTCTTTTATTCTTCACAAAAGTATTGCACTCATTCTCCAGCAGTGTATCGCAGCCATGTTACTAAACACTGAACAGACTCTATTAATGGTGCCCTAAATTCACTCTGGTGAGTGTGTGTGTGTGTGCGTATTCCTGCTCCTGTGGATGATCGGAGCGGATCTTTACAACATATGTATAATGCTGGATCAGCATTTTGACTGTCTGGATGAATGTGTAGGTGTCTGTTTATCTACACTGTGATCCATTCGCCTTGGTCCCAATCTGTCATTTTGATAACCCTAGTATGGGCCATGAGTTTTCAGCTCTATGGAGTGTGATGCCAGAACTACCCCTTTGACCTAGTGGCTGCCTCAGAGAGGCAGATCTTTAACCCAACATCCTTATCTTTTAGAAATCTGCGATCGTGTTTGAGGTTGTGTCGTCTGTATTGAAATGAGTCCAAGTGTCATTTACCTTGTCAGTTAGTGATCTGTACAGCAACTGGGTTTTTGCATGAAGTATTATATGCTCTTCAGCAGTATATTTAAAAAATGTGACTTTAGCTATGTGTAACTTGAATATTCCTAACCACTTACTTGCACGTTATGTGCTTGATATTTTTTTCATGATGGGGGAATTTTGGTTTTGGAAAGAGAACTAAAGTAGCTATGACTCCATTGTTTTCCATTTTCATATATGTAGTATTAGATGTTGTTAATGATAATAGTCATGTACAGCAGATAAGGTAGGACTGTGTATTGGTTTACTTCTGTATCCTCACTGTCGTTCTCTTACTGCAGGGGCCTCAGGTGATTGAAGGAGGTTAAGAAGCATCAAACCGTTTCAGAAATGGGTAAGCATTCACCGAAGATGATGGCAAGCAAACGATGATCCCACATTTGTGTGTGTGATGGAGTGAAAAGTTCTTGTCTTTTAGATCAACCAAGGAACCTGTTCTCTGAACTGTTGACTTGTTCTGCACGAGATGTTCCTCCACAGTGGACCATAATGTGCAGGTCTGTGATGTTATAATAGAAAAATATATTTTATAATGTGTAAATTAATGTAGAAACAACAAATGTTTTTTTTTTTTGTTTTTTTTTAAACTAAGCACAAAATTATACCTGTTCAACATTACAGTATAATTGAAAGCAATAATTTTTTTTAATTAACTGTTTCAAGTTCACTTAATTTAAATCTTCATATAAATCCACGTAACTCTGTATTTTAATAAGGTTTACATTAGTGTCAAAAGTACTGACTTCGGTACCAAGTCGGTACTGAAATTTTAAAAATGTGGTGATTTCAGCGTAATTGTAAACACCTGATTGCCCATTGCACTCACACGTTCATCAAATATGTCTGTGATTGGCTACAATGATCAGCGCATTAAAAACATGTTGTAAATATACATCAATGACGTTCTTCACTGAGCGCTTACACAGATACACATGGGAGCATTTGAAAGCAGGACCAGTCTGCTGATAGACGCCTCTGCTTGTGCTTTTAAACGCTCCCCTTTCAAACACTTCCCTGTGCGTTGATCATTGTAGCCAATCACAGACATATCCGATGAGCACGCGTGAACACAATGGCCAGAGGTGTTTATGATTGCGCTCAAAGCGTCACGTTTTTAGAATTTCAGTACCGACTCGGTACTGAAGTTGGTACTTTTGGCACCAACATATTAGTTTACACCATAGACTGTAAAAAAAATATGGACGTAGTGTCCGTGACGTCACCCGTAGGTTTCCGAAGAGCGTTTTTGAAGCATAAAAGCCGGCCGTAGCCATCTTGGTAGCGCGTCACCGCACGTCACTCCCAAATAACTGAAAATGGGCAAAGCGGGATGTAGATGGAGCTGAGGTGCCTGGTTGCTGAAACCACGCCCACCTAGTTCGACCATAGTGGCAATCCACCTGTCAATCAAGTGGCCACGCCTTTAATTATGCTAAATCTGTAAATCTGTCATTCACTTGTCCGAGTAAACAATTTGCTTGTCTAGAATTTTTTTTTTTTTTTTTTTTTTTTGTGTTGTGTATATATAATTTATTCTGAAGCAATATTCTCACCAGTGTTCAACCAGCTTTGACATTTAAATCTGCATAATTGTGATATTTTTACCTTTTTATGAAGGGCATTTTTTTCCATAATCTTATAAAATATAGGCTATGCTTCAGCTTTCATTTTATATTCTTAAATTTGATCTATAAATTAGAATAAGACACTATAGGGCTGTTGCCAATCAAATTAATTTACACTGAAAAATGTTATGAGATTGTTTTAAATATTTTTGAATATACGCTCACCTAAAGGATTATTAGGAACACCTGTTCAATTTCTCATTAATGGAATTATCTAATCAACCAATCACATGGCAGTTGCTTCAATGCATTTAGGGGTGTGGTCCTGGTCAAGACAATCTCCTGAACTCCAAACTGAATGTCAGAATGGGAAAGAAAGGTGATTTAAGCAATTTTGAGCGTGGCATGGTTGTTGGTGCCAGACGGGCCGGTCTGAGTATTTCACAATCTGCTCAGTTACTGGGATTTTCACGCACAACCATTTCTAGAGTTTACAAAGAATGGTGTGAAAAGGGAAAAACATCCAGTATGCGGCAGTCCTGTGGGCGAAAATGCCTTGTTGATGCTAGAGGTCAGAGGAGAATGGGCCGACTGATTCAAGCTGATAGAAGAGCAACTTTGACTGAAATAACCACTCGTTACAACCGAGGTATGCAGCAAAGCATTTGTGAAGCCACAACACGCACAACCTTGAGGCGGATGGGCTACAACAGCAGAAGACCCCACCGGGTACCACTCATCTCCACTACAAATAGGAAAAAGAGGCTACAATTTGCACGAGCTCACCAAAATTGGACAGTTGAAGACTGGAAAAATGTTGCCTGGTCTGATGAGTCTCGATTTCTGTTGAGACATTCAGATGGTAGAGTCAGAATTTGGCGTAAACAGAATGAGAACATGGATCCATCATGCCTTGTTACCACTGTGCAGGCTGGTGGTGGTGGTGTAATGGTGTGGGGGATGTTTTCTTGGCACACTTTAGGCCCCTTAGTGCCAATTGGGCATCGTTTAAATGCCACGGCCTACCTGAGCATTGTTACTGACCATGTCCATCCCTTTATGACCACCATGTACCCATCCTCTGATGGCTACTTCCAGCAGGATAATGCACCATGTCACAAAGCTCGAATCATTTCAAATTGGTTTCTTGAACATGACAATGAGTTCACTGTACTAAAATGGCCCCCACAGTCACCAGATCTCAACCCAATAGAGCATCTTTGGGATGTGGTGGAACGGGAGTTTCGTGCCCTGGATGTGCATCCCACAAATCTCCATCAACTGCAAGATGCTATCCTATCAATATGGGCCAACATTTCTAAAGAATGCTTTCAGCACCTTGTTGAATCAATGCCACGTAGAATTAAGGCAGTTCTGAAGGCGAAAGGGGGTCAAACACAGTATTAGTATGGTGTTTCTAATAATCCTTTAGGTGAGTGTACAAATAAGAAATGTTGGAAAGAAAACATGAAACTAAACCACCAGTAGGTGGCAGCAGGTGACTATCATAATGAGTGAGTCATTTATTCAAAAGGCTGATTCATTCAAGAATGAGGCAGTCCTTTAAGAATAGGTCATTGAATCTTTGATTTCAATCGATTCATTCAAAACGCTGAATCATTCAGTGTAACACTGTTGCTGTGAGATGCGTTATGGTTCTGCTGTGATCTTTGTTTGGAACTATTTTCGCTGCTGAAATAGAACAAAAACATTTAATATTGCATCTAAACTGTAAGTGACTTAATGTTAATTGATTTCATATGACAGTTCCATAAACAATGTGTCATTTTCAGTCGTGATGGTATTCAGGAAAACAGCACTCTTGGTTGTGATGTTGCTTAACTGTATCATGTTATAAATATAAAAATTCCACAGTTTGTAATTTTAACCGTTTGTTAACTGAGTTTCTTTGTGTGAGGCGCTCATTTGTTTTCGATTTCTCCTCGAGAGGCTGTGCGAGCGTCAACAGTGCAAAATTGTTACCGTCAGTTCATTATACATTACATTATATATTATCCACTATCAATCGCCACTTACACTAAATGAATGCAGAATCATTCTTGCATTTTGGTGATTCCCTAGTTATTTTTTGTTATCAACGTTTTAATTAGGATACTTGTCCGGTCGGGCAAGTAAAATTCTTTCACTTGCCCCTTCAAAAAATACACTTGTCCCGGACAAGCGTTAATGTCAAGCCCTGATTTATATTTTACAATTTTTCTCTCCCATAATTTTAATATTGTATGTCAATTTACTACTACAAGTTACTTGGTGTTAAATCTTACTGTTTTTAATCCAAGATGAGAAAATGCTGTTATGGAACCAGTTTATTAATTTTTACCTTATTTTTCTTTGTCCTGTATAGTCCTGTGGGAGTGTGACGTACAGATGAGACATGGCAGCTGGGAAGCTTTAGTGCAGCACTGGATGCATCTGGATTATATCCATTTTTTCTTTTAATAAACTGTTAAGATTCCTTTTGTCTGGTTTGTGAAATTTTATTTTAATGTTTTAGATTAAGCCATTGCAAGTTTTACCTGAACGTGCAGAACCTTGATCATGTAGCTGACTTTAAAATTGATGTCTTAGAGTTGTTGCTAGTATATTGGTATTTTGGTTTAGCATATCAATCTCATTTCTGTTTATTAAACTTACTGGTGAGATTCCTTTAAAAGACATGTTTGCGAGATCTGCAGGTCTATAAACGCAGACAGACCTCTGTAACCCAGTAGCACCCAGGCTGCTGTCCAGTATCGGTTAAGGTCAAGGTGCTATGTTTCTCTTATCACTGTTGTGTCCTATTGGCTGACAGCTACTTCTGGAAGTAGTTCAAAAAGGAAAATAAACCTGCAGTCTGAGAAGTGTGGTGGAGTAAATATGGGTTAGGGTTTTTGGACAGTGTTTTGGCAAACACTTTTTTTTATTTTTTTTTTTTTGAGTCTTATGATTGTCAACTGTTAAATTCACGTCCCAGACTGATATATTTGACAGTCACTCAATATGATTGCTTAATCACCATAAATATTTACTGACATGACAGTTGGCAGAAAAAGTTGAGAAGTTCCATATGATGCACAAATCTAAGACTACTTGGATTTGTCAGAGTATTGTAGGAAACTAAGAAGTGAAGACTTGGTTGTATCTTCAGCAGGATTCTTTGAAAGTGTGCTGTTGGCCGCTGCAGTCATCAAGTCCCATTAAGGCAGTGATGCATTGTAGTCTATATACATTTTAGTGGCAGTGCTTAAAAATGGAGACAAAACACCTGGCTGACAACCTTAAACAAAGCATATAGTTAGTTATATAGTTAAAGTATAGTTATAGCAACCCACCCCAGACGCAAGAGTGTCATTAGTCCTAATCTAATCAGCATAACTATTAAAAGAATGGGACAGGGGCTACAAGAGCCATTAAAGAGACAAAAGGTGAGAGTTTCAGTAATCTGGCTCATTTGACTTACAATAAACAGAACAGGAACTGGCAGAAAACTCTTCACCTGGGTTTTTCATGTGTTATGTCAAGACGTAGGATCAGATTCTTAAACCGTATTCAGGGTAATTTTAAATCATATACTACTACAACATGCATTCTAGTTTATTTTAAATGATTCTTCTGAGGTACGTCTGAATTTATTTGCCAACGATTTATTGAATTAAAGATGATTCAAAGATGACCCTGACATCAGATATCTGCATGTGCCAGGATGTCTCAGAAACGCTCAAGTCTTTCTATGTGCTGTAAAATGACAACGTAATGAGGGAAAGGGAGAATTTTGTGGTGTGCGACCAATGGGCTTGCCTGCTGTATTTTTAATGTGCATGAATGATTAATCATTGCATGTGAACACATGCACCCCTGAGGGGCGGCTGCAGTCCGTCTGGTGCTGTCGGTGCAGACATGAGTGCAACCCCGAGACCTGGACTGAGTGTGAACACTGTGGGGTTAAAGCATCAGTGGGCGATGCAGAGAAATCGCACTCTGGTCCGGACGTACCTGTTCTCCAGCTCCGCGCACCCACTTCCTGGCTCTCAGAGCAGAGAGGATTTCAGGCTTCCATCGTTGTCCAGATCAACACATGGTCGGACCACCATGATGCCTCTCAGGTAAGCGGATATCTGGTGCCTGGAAGTTTAGGGCTAAGCATCAGCGCTGGGACTCCAGGATGAATTTTAGAAAAGTCCGTAGTAATATACACATGGAAAAAAAATGGTAATGGCTAAATAAACTGGTTTTATTGAAGTCAAAAATATTAATCACTGAATCCAAGTAAATAAATTGATTTATACCAACAAAATCATTTATGCATTAAAACTCTAGAAATAGCTCCTCAAGTTAACAATTGCAAGTTACCACTTTTTACAGTGGAATATTTACTACATCAAACTATCATTGCTACTGTATGTGATATTAATATCCTTACATTTAAAAAAATATATTTTTTAATATTTATTTTTCAATCAAAACATTTTTTAAAGTTAATTTTAAAGTTTTTTCTCTAATTCATTTTAATTATTTTTAAAATTCAGTTAGTTTAATACTTACAGCAATGCAATGCCCATTAGTAGAGTTTGTTGGGGTTTGCATTAAACACATCTCTTCATCAGCCAGTAACAGGAAGTGTCAAATCCGCTATACACCATGGAGAATGCTCTAGAAACCTGAGAAACATTCCTCTTGCATGGCAACACACCCAAACAGCTCACAGGAAAAAACAACAGCTATATTACACTGGTTATCCAATGACGGCAGATAATGTGCCCAGGGTTTCTCAAGCAGTACAATGTAAGATGGCCATATTTTAAAATCAACAGAGAAAAGGAAAGATGTAAATTATATTTTTTTTTATGCAAATTTGAAAAAAAAAAATGTACAACCTAAAGATTATCAAAATGGATAATGAAATGATAACATGTTCATTATAGAATCATTCCTAAATCTCCAGAGCAAAAGATTTGATGTTGCAATGTATAGTTTTTTTGTTTGTTTTTTTTTAATCATAACGGTTGATTCAGAGTTTAATGATTTGTCCTTTGTTTCTGGACTGGCAGCTCAGTTGGCATTTCAAAGTTCTCAAAATTATAACATCTTAAAATGAAAATGTTCACTACTACATAAGTGTGTGGTCAATAAGAGTTTTGTTTTTTTAATCTTATGCTGACCAAGGCTGCATCTAGTTGATTAAAAATAAGAGTAAAAACAGTAATATTGTGAAATATTATTACAATTTAAAGTAACTGTTTTCTATTTGAATATATTTTAAAATGTGATTTATTCATGTGATATCATAGCTGAATTTTCAGCATTACTCTAGTGTTCAGTGTCACATGATCCTTCAGAAATCATTGGCTGAATCCGAAATCGCCCCCTAAACCCTCAATCACTTCTCTGCGTACATTGGCTGTACACTCGTTATTACGGTGCATTATGGGATTGAATGATTGCACTCGATCACGTCCACCATGGTTTTGGACACCACTACAAATGGCTGTCCACTCAAATAATGCCCTATTTTAGGGTATAGGGGGAGATTTCGGATTCAGCCATTAGGTTTGTTTGACTTGAAGCGACGCTGCGCAGACCGATCCGTGTATGACATCAAAGTACCGCGAGAGTGATGCGGAACCGTCTGCTCTCTAATCGGTACTCTCTCGCGGTACTTTGATGTCATACACCGATCGGTCTGCGCAGCGTCCCTTCAAGTCGAACACACCTATTTTAATGTGCTGCTCAAGAAACATTTCTTAATAATATTGAAATCTTTTGTTACATTATAAATGTATTCACTGTCACCTTTGATCCTTTTAATGCGTCCTTATTAAACTTAATTTCTTTCAAAAAATATTACTATTTTGAACAGTAGTGTAATTCTTTATCTTTCCATTCCTTCAGCTTTATACCAAAGACTTCATATATAAGAAGACGATGCACTCCGATCACTTGTGAATGGGAGAAAGTGCAACGCCCAATATGGCGAATAAGCCCCGCCTTATAAATGAAAAAAAAACGATCATTGATTAGTAAAGTCATTGCGTCACTGCAGCTGTTAGAAGCTCCAGTTGCTATAGAAACAGGCAGTGTTCTGAGACGTGCGCTTAGGACTGCGCATGCGCATTAGCTTTCTCCTGGCTGAAAATGCAGTTTTTTGTCACGATTCGAGCGTTTAAAAACAAAATTCATGAGACTGTTGTTGTCAGATTTCATTGGTGATTTCAAATATGAAATTGGATTATAGCTTGTCGAACAGTTTTGGAGAATTTGATGTTTCCCCATTCAAAGAGATAGGAGCGGTGTTTCTAAGATGGCCACCAAGTGAAATGACATGTCTTAAAGGGACTTTGTTTATACCAGAAGATATTCTGATTAACCTCATACGTGTCTGTTTTTGGACTCCTCTGATCTCACAGTGTCAGTGAGCCTACCCTGTTCATCCCGGGCCAGAGGGTGGTTTTCGAGGGGTTTTCAAAAAACCACCGCCCCCTTTTACACAAATCTCTTCCCTCCTGCAAGAACCCTGAGAACACAAAGACACCTCAGCAGAGCCGTCATCAAGTGTACATGCATTTCTCTCAGCCTCTGAGGCCTGTACCAAAGCTTGGACAAACCCTTACTCACAGTCAGCAGCGGCCCACAAAGAGCAGAGGCCGACAGCTGTTAGTGAGGCAGTGCAAGCAGCCCATAAACCTTGAGACTTTATCTGTCAGAGGAAAGACTTGCCTCCCCACCGGGCATTTACCCGACGCTTCATCTGCCACGTCTCGTACACAGCTGCACGTGTTCTTGCCTGCAGAGGGTGCTGGACCGGAGGAAGACAGGGACAGTGAGTCTGTTGATGAGGGTTTCATGGATGAGCTGGATAGCAAAGTCACCACACTGAGGCTTCAACAAGATCTAAAGAACCCCAAACAGTGTGGTTTAGAAAAATCACTGACAGGTGAAATGGTACAATTAACATCTTAGCATCTCATTTTGCAATATCTGTCATATATCTGCGATATGTCATTATAATAAAACAAAAATATGATAAAATAAGTTGTGTGCTGATGTATAAAAGGAAGGAAATATTATAATATCCCAATCCATACATCAACATCTCTCATCATGGGGGTGGGGGAATGGATTCCGACAGCTGGACTGGTTGCCGTTGGATTCCGTTCCCCCCATGTTTCTTACACGAAGTTCTAATATTTACAAAACTGATGCTGGCTAGCTCCCGCCGATAGCCTCATGGGCTCATATAGCGCTATTGCGCTTACGGCTAACTGAGTTTGAGCCCCAGCTAGCTGACTTTTCCTGAGCCCGTCCCCCTCACTCTCTCTCTCCAACTTTGCTTCAGGTCTACATATTGTCCTATCATTGTAAAAGGCAAAAAGGCCAAAAAAATAAATCTTTAAACTGATGCTGGTTAGGCTCCATCCACATACAGAATAGAATCAGCAACTTTTAAGCCCTTACATCAACACTTCTCATCATGGGGGTGGGGGAACAGATTCCGACAGCTGGATTGTTTGCCATTGGATTCTGGTCCCCCATTTTTTTTACACAATGAGATTCTAATATTTACAAAACTGATGCTGGCCAGCTTGTGCCGATAACCTTGTGGGCATCACGCTGACATATAGTGCTATTGCACTTCGGGCGACCCGAGTTCGAATCCCAGCGACCTGAGTTCTGATCCCTGACCCCCTTACTTTTTTTTTCATTTAGTCACACCTTTGGATCAGAGGTCAAATGATTAAGGGTCATTCCCATGCTCAGTGCCTGCGGAAATGTTTTGTCCGATGAGGGAGTTTGCATCTCAACAGCTGTTTTCTATGGGAATGCAAGAAATGAATGTGATCAGTGTAATTAGTAAACCACACAAGTCCCACACAACATACCTATGAATGGCTTATAGTGGGATTTCATGAAATGGTCAGAGGAGCCAAAGTCCATCATCTCAACCTTCTCTGGGAAAACTAGAATGGATGAAGAGGACACGACTGGGTAAAGAAATTGCTAGAAATATGCAGCCCACAAATTGAAAAAAATGTTTCAAAAACAGCTTGAATTTTGCATTTACCAACATAGAAGCAAATAATGCTCTCACTGGAAGGATGTTGCTATTTTTTCTCCACAGATTTCTGATCTATAGTGGGAAAATTTCAACAAAGTTATGTTGGTTTATGCAGAACAAACTCGAGTAAACAAAATTATTCTGTGCATTATTTTTGTCCGTTGGGAGTTTGGGTCACCGCAACTTTTTTTCTGTGGAAATGATTTACTGTTATTTAATTGAGAACCATAGAATGGGAACCAACATACCTTTGAATGACCACTTTGAATGCAGCGGTCACTGCAGCCAAAGTCCATCCTCTCAACTTTCTCTTAAAAAAACGGAATGAGGGAAGAGAACACTGGTCAATGAACAATGACTCCCAATGCACTTTACCAGCTTGTAATGAGTCTGATATCTCTTGCTCCATCTCTGCAGGTTTGTAATCTACAGAAAGGAAAAAAATCAACCAAAAGTTGGTTTAAAATAAACGTTTTTAAAAGCTGAACTTCTTGCCATGCCCGAGTCCCTGCTCAACACTATTAAAAGTTAATAGAATATTCTGCAATCTTCTTTCTACCAAGGAGATAGTCTCCTGTCAAGCACTGATTCCCACTGGTTTATTGTGACGCCACACGGCTCTTGTGTCTTGCAGCAAAAGAAATAGCCCCTTTTCACCGAACTTAGAACGCACATCCGGTTCAGCGTTTGTTGTGTACAGCGACTTCCGGTCGAAACAACCATGGCTGAAACAACATCGAAGTGTCACTGCAGCGTCCCTCGTTGCACAAATAATAAGCAGCGACAACCATATTTAAGTTTTCATGCATTTCCAAGCGACGGCTATCTGAGAAAGAAGTGGACGCATGCTATTAGACGCATAGAAGGCCCGAGGTTTACGATCCTTAGAGGTAGCACATTTGTTTGTAGTCGGCACTTCACCGACGCTGATTACGCTGCCACTACTAGTCGTAAGCGCCTCAGAAAAGGGGCAGTCCCGTCCCGATTTATTTGGAACAACTGGGGAGAAACTTCAAGAGAGTCGATTTACGAGAGAGTTAAAGCTCGATCCATACTTGCCACTTTTCCTGTCCTTTCCTCTGATGACACCAAAGACGACGACATAGTTTCTGTGGTAACAGCTGTAGCAGATCATGACTATGCAGTCACTCCTCTCCCAGGTATGTTTATGCATTCCTGAAAACATAAAATATGATAGATTCGACCGCTCCAGACACGTCGGCGCGCCCGCCATCTTGGAACGGTCAATCGTCACTCACAGACTGAATGATGCCACAACATTGCGCAGTTTCTGGTTGTGAAACTGCCGAGATTTAAATTCCCGAAGAAATAGGATAACCTTCCAAGGGTGAAAATGTGTTGGTTTGTGTTTTTATGTATTAACTCAATATTAAAGGTTTTGTAACTATAGTAACTTTTTAATTTATCTGACGCAAATCATCTGCTGAAGTCGTCTTCTTTTAGTTTTATGGCAGATTACAGACTAGCATAAAAGGTGCATACCGCAACCTACTATATTGGGGTGAGCAAAATCATGGATTCATTGATCCTTCCTTAAAGGGATAGTTCACCCAAAAATGAAAATTGTCATTAATTACTCACCCCTTAATGTTGTTCTAAACCCGTAAGACCTTCGTTAATCTTTGGAACACAAATTAAGATATTTCTGATGAAATCCGAGAGCTCTGACCCCTCTATAGACAGCAATGTAATTAACACTTTCAAGGCCCAGAAAGGAAGTAAAAACATCATTTAAATAGTCCATGTGACTCCAGTGGTTCAACCTTAATTTTATGAAGTGACGAGAATACTTTTTGGGTGCAAAAACAAACAAAAATAACTACTTTATTCAACAATTTTCGTTCTAGCCTGTGTCAAGCCCCGATTAGACGAAGCGCGTTTTTTAAATAGTTTTCTGTTGGCAGTGTGCGCTATGCGCGCTGTTTGTGCGCCCCGGGCGCCTCACGTTTTTCCAGGAGCGCTCTGAGCGCATGAAGTTGAAAAAAAAAAATCAACTCATCGCGTTTTTTCCCCATTGTCCAATCAAATGAATGTGGAGGCGGGCCTTCCGTTGTGGTGATGGTTATCTTGATCAGACTGACAGCACAGCTGATTCGGGGGTTGCCTAGCAACATAAAAAAAACGCAGCGCACTGCTATTTTCTAAATTAAAAAATGTCAACCAAAAAAGGCAGTGCGGTGCGCCTCGCGTTTTCAAACCTGAAAAACGCGTTCTGTCTGATCGGGGCCTCAGTCTGCTACGCAGTTTCCGAGCAGCGCTTCCGAGTTACGGCAGCCGATGCTGTTCACGTGAGGACCACGACGCATGCGTGTGCTGTATTTGCAACGGAAACTGCGTTGGAGACTGACACAGGCTAGAACGAAATTGTTGACTAAAGTTGTTATTTTTGTTTGTTTTTGCGCACAAAAAGTATTCTCATCGCTTCATAAAATTAAGGTTGAACCACTGGAGTCAAATTGACACTATTTTAACGATGTTTTTACTACATTTCTGGGTCTTGGAAGTGTTAATTAAATTGCTGTCTATGGAGGGGTCACAGAGCTCTCAGATTTTATCAAAATATCTAAATTTGGTCTTACGGGTTTGGAACGACATGAGGGTGAGTAATTAATGACAGAATTTTTATTTTGGGGTGAACTAACCCTTTAAATTCTTCTACTAAGACCAATTTCCTGCAAAAAACCCTTTAAAGCTTTACCAACTTCTATCTGATAATTGTCTATTCCTAATACACCATTAATATCCCATTTCCTTCCTAGATCTGCTGTCTGCTGCAGACATAAGGCTCGTTTGAGATGAGCAAAATCTGCGCAGAGCCAACCACTGATCACAGTGAAAGGCATGCCGGTTAGAAATGTGTCCGAATGTGGTCCAACTTGCTCTGATGTCATGCTGACGTATATCAAACTATTCTTGCGACCAGTTGCGGCTGGTGGGTTAAAATAGAGGAGGCACACACAATTTTAGTGGTCAGATCCCCTCCCAAGGATTAACTGCTTTAAAATGGCTTTTTTTGGTCACTTTATACAGAAAACGACACATACAGCAAGACAATATAAGTATAATTTCACTCACCTACAACTTGAAGCAAAAATCCATCCTTCTGTCCTTTAAATGTCCGTGTTAAAAGAGAACGTTCGAATGGTATTTTGATAAATTTGTTTGCGATCAAATATTCAATCTCTTCTCTCCATACGTAGTTGGTACATCAGCAGTAGCAGTTCAAACTAATGTAATTTACGTCTCTTCGATGATTGGTTGATATACCAAGGGAGGCTAGCCTCCTCTGCCTTGTTACTTTTCTCAACACTCTTAATAAAGGCCTTCTGAAGCGAATCGATCGAGTTTTGTAAGAAAAAATATCCATATTTAACACGTTATAAAGTAAAATATCTAGCTTTCGCCAGACCGCCTTCCTTATTTAAATTACTCAGAAAGTGTAACGCCTCTCGTCTCGCAGTTCAAAATGCTTACGCTACGTCCGACATCATACGTCTCGCAAGTTACGCTTTTTCTGTAAGTTGAATACGGAAGGTGGTCTGGCAGAAGCTAGCTATTTTACTTAAATTTTTTAAATATGGATATTTTTCTTACAAAACTCGATCAATACGCTTCAGAAGGCCTTTATCGACTGTTGAGAAAAGTAACAAGGCAGACCCTTTAAATCGTCCTACCATTTTCACCTCAAAATTTTGGGTAGGCTGTGTGCCACCCCTGACGAACCGCCACTGCTCGCGACAGCAAGGCGGACATGTCGGATTCTGCAGTCGGGCGCAGTTGCTCTCCACCGACTGCGCTGATCAAAAGCACTATGGAAAATGGCTTGACACAGCTTAATGCTTATTGGTTTAAACAACCGTGATGTATTGTTCTCTTTTAAAATGTTTGATTTCAAAACTCTGACATCATGTTTTTATTGTGTATAAATTATGTGTGAATATTCCCAAACTTTCTGACAGTGCGAATGTGATCTCTATATGGGTTATGTGATTGTTGTCATATTTATAAAAAAAATATATAAAAACATGCATGTAATTAAAAGTAAAAATGATTGATAAACACGTCTTTCGAATGGAAATAAATAACA
Source organism: Coreius guichenoti (assembly GCA_039654105.1). NCBI lineage: Eukaryota > Metazoa > Chordata > Actinopteri > Cypriniformes > Gobionidae > Coreius > Coreius guichenoti. Next base: position 34,303,086 of record CM077184.1, read on the forward strand.
AAAACTTTTGGTGTCTTGTTCATATTTATTTCCATATAAAAGCAACAGAACTTAAATTACACCTAGTTTATCAGCAACAAAGCGCACGGGTGCACGAATCCCGCGATATCCACCTTTGATCTCGCAGGGGTCTGATCCACAACGAGAAGAGAGAACTGTCCGTCTTGCTTGCACTTTTTTCACTCCCCTCACTGCAGCTGCCTACTCTCGCCTACATTTCAGGCGAGGCGAGGAGCATCTCAAACGAGCCACATATACATGCGTCTAACTACGGTTGCAGATCAAAAACTATAGGTAGGGCCTATAGAAAGACGGTTCACTTATGAATGGGCGAACTGCAACGCGCAATATTGCGGAATAGTCCCGCCTTCTAAAGTAAATGAGCCAATCGCTGATTAGTAAAGTAATTGCCGTTAGAAGCTCCGATTCCCATAGAAACCTGAGACTCGCGCGTAGGACTGCACATGCGCATTGGCTCGTCTAGCCTGAAAAATAAGTTTTTTTTAACGCTATTTGATCATAAGAAACAACATTTATAGGACAGTTCATGTTAGATTTTGTTCATGTTTGTTGCTGATTTGAAATATGTCATTTAATTGTGAGTTCGGCAAGCAGGGGATTCCCCCATTCAAATAGATAGGACTTGGTCTTGTATGCCCGAAAAAGCTGCCCGGAGGCGTTGCAAATATGGCCGCAGAGTGAACAGACTTTCTTTGAAAGGGACTTTTGAAAGGGTCAACTTGCTTTCGAATGTGCACCCACTAGCTTTGACCGTTTCAATATTGCGGACGATAGAAACCATAGAGACGCCAATGAGGAATCTATGTATACATGATTTCCGCCATAGAAATGTGATAAAAGTAGTACGAGTACTATACTAGTATGCTGTTCCAAATTCAGCAGTTGAATCTTTTATTGTAACCGACTCATTGAAACGAAGTGCTCGAAAGAACCGATTTGCAGAAACGAATCTAACACGCACGCGCCCCCGCCCAACGCTTGTTGTGCGCATCTCCCATAATGCACTGCTGCATGCAGAGGGGGAAGTGCTTTCGCGGGAGAGCCAGCTAGTCCATCCAGCTAGTTGATCCCCTTTAAGCAACTCTTTCATTATTTTGATGTTTTAATACAGAAGCGACCCACCGTGCATCATACAGGAGTTGTATATCGGCTATCTTGCGAGAGGGATTGTTGAAAGAATACGTCAAGCGCGCTAAAGTGAGTATTTAAACTGTTGGGAAGAGTGGCCCGCGTGTTGTTTATCGTCCGTGCAGAGATTCGCTGCAGAAACATGCATGCCCTGCGGTATTTCACCTTTATACGCTCCCTTCTGGCTGCAACTTTCTTTGCATGCGTGCTTTAAAGCCACGTGATAGAGTATTTCATATTTGCGTTCCTATCGAATAGTGAGCTAAGGACAAAGAACGACGCCTATATAACAAAACAGCATTAATGCAATTTTTGAAGAATTGATGTATGTATGGTCAGCCAGTATTGTTATTAGCCAAAGATGTATGTTTATAATCCTGAGGCTGCATGTTATGTGCAGCCGTAGACTAAAATCTATTGTGGAGGCTGACATAGCAGTGTAGTTATGAAATATTTTTAAGAAATAACTCTAGGTTATCTGAATTATATAAAATATTGCAGGAAAGTGGATATTTTCGTCCGTAAAACTGTGCATATACAAGGATATATCTATTAGATTTTTTTTGCTGCCATATACGATTAACAGTTATTTGCAATTAGCAATTTTGCGTGGTAATTGTATAATTTTTCATTAAAATAAAATAGAACGACAGAATAATACACAATAAGAAATGTTTTCCATAAAAATGTATTTTATTTTCCGCAGCGCTGTTTCCGGAAGTGTTTTTTCCATAGGGATTTTAAAAAAAAAACGTTTTTGTTAAAGAGTTATTATAAGCAATGAACCAAGCCAGTCAGCTACGAGGTGAAACATAACATTACAAACTTTGATTTAAAGCAAAAAAGTTTTCGGACAAAAGGTACAACAGCTAAGACTGTAGTTAAGGTTGAACCACTGTAGTCACATGGACTATTTTAACAATGTCTTTACTACCTTTGTGGACCTTGAAAGTGGTTGTTTTGTTGCTGTCTATGGGGGACAGAAAGCGTTCGGATTTCATCAAAAATATCTTAATTTGTGTTCTGAAGATGAACGAAGGTCTTACGGGTTTGGAACGACATGAGGGTGAGTAAATAATGACAGAATTTTTATTTTTGGGTGAACTAACCCTTCGATTATGCTGTTTACAATGCTTCATAGGATTGTAGTTCTTTCACTCACTAAAGCCGTTAACTACACAGTCTTAGTTGTTGTACCACCTTTGCCATTTTGTCAGATTTTTTTGCTTCAAATCAAAGTTTGTAATGTTATGATTCACCTCGTAGCTGATTGGCTTGGTTCATGACTTATAACTCTTTAACAAAGACTTTTTTTTAAATCACTATGGAAAAAAATTAATGGAAACGGCGCTGCTGAAAAAGGGGGCGGGAACTGTTGAACTCCATAGCAGTAACACTATAGAGTATTTTTACTTTTCACGGGAAATACGTTATATCTTATTAATAAATTGTATTATTATTCTGTCAACAATTACCACACAAAATTGTTGCAAACAACTGTTAATTGTATATGTGGCAGCAAAACAGTCCACAGTTTTACAGATGAAAATATCCGCCTTTGATAGCCTCTGTCATTATTGTTATAGATATATGATTTTTAAAACTATATCTTTATTGTTATCGCTATAGTCTGGGCCTTTACTGTTGATCTCTGCCATATAGATAAATGTGATCATTTCCCACTTTCAGGAGCTAAGTCTGGCCCCTCAGACTCTACAGAGGCAGTTTCACAGCTGGGCTCTACGTCTGCAGCAGGTGTCCTTATGGCCAGTGAGGATTTCACAGGACATCTCACTGGAGATGCAGCTGGTTCAGAGGAGAAGCCAGATGTAATGGAGTCATGCAAGCTGGAAGAAACTGAAGAAGATGTAAATGAGCCAAACCCTCAAAACAGCCTGATGGAGCAGGAGGGAGTAGAGACGCCCCAAGAGGAGATGGAGGAAGATCTGGATTTTCAACAACCGGATGAGGACCAAGGAAACGGTCCAGAAAAGGACAGTCCAACCGATCAAGGTGAAGAAGAAAATTGTGTACAGGGACACTGTGAACAGAAGGATGCCGGAGAACTAGTGAAGAACGAAGACAAGAGCAACACAGAGAGAACGGCACAGAGTTCAGAGGAGCTTGTCATTGCTAAAGTTGAGGACTTCACGAATGAAATGGCAGTAGATGTGAACCAGACTGAGGGTCGTGTTGGGAGGATGGAGGTAGATGGACCAGAAGATGCAGGTTGGTGTGAACTTTTTGCATTTTGCTAGATGCTTTCTTTAATTTACCGTTTTGTTGAGATGTGTTGCAAACCTGTTATTGATATTGATTGATGTGTTCTACACAATTTTTACATTTAACAGGAAAATTGTTGCCTAAACCCATAAAGAGCGAGACAACTGAACCATCTGCCATGGTAAGCACAATATCACTATTTTAAGTTTACCATTGAATTTTATTTGAGTTCATTTGTTAATCTATGGAGAAGTACACTCCTAAAACTAAAACCCTCTTCATCTAAATCCAGCAAACACATTCAGTGTTAAAAACAGAGTCAAAACCTCAAGTGGCCCAGCCCTCCATCGCCATACCAGTGAAGGTAAAGGATGAGCCAATGGATGAGGAGTATGAGAAAGCGTCGGCTTCTCTGCGGCCAGTGGGAAACATTAAAGATGAGCCCGACACCGCAGCTGTGAGTTTCTGCCTTTTATTAATTTTTTTGTAAAGGGGTAACAACGGTTAAGCAATGTATATGAGGAACATATTTTTTAATACTTTCTCTTGTATTTAGGGTGTCTTTGAATCTGAGTTTATATGGGTAAATTAAATCAGTTCACTGAAAAAATCATGAATGGAGTTTTTTCACAATATCCAATGCTTATATGGTTGGTTTGCAAAACTTTTTTTTTTAGTAATATATGGTATGTTCTATAAAACTATAAAAATGTTACACTATATGTAGGCCTGTCATGATTTAGTCTGACAAATAATTGTAATATGAATAATTGTGATTTAATAATTTAATTGAATTAAAAATTTTAAAAAGGTGAAACAGGCTAAATACGCATACACTACTGTTGGGTTTGGGTCTCTTATGCTCTTCTGCTCACCAAGGCTGCGTTTATTTCATCCAAAAACAGTAATATTGTGAAATATTACAATTTAAAATTATTACATTTTAAAACGTATTAAAATAAAAAAAGATTTATTCCTGTGATTAAAGCTGAATTTTCAGCATCATTACTCCAGTCTTCACTGTCACATGATCCTTCAGAAATAATTCTAATATGCTCATTTGCTGCTATAATAACATTTCTTATTACTAATGTTGAAAACAGTTTGCTGCTTAATATTTTTGTGGAGACGATTATACATTTTATTTCAAAATTATTTGAATAGAAAGTTCAAAAGAACAGCATTTATTTGAAATATATATATTTTTTTGGAAACATGTCTTTACTGTCACTTTTGATCAATTTAATGCATCCTTCTGAAAAAAATGTTTGTGTGTATGAATATGAAATTTAGTCGCCTAAAATTCTCTAAACAAGCGATTTCATATGCATATGTAAAATAACACGATCATCAACATTAAACCGCATATAAATCAAAACTGCCTAATGTTACTGAATGAAATGTCGACCCAGGACGAGCTATAGGACTGTGAACTTGATTTTCTCAGCTTTTTGCGTAATATTGCTTTTTTTTTTATGAAACTTACTCACATTCAAGTGCTAATAAAAAATAATGCATTAAGCTAGAATAAAACAGATTTTTTGTTCATACAACAAAATGTTCTGGGGACCATGACATTTTTGTGAAAATGATCAAAAACGCTGGCGGTGGCTGGCAGTTTTTTTTTTTGTTTTTTTTTTAACGCTGGAGGGGAAAGAGTGCACAATAATCACAATGAGATGAATGAAATAAGTCATGACATCAGGCAATAGAAACATGACCCCATTGTGTTCATGCTTTCAGGATTTTAACCAGACACCTGATGCGATCAAGATCAGCGCAGTGTTCTCTGTAGGAGGAAATGCCACATCCATCGGTATGAGCCCTGAAAATATATTATGATATTTTGCTACATGGGTGAATAGTTGATTTATTAAGTTACATCTTATTTTTCTTACATATTCCTCTTCATGTGACTGCAGCTCCAGCAGTCGTCCCAGCAAAGGCAACACCAGTACCACCTACACTATCGCTTCGTTCTCTGGCCCCTGCCAATCCAATTGGTGTGGTCTGCACAGGATGTAACAAAGTCCTGCTAAAGGGACAGACGGCGTTCCAGCGCAAAGGCTGTCCTAAACTCTACTGCTCTCCTCAGTGTCTCTGTAGCACCTCCACTATGGTGGTCAAGATACCTCAGAAGAAACAATGTTACCACTGCCTCAAGTATGCCTACAATAACACTTTTAGATTTTAATTTTTCAAATGATCATGTTGCATTACATTTGATGTTTATGCATTTGCATTCAAAAACGACTTCCAAAGCATTCAAATACATGGTTATTGAATATGAACTAGGCCTGTCTTAATTGGCACATTTGTGTCTTGTGCATTTTTTTTTTTTTTTTTTAAACCACACCAAAACTTAAATAGTTCACCCATAAATGAAAATTGACATTTACTCACCCTCATGTCATTCAAAATCCATAAGACTTTTGTTAATCTTCGGAACACAAATTAAGATATTTTTAATGAAATCTGAGAGCTTTCTGTCTCTCAGTTGAAAGTCTATTCACCTAAAACATGGATTCCGTATGAATTGAGCAGTTTAATCGAAGTCTTCTGGAGAGACATTGCTTTGATTGGCTTTTATTCGCATATAAACATTGATCAGTGAACGTACATAGAGCATTTAAATTTGGTCATGGAAGCTCAAGTACGCAAACCAAATGAGATTTTTTTTCTCGCGGTTGAGCTTCTGTTTATGTTTGTTGATCAATGTTTATATGTGACTAAAAGCCTAAATTAAGTGATCATAATATAAAGTGATTGTCTGTTCAGAATACTTGGATTACACAGCTCGATTTATGGATTTATTTTATGATCTCTTTATGAACGTTTTGAAGCATCAGAGTTTTGGGTGAATAGACTTTCAACAGAGGGAAAGAAAGCTCTCAGATTTCATTAAATAGATCTCCATTTGTGTTCTAAAGATGAACGAAAGTCTTGCGGGTTTGGAACGACACGAGGGTGAGTAAATTTAAATTTTTTGGGTGAGCTGTCCCTTTAATACACTATTATAACATGATTCTTTATTTTGAAAGGGTAAGTAATATATAATAGATATTAAATTACAATGATGGCATGTAACCTTCGACCATTTCTGTTTCCTTACAGAGACATTCTTGACCCAAAAGATGTAGTCAATGCCCCGGTGGACATGTCAGGGACTTTGAAGGAGTTCTGCAGTCAGAAATGCCTCAGCACTTTAAACTTCAAGTGCAGTGTGTGCCAGAAGGCAGGAATGGTAAGTGTCCATCTCTATCCGTTCAGGTGTTTCCTGCGCTGGTTAATTAATCATGTTTTTGACCCCCTAAGGACCTGTTCACACCAAGACAAATATTTCAATTTAAATGAACAGCTGTTATTGCTTTTTTTCAGACACAAACATTTACATGCTGTTAGTGTGGCAGATTTTTTTACGGAGGTGCTCTAATTTCTTTTCCATCACACTGTGAGGAAAACTGTGCAACCAGTAAGATTTGAGCTTTTGTTCACATGCCCAGAGCTGCTGGATTTACATACATGGATTTAACTGACTTGGAGGTGCTCACGAACTGACTATTTTGCTAAGTGACTGTAAATAGCAAGAAAAAGAATCCGGAATTGGCTCTCTCACCACAGTGAATACAAAAATCTGATCGGCTGTTTGGAAACGTGTAAATTTGGTTTTTACTTCCCTTGTCTGTGACAAGTACAAAACAGAAAGTTGCGCTGCGCTTTTTGTACCGGGCTAACCAGGTTGTCCATTTTCCATTTTGGGGTAACCATTTCTGCTTTTCTACAAAGTGCCACCTACTGTCAGAGAAGAATTTTTGGGTATGTCTCAATCAGCTCCCTAGTTCAGTATTCAGCGCACTGACCATTTTAAGGGCTGTTTCAATCTCAAAATCCTTCCAGTGCACTGAAACGTTCGCTCCCTAAAAAGTCTCACAATGCACTGTGAAAACCAGGGAGCATCGATGCTTGCTATGTTCCCTTAACGGAAATTCTAAAGCACAAAACATAAATCGCCACACATAATGACGTGATATGTTTAAAAAAAAAAAAAAAGAAACATTTTTTCAATTATATTTCAGCATAATCCTACATTGCTATATACAGGTAGTAAACAAACATAATCTAGCTAACATTTATGATACATTTTATGGCTAAAATGTTGCCGGGATATGTAATAGTCAAAGTATTTATCATTTTATACTCTTAAATAACATCGCACTGAATTTTGGTGCCGAACATTTGGGTTGGTGTGAACAGGCCTTTAATTCAGATGAGATAAAGACTTGGTACTGTGAAATAATGTCAAGACAACACAACTTTCTGTTGCATTATCTTCTCTGGCTGCACTTAGAAAACCAGTTATTTTAATAAATTGCACAAAAAGACTCAAGATATTGGTTAGAATCAGTCTAACAAATTTTTCACTTATTGAATCTATTAGAGTGGTTACTGAATGAGCATCTGACTCACTTCATTTCAGTCATATTTGACTCAAAATTAAGCAAGCACTGTTTAGTGTACTTTAACCCCCTGGAGGTTCCAGCATGTTTTCCTTTTTTTTTTTATAACAATGGCAACAATTTAAACTACTGTTATTTATTGTTATAAATGCTGCTTTCATGTGTGTCCACTCACAATAACAAAAAAATGCTTTTGTAAAATACAGAAAGCACACAGGATGTGCTTTCTGCCATCTTGGTCTCTGTGAACTCAAACACAGCATATAATTGATGACATGACAAATGTCTCTACAAAACCCTTGAGATATCTACTTTTAAATGAACCAATTCAAATCGAAAAACAAATATTCTCTTATGTTATGCATATGAAATTTTGACTCTTTCAGCTGGCATAAAGAGTTGTCTTGTGTATTTACTAATTTAGATGTCTTTATTAAATTTATATTTTTATTTATACAATTTAGGGATGTTATACTGTATAACATACTGTAATACTTAAAACAATGCATTCATATATAATTTGAAAGCATAACTAAGCTTTTAGGTAACAGTCAGTGAAGAATTTTTTTATAGATGCTTGAAATACTAACTAAAATGTGGCAAGCATGTATGAATAAAAATTAAGAGACCACTCCAAGTTAATCAATGTTAAGTGGTCTCTTAATTTTTTCCAGAGCTGTATATTAATGCACATATTATTAAGCATAACTTGCTGGTGGTGCTTGGCATTATTGGTCATTCGGTGTTTCTGTAAAGATTGATTAATAATAGTAATTTAAAAACACGCTAAAATGTTAACATTTTCATCTATCATCCATCAAACCAATTTACTTACAAAGACGACTTTTGATTGCATGTTTTCTCATGTAGGTTGTATATTGTCAGCAGCTCAATGTCTGTCGCTCTGAGCTCTGACAGGCTGCTGGGCTCATGAATATTAATCACATTGTCTGCGTTCGCCCGAGCTGATTGGCTTGGACGGTGATAGGCGAGCGCTAGCCAATGGGATTGCCGCGTGCGTATCCACCATCTGCCGAATCATTCGAAAGGCTTAAATAATAAACGAAGTTAGTCATTTTTGACAGGAAAAAAATAAAATAATGAAAACTGTTTTCATATAGCGCGTCAGTTCTACGACTGTTTTGCTCTCTCTGTGCGTGTGAGGAGATCACTGTCAGTCAAGCGCCGGTGAGTGCGGCATCAACACAATAGAGACTGTGCTGTTAATCTATTGATATCAACAAGAACAGTGCGCTGTAAAGAAAGGAAAACGCAGCGTTCTGCGGTTCACCTCGCTGTATTCCCGCTATATTTATGCGAATATTTTACTCGTATTGTAGATGTTGGATGGATAACGTTTTTCTGCCTCATCTCAATACCGCGTTCTAGGCGCTCCCACTCGGTTATGACAAATATGGTAAGCTCCCCCATCAATGTGATTAAAAATAGCATCAAGCTTCATCCGATTCATTCACTTTTCATCGCTTTTGGAAGATGGCACACTGCACGTGTGAGGAACCTTTCGAGACCCTGGACAGCGATGAAGAATTCACCTATTCCTCAGAAGAAGAGCAAGAGTCTGATGATGAATGGTTGCATTTTGAAGAGCGAATTGATCCAGCAGAGGATCACAGTTCTGATGAGTAAGTAATCTATTCTTTCTTTAGTTAGCATGTTATTTTTAGAAAAGCATGTGTGTGTTTTACTAGTTGGGCTGTTTGCCAGACTAAAAATAAATTATATTATTAATTAAATATGTTGCCCTTGACCTAGGCAACTTGTCATTACATCTAAATGTTGTGCAAAACGTGCATGTACTATAATGCACTACTGTTCAAAAGTTTGGGGACACTACAATTATTTGTTTGTTTTTTGAAAGAATTTAATAGTTTTATTCAGCAAGGACACATTAAATTAATCAAAGGTGTCAGTAAAGACATTTTATAAAGTTACTAAATATTTCTGTTTTAAATAAATGCTGTTCTATAGAACTTTTGGGGGAAAAAAATGCATCACAGTTTTTCTATAAAAATATTAAGCAGCACAGCCATTTTCAACTGTTATAATAGTCATAAATGTTTCTTGAGCAGCAAATCAGCATATTAGAATTATTTCGGAAGGATCATGTGACACTGTAAGATGTTATTCATGTGATGCAAAGCTGAATTTTCAGCATCAGTCTTCAGTGTATTAAATTAGAATTCATTTTAATATTTTACAATATTACGGTTTTAATCTAATAAATGCAGCCTCAGTAAGCATTTGAGACTTCTTTCAAAAACATTAAAAAATATTACCTACCCCAAACCTTTTAAATGGTAGCATATATTAAAACATAAATATGATATAATTATTTAGACTACATTTATGTAAAATACCACCTCATCAGTTAAGCTTGTTCTCAAATATCTGATTAGGTTAATGCATTAAATATATGCATGCATTTTTCAGTATTAGTGATCATTGTTAAATAATGTAGTTGCATGCTCACAGGTGTTTGCTTTTATTTTTCTTGCAGATGTGAGAATGACATTGACCTGATACAGCCTGTTGCAAAGAAAGCCAAGACAATCAGGCCATCCACTCAGTCATGGAAAACGGAGACACAAGTCGACCTGGTTCCACAGACTCTGAGATTCGTGCCCACACGGGATCCTGGACCACAGATGCGGGCGTCTGACTCGCACTCCCCTCTTAGTATCTTCAAACTGTTTTTCTCTGAAAGCGCTGTGTCAACTCTGTGCTACAACACAAACGCTCAGGCTGCCAGGTCAATTTCGAAGGGTCGCAAATATAAGTGGACTGATATCAACGTTAGCGAGATGTACCGCTACTTTGGGCTGGTATTCTACATGGGCATGGTGAAGCTGAGCTCCATCAGTGACTACTGGCGGCAAGGCACTCTTTTCTCTGTGCCTTTTCCTGCCACAGTTATGTCAAGGGACAGATACCGCACCATTTCATGGAATATGCACATGAGCCACCCAGCTGCAGACAGAGAGAATGACAGGAAAAAGGGCACAGATGAGTATGACCGCCTTTTCAGGGTCAAACCCCTCATGGACACAATCCGTCTTGCATGCAAAACCTCCTATCATCCCAGAAAAAATTTAGCTGTGGATGAGAGAATGGTGGCATGCAAAGCAAACACGGGAATGACGCAGTACATGAAAGTCAAGCCAACCAAGTGGGGCTTCAAGCTGTTTGTTCTCACGGACTCCTCGAATGGATACACTGTGGACTTTTCTGTGTACACAGGAAAGAATACCAATGCCACTGGCAATGGACTACCATATGATACTGTGATGTCTCTGTTGGACAAAAAATATTTGGGATCTGGGTACCATCTGTACATGGACAGTTTCTACACAAGTCCGAAGCTCTTAAAAGACCTGTTAGCCTTGAAGTATGGTGCTTGTGGGACTTACAGAGACTACAGGAAGGACAGCCCACAGAATGCAGCCAATTCACTGACCAAAAAGTCCACCAGGGGATCCATTAGGTGGATTCGGGATGGACCGCTTGTGTTTGTGAAGTGGATGGACACACGAGAGGTGTCTGTCTGTTCCACTATCCACCCTGCCTACACCGGAGACACTGTGCAGAGGAGGGTGAAAGAACAGGAAGCATGGAGCTTAAAGACTTTTCCCTGTCCCGCACCTGTTATTGCATACAACCAACACATGGGGAGCGTCGACCTGTCCGATCAGCTGTTGCAATACTACACCGCACAGCACAAAACCCTGAAGTGGTACAGAAAGATCTTTCTACACTTCTTGGACATTGCTGCCACCAACTCCTTTACAATACACAAAGAGCTGTATGGCAGCTTGACCCACAAAGAGTTTATGGAGCAGCTTATCGCAGAGCTCTGTGGTATGTCACTGAAAATACAAAGAAAACAGACCAGTAGCGACCATGTGCCTGTTCCAGGAGCTGAGCTGAGCTCAGATACCAGGAAAATTGCCTCTGCTGGACGTCGGATCTGTGTGCATTGCAAAGCAGTGCATGGCAAGAAGCAGCAAACACCATGGAAATGCCAGGCATGTGATGTGCACTTGTGTCTTCAGTTGACCAGGAACTGTTTCCAGGAATGGCACGCAACTCTGTGACTGTGTGCTCAAATGTGCTTTTGACCTTTTGTCTGGTTATTTGTCTTTCTATCTATCCATCTGTCTTTCTGTATTATATTGTACACTGTTGTAAATAAACTACAAACAAACAAAAACATTCTTTCTTTTAGTCTTCTAACATAATTTCCTCACTGTGGCATCCCCAGATCTGATCATCTCCCCAGATGTGAAACACATTTAACACACAAAAGTTAAATTAAAGTGTTGTTTTATGTGAATGAATGGACAAGATGGTTTTCACAACGTGTTGTAACAAAGACTCTGATCTACAAAATCCAGTAGTCCATAGTCTTGTGAACACTGTTTTGCACATGTTTTATGGCCCTATCTCTGGCTTTAATTCAGAAATGAATCAGACCCCTTATTTATTTTTTTTTTAGTTTCTATTTCTGATAAATTTGCAAAATTCTCAATGTTGTTTTTTGCCTTGTCATCAAGCTTTATGGAGCGTAGATTGTAGGGGAAATTTTTTGAAGCAGTTTAGCATAAAGCCCAATTTATACTTCTGCGTTGAGTGTACGCCGTAGCTGCGTCGTAGGCTGTGTGTTGTACGCGTAGCCTACAACGTACCCTGACGTGTACCTCTCCAAAAATGTAACAACGCGTCAATTCTACGCGGACTGCAAGCACTGTGATTGGTCTGCCAGAACCCCTCCCTCAGGGGTACACATGCTCCCTCTGCATGTGTAACGGCATGTCGACGCGGAAGTATAAATGAAAATCGACGCGTAGCCCACGCCGTAGAGGCCACGCTGCAGGTCTGACGCAGAAGTATAAATTAGCCTTAAGGCAGCAACATAAAATGTGAAAAAATGAAGGGGTCTGTATGCTTTCTGAATCCACTTTGTTTGTATATTTTTATGATTGCACTGTACATATTGCTCACACATTGTAGGACAGCAACTACTGTTTAGTGTACTTTAGGGTCATGAAAAGCAGGGTCACTCATAACTGACTGGCTGTGATACAGTTGCATTTTTTTTTTTTTTTTTTTTTTTTTTTACTTTATATTTCTCTAGAAAACACTTGTTCTGTTAGACTGAAATTAACTCTAAGTATGTTATAGTTGTCTTACAACTGTATGACTGTATCTGTGGCTGCTTTATAAGATCCATATAGAAATAAAGTTCAGTAGTTTTAAAAGATCTAAAAGGTTGCATTTCTCATAGACTTACACTCACGAAGTGAACTTCATGGGCTCCATCCAGAAGCTGTGCAGCGACAGCTGCTTCAACCAGTTTCGCTCCTCCAATAAGCTGAACATGAGCAGCTGTGTGAACTGTGGTGGATACTGCTGTGGGACAGACAGTCAGTGTCCATCTCTGCGGATAGAGGGCAGTGTTATGAAGTTCTGCAAACAAAACTGCCTCCTAGGCTTTAAAAAGGTAATGGCAAAGGAATACCTAAATAAGGGTTGGTTATTTTGTGTAGTCATTATTAAATAAATTGATCTTTCTTTTGTAGAAGAGTCTGAAACCTGTCCCCTGCAAAATCTGTCGTACCATGCGTCCAGTTGCAGAAATGGTGGACAGTCCGAGCACAGACGGAGTCCGAGAGCTTTTCTGCTCCGCTTCCTGTGTTACAGCCAATAAAGTTCAGACTGTCAGTTCTTCAGGTACCACAACCACATATTCACATTCTTATTGGTATTCTCTTTTGGAAGTATTCTCAAATGTCCTTTTCGTTTGCATTCAAACAAGGTGCTCCAGTGGAATGCAACAGCTGCAAGCTGAAACTAACTCCTCAGTATCATCTAGCCATGTCTGACGGAACCATCCAGAACTTCTGCTCCTTTTCCTGCGTAGTATCATATCAGGTAGAGTTTAGTGCTTTTACGGATCGCTCCGATTCAAAATAGGCAGCGGCTATTTGCACTAAGTGAAAATAGCAGCATTTTCTTAGCAATATGCTAAGTGTAAATAGTAGTTAGATGCTTATAAATAGTGGCAGGTACTATTTGCACCTCAGTGGTGTTGTATATTAAATGGTTTGCAATAATAACATTGTACATGATTATATTTAAAATTTATTAAATGGATGCTGCTTTATTGGGACAATAAAGACCTCCCTACACCTACCCCTAACCGACAAACACTTTATTATTATGTTAGACACTTAATTTTCGAATATTTTCTTCATTTTTATTGAAAATAAATGCCTTTCCGATCTGATATGTGATGGGGAAAAGGGAGTAGAGCGAGTTCAGCAAAAGGCTGCCACGAGCCTTACCCCTGCACTATTGCTGCTATTGACAATTATAAACATCTTAATCTTGTAATTATTATAATAATAATAATAATAATAATCAGTTAATAATCATTTTGTCTGGCCCAACCAGATGTCAGTGGGCGGAGTTAGTATAAATATCCTCTGCCAACAAGGCGGCTATTTGCACTTAGTGCAAATAGACACTCCGTTCAAAATATGTCAATCATAGAAGTAGTGATGTTTGAATATTTCACTTTTTGACTTTGTTCAGGAATCCTTCAGTAAGAAACCTAACAACCAGGTGAACACCGTAACCTCCACAACCATCACCACATCTACCCAAAAACCTGTTGCTCCCAAACCTGCTTCATCAGAGTCCAGCTCATCAACGAAGACTAGCACTCCCAGTGGTTCGGTGCAGACAGTCACCAAAATCCCCTGCTCTCAGTGTCTGAACTCATTCTTCCACAGACCAGAGCTGCTGGAGTTCAAGGTACTCCTATTCACTGGTGTAGACCGGCACTAATAAATGAAACCTTTCACATAATGGGGAGAGAATATAATAGCTGGTACTAGAATAGTTGGAGTTAATGGTTTTACAGGTGTAATGACATGCATAACAATATGCACAGATTTTTTTTCAAGATATACTGATCAATAACTAATACAGTGGGGAGAAAAAGTATTTGATACACTGCCGATTATGCAGGTTTTCCTACTTACAAAGCATGTAGAAGTCTGTAATTTTTATCATAGGTACACTTCAACTGTGAGAGACGGAATCTAAAACAAAAATCCAGAAAATCACATTGTATGATTTTTAAATAATTCATTTGCATTTTATTGCATGACATAAGTATTTGATCACCTACCAACCAGTAAGAATTCCGGCTCTCACAGACCTGTTAGTTTTTCTTTAAGAAGCCCTCCTGTTCTCCACTCATTACCTGTATTAACTGCACCTGTTTGAACTCGTTACCTGTATAAAAGACACCTGTCCACACACTCAATCAAACAGACTCCAACCTCTCCACAATGGCCAAGACCAGAGAGCTGTGTAAGGACATCAGGAATAAAATTGTAGACCTGCACAAGGCTGGGATGGGCTACAGGACAATAGGCAAGCAGCTTGGTGAGAAGGCAACAACTGTTGGCGCAATTATTAGAAAATGGAAGAAGTTCAAGATGACGGTCAATCTCCCTCGGTCTGGGGCACCATGCAAGATCTCACCTCGTGGGGCATCAATGATCATGAGGAAGGTGAGGGATCAGCCCAGAACTACACGGCAGGACCTGGTCAATGACCTGAAGAGAGCTGGGACCACAGTCTCAAAGAAAACCATTAGTAACACACTACGCCGTCATGGATTAAAATCCTGCAGCGCACGCAAGGTCCCCCTGCTCAAGCCAACGCATGTCCAGGCCCGTCTGAAGTTTTTCAGTGATCATCTGGATGATCCAGAGGAGGAATGGGAGAAGGTCATGTGGTCTGATGAGACAAAAATAGAGCTTTTTGGTCTTAACTCCACTTGCCGTGTTTGGAGGAAGAAGGATGAGTACAACCCCAAGAACACCATCCCAACCGTGAAGCATGGAGGTGGAAACATCATTCTTTGGGGATGCTTTTCTGCAAAGGGGACAGGACGACTGCACCGTATTGAGGGGAGGATGGATGGGGCCATGTATCGCGAGATCTTGGCCAACAACCTCCTTCCCTCAATAAGAGCATTGAAGATGGGCCGTGGCTGGGTCTTCCAACATGACAACGACCCTAAACACACAGCCAGGGCAACTAAGGAGTGGCTCCGTAAGAAGCATCTCAAGGTCCTGGAGTGGCCTAGCCAGTCTCCAGACCTGAACCCAATAGAAAATCTTTGGAGGGAGCTGAAAGTCCGTATTACCCAGCGACAGCCCCGAAAACTGAAGGATCTGGAGAAGGTCTCTATGGAGGAGTGGGCCAAAATCCCTGCTGCAGTGTGTGCAAACCTGGTCAAGAACTACAGGAAACGTATGATCTCTGTAATTGCAAACAAAGGTTTCTGTACCAAATATTAAGTTCTGCTTTTCTGATGTATCAAATACTTATGTCATGCAATAAAATGCAAATTAATTACTTAAAAATCATACAATGTGATTTTCTGGATTTTTGTTTTAGATTCCGTCTCTCACAGTTGAAGAGTACCTATGATAAAAATTACAGACTTCTACATGCTTTGTAAGTGGGCAAACCTGCAAAATCGGCAGTTTATCAAATACTTGTTCTCCCCACTGTATACTGGCCATTTATTAGGTCACAATCTACATTTGAGGCAGATTACAAAAACTTGTAAGCTATATAATAAAAAGAATAAAGAAACAAAATGCTTTTGCCATAGAGAATGTAAGATTTTTTTTCTCCAAGTACACATTTTTATTTTATTTTAACAATAAGCAGACCAACTAGAAATAATGTGAGACATGCCCCTGGTTTCACAGACAAGGCTTAATCCAGTCCTAGACTAAAATGCATGTTTGAGCTGAGCTTGAGCTTTTTAACTGAAAGCAACTTGCACTGACATATCTTTAAAATATATCAGTGCCATTGCTTTGTCTCAAGATGCACACCAGTAATGTTTTTTTTCTAAGGCACATTTATAAAAGCTACTGAAACATCCTAATTGAACTAAGGCCTAATCCTGGCTTAATCTAAACCCTGTCTGTGAAACCAGGCTGTAATTTATTAAGTCTTAAGTATATTGGTATATTTTATTTATCAGGCCAGTATCAATAGCATTAACATAAGTCTAATTTATTGTCTGAAACTGATATGACTGCTGATACATCATGCATTCCTATTTACACCGATCAGGCATTACATTAATATTGTGTTGGTCCCCCTTTTGCTGCCAAAACAGCCCTGACCCGTCAAGGCATGGACTCCACTAGACCCCTGAAGGTGTGCTGTGGTATCTGGCACCAAGATGTTAGCAGCAGATCCTTTAAGTCCTGTAAGTTGCGAGGTGGGGCTTCCATGGATCGGACTTGTTTGTTCAGCACATCCCACAGATGCTTGATTGGATTGAGATCTGGGGAATTTGGAGGCCAAGTCAACACCTCAAACTTGTTTTTGTGCTCCTCAAACCATTCCTGAACCATTTTTGCTTTGTGGCAGGGCGCATTATCCTGCTGAAAGAGGCCACAGCCACCAGGGAATACCGTTTCCATGAAAGGGTGTACATGGTCTGCAACAATGCTTAGGTAGGTGGTACGTGTCAAAGTAACATCCACATGGATGGCAGGACCCAAGGTTTCCCAGCAGAACATTGCCCAAAGCATCACATTGCCTCCGCCGGC
The DNA here is from genome assembly GCA_039654105.1 of Coreius guichenoti. Lineage (NCBI taxonomy): Eukaryota > Metazoa > Chordata > Actinopteri > Cypriniformes > Gobionidae > Coreius > Coreius guichenoti. The sequence goes on from CM077184.1 coordinate 34,320,589, forward strand.
TTGCCTTCTTCCCATAGTGCATCCTGGTGCCATGTGTTCCCCATAGTGCATCCTGGTGCCATGTGTTCCCCACACACCTGGCCATCCACGTGATGTAAAAGAAAACGTGATTCATCAGACCAGGCCACCTTCTTCCATTACTCCGTGGTCCAGTTCTGATGCTCACGTGCCCACTGTTGGCGCTTTCGGCGGTGGACAAGGGTCAGCATGGGCACCCTGACTGGTCTATGGCCATGCAGCCCCATACACAACGAACAGCGATGCACTGTGTATTGACACCTTTCTATCAGAACCAGCATTAAATACTTGAGCAATTTGAGCTACAGTAGCTCGTCTGTTTGATCGGACCACACGGGCCAGCCTTCGCTCACCACGTGCATCAGTGAGCCTTGGCCGCCCATGACCCTGTCGCCGGTTCACCACTGTTCCTTCCTTGGACCACTTTTGATAGATACTGACCACTGCAGACCGGGAACACCCCACAAGAGCTGCAGTTTTGGAGATGCTCTGACCCAGTCGTATAGCCATCACAATTTGGCCCTTGTCAAACTCGCTCAAATCCTTACGCTTGCCCATTTTTCCTGCTTCTAACACATCAACTTTGAGGACAAAATGTTCACTTGCTGCCTAATATATCCCACCCACTAACAGGTGCCGTGATGAAGAGTTAATCAGTGTTATTCACTTCACCGATCATAATGTTATGCCTGATCGATGTATATTTTAATTGTAAAGTTTATAATTAACATTCTTTCAGTTTAACAATCTAGTTTGTGTTTCTTTTATACTTACTACTCGACAATGACCATAAACCTAATTGGTGGCATGCTTTCCCGACCTTTTAGAGGAAAATGTACGCTTTCTGCAGTAACGCTTGTGTTGAGGAGTTCAAACAGATCAACAACGTCATGGCTCGCTGCGAATACTGCAAGATCGATAAAGTTGTAAAGGAGGTGAAAAGGATAAACAAGATTGACCGTTCTTTCTGCAGTGAGGGTACGTACTAAGAGCAAAAAATTGAGATTCGTACATGCATGTCTTAATCCCAAGTTGTGAGTTGTCTAATATAATGTGACGTCACAATTACTTGTTTGTTCATCCCTGTACAGGATGCAAGTTACTTTATAAGCATGACTTGGTCAAGCGCTGGGGGAAGAAACACTGTCGCAACTGCTTCTACTGTAGTGGATCCTCTCAGACTGTAGTCACTCAAGTTTTTGATAACATGGAGGAGGAGTTCTGTGGGAACGTATGCTTACAACAACAAACTTTATTAATGCGTAAGGTAATATTTGATCTCTTATTATTACTATTGTTGAGAAACGATGTATGAGGCTGTCTCGTGCTGCAACATTACACTTAAGACATTATGTCGTGGTTGTGGCTTTCAACTAACAGTGAGTACATTTCTGACAGGAAATAAAGTGCTCCATGTGCAGGCAGGCCAAGAAGATGGCAGAGACTGTGAAATGGCTGGGTGAGATTAAGCATTTCTGCACCTTGCAATGCTTGATGTTCTTTTGCAGTCTGCAGGGCATCACTGGGCCAGTCAGACCTGCAAGCAAACCTCTTCCCACACAAGGTACGTCTTCCTGTAGATATCTGTGTAGTTGTCACCTGTAGCTTCTCTTTTGATGTCTGTCTGTTTGTCTGTATCTTATCTTTTGATGAATGGTTTCCTCAGGGACAAGCCCAGCGCCGTCCCCTGCGCCATCTCCAGCCCCTCAAAGTACAGTTAATCGCACATCACTGACCACTAAAGAGGCCACACCGGTCATTGCCAATGTTATATCACTCTCAAGTGCATCCAATGGACAGCCATGCATTTTGGGAAACAGCGTTCTCCAAGGTGACTATCCTCTATCCAACCTCTATTATCCCTGTACCATGAGGGATGCACAGCATATCGATACCATAATGGCTATCAGTCGACATAAGAGATTAATTTATCAGTAATACGTATTTACTTTATTAGTAAATTATAAATACATTTATTGATTTTAATTTAATACTGAATTTTAATTTAAATTAAGTAATTTATTGGATATATCAACTTTTTTCAAATTGGATATTTTATTGTGCATGCTCATTTCCCTAATATTTACATTTTAGATTTTATTGTTGCCATCATCTTGCGGTCACTTAATTTAATAACTAATAATTTAATAACACTGTTAAATGTAACCTTTAGCCAATCTCAAAATGAATGTACGTTTTCAGTACTGTAATGGCTAAATTCACTTGTATTGTAAATGACTGTTTTTAGTTTAGCTTTTTTTATTTATTTATTTATTTATTTTTTTATTAAATTTATAGAATTTTATCTGCCATTTTATTGGATATAAGCCATAACATGAAAATACTTATCAGCTTATCAGTTCTCTGCAAGAATTGTAATATTGGTGCCAAAAGACATTGCCAGTTACATACTTATTTGCATTGGGCGTTTATTGCATGTAATGTCAACGTTTTTCCCTTGTTTGTTTTTTGCAAACTAAGCAATGAGCAACTATTTTCTGTGTTATCTCCCTTAGGGTCTATTCCAGCTGCTACTGCAAAAAGTTCTGGAAATGTGAGTTTTTCACAATATCATTAAACCGTGTCAACCCCCACCCCGCCCCCCCGCCCCAACCAGTTCAGAGCCAATTCCGCCCTGTAGCCTGTCATAGGTTAAAGGATCAGTTCACTTCAAAATAAAAATTTCCTGATATTTTACTCACCCCTATCTCATCCAAGATGTTCATGTCTTTCTTCAGTCGAAAAGAAAATACGTTTTTTAAGGAAAACATTTCAGGATTTTTCTCCACACCATTGACTTCCATGGCAACCAAAATGAAGGTCCAAATCAATGCAGTTTCAAAGGGCTTCGAAGAGTTTCAGAGGCTCTGCGTGATCCCAGACGAGGGAGAATAGGGTCTTATCTAGCGAAACGATTGATCGTTTTCTACAAAAATTTAAAATGAATATACTTTTTAACCTAAATTGCTCATCTTGCGCTGCTCTGCTACTTGCCAAGGATTTCGCAATCACGTCGAAAAGGTCACGCTAGACGTAGGCGGAAGTACCGCTCCAAGCAAATGTGCGAGGACTAATACAAACGTCCTTTACCAAAAAACACTCCATATTCAACTTCAAAATTGTCCGACATTGTTGTTTTACCTTTTTTTGCTAAAGGACGTTTGTATTAGTCTTCGCACGTGCGCTTTGTAAACACGAGGGCGGTACTTCTGCCTACGTCTAGTGTGACCTTTTCCACGTGATTACGCAATCCTTGGCACGTCGCAGAGCAGCGCAAGATGAGCAATTTAGATTAAAAAGTATATTCCTTTTTTAATATATATATATATATATATATATATATATATATATATATATATATATATATATATATATATATATATATATATATATATATATATATTTTTATTTTTATTTTTATTTTTTTTTTGAAAATGACCGATCGTTTCGCTAGATAAGACCCTATTCCTCATCTGGGATCGCGCAGAGCCTCTGAAGCGCTTTGAAACTGCATTGATTTGGACCTTCAACATTTTGGTTGCCATGGAAGTCAATGGTGTGGAGAAAAATCCTGGAATGTTTTTCTCAAAAAAACTTAATTTCTTTTCGACTGAAGAAAGAAAGACATGAACATCTTGAATGAGATGGGGGTGAGTAAAATATCAGGAAATTTTCATTTTGAAGTGAGCTAATCCTTTAAGGTTAGGGTGTAGGGTATGGTTAAAGTCCCATGAAATCAAAATTGAAAAGTTTTTTTTTTTTTTTTTTTTTTTGGCTTTTAGTATGAATATGTTAGTCTTGCTGTTACCTGGAATCTTCTGTGCTCCAAAACAATTGACATTTAGAAGATGTAAGCATTCAAAACTTTGTCTCTCACTTCTGCCAATATGGATCAGTGATTTTGATGACATCACTCTGCACTTAAGCTTCTCATCAGATTTTCTGTCCAATCAAATGCTCTCTAGAATCTAAAGCGTCCTGCCCCCTACACTATAAACAGACACTGAAGCTGCGGCTGAAATCAGTCACTTCACACATTTATTATATTCTACATGGTGAGTGGCACATAGTGCACTATATAGGGGATAGGGAACAGTTCGGACAGTGTAAATATGCTTTCCATTGGGACGAATGAAGTCTGGTTTTACATTGTCACGCAAACCACCGCAGTGCGCACAAAATCTGCTCCGATCCAGAGACACGATAGCACAGAGCAGATCATATGTGCGAGTCGCCACATACCGGAAAACATATCGGACCCATTTGAATTCTGCACAGAATGCTATATTTTAAAGTGATATGGAGGATATTATGAGGAGAAACGGTTAGAGATTAGGAGGAAACTGCGGCTTTGCTGAGCTCAATGGCTCTGGCCGAGCTGTGATTTTTATAAACTGAATGTCATTGGCCACTTTAAAAAAGGGGAGAAGCTCTTCGATATGTCCCACCCTGTCTTCCTGTTTCAGAGGAAATTACGTCGACACATTGAATAATGCTGTGTGTTTCAAGGCACTTCAGTGGGACTTTAAGGGCTATTATTTGTTCTAGCATTGTGTAGGCAATCAGCACTGATTGGTCATGTCAATGAAATCTAATCTATAGAATGGGCAGAGTTTGCGTTGAACTGGTTTGGGGGGGAAATCACACTAATAAACCAGCTGACGTTTCTCTTGAAATGTGTATAAAAACTAACTAGTCATCAATCGTTCTCTGTGTTGTCCCCAGGCGGCCAGCACACAGACAGACAGTGTGAAGCCTTCTGCTCCAGCACCCCGAATCCTGAAGAACAAGGCCCTACTCTGTAAACCCTTTTGTCAAAACAAAGGCACATCCTGTAAACCCAATGTCTGCGACATGAACACACAAACAGGTACTATGAAGCACTGTTGCAGACATGTATGTAGTGGGCATTGCATATGCTTACACTCACATGTTGTGCATGTCTGTTGTCTTTTAGATGGACCTTCTGTGATAGTGCTTCCTGTGCCGGTGCCAGTCTATGTTCCGGTTCCCATGAATCTCTACACACAATACACTCCAAAGTCTGTGGGGTTACCGCTACCGGTGAGTATCTCTGCCTCTTTCCATCCTCCTCGTTATTCCCTTTCCTTATTCATCTGATTATTGAAACTATAATAGTTTTATACATGGTTGCTACCAGAATCAATATGTTGATCTGTTGATGTCACAATCAATGTTATTATTAATGCTAAATAAAAAAAATTTTGCTAACTAAATTAAGCTAAAAACTAACATAGGACTCTAAACAAATAAATGTTTATCACTCTTTAAGTTATTTATTTAAATCAATTTAAATAAATTGCAGATCATAGATTAGATCTGAAGGCAACCTAACAACTCCCACCTCTAATTACACCCTTAGTATATACTTGCATCATCATGTGCCTCTGTCTGTTTATGCAGGTTCCAGTGCCCTTGTTCTTCCCCACGACTCTGGACAGCGCTGAGCGCATTGTGAAGACCATTCAGGAAATCAAAGAGAAGATCCCTGATGACCCTCTAGAGGCCGACCTCATCATGATGGCGGAGATGGTGGCTGAGGATACAGAGAGAGAGAAATGCATCACATCTACTGGTAAATTAGGGACAATTTGAAGGTTTTTAATATGGCTTTCATGCTTGAATTTTCAAAAAACATTCACTTATTTTTCACATATTTTACATTGTTGCAGCACCTCTCTTCCCAGTCTGTCAGTAACACTGTTTAGTTCCTGTCTCTATGAAGCCCCTCCTTCCGAAAAGTGCAATGTGCTCTGATTGGTCGGCTGGATCAGTGTGTTGTGATCATAGACTGTAAAAAAATATGGACGTAGTGTTCGTGACGTCACCCATAGGATTCTGAAGAGCAGTTTTGAAGCGTAAAGTAGGGTCGAGCTGGCCGTTGCCATCTTGGCAGCGCGTCACACCCGGATAACTGACAATGGGCAAAGAGGCGGGACGTAGGTGGAGCTGAGGTGACGTGATGACTAACAGACAGCAGACAAACGACAATCCACCTGTCACTCAGTGGCCACGCCCTTAATTATGCAGAACTTTAAGGCTTTATATAATGTAAACGAATGAGTTATAAAAAAATTCACCCCCCTCACAGTTATCATGAAGGGCAAAATTAGCCGTATAGACCAAAACCACAATTTGTACCAGGCTGTAAACATGTTTTTTTCTGCTGTAAAGTTGGGCATTTTAACATGGAGCTCAATGAGATTCTGCTCCCATTTGGAGCCTGTCTCTAACAGCCAGTCGATGAATTGCAGTTTAAGTCACTTCCGTATTGGCTTCAAGAGAAACTGGGGGAGGTTGCTGCTTGTTTCTGATTTGTGTCAACCGCTTCGACCATGTCTCTTATGTCACACCCCTTACCATAACCTTGTCTACTTTTGTGCATATGCCTTGGCCGAGAATTTTTAAAGTGAAAAGAATATTGTGACTTCCCCCAGAAGATCCATTAAGACTACAAAGGCGTTTCAGGGAGTTCAGAAACAACTTCTGAAATAGTCCATTCATACATCCGTCCGTCAGGTTTCAGTATCTTTGTGGGGACTCAGACATAATGATTTTTATACTGTACAAACTGTATATTCTGTCCCCCTACACTAACCCCACCCCTAAACCTACCCATCACAGAAAACTTGTGAAAACATTTTCGAATAAGCATCATATAGTACGTTAATCAATTTCCCTCGTGGGGACCACTGGCTTGTCCCCACAATGTAGGTTAAACAAGTACACATTTTCTTTTTATTCACTAGCCTTGTTTTGTTATTCAGATCAAGCAGGAAATATAATGGAGGACATTGATCTGGAAGCTCTATCCAACAATTTGAGTTGGGAGGAGGACTCTGTGTCTTCAGCTCAGACATGGGATCAACCCCCAGAGCCTGAAAGGCCTCCTCTGTCCAGATCTGCCACACAGACCCCCGTCTCTACCGTAGCAGAAGAGCCACAGATGGACCTTGAGGCTGATTTCCCAGTCGGTAAGAGCTTCTAATGTGGATAAGAGGGCGAAACGCACAAACACAATCCAAGTTGTTTATTATTTTCCACCCATATTTAATATATCTTTATGCTTTCTCGTTTCAGAGAGCATCGAACTTTTCAGAGAGCAAACACAAAAGGAGACGACAGATTCTGGCAAACGCAAATCTCGCAAGAGAGGACGTGATGGCCTCCCTCAGAAGAAACGGGTAAGAACTACTGCTGAATTATTCTCGACTTTTCACCAAAACGTTCAAACACTTTAACTACAGCAATACAGGATAACATTTAAATTATCATGCTAAGGTGGGTGATATAAATCAGTTTGTTTCTACTGCTATATTTTGAGAGCATTTCTAACATTGTTGTGCAAAATGCCACTACATGGTAGAAATGTTCCAATCATTTGACATTTAGCCACAACATCATTCTCAGAGAACAGAAGGTGGAGCAGCAACAGGCGTCCTTTAAACATCTCAAAGGTGTTCATGAGGAAGCACTTGCTATGAAGCGGTGTTGTAGAACTCACTCACTGCTAAGCCCCACACTTTTACTCGAGCTTTCATTATGGCACTTGTTCTGCGGCTGTCAAAGGATCCATGGAATTAGAAGCAATAAAATTAAGTGAATTATCTCATATTGATAAATATCTGGATGATCTACAGCTGTTGAAAAGATTTTGGGATGCTGAGGAATGTTACGTCCGTATTTTCTAATGCTGTCAAAATTAACGCATTAACACATGCAATTATTTTTTTCAGTTTACCGCATTAACGCAGCATCCAATTTTTTTCCCGTCATCTTTTTATTGCGCTACAGTATATGATCACGCTATCATTCATTCAACTGCTATTAAACCATTCAAGCGCGATAAGACACAAAAAATACTTGAAAGCGGCTCTTTGTGAACAAACACCTGAAATGTGTGCGCAGAATGTCGCTTCAGACAGAACGGCAGCGCCACATTGAGTTCTCGTTCGTGCTTGAACGGACAAAAACGCACAAAATTATGGCAAAATTCCCGTTTTGTCTAGTATCGTCGTAAGCACAGTCTTAAATGAGTTAAAAAGTGTGAAATGAACGCAAAGGGTTGTGAGGACATCGGATGCGTGTTATATCCGGGTCATGTGCTTCAGATCTTAAAGTGACAGCAGCCTAATAAATCTACTGCTGTCTGTGATTTTAATTTAAATCAAAGAAAAAAACAGAGAAAATCACTCACTGCTCTTGACTGAATAACTTTTGCAGCTTTAATAAGGATTAATCTATATTTAATTTATAATTTATGCAGTGAAAACTGTGAAGTGTTTAACTTTATTCAATTTCTGTTCCTACCTGTTAGACCTATTTGAAGATGAAAGCACTGTTTACAAAGTTACATGGGTCAAAAAAAACTAAAACAATAACTTTTTTGTGCATTTTAGCAGGGCAGGTAAAAATCAGAACCATCTCACCTAGAAAAAAAATCTTAGTGTTGAACCCTGATATATTAAAGGCACAGCTAAATGTGGCATTTATTACAATGGATTTATGTGAAGATTGTTTTAAGTTCACGTAAATTAAATATAATATTTTTTTTAAAGCCTATTAAATGTTAAAATGTATAGCTTTCAGTTATACTGTAATGCTAAATGCTTATAATTAATGGCTAAAATTGAGAGAAAAATCCGTTATAGAGACATCAGTACTGATATCAGTGATGCTGGCCTTCATTCATAGTGCTTATTAAAAAGATGACATTAAACAAATATTTAAAATATACTGTCTATGTTGTTTCTACATTTATTTTGGAGATAAAATGTGAACATTTTACAACATAAAAATATATTAAACAAGGTTAGGTGCGATTAATTGCAGAAAAATGTTTTTATTTTCTTTTTTTTTAATTAATTGACAGCGCTAATATTTACACTTTCAAAAAAAGTTTACACTTTTTTTTTTTTTTTTTTTTTTTTTTTTTTTCCAACTGTTTACAGTAAATTAGTATACATTTACTATTCAAATGAAGACTCTGGAGCTGATATTCGGATATTTAATTTAATATTAATGTCCATTTCGTTTCTGACACACTGTAAGCGGTAGACACAACAGACTATGCCAATAGGGACACTAAACATTACTTATTGAGAAGCACTCATAAGAGGCCCACAGGGCAGTTGTGTTGCAGCTGAGAGAGACTTATGACCGCACAGAAGTCGAGGACTCGGGTTGATGGTTCACGCGCCCCAGCACCAGATTGTACGAGTGAGGACGGCGTTACCCTGAGCAAATTTGCATTGCCAATGAACCTACGAAGCTTCATCAAGAAGGTTTCCCAGAGGTTCCCTCGCATGACTTACAGTGACAAAAAACGCATCAAGGACCGGGTCAATGAGTTCTTGCGCTCGCCAAGAAACGCTGTTTCCACAGGCTATGTTGCAAAAAAACATCTAAACGTCAATTTAATATATTGAGTGCTAAATTTAAAAATCTGATTTTGTCTTTTGTTAGGAACTATTTAGATATTATTTATACTATTAATGTTAATGTGATTTTCATAAGCTCAAACTTAGTGTATGATATTTTTGAATGTAAAAATTTCACAAGTCAACAAAATAAAGCTGAAGCCAGTTTTTTGAAACAAGACTGTCATGTGATTGCTTTAAACCCCATTTTCAGACCTTCCTTCTGATGGGCTCAGTCAGTTCTTTTTATCTTGTCAACTTTGAAGTTTATAAGTTGTGGCCTTCCTCCTTAATGATGTTCTGCTCATTTGCACACGATTCTTCTGGTGCACTTGAAGTGTAGTGATAATGCAGGGTTATAGTTTTTCCATAAGAAATGGGCATTACTATTTAAAACTGTGTATACAGTGCAAACTGTATACTACTGTTCAAACGTTTTGGGTCAGAAAGATTTTTATTTGGAAGAAATTTATACTTTGATTCAGCAAGGATGCATTAAATTGATCAAAAGTGACATTTAAACCATTATAGATAATTTATATTTCAAATAAATGCTGTTCTTTTGAACTTTTCTTACAACATGGATAATAAGATATATCTTGAGCAGCAAATCTGCATACTAGAATAATTAATGATGCTGAAAATTCAGCTTTACCATCACAGGAATAAACTACATTTTAAAATATATCAGAATAGATGTTATTTTAAATTGTATCTTACAATATTACTATCTCTACTGTATTTTTGATCAAATAAATGCAGCCCTGGTGAGCATAATACTTCTTTCAAAAACATTAAACCAAAACAATTTACTGATATTACTGACTTCAAACTTTTGAATACTAGTGCATATTCCAAGCGTCATTTGTTCAATTGTATTTCATTGCATCAACTGACATTGCTGAAATGCCAATCCAGTATCGGTATCCAGTTCTGATATGTTGAAAATAAAACTAGACTTTCCATGTGGTTTACTAAACTACTTTTCACACACTGTATATAATGCAAGTATTTTTCTAAATATTAAATTACAACAATTGTTATGAACATACTATGATAAATTAGATCTGTCGCTGAGGGAAAAAATACAGATTTATCAGTATCAGAATTATTTGAAGGACTGATCTAATAAATGGAAAATCTAACATCACATGTACTTATTGTTTCTGTACTGTATATCCTTATTGCTGTATTTATATAAAATATTAAAGGGTTGCACTTTATTTTGCAGTATGTGCACTTAGTGTATTTGCGTAGTACTGTAATATAAGGTTAAGTACTCAGTAACATGGATTAAGGTTAGGTTTAGGGGTAAGTTCAGGGTTAGTGCCTAGTAATTACTTGGTTGTTATTACTATAAAAAGTACATAAAAAGTACATAGTATGTACATGCGGAATAGGACTGTAAAATAAAGTGCTACTCAGTTGATGTACAAATATACTCTTTAATTCAATACATTGGACAGATAACATGAAATTTGTAACTTTTCAAAATATAAATTTGTAGTTGTGGTAGTGTTTGATTATTGTTTTATTGGTGTAGGGCCGTAAGAGTGCAGCAGTGGTTCCAGCCAAACCAGCTCTAGACAACCTCTCGAGCCTCTCCAAACTGCAACACGAGTACGCTGTCAATGCCTGGAAGGACTGGGTGCGCTGGAGGAACGCCCAACCCAACATGGAGACTCCCAAATTTGGCTGTAGGTCTCAGTTTGCTTTATACCCAGCGTTTTATCCCCAAAAGAAAGTTCCACAATATAAAACAATTATGACGTTTTTCCACGGCATGGTACCGTTCGGTATGGCTCAGCTCGGTTTGCTTTTCCACTGCAGTTAGTACCGCTTCAAAGTGGGTGGGATTATAGAATGAACGTTATGGTTGCTCCGCCTCTACTTCTCGGCATGTGGATGTTTTAACTGCAAGACGAAGAAGTTTGTTTCAAAGGAGGCTGATGTCAGCAAACAAAATACTGCTAAAAAAAAAAACGAGTCTGGGAACAAGGCGCAGATGACGACATCACTTGGTTTGCTCGATGGTGCACAAGAGTAAGCTAATCTTGCATTTAGCAATGTGTTTAGGGTCTCAATCGCTATATCACTGTCACAAAAGCATATAATGGTAGTGACGGAAGTGGTAGCTGGTAGTGACGATTCTCTCTGACCAATCAGTGCTCTGCAGTGTTTACACATCACATTTTAGTATCGGTATGGCATGCTTGGAACCGCAACCGAGGTATTTAAGCAAACCGCACCGAGCCATATCATACAGTGGAAAAGCGCCAAAAAGTGAGATGTACCATGCAGTGGAAAAGCGCGATTATACCCAAGTGTCGTAATGCTTTTCTAAAGTTTTTTTGACGATATGCATTCACAGGGATTTGAACCATATACTTTACCATTGCTTGCATCATGCTTTACTAGTTAAGCTACACAATCTTCAACATGCCATTTAAGCATCAAACACGTCCTCTTTATCATCCATAGCGCGTACTATGACAATAAAGGAGGACCTGTTGAAGTGTTGCACAGCTGAACTCAGCTACGGCCTCTGCAAGTTCATCTCTGAAGTTCGTCGACCCAACGGAGAGAAGTACAGCCCTGACAGCATCTTTTACCTCTGCTTGGGCATCCAGCAGGTGAAACGACAAGAAATCACACAGAGTGAACTCATTCAGTCATGTTGTATTTAGTTTGTTTGATTATCTCTCGTCGTTCATGTTTACAGTACCTGTTTGAGAACAATCGGATGGAGAACATCTTTGCAGATGTCTTCTATACCAAATTCTGCCATGAAATGACCAACTTACTCAAAGGATGGAAACCAACTATTTTCCCCAGTGGTGAGTAATTTAAGACGCTAACACGAGACTGGCGTGTTTCTCTGTTGCTCTTCAAACGCCTGTGTGTTCCTGTGTGTTTGTGCAGGTTACGTTCATTCTCGTGTGGAGGAGGAGTATCTGTGGGACTGTAAACAGCTGGGAGCGTTTTCACCCGGCGTGCTGCTCAACACGTTGCTCTATTTCTTCACCAAGTTCTTCAACTACAAGACAGTGGAGCAGCACCGTAGCCTCTCTTTCGGCCACATCGTCCGTTGCTCTCGAAGCAAGGGCAGCACCAAAGTGGCCTGTTTGCGTTTCTATCCCCCCAAAGAGGACTCAAGCTCTGGTCAGTGGTCAGTCATACCGTCATAGCCTGATTCTGTGTTTTGTGTTTTTGTTGTGTGTATCATTTCATTGTTTTATTCGATGTAGATGGCGTCCCTGCAAAGAAAAGAAAAGAAGAGGAGGATGACAATGACACTATATATGAGATAAAGGAAAATTCAGACAATCCTCTCCGCTGTCCTGTCAGGCTGTACGAGTTCTATATCTCAAAATGGTATGTTCGTTTGAAATGACATCCATCTATCTATCTACTAGTGTTAATTTCGTCAGCTATTTTTTTAATTTAGTCTCAGTCTGAGTCCTGTCAAATGTGATTTTTAGTTATGTAGTCAACCTTGTCCTGTTTTTGTTTAGTCTAGTTTTCGTCATGCTGCATTGATAATCCCGATTATTTTGCTCAAAATTATAATCACAACGATTGTTTTCATTTGAGAAATGTATTTTTACATTTCATCAGAATTGTTGCACTTTCACCTATAAGCACAAATCAAGAGAATGTCGACCAATACGCGTGGTTTATTTGACCTCATCTAGTTTAATGATTTATTATAGACTATTTATCATATAGGCCTAATGGAAAAAATAAGAAACTTCTCTAAAAATTTAAAACAGTGAAATTCCACATTACTTTAATGGTTTTCTATTAAAACAACAGCAAAAAATACTTTTGTATTGTCACACAGAGGTTGCATAAGTGCAGTTATTCAGCAAACACATCGCAAATAGTCGAGAGATCCATGCTTGGATTTATTATAGTTCATCACTGAGAAGGTTTGATGGCAGATTTAGTCGCACAAGTGGTCCGTGAGTCGTGACTGAATGACACTTTAATTTAAGCAGAAAATCTCAAATGGAGATTGCTGAAATGCAGCTTACTTGTTTATTGGTGCGCGCGCGAGAGAGAGAGTGAGCTTGCGTACACATGGTTGCCAGATTGCAAAGTTTAAGTAAAACACCGGATAGAATACGTGTTCTTTTAACAAAAGCATGGATTGGGGGATTTAAATTATTGAAATCTGCCAACCGCAAGCATGAACGCTCCTCTTTTTCCCCCTGACAAAAACAGTAATTTTTTTGGTCAAGTTTTTATTTTTTAAACTACATTTTAATCTAGTCTTTTTTTTCGTAACAATATTGCATGTTGATATTGTCACAGTTATCGTTCAATGACGTTTGTGTCTCGTCTTAGTCAAGGAAAAAAAAGGTCATCAACGAATATTTTCCGTCATATTTTCGTTAATGAAATGAACACTACTATCTACACTGCCGTTCAAGTTTTGGAATCAGTGTTTGTTTTTTTGTTTTTTATAAGTCTCTTATGCTCACCAAGGCTGCATTTATTTGATTCAAAATACAGTAAAAACTAATATTGTGAAAAGAATTATAAATTTTTCTATTTGAATATATTTTAAAATTATTTATTTCTGTGATGTCAAAGCTGAATTTTCAGCATCATTACTCCAGTCTTCAGTGTCACATGATCCTTCAGAAATCATTCTAATATGCTGATTTGTTGCTCAAGAAATATGTATTCTTATTGAAAACAGTTGTACAATTTTTTTTTTTTTTTTTTTTTTTTTCAGGACTCTTTGAATAGAAAGTTCAAAAGAACAGCATTTATCTGAAATAGTAATGACATTTATAAATGTACAAAAAATTGTCACCTTTTGATCAATTTAATGCATCTTTGCAGAATAAAAGTATTAATTTCTTTCCCCAAAAAAATCTTACTGACCCCAAACTTTTGAACGGTAGTGTATAATCTAGAAAAAAAAAAATCTATTTCAGATAAATGCTGTTCTTTTGAACTTTCTAAAAAAGTAAATGTAAATGCAATTAAAATATTAAGGGACTATCAGTACTGCCCTATAATACACTTTTATTTTTCATCCAGCTCACCCAGTGTGAGGCAATGCACAACCCAGTTCTACCTGAGCCCCGAGCGTTCCTGTGTACCCAGCAGTCCCATGTGGTTCTCGACCACCTCGCTGAGTGATGAGGTTCTGGACAGCATGCTCACACGCATCCTTACTGTCAGAGAGCTGCACCTGGAGACGGACAAATCACCCAATGAGACCGATTCAGACAGTGACTCCGACTTCAGACTGTGACGTAGAACTGAGACTCACGCCATAAGCGCACATCAAAACCTGGATACCATTGAATGGGCCTTAAGGATATGATAGTGATTCCAAGGACTGGAAAGCAAGTGTTTTGTAATTGTATTTTCCATGTTTAATTGGATAGTAGTTACGAGGCTGTATGGTGTTTTTTGGTTGTATGAGATTCGGTGAGAGGACAATGCAGTGCCACATTATACACAAGTGATCTTTAATGGGATTACTGCACATTCTCTGTATTATGAAACACTAAAGACGTTAACAGCATCTTTGTACAACAGGCATTGAAAACAGTGGCTGGTATATCTACCCTTTGTTCATTTGGATTAAAAATGAATATTAAGGCTTTTTTTGCTTTCTTTTTGCAACCTTACCATTCCATGGTTTATTAATTCCTGTACTATGGACAACACTGTATTTCTTTGGATAAAAAAAGACAAAACTGAATCGGAGTCTTTCATTTTGTATTTCAACATACTTGCTTGTAAGGTGTATCTTTCACAAAGTTGACATTTCAAATAAAGAATAGATCAAAATGACATGATTGCAATTTTTACAAATGCTTTTGTGGATTGCAGTCTTTTTATCTTTATATTTTAAAATAGATTAAAAAAAAAACGTGTACATATTGATATTCTCTTTGTATGCATTACAAAATCACAAGAAACTAGTAAGAGATACAAAGATCTGAATGAAGAGAGAATTAAAATGGTGTAACTCCTCTTTAACTTGGAAAGGTGCAATTCAATACTTGATTTCATGTCCACATTCATTTTAGATTGATCTCATTTAAGAGTTTGTATCAGAAAAATGCTGTTTTATAAATCCATTTTATGACAGGTAGGATTTATTTTACGGCACGAACAAAAAAAAGACAGGACTTTATGATTACAGACTTGTTGCTCTAACATCTGTGGTTATGAAGTCATTTGAGAGACTGGTATTGGCTTACCTAAAGCAGGGTTTTTTTTTAATCTTTTAGATGCCATGGACCCCCAAATATGATCATCCCTGTGTGAGGGACCCCCATCCTAAAATGTATAAGGCATCTGTCTTTTATAAACTCAATTTATACACAAATATTATAAATCTAAAATTAGTTTGTTACATTATTATATATTTTGTTCTTAATGTAGTAATATGTATTTATTTCTTATTTAATCTAATTATATTAATCTTTAAGTCTAATTTATTTAATAGATTAAAACTAATATTTTTATTTTAATCATTTATATTGATTTATTTCATTTAGATCTAATTTATTAGAGAGAGGCGTTCCAACGCAGGCGTAAGCTCCAGTGAGAATATGCTAGTCTCGTGAGAACTCAGTTTTGTTTACAGCAAAGGAAAACCACGTGAAGTGAATTGTCTACATTTAATGGTTCCTTCGTGTGTATATTCGGGATGCTTGAACATGGCTAAAGCCTTAAAGGAACACGCCACTATTTTTGAAAATAGGCTAATTTTCCAACTCCCCTAGAGTTAAACAGTTGAGTTTTACCGTTTTCGAATCCATTCAGCCGATCTCCGGATCTGGCGGTAGAACTTTTAGCATAGCTTAGCATACATCATTGAATCTGATTAGACCGTTAGCATCTCGCTCAAAAAATGACCAAAGAGTTTCGATATTTTTCCTATTTAAAACTTGACTCTTCTGTAGTTACGTCGTGTATTACGACCGACGGAAAATGAAAAGTTGCGATTTTCTAGGCCGACATGGTTAGGAACTATACTCTCATTCCTGCGTAATAATCAAGGATCTCACCATGGGTGCAGCAGGCGCAATTATATTACGCAAAGCGCCTGAAAACAGTCCCCATGCAGCTAGGTAACTTCCAACGTGACCGGCACTAAGTTTGTGTAGTTGCTTTGTTGCAGCCGGCAAATTAGGTAGTGGATTTACCTGTGCGATTAGCCATGGTTCTGTGCGTTGTAAAGGGCTGTGATAGTAAGTCGAAGGTGTACTCTACCATCATGTTTCACAGAATACCAACGAAAAAACATGAACGAAAGAATCAATGGTTGGCTGCTCTGAACATAGATCTCAAAACACCGGTAGAATCAATCAAGAAATGGCGTGTTTGCTCAACGCATTTTGGACCAGATGACTATTTGGGAAACATGGACAGTGTTACCCGTACCACGGTACGGCGTCTAAAGGACACGGCCATCCCAACAATCTTCAGAGTACAGACAGGACCAAGTGTATCATCACCCATGGCTGTAAGTATAACATGTCTCCAAGTTACAAGGCACGCTCCCCGTGCAAGCAATTGTCACGTTGGTTATGTTGACGGGAGTTAGTCTATTTTCAGGCGCTGCGTAATATCCGGACAATATTCAAAAGGAATTGCAAATTGTATTTGCAATTGCATTTTCAGTTTGGGCACGCATACGTTGTGACATAATGGAAACACAAATGCGTGATTTGCAATTGCGTTTGGATTTTCTTTTCCGTGTATGTAACATGTCTGCCAAATTTCAAATGGAAACGCAAAGTCCGTTTGCAATTGCATTTCCAATGTCTTACGAGTTA
Organism: Coreius guichenoti; assembly: GCA_039654105.1. Lineage (NCBI taxonomy): Eukaryota > Metazoa > Chordata > Actinopteri > Cypriniformes > Gobionidae > Coreius > Coreius guichenoti. The sequence goes on from CM077184.1 coordinate 34,337,864, forward strand.
TGATGACCCTGCCATTTTGGAATAGCAATAGAAAATCACCCATTTGCTATTTAACTTCCTCCGTGTCCTGCCACAACCTGTACAAAATTCAAATGGAATCGCAATACCCTTTGCACTTTGTCTGGCTATCACCAGACCAGGCTCACTTTGCACTTGTATTTCCGATGTCTAACACAGTCAACTGTCAATCAGTCTTGAGGGCGGGGTTTATTGATATAGTCGGAAAGTATGCTACGGCTACGCCATCAAGTGGTGGAAAACAAAGCACCGTTTTCATCGTTATTCATTGCTATAAGGAAAACGGGGAGATATATCCAATAAATGTGTCTATTTTTGCATCAAAAACATAAAACGGCTGTGTAAAAGAATACTGCTCTGGTTGCAAGCAACTTGTCAAGAAGAAACGAAGATACACATCTGTGGAACCCCACAACTAAGCAGCATGTGTATGTCGGAAAATTAATGTTTTAAAATGTCAAAATAAAGTTACAAATATAGTTGAACGAATATGAATGCATTTAAAAATAATAATAATAATAATAATGTTGAATAAAACGCTGAAATGAAGCAGAATTCAGAGCATCCTCCAAAACGAACATGAACTGCGATTGAATGTCACTACTAATTTAATTTCCTTTTTTTTTTTTTTTTTGATTACTTGGATCGTGAGCACAGAGTCATATAACACACCACTCACATCATGTCAAGTTTCTATAGATTCTCTGATTTCAACTCATCAAGATAATTCACTGTGGCAGCTGGAACTATGATGATGATATTCGTCTAATCCATGCCATATGCCGACTGCAGACACGGCAGTTTTCTTTTTGCTTCATTTTTTCTGGTTGCCAGGTGAACAAAATAAACTATGGATTTTTGACACTTTGAATTTAACTGAAAAAAATTGAAGATTAAAGATCTAGCCTACACTTTTATTACTGAAATGCTGGGAAGTATTTACAAGAATAATCTTTTATTACCGCTCAAAAGAGAAAGAGAAGAAAAACAAGTAAACATTTGAAATGGGCCGTTATTACGGCAGTAATCAACGCTATATACCTTAAATTAGCAGCATTATGTTTACCTCGTGTAAATAAGAGGCTGTATTAACTTATTTCCGCTCATTTCCACATTTTTAAAATGACATCCTATCTTCCTATTTTTTAAACAGGAGATTTAAATAATTAATAATTTCCTATTATTAAATTAAATGATTTTTTTTCTTATTATTCCAAGCCGACATTTTATTTACAGCAGACAATCATGCTAATGACCACGTGAGCAGCGCGTTACCACAAAACTCGCTCCTCCACCGTGAATAAATCGCCATCCGAATGCACGAGTTTTATCACAGAGGTGGCATGCAAATTTATTTTTACGGACGTCCACATGAGAAACAATTACCGTCCGAAAAGGGCTATAGACTGTAAAAAAAAAATATGGACAGTGTCCGTGACGTCACCCATAGGTTTCTGAAGCGCGTTTCTGAAGCCTAAAGTGTGGCCGTTGCCATCTTGCACCGTGTCACCGCACGATGAATTGCAGTTTAAGTCACTTCCGCATTGGCTTCAAGAGGAACTGGGGGAGGTTGCCGCATGGGTGTAGCATACTTTACGACTATATCAATAAACCCCGCCCTCAAGACTGATTGACAGTTGACTGTGTTAGACATCGGAAATTGAGGTGCAAAGGGTATTGCGATTTCATTTGAATTTTGTGCGAACACGGAGGAAGCTAAATAGCAAATGGGTGATTTTTCTATTGCTATTCCAAAATGGCAGGGTCATAACTCGTAAGACGTAAATGCAATTGCAAACAGACTTTGCGTTTCCATTTGAAAATTGGCAGACGTTACATACATGGAAAAGAAAATCCAAACGCAATTGCAAATCACGCATTTGTGTTTCCATTATGTCACAACGTATGCGTACCCAAATATTGTCCGAATTATCCTTCCATAGTATGTCTCCTCGCCTTCCATTGTCAATTGCGCTCGTTCCTGTTGAGTGTCCTCAAGCTGGCAACCCTTGTGGGTGTGGAGTCTGAGGAAGAGGGGGCGGGAGAAACAACAATCTCCAATATTTTGAATTTGGACTGCAGTACTTATTTCGACCACTAGCTGTCAATCCTACATGCTAGAGCTGCACGATTCTGGATAAATTGAGAATCGTAGATACATTTTTTTGTTTAAAATTGAGAACGTGATTCTCCCACGGTTCTGAAGAAAAAAAAAAACACTAGACAACTAAACAAAATAGCACGTAATTTACTAGAGGTTCTGACAATTTTAATTGCTCCAGTCTATTTAAAAAATACATTAATTTGAACAAAATAATTATAGAAAATAATTTGAATGAAGGAGTCATGTCTTATTCATCAAGACTTGTTTCATTATTGGATGAATCAGCATTTGTGACTGAATCTCTTGAACGAATGATTTAAAGCATTCACATCGGGAGCGTGACGGCCGACTCTCTTTCATTAACATGGGCAGCAACAAAATATGCACCGCTCACGCTCCTCTGGTGCTTTTGACGTGAAACAGCCATGGTAATAGACAGCGGACTCATTGTCATTTAGAAATAAGATTGCGTGGGTGTTTGAATTGAGATCGGGATCTTTTAACGATTAATCATGCAACTCTACTACATACCGCACCTTTAACTTAAGCAAACACTGTTAATACACATTTAGTTTGGGGGAGGGGTGTTTCTCATGCTAAACATGGCCAAAATTTCTAAAAATTAGTTGGACGTATGATGGAGTATTTCTGTGCCAAATACACTCCTTCAGGATTCAAACAAGTTTCGGAAAGTTTTTTTTTCGAGTATGGCCCTGTATGACGTCATAAAGGGCGGAATTCCTTGTATGGGCACTTCTCCCGGATGAGCGTGTGCACATCAACCAGAGCGAGAGCAAGAGCGCGCCCATCAATGAGCTTCAATCGGGTTACAGAAGCCATTGGCAGCGCTGTCATTTTGTTTTTAGACCACAAAATCAACAATGTCATTAAAGAAGAGTGTGTTTTTGGTTGAGAGGGAAAGATAACCTTGTTCAGCTTCCCAAATAACCCAGCGTTAAGGGAACATTGGATGCAGTTTGTTTCTCTGGAGCAGCAACGGAGTTCTGCAAGTGTGTTTGTTCCCGGTCATGAGTCGAAACCGCAGGCGGTGAGTGAAACTGCATCAAATGTCTGTGTTTTGTTGGCAATCGGTGTGTCAGTGCATATAATGTAAACAACACAAACGTATAGTAAATGGAAACTTATCCAGGGATAATGCCATGATGTATTTCGTGTGTGTGTGTGTCTCTTTAGCGCCGCCCACTGCACGCCTGCACGAGCTCGGCTGTTTTTGGAAAGAATGTGATAAAACTAAAGATTCTTTGGAGATATGAAGGATGCAATACTACTCTATAGGTACTCAAGATTAACATGAGATTGACAGAAACTGTGTGTGTTATGCCCCCTTTAACAAAACAAAGCTATAAAAGTGAGCGCACAGAGAAATAAACAGCAGATGCTTGCTATTTTCATACAGTTCACGTTAGCGAGTAGTCTACAGCTAATAATAAACACCACTTTAACATGATCTCTAACTTAATCAAACGCTTTTAATACACATTTAGTTAACGAAACAAAACATGCCCCAGTTTCTTGGCTCCAGCCCCATGCCAAAACAGTGCCATGAAGTGAAACGCACAGAAAAGTGAAGTGCAAAGGGAAAATTATCAGCTGTCATCGAATTTTTTTTTTTTTTCTCAATTAATTATATTTTTATACTATAATTATATACTTTTCTTTTTTTGTTTGCAAAACAACTTTTCTTCTCAATACTTTTTTTCTTTTGCAATTCTTTTTGTTTGCAAAACAACCCCTCGCAATACTTTTACTCTCTTTTGTAATACTTTATTATTTTGCAAACATATGTAACTCCATAGTCTTGCACTAGCTCTGCGATGCGCGTCCACGACTTCACGCATTACGTGAGCACGTAGGAAAGGTCACGCGTGACGTAGGGGGAAGTAACGACCAGTGTTTGTTTACAAGTGTGGAGAAGGAGGGCCTTTCAAAAGTTGTTGTATGTTGAATGACATGTGTCTATGTCGTTGTGTCAGTTTATAGTTTAAAATGGTCCTTACGTGTTCGTATCCTGGATGTTTTAATCTTTTGAAACCTAAAAGATTCTTTCCGCTGGGAAATTACGCGAGTTTTCATAGATTTCCTATACACAATCCTGAGCGATTGAAGCTTTGGTTGCTCGCGCTGCACCTGGATGTCAACACACCTGAACATTCTCTGAAAGGTAAGAGAGTGTGCAGTGATCATTTTGTCGACGATGATTTCCGCCACTCCGAGGATGCCATGCGTCGTTTTCTGAAAGCGTCGGCTGTGCCCGTGACGTTTTTACAGCAAGCCGAGGTATGGATGATACCTACATTGCATGTTTTTTTTATCTAATATATGAGATGCGTTAATTGTGTTTTCTTGTCAATGCGTTTCATAATGTGTGAATGTTTAATGGAGCGAGAACAAGACAGTCTCACCTGCTCGACTCACTGATCGTTTCTATTCTAACGGTGGAATTGATATGGTCCAGTCGTGGCAGCATTGACATTCTTGCTCCGTTGGCATTTATATGGAGTACCATACCTGCAGAAATTAAAAATAAATAAATTAATGAATGAGTAAATAAATGAATAAATAAATAAGCAAATATGTAAATGAATAAATAGATAAATAAATGTGAGAATAGAAAAATAAATAACAGAATAAACAACTTGATAAATTAAATGATTCATTTTTAATCTAATTAAATTTCGTATTATCTTTCCCTTAATTTATTATTTTCTGCTTTTATACATTTGTAAAAAAAAAAAAAATTAACATTTATTTAACATATATATTTTTATATTTATTTTTACATTTATTTCTATATTTATTTATGCATTCATTTATTTTTAGATGTATTTATTCCCACATTTTTGAGAGATAAGTTTAATTGGTACTTAACGGAAATCTGTGCGAGTCAGATGGCACTACGGTGGGACGTCCATCGTACTTGCTTCCGATAAGTACCATTGAAACTTATCTCTCAATGGGTCAAACTGCTAGAAACATTGCTAAGTTGTTTGGTGTCTGTGAAAGAACTATCTGGCCGCCATTTACTTTGAAAACTCTCCTCTCGCTTCGCTGGTCTGACGATTCTATGCGTGAGCTTTCAACCAATGATGCACTGAAGCTACACAAGGACCGCCCTCCTCATTTCCATGTTACACACGGAAAAGTAAAAATAAATGAATCAATAAATAAATAAATCTAAAAATAAATACATGTGGGAATAAATAAATATAAAAATAAATGAATGCATAAATCTAAAAATAAATATTAAAATTAATTAACAAATAAATGTTAAATATTTTTTTTTTTTAAATTTAAAAGCAGAAAATAAATTAAGGGAAAGATACAAAATTGAATTTGATTAAAAATGAATCATTTATTTTATCAAGTCATTTATTCTGTTATTTATTTTCCTATCACATTTATTTATCTATTTATTCATTTACATATTTGCATATTTATTTATTTATTCATTTTCTTATTCATTAATTTATTTTTAATTTCTGCAGGTTTGGTCCGCCATACATTTACCACATGTGCACCACCACGTCTCGTTTGAGCATTGTCTGCCCAAGGCTTGTGTCGTCGCAGCAGTCTCCTCCATTTAAACACAGTTTCTGCCAGTCTCATGTTAATCGTGAGTACCTATAGCAGTGGTTTTCAAACCTGTCCTGGAGGCACCCCAGCCCTGCACATTTTGTGTGTCTCCCTCATTTATCACACCTGAATTAACTCATCAGCTCGTTAGTAGAGACTGCAAGAACTAAATTGGGTGTGTCTGATAAGGGAGACATACAAAATGTGCAGGGCTGGGGTGCCTCCAGGACAGGTTTGAAAACCACTGAACTATATAGTAGTATTGCATCCTTCATATCTCCGAAGAGTTTTATCAGATTTATAAAAATTCTTTCCGAAAACAACCGAGTTCTTGCAGTGGTTGGAGATAAAGAATCACTCGCAAGCACACACTCCTTTGATGCACGCACACACACACACACACACAATACATCATGGCATTATCCCTGGATAACTTTCGATTCACTATACGTTTATGTTGTTTACATTTATATGCACTTACACGCCGATTGCCAACAAAACACAGACATTTGATGCAGTTTCACTCACCGCCTGCGGTTTCGACTCATGACCGGGAACAAACAAACACACTTGCAGAACTCCGTTGCTGCTCCGGAAAAACAAACTGCATCCACTGTTTCCTTAACGCTTGGGTTTCCCTCACGACCAAAAACACACTTCTTTAGTGACATTGTTGATTTCGTGGTCTAAATGACAGCACTGCCGACCGCTTCTGTAACACCGAACGAAGCTCATTGATGGACGCGCTCTTGCTCTCGCTCTGGTTGATGTGTGCATGCACTCATCCGGGAGAAGTGCCCATACAAGGAATTCTGCCCTTTATGACATCATACAGGGCCGTACTCAAAAATCTTGTTCGAATCCTGAAGGAGTGTATTTGGCACAGAAATACGGGTCTAATGCTATTTCATGCTAAACATGGCCAAAATTTCAAAAAATGAGTTGGACGTATGATAGAGTATTTCTGTGTGCCAAATACACTCCTTCCGGATTCGAACAAGTTTCGGAAATTATTTTCGGAATTCCTTGTATGGGCTCTGCTCCAGAATGAGTGCGTGCGAGAGCGCCCATTGACGAGCTTCGTTCGGGTTACGGGAGCCGTCAGCAGCGCTGTAATTTTGTTTTTAGACCACGAAATCAACAATGTCACTAAAGAAGTGTGTTTTTGATTGAGAGGGAAAGATAACCATGTTCAGCTTCCCAAATAACCCAGTGTTAAGGGAACATTGGATGCAGTTTGTTTTTTCAGAGCAGCAACGGAGTTCTGCAAGTGTGTTTGTTTGTTCCCTGTCATGAGTCGAAACCGCAGGCGGTGAGTGAAACTGCATCAAATGTCTGTGTTTTGTTGGCAATTGGCACGTGAGTGCATATGATGTAAACAACACGAACGTATAGAGAATCGAAAGTTATCCAGGGAGGGATAATGCTGTGTGTGTGTGTGTGTGTCTCTTTAGCTCCGCCCACTGCACTCCTCCACGAGTTCGTCTGTTTTTGGAAAGAGTCGGTACAGCTTATCTGTCTTTTATAAATATGATAAAGACTTTTTTGAGATATGAAGGATGCAGTACTACTCTAAGTCCTCAAGATTAACATGAGATTGGCTGAAACTGTGTGTGTTAGAGTGTCTTTTTTGTTAATATAGAGATGCTTATTTTTCCAAATAAAGTTAAATATTGCAATGTTACATTCTTTTAGTAATTAAGGTGGAATAGCTAACGAGGAGGCTGGGTAAACAAACCTAGAGAGTAATTAAATTTTAGTTAACAAAATTCTTCCAATTTTGAGAGATCTTTGTATCCAGTTATTGAGAATAATTTTGGCTTTTGAAAGATTGTTTGTAACATTTTCTTAGACACTTTGATCTCCAGTAATAGTTATCCCCAATAATTTTACATTTGTTTTTATTGGTATGTTACATAAAGAGTCTTAATTCGCTGCCATGAATTGCAAATAACTATTTATTTACATTTAAGTGAAGGCCTTATGCCTTGGAGAACAGGGCCCGTATTTATCAAGCTTCTCAAAGTGACATTTTAGTCTTAAGTGCTGAAATTTGTGAAATTTACTCCTACTTCCAAACTGAAGTATAAAAGCAAGTTATCAAATTTCTTAAAGCTAAGAATCACTCTTACTTTCCTAGTTATTTAAGACAGCTCGAGAGGTCTCTCAAGTGGTTAGGAGTTGCCAGTAGGGGCTTGAGATGGCACTAAGGAGACAGAGACCTGCGCAAATCTTTCAGGAGAGGAAGAATGTTTTTGAGATGTTTGACGACGAGCAGTTAATCAGACGGTATCGTTTGGACAGAGCAGGCATCATCTTTGTCAGCGCTTCTTCCTCCCGCCCGTTCAGTTTTCTTTTGGAATCCAATGGCTGATTATATCATAAAATGTAGGCTATATATAGGCAGGTCGGTTAACAGCACACAGGTTTAAAATGTGTAATTAAGACATGGTGGAAAAGTGTTTATCTTTCATTTCCAATGTGTATATCATAATGTATTCTCTTAAATTCTTTATTGTCAAATGTGGGTTGAATGTAAATTCCTCTTAGGAAATTCACATTGAATGGTGAAATTCGTATCTGAAAATATTCTTAAAGGCATGGACCAATCACTGAATAGATTTCCTATGTCGTCATCCAAAATCCCGTTTGTGGCACAGCAGTGTTGTGAATCATCTCTAAGACTGACACTTAAGATTTAGTCCTACACTTCACTTAAATTACGACTGAGATGCTTGATAACTAACTTTTAAGTGCAGCTTTGAGCCAAGAATTTTTTTTACTCTTAAAGGATTAGTTCACTTCAAAATTAAAATGTCCTGATGTTTTACTCTCCCCCATCTCATCCAAGGTGTTCGTGTCTTTCTTTCTTCAGTCGAAAAGAAATTACGTTTTTTGAGGAAAACATTCCAGGATTTTTCTCTATATAATGTATTTCAATCGCAACAAACGGGTTGAAGGTCCAATTCAATGCAGTTTCAAAGGGCTTCAGAGGGCTCTGCACGATCCCAGCCGAGGAATAGGGTCTTATCTAGTGAAACCATCGGTCATTTTCAAAAAAAAATAAAAATTTATATACTTTTTAACCTAAATTTATCATTTTGTGCTGATTACGTTATCACGTCGGAAAGGTCACGCTAGACGTAGGAGGAAGTACCGCCCCAAGCGAATGTGCGAAGACTAATACAAACGCCCTTTACCAAAAAACACGGCATCTTCAACTTCAAAATTGTCCGACGTCGTTGTTTTACCTTTTTTTGTTGAAGGCCGTTTGTATTAGTCTTCGCACGTGCGCTTTGTAAACACGGGGGCGGTACTTCTGCCTACGTCTAGCGTGACCTTCCCGACGTGATTACGTAACACGTGATGCGCCACAGAGCAGCGCAAGATGAACAATTTAGGTTAAAAAGTATATAAATAAAAATTTTTTTTGAAAATGACCGATTGTTTCGCTAGATAAGACCCTATTCCTCATCTGGGATCGCACAGAGCCTCTGAAGCCCTTTGAAACTGCATTGATTTGGACCTTCAACCCGTTGGTTGCCATAGAAGTACATTATATGGAGAGAAGTCCTGGAATGTTTTCCTCAAAAAACTTAATTTCTTTTCGACTGAAGAAAGAAAAACATGAACATCTTTGATGAGATGGGGGTGAGTAAATTATCAGGAAATTTTCATTTTGAAGTGAACTGATCCTTTAAAGGGATAGTTCACTCAAAAATGAAAATTTGATGTTTATCTGCTTACCCCCAGGGCATCCAAGATATAGGTGACTTTGTTTCTTCAGTAGAACACAAATGAAGATTTTTAACTCCAGCCGTTGCAGTCTGTCAGTCGTATAATGCATGTGAATGGTAACAAAATCTATGAGTAAAAAAAACATGCACAGACAAATCCAAATTAAACCCTGCGGCTCGTGACGACACATTGATGTCTTAAGACACGAAATGATCGGTTTGTGCGAGAAACCGAACAGTATTTATATCATTTTTTACCTCTAATACACCACTATGTCCAACAGCCTTGAGCGCGTGATCACTTCCGGTGCGTGAGGTCTGTACATGATCTGGCGTAGTTTACGCAAGCGCCGGAAGTGATCTCTTGTGCGGATTGCATCAGGGTGCCATAGATGTTCAGTTTTGTTAGGTGCCAGCACATGAGGGAGTGAAAGGGAATGAGAGTGCAGACAAATTAGCGAAAGAGGCATTACAAAAGGAAACCGTTCCAGTTCCACTTGGAAAAGCAGTAGTTAAGAAGAAAGGTATTGAACCATGGCAGAAATGGTGGGAGGAAGACAGGAAAGGAAGGGGATATCATAAAATACAAAAGTCTGTCAGTATTAAAACTTATAGGGAAAGGAACAGGCGGGAAGAAATTATAATGACAAGACTGAGAGTGGACCACACAGGATTAAATGGCACCTTGTTTTTAATGGGGAAAAGGAATAATGAAAACTGTGAAAATTGTGGGACTAAAGAAAATGTTGAACATGTCATTTTGCAATGTATATTATATGAGGTGGAAAGACGGATGTTGCAAGATAGGGTTGATGAGCAGAATATGAGGGTTTTTTTTTTTAAAATAACATGTTACACACTCCTGTACAGTAGGTGGCGGTATGCACCTTAAAGTTGTTTGCAAGCCGCCATTAACCAAGAGTCCAAAACCTGAAAAATGCTGCCTTCGAGGACACATTTTAAAGTATGAAGGCATCAAGGCACGTCCGAATCTAATGTTAGCTTCACTTCCTGTCTCTAGAGAGACCTTCATCTGATCGATTTTTGAAGCATATATGTATCCTTTGCTGCCTTTGATATCCCACAATCCTTTGCGCTCTATTCTGTGACAGTTGAGCTGGGAAAAAAGATGGCGTCCGAAAGTTGCGTTTGCTGGTCAGTTTGTGTAAATGTACGTTTTTTTCCCACCATTTTCCACTTCTGATGTCATTTCTAGTGAGAAATTACTAATGTAGTAATTAAATATGTTTTTTTCTCACCAAAGCGCTCTCTATTTTGCTGTAGATCATTAAACTGTTACACTGCCTTAGAAGTCTGTCCGAAATCAGTTTCGTGAGGTGCCTTCATGCACAAACGCTGCCTTACAAGTCATTGTCTGATAAGGCAGCGAGGCAACGAGTCAGCTGCCTAGGTTTTCGGACGCAGCCATTGTTTACACAGTGCACAGTTAGTCATTGTAGGTACGACGGCTAATCAAAATGGTACTTACTTGCGCTTATCCGGATTGTTCAAACCGTCTTAAAACTAAAAGATTACGTTCTCTCGCGCGAACTCATTCGGGAGTGGTGACTTTCCACGTATTCCCAACTTCTGAGCCTGCTCGCCTGAAGTTATGGTTGATTGCTCTTCGGCTGGATATCAACACACCCATTCACGTGCTAAAGTTGTCGAGGGTCTGCAGCGATCATTTTTCCCCTGATGATTTTAGATACCCAGGAGAGGATCACGTACGACTTCAATCATCAGCTGTGCCTATAGTTTTTCCACATCCAACTGAGGTATGTAAACACGATCTTTGCATGTGTCCTTTTTATTTGTAAAACTGCCCTTACGAAAAGTAACTGAATAAACAAAGTCACCTATATCTTGGATGCCCTGGGGGTAAGCAGATAAACATCAAATTTTCATTTTTGGGTGAACTATCCCTTTAAAAGTTAGCTAGCCAGTCAAAACTACACAGTCGTCGCAAAATTACGGGTTCACGGAAGTGGCTTACCGGAAATCTAACACATTGTAGTTCAAAAATGGCGGCGCCCGCTCGTGAAAAATAAGCTGGGTACTCTACATTTTATTAGTCTGTTAATGGCGCCTTTGTGTTTATATCCGGGTTGCTTCAACAAAGCAAAAGTCACAAGATCACGTGCTTCGGCATCAGATGGAGATGCATCATTAACATTTCACGTATTCCCTGTAAATGATCCTGAGCGATTGAAGCTGTGGCTGCTCGCTATTCGCTGGGATGTGAACACACCCGTGGATAAAGTCTATAGACGCATGCTGTGCAGTGAACACTTCAGATCCGAGGATTACAAGACAGAGAAGGGAAAGTCAAAACGATATCTGAACTCGTCAGCTGTGCCTATGCCTGCGCCTGCGCTGTTGTTTCAGCCAAATGAGGTATGTACAGTATTCAACTATACTGTAATATGACTGTTGTATACTTCAAAAGCCTTCCTCTTGTGTTGCACAACAGCGCTCAGTCCTCTGACCGGCAGCATCTTGAACTAAAGGTGGCATTCCAATAGCTTATTCGCGGCAGCAAACACTCTCAACCTCGGTTGGCATTGCTTCGCATGTCCCGCATGAGCACTACCACGTCTCCTGAACTCTCTGTCTACCCAATTCTGTAGTTTGTGCTGCTGCTGCCTCCTCCATCTCCCGGAGCTCCTGGTCGGTATACTCCGGTTCAAACAAATATGGCTAATCAAAAAACTCCTCCTCTTGAATTATCATGAAATCCTTAGACATTTTTCTTGAAACGCCCTCGTTTTAGACTTCTAATTCGCGACCGGTGTTTTGTTTTGCTCTTTCCTTTGCGCTTCCGCGTTCGTCACCGGAACGTGCATGTGTGTGTCAGTGTATGCGCACGCTGTATGGTTACAGCCACTAATTTATTCATTTTTTTATTATTTTTTTACATGCATGTTCATTCTATATTTTAGTTGTTATTCTGTTCTACATACTCTGAACTGTACCACAATGTCTTATATTTGTTTTGTATTTGTCTGTAATTGAACTAATAAAAAATAAAAAAAATGGTCACAGCCACTGAGCTAGCTTAATAATACTCAGATCTAGTGTACGTGACGTGGTTGTGCATGATTTGGCAATATGGGACAGTCTATATGCAGGTGAAAATCGGGCTGACTCCCCGAATTGTTTAAACATGTTTTAAAATTATCTGGAGGTGCTCATAAAACTAGGCGAGTTCAGTAAAGTTGGCAACATATTTAAAGATTCAAATTTCCCGGATCAATAACTCATGAGCTAAACGTTGTTACTACACAACTGACAGCTCTTTTCAATCGTAGTAACGTAGACAAGCAGCTACAACCTAATTTTCCTCAAAACAAGCTTTCCACCACAGTGGACAAAATACATTGATCTCTCTCATAGACTTTAAAAAAAGATCTCTATGCGCAGGCGGCTGAGAGACAGATCCGAAGGGACCGTCTGCAAAGTGCAAAACCCGAAAAGCGTTACTACAAAAAAGTTAATAACTTCATTGTAACACTGTACTGTCACCAAATTCAGTTCACACGTCACTGCTCTCCTGCTGGTTATACTACAACACTTATTTTAGGAAAATGTCTTTTTGCATAATTTGTTTTATTTTTATTATGAGAAATATTCAGTAATAAGGTTATTGAAAATATTCTTAATGTCCGAACGTTGACATGCCAGAAATTCATCCAACCATCCGTTTGCCGGTCGGGAGAGGTTTATCGCCTCTCGTTTCCCCCTGTACACTGCACAAACACTGTACAACAAACGACGCACGACAAAGCTGAAAATCCGATTAAAAAAAGAGTTGCACGAGTCCGAATTCGGCTCAAAATTGGACGAAAATCACACAGTGTATTCACAGCTTTACGTACTCGGCTCGTCTCGTAATTCCTCTGACACGCTGCGAGCCGTAACCATACGAGCATCCGCGATTTCTCCCAAAGGCAAAAATGGCTCCGTGTATGCCTGGCTTTAGAGATTACAGTTTGTAAAGTTTTAAATATGGATATTTTTCATACACAAACCCATCGATTCGCTTCAGAAGGCATTTATTAACCCCCCAGAGCCGTATGAATTACTTGTATGACAGATGGATGCACTTTTATAGACTTTGAAACAGAAACCGCCATTCACTGCCATTATAAAGCTTGGAAGAGCCAGGACATTTTTTAATAACTCCGATTGTATTCGTCTGAAAGAAGAATGTCATATACACCTAGGATGGCTTGATGGTGAGTAAATCATGGGCTAATTTTCATTTTTGGGTGAACTAATTTCCTTTCGGCTAAAGAAAGACATGAACATCTTGGATGACATGGGGGTGAGTAAATTATCAGGAAATTTTAACAGAATGGTGCAGGTATGACATCACTTTGTAGGCCAACCGGCAGTTAGCATCACATTGGTTCCCTCATCAAAAACCCAATAGGATTTTCCCATAGGCTTTTGGATTATGCAAAAAACAAGCTCCGTGATCAATACAAGTTTATGATACTTGCACGTTTTGTCCATCAAGATCATTTTCACAGATGAACACAACTTTTATGAATTTTGAAGCCTAAATGCAGTGGCCAGAAGTAAAAAGCTAAAGGTAGGCTATAAACGAATTATAAATTCTCATGAATAAATGAGAATCGTAAACCGGATGACGTAGAATAGTGCTCTCCAGCCCTGACAGCCAATCACACACTCCAGATGCACGCTTCTGCGTCAGATTCTGTGACCTTGCTTCTACTTTGCTTTTCAACCCAGAAGAATGAAATTGCTCAGATAAATGCAAAAATAACCAATTTCCACTTGCTGTTTAAACTTAAGAGTGCTTTTAGTGTTTTCAGTGATGTGCAGCCTGTATATACACTGCGTGCAGAATTATTAGGCATGTTGATTTTCTGATCATATTTTTTTTCCAGGCACATTTTACCAATTCCAAACCACATTAATCTTAACTACTATTCATTCTGTATTTAATCAACTATAAGTGATATATAATTGTTCATGAAAGATGGAAATGAAAAACGCCTTATATTCAGGTGTGTAGAATTATTAGGCATGTTTTCTTATTAGAATGTTCAGTATTATAATATCATGAATAAACTTTTGTATTAATAATTAATGGATGGCTTGTGTTGCCAAATGGCATGCAATTAATTTTAAACATTGTATGACGTAGAAAATTCTGAATTACTGTACAATTAGTTTTGTCTATAAATGTCTAATAAAACATAATATATTAAAGTGTCTTTGGTGTTTCCATGCTTTGTACAAAATAAAACTAGAAATCGAGGGTAACATAGGTATAACATCGCTGATAGGCGACGCATGGACATGGTCCGTGTCCCACACGTGTTCGTGTTGTTGACATTATATGCACTTGCGCGCCGATTGCCAACAAAACACAGACATTTGATGCAGTTTCACTCACCGTCTGCGGTTTCGACTCATGACCGGGAACAAACAAACACACTTGCAGAACTCCGTTGCTGCTCCAGAGAAACAAACTGCATCCGCTGTTCCATTAACGCTGGGTTATTTGGGAAGCTGAACAAGGTTATCTTTCCCTCACAACTAAAAACACACTTCTTTAATGACGTTGTTGATTTTGTGATCTAAAAACAAAATGACAGCGCTGCCAACGGCTTCTGTAACCCGAACGAAGCTTGTTGATGGATGTGCTCTTGCTCTCGCTCTGGTTGATGTGTGCATGGCGCACACGCTCATCCATACAAGGAATTCTGCCCTTTATAAAGTCATACAGGGCCATACTGAATCCTGAATGAGTGTATTTGGCACAGAAGTGTGTGTGTGTGTATATATATATATATATATATATATATATATATATATATATATATATATATATATATATATATATATATATATATATAAAAAATATTATATTTTTTATATATATATATATATATATATATATATATATATATATATATATATATATAAAAAATATTATATTTTTATATTATTTTTTGGCCATGTTTAGCATGAGAATCCAACTCTTTAACAGTGTAAATAATTCAGAATGCATGAAATAGTATTAGGACCCCCCTTTTTTAAAATTGCTTCTTTTTTTTCTGTCTCTTGATTTAAACATTCTTGGAAACATCTGGGATAATGCAAGTACACAAGTCACCAAAATATATAACTGTCCTAGTGGTTTTGGAATCTTACATATTGTGCCTTTAATATCCGATTGTGTTCGGCTGAAAGAAGAATGTCATACATTTAGGATGGCTTGATGTTGAGTAAATTATGGGATAATTTTCATTTCTGGGTGAACTATCCTTTAACGTCATCTTCGGGGTTGAGAACCACCGCGGCACCAATCCAGTAGGTGGCGCAGTGGTACCATATGTTGCTTCGGGCTGCTCCGCCTTTTCCATACGAAAAGAGGATAGTGACAGCAGCTGTCAATCTCCAGAAAGTATCATAACAATAGCCCATGTGACTCGTGCGCCTCAAAGCCTCCTAAAGGCAGCTCTGTGAGAGGAATAGACGGATATCTTGTGCCATGTAATAGCTTTCAAATCTCGTTCCGCTTCTCTTCAAACATGGCTCCTTTACGTTGCGCGTAGCAAGCAGTACGTCCCTGCAAATCGCTTTTTTTCCCCCACCGCAATGGTACGCGTGTGCGCTTTTCCTGGCTGTTTCAACCGAGAGAAAGCAATAAGACTTCGTCCAACGGCATCATCACAGGAGGAAAGTTTGACTTTCCACACATTGCCGCTGCATGATCCAGAGAGACTAAAGCTGTGGCTGCTCGCGCTCAAACGGGATGTAAACTCACCCGTTGAATCGATCCGCGCATTGAGGGTGTGCAGTGACCATTTTTCAACGGACGATCTCACAGGGCCAACTCGACGATATCTGAATTCAACCGCGGTGCCTGGGCAACAAACTGAGGTGTGTGTGTGTGTGAAAAGGCTCATTACGAAATGAAGATGAGAAAGGTGAAATGTCCTTTTAACAATGATTTATGACAATCTCTCATTGACGTACATTATTTTATTGTTCGCTATACTACAATCTGACTATGATTGTTATGCTGTTTTCATTGGTCATCTTGTGTTTATTTGCATTCTGAATTCTTATCTTTTCTCGGCTGTTTAAAGGGAATTGCTCACCCCAAAAAATAAAATTGTCACATAACGTCAAATGTTGTCACTGGTTTAATATTACGTTAAACCAACGTAATATTAAATGGTGTTGAAATGATTTATACAACATTTTTCAAAAACAAAATAAAATGGCACCTAGAGGAAAAAAATGTTGGAACTCTATTGTTGATATTAATTGGAAGATTGCTTGGTTAATGGTCAATACTCTTTAAATATATTAATAATAAAACTAAATATATCTACTCTGTTTTTAATTCAGTAAAAATTATACTATTTTATATTAAAGGATATTATTGTGTATAATAGTAGGTCTTGAATACATAGTTAGTTTATTTATATTGCTGGCAAAATTTTATTTGCATGAACAAAAGTGCGTATATTCATCCCCGTTGTCTAAGGTGTTTATAATGGAATTTGTTTTATGTCTTCTCTGAAATTAAATAAAAAGTCATTAACATGTTTAAAATATTACAATATAATTTTTGGATCCCCGTTACCAATTGGTGCTACATATTGTATTGCACTATTTTATGCTGTGCTATGTTCACTACTTGTTCTGTCTTCAATCAACAGCAAAAAAAATTTAACTAACGTAATAATCGATTTAAAAGATTCTGTACAGCTGCAATAGATTATTAGTGAAGATTGACTTTCGTCTTTTTTCTCACACAAAGCTATAGTGAGGCTGCTGCACAAGTCATATGGACTACTTTTATGGGTCTTTGTTCGTTCAGTTTTAGAGTTTGACAGACTCTATGGTCAACATAAACTGCCATCGTACAGAAAAGAACCGCTTCCTATTGTGTTCAGAGGTGATGATAAAACATACAGGTTTGAAATGGTGTGAGGATGTGTAAATACTGACAACATGTTCATATTTGTTTGAACAATTCTTTTAACACCGTCTGTTTGCTGCCGTTTTAGGAGAAAGTGAGTGATCCAGACTCCCTGTCAGCAGATGACTGTGAGGATATAGAGGAAGATGATGAGGTGTATTTTGCAGATGATATTCAGTCAACTTCAGGAAAGCAAAAGAACCACAGACCCTGCCCTGTACAACGTGGGCAACGTCAGTCAAAACTCATTTTAACTGTTACAAATCAATCTACATCTCCATCTACATCTCCATCTATTTTTGGGACCTACTTTGCTCTTCCCCCCACATGGTACTACCAAATGGTAAGTCCTCACATATTTTGTCACCAGGGTTTCTGTGAGACTTAAAGTCTTAAAAATGCCTTAAATTGGAGCAGAAAGTCTTAAATTCAATATTATGGCGTTAAATGAGTGCCCTATGATTTCTGCGACGCAGAAAACTTGAACAGAATTGCAGAACCCATTCATAAAAATGGAATTTACTGTATAATGCAGAATATCATGGAATTTGTAAAATTTTGGATGAATAAATCAAAAGTAGGTCAGTACATTTAAAGGGACAGTTCTCCCAAAAATGACAATTCTGTCATCATTTACTCCCCCTAATGTCGTTCCAAACCTGTACGGCTTTCGTTCATCATATAAAGTGATCTTGTCTCTTCAGAAAATTTGTAATAAACCGCTTGATTCATATGGATTAGTTTTACAATCTCTTTATGAACTTTTTGAAGCGTCAAAGTGGTAGTTGCTTAGACTATCAATGGAGGGACAGAAATCTTTCTGATTTCATTAAAAATATCTTCGTTTGTGTTCTGAAGATGAATGAAAGTCAGTTAAATTTAATTTAACTGTTAAAGCAGAGTCCAGAAAAATTAAAAGCTATAAAAAATGTTTTTTAAAAAATTAAATATAGGGCCCTAAATTAAATTGCATGCACTGCAAAAAATTGTTCTTCCTCATGATTTTTGATTTCCATTTATAAATTCTAAACATCCTTAAATCAAGATGCTTTTACTTGACATGGAAAATGAAGAAATTAAGTCTTGTTTTCTGACAAATTGAACAAAATTAAGTGAGTTTACGCTTAAAACAAGAACAAATATCTGTCAATGGGTATGAAAATTATTTACATTTTCATGAACCCATTCACAGATATTTGTTCTTGTTTTAATCATAAAATCACTATCACAAGATTTCTTAAACTTTAAGCTATATTTTGTAAAATTAAGTAAAAAGTTATGGAGATCTGTTGGAAATTGTATTTTCAAACTTTGAAGTGTCACTAATACAACTCATTGTATGCTTAGACATGTACCTTTAGAGGTAAATGAGAGCCTTTAGAGAACATATTGACATGTTATGTTCCCTTCAATGTATTTCTTAAATTTTCTTTAGTTGGTCTTAAAAAGGTATTGCATTTACCTTCATAAAAGTGGAAAGTGAGCAGGTTTTACTTCTAAATCGTAATTGTAATATTGCTCCACTGACTGTTTTCTGACAGGATAATCCTGCAGAGATTGGACTGCAAATGGGAGGAAGTTTTGATGTCAACGTCAGCATGGATTCTGCTGCTGCTTCACAAGGCAAGAAGGATCTTAGTTTTGTTCCTGCGAGTTAGGGGTGGACGATATGACCGAAACCTTGTTTCAAACCTTTTATCTCACGATAATGGTATATATCACAATATAGTTATATTTATTTTATTTTAGTTATTAAGAATACAAACAAAGCAGATTCGACGAAATAGTACAAATACAGTAGAACAAAGATACAAATTATAAAATAAGCTTTTCAGGTACAGTAGGTTCATTTAACATGTAGTAAGAGTTACTACAGATTTTCACCCAGCTGTTTATGTTCGCTTGACGTGAATACTTCAGATGATATAAGTGAATTCCGAAGGGCGTTTTTGCGCCCTTGAAGGGCACTTCGGGAAGGGGGCACCAATTGTATTGTTCCAAAGGAAAGTGAACACCTGAATCCCTTCACAATGGGCCCTTCCACAAGTCCGTTAGCGAAGGGTGCGTGCGATGGTCACTTCAGGGAAGTAATTTTATTGTTTATGGTCATGTGACCAAGGGTGGCAAATCCACATGATTCATTTTAAAGCTTAAATGGTGGGAAAGTTTGAGTTAACGTATAAACAGAATAGTACCAGTTGTTTTGTTTGTGATGTATCATGTTTTTTTTTTGGTAATTTCATGTGAAGTTTAAATAAGTTTCATAGGTTAGAAACGATAGTAGATACATGTTCCAAACGGCATTCCAAAACAACTACTTTGACACGCAAGTGTCCTGCTCCCTCCAGAGTCCCCACTTCCAGGTCTCTGCCCTTCATTAGTGAGTAGGGCATAGGGACGCTCACTTCTGATTGGAATTCGTCGATAATTGTGTGTATTTTGTCCATTTCAAGGACAATAAGCTTCGAAGGAAAATCTAATTCAGGATCGCATGCTTTCTCAGAGTCATCTTTCTGTGCGTGCGCTTTGGGTGCATGTCAGTCAGTGCGACTACACCATTTAATTTTTTTTTTTTTATTGGTTTATTGAGCTTTAACTCTTTTTAACATCATGCGTGTCCAGTTCTTAATTTTGTCATTCATGCATGTTGCTTTATCACTCTAAATTTTCAGTAGCTATGCTTCCATCACCCTGTTTCATGCGCATTTTGAAGTATCGCATCAGAAACAAGTGATGTACCCGCCAAATAAATAAAAATCCCATAATTCGCAAAAAAGTTTTTACGTTCGCTTGAGGTGGTTTTTGACTTGCGCATACACAGTGCTGGTTCAATTCAAAAAGAGTTGATGCGAATAATGGGAGGTGGAAATGCATTTGCCAAATAAATTCTGACATAGCGAACAATAAACCCACGTGACTAATCAGCTGTTTCCTGTTTACCACTGTCATCCGCTTGAACAACTTGATGGAAACGCACCTAATTTGCATGTGCTTGTTTTTTGTTTTGTTTTTTGCGAACTTTAAACAGATTAGCTTCACGTTTGGATGGCTACCCAGCTAGTAACTTTAATAGTGTGGTTAAGTGGATATATTTACATACCTCGATTAAAAACAATATAGCAAAATCTCTCAGGATTGACACTTTATATCGTCGCCACGATGTGTATACACTCACCTAAAGGATTATTAGGAACACCTGTTCAATTTCTCATTAATGCAATTATCTAATTAACCAATCACATGGCAGTTGCTTCAGTGCATTTAGGGGTGTGGTCCTGGTCAAGACAATCTCCTGAACTCCAAACTGAATGTCAGAATGGGAAAGAAAGGTGATTTAAGCAATTTTGAGCGTGGCATGGTTGTTGGTGCCAGACGGGCCGGTCTGAGTATTTCACAATCTGCTCAGTTACTGGGATTTTCACGCACAACCATTTCTAGAGTTTACAAAGAATGGTGTGAAAAGGGAAAAACATCCAGTATGCGGCAGTCTTGTGGGCGAAAATGCCTTGTTGATGCTAGAGGTCAGAGGAGAATGGGCCGACTGATTCAAGCTGATAGAAGAGCAACTTTGACTGAAATAACCACTCGTTACAACCGAGGTATGCAGCAAAGCATTTGTGAAGCCACAACACGCACAACCTTGAGGCGGATGGGCTACAACAGCAGAAGACCCCACCGGGTACCACTCATCTCCACTACAAATAGGAAAAAGAGGCTACAATTTGCACGAGCTCACCAAAATTGGACAGTTGAAGACTGGAAAAATGTTGCCTGGTCTGATGAGTCTCGATTTCTGTTGAGACATTCAGATGGTAGAGTCAGAATTTGGCGTAAACAGAATGAGAACATGGATCCATCATGCCTTGTTACCACTGTGCAGGCTGGTGGTGGTGGTGTAATGGTGTGGGGGATGTTTTCTTGGCACACTTTAGGCCCTTTAGTGCCAATTGGGCATCGTTTAAATGCCACGGCCTACCTGAGCATTGTTTCTGACCATGTCCATCCCTTTATGACCACCATGTACCCATCCTCTGATGGCTACTTCCAGCAGGATAATGCACCATGTCACAAAGCTCGAATCATTTCAAATTGGTTTCTTGAACATGACAATGAGTTCACTGTACTAAAATGGCCCCCACAGTCACCAGATCTCAACCCAATAAAGCATCTTTGGGATGTGGTGGAACGGGAGCTTCGTGCCCTGGATGTGCATCCCACAAATCTCCATCAACTGCAAGATGCTATCCTATCAATATGGGCCAACATTTCTAAAGAATGCTTTCAGCACCTTGTTGAATCAATGCCACGTAGAATTAATGCAGTTCTGAAGGCGAAAGGGGGTCAAACACAGTAGTAGTATGGTGTTCCTAATAATCCTTTAGGTGAGTGTATATCATCATACCGACCAGCCCTACTGTAAGTTTATCTTCTCCAAATTTAGCCACCAGTCTGCAAAGGACAGCCAGGATTGTAACCTTTCCAACAATATTGTTGATGAAATAGGCTGAAGTAAGTTCCATTTTAGTTTTGAGTTCAGTCAAGTCGTGTGTTTTAAATTTAAACTTAGCTTTCTCTTTTATAAATTATTTTTAGAACGTTTTACTTGCTGTCTGCAAACTTCAATTTCACATTTGAAATTGAAAAGACTGTTGTGAAGCTGTTTCATACCCAAATCAAATTTTATGTAAAGAGCACAATAAAAACAACAGTAGTTGACCTTTGTGCTGTACAGAAAAAGAAAGACAAAAGATAAATATTTAAGAAAGGGACAGATGAGATAAAAAAAGACCGCAAAACAATGATAAACGGAGTTTACATCAAAAACACCAATCATAAAAAGGCTGTATACCTAGGCTATATATGACAGCTGCTCTCTCTGGATCAGCAGCAGCGCCAACACGCGTCTGAATGTTCGCTGTGATCGTACTTGTCAAAGGTTTATAGATGTAGCAGAGTCATTGTCGTTTAAGAAAAAGATTGTTTGGGTATTTGAATCGAGATCGTGATATTTGTACGTACTTTAGGGTTTGGTTAGTTGCATGTAATTATGCATAATTTACTGTTATTACTTTTAATGAGTACATGCAATGTGTAACAAGGGCACTGTAATATAAAGTGTTTGATTAATTTAATAATTTCCCACTTATAGGAGCAAAGTCTGGCCCTTCACAGTCTACAGTTTCACAGCTGGGCTCTACGTCTGCAGCAGGTGTCCTTATGGCCAGGGAGGATTCCACAGGACATCCGGACATGTACACAGAGGACACAGCACATTCTTCAGAAGAGCTTGTGATCACTAAAGTTGAGGACTGCACGAATGAAATAGCAGTGAACCAGAATGAGGATTACAGTGGGAAGATGGAAGTGGACGGACCAGTAGATTCAGGTAATTGAACCAATGATTGCATTTTAGTTGGTTCAGAATCCTGCTCCTTTATAACTATACTTATTATAAATTCATAATAAGTGTTATACTGTTTATTTTTGTTGTATTGAACATGATTTGTTGTATTGAGCATGACTTTTCCTGTTTAACAGAAACAAAGAAAAACAAAGACGGAAAAACCAAGACAAAGGAATCATCTGCTCTAACGGTAAGCACAGCACCACTGTTTAATGTTTACCACTGAGGGAAAATATGTTTGCTAATCCATGGAGCACATAAAATCACTTACATTTATCCAGCAAAGACAGGCTGTTGACAAAAATTAAAGTGACCTCTGTCATTCTACCTTTGAAGATCAAGGATGAACCAATGGATGAAGAGTGGAAGAAAGCACCGCAGCCCCCAGTGAGAAACATTAAGGATGATGAGGTGCTCTAGTTGAGACGTTCTGAAATTTAAACTTGCGTTTTCCAAATGCTGAGAAAAATTATATGTTTGTTTGTTATAAAATTAATTTATGCATTTAAAATGCATAAATTATAATTCATGCAACATAAACTACCATTCAAAAGTTTGGACTCAGTAAGTTTTTTTTTAAAGAAATGTATACTCCTATTGCCTTAAATTGATTTAAAGACATACTGTATGTCACAAGCAATTTTCTCAATGTTCTCTTGAATTTAAAAAAAAAAAAACTTGAAAAAGTATGACTGTTCCGACAAAAACATTAAGCGGCACAACTGTTTTGATAATACGTTGATAATTATAAGACATGTTTTTGAGCAGCAAATCAGCATATCAGAATGCTCTCTGAAGGATCATGTGACGCTGAAGACTGGAGTAATGATGCTGAAAATCCAGCTTTCTTATAACAGAAATAATTTACATTTTCAAATATAATGTGAATTATATTTGAAATGGAAATTATAAAACCTTTTATTCTAGATTGTAATAATTTTTCATAATATTATGAATTTTTTTTTTTTTTTTTTTTTTTAATCAAATAAATGCAGTTTTGGTGAGACTTCTTTCAAAAATAAATAAATCTTACTGACCACGAACATTTGAGTGGTAGTATATATGTTGTAGAAGATATGACAAATAAATGGCAATAAATATGTGAGTAATATGAATTTTGGCTTTCCATAATTCTCTGATGTCAGCCACCTATTTTCCATTATTGTTGAGAGATGCACAGATTTTTGTAAAAGAGTGACTGTGGATTATCCCAATGTGTTTATGCTTTTAGGACTTTGACCAAACACCTGATGATGACAAGAGCCGAGCTGCATTCTCTGTTGGAGTAAATGCTTCCACCGCATCCATCGGTATAAGCATTACAGTGGTTGTAAGCTTTATATATATATATATATATATTTCTTAATACATTTGTTCCAAACCCATATGACTTTGTCATACATTTCATATTTGTAACCATCCTTCAAACAGGATAAAAAAAAACACCTTTTTGGGTGAGCTTTTCCTTTAAGGGTCTAAAGTCAGTTCTTGCTTTCTTACATTGTTCTCTTCATGTCACAGGAGCTCCAGTAAGCGTCCCAGAAAAGGCTCCATCAGTCCCAGCCGAACCTATTCAACCTTTTAATCAAATTGGTTTGCTCTGCACAGCCTGTAATAAGGTCATGCTGAAGGGACAAACGGCATTCCAGCGCAGTGGCTCTTCTAAACTCTACTGCTCACCTGCATGTCTCTGCAGCAGCAAGACCAAAACATGTCACTGCTGCCTTAAGTACGCTTACAACATTTCATTCAACTGTATAGTTGTATATTGCTGGAATGAATTGACTTGATGTACCTTCTTTACCTTCAGAGAGATTCGAGACCAGCATAACACCGTAATTGGCCCGGTGGACATGTTAGGGACTTTGAAGGACTTCTGCAGTCAGAAATGCCTCAGTGCTTTAAACTTCAAGTGCAGTGTGTGTCAGAAGACGGGAGTGGTGAGTAGACTTCTCCATCTGTGCTGAAGAATACACCGTTCTGTAGGGCGGGGCATTGACATTCACAATTCGATTCGATTTCAATTCATAAGCTTGCGGTTCAATTTAATTCGATTTTATTTTGATCCATGGGGGCGGTCGATATTGTATATAATATGCCGGCATCATGGAGCCGCTATCAATATGCGGGTTAATTATATCGCTTTTGAATGCGTGTTTGCTTTTCACTTTCGCGTTCTAATTCATGATCGCGCATACTCTGTGTATAGTGACCGGCGGTACTCTCCGCGCATTTTACAAGATAATATATTTGTCAATGACGCTAAAGATCTGTTGCGCACCAGATCCTCCGACATCATCCTGTCAATCATCTCTCCTTAAACTGGGTACACATGAAAAGATTTTTAAGAGTTTTAAAATGTGAGAGACCACAAACTTGATAAGAAATCATAGATTTAACTGTTTTGTTCCTCTAGTGCGTGGAGTGTCGCGATGTGACCAGGAAAGCACACCACACACAAACAGATTTCATTCACAAATAACAGAGTCCCGCCTGTGAACATGGGAAATCTCGCAAAATCTCTCGCATCAAAACATCTCAAACGTGACTTTAACTTAAACAAGCATGGCGGACGACCGGCAAGAAGGAATTGCACTTAAAGTGTATGGTTTTCACAGAAAATTTGCAGGGGGAAAAGGAAAATGTTTAGATGAAGTCATGGAGACAGTGTGAAGATGGACTTTAAGTTACATGTTACAGCACAAACTAGAGGTGAGTCTTCCGTCAGCTTGCTTTCTGATTGGGTATTGTTTCGTTTCACGCGATAATCTCCAGAGTGTGTGCGCTTGTGTCCTCGGGGTTCCCCCCACACGTCAGGATTTCTGACATGTTGAATATTTACGATTCGAGATCGGGGCGGCTCCGACGTTCTTCCGATCAGGTTCAATCACTCTTAGCACACCTCACACCACAGGAAATTCTGATAAGATAATCTGTAGAACTGTCAAGATAATCAGGACTTTACCTAGGATTGTCGGCAGGGGAGAAATAGGCCCAAAATCGCCCTGATTATCTTTTCATGTGTACCCAGCATTACTCTCACGATAAGTGAAATCTGACTCCCGCTGCACTGTTGCGACTCTGCAGCTTGTGCTGAATGGAGAAGAGCAGACGTGTCTGCAAGTAATGTAATCAGTGTACAGCCGAACACCGGTAACACTGACTTCCGCACCAAGCCTACTAACAAGTTATGGTAACTGAATGGATTTTCTGAGGTAAATGTAACGTTACATGATGCATTGTTTACAAGCTGTTTTATTGACGTCTTTCCACTGATCGAGCTGTTACATGAGACATGATGCATTTAAAGCTATACGATTTCTTTTAGTATACCTTATGATGTTCATTCATGTTTATTTTGTGCTATAACTTATTAGTAAAGAGGAAGAGATGATCAGTTCACGTTCTGCTTGAACTGAGGCACTACGGCGATCTGTCACGCCACATTACAGAGCGTCAAAACGATATTAATTTTTTGATAGAATTTTAAAGTTGAGACTTTGTTTCATATCAAAACTAAAGTAGCAAAGCACAACACTTATTAGCCCCTTTCTCACAGCAATACCGGTAAATTACCGTAAAATGACCAGAATGACTTTACCGGTAAATACACACATATGCTGTTCACACAAGCAATGGCGTTCTGGCTTTTTACCGGTAAGAGACCATTCCCACATCAACAGCAAAATACAGGTAAATTCTGTGATGTCAGACATCGGAAATGATCTATAAACGCTGCGCTGTTGTCTTCATTCGCCCGCATGAGAAGCACTTTAGTTTCACTATCTGTTCAATTTGACGACCATCTTTTTGACGTCTGTGTGACAGGTATAACAGATGATCAAACAGTATGCGTGTTTGCTCTTAAAAACATGACACTCATGTAATAGTATCCAACTGCATAGCCACAGCACTGATGAATGGAAAAGGCAGGGTCTTGAGCGCAACACGCTGAAAAAGTTGATACGTGGCGCAACGATCAAAGATGATCATTTAGTGCATATTTAAATAGAAAAACTAATAAAAACCTTACTGTAAACGGCACGGAGTAATCACATCATCGTCACTGCGTTCTGATTCCATACATGAATATACCGGTAATCTTCATTCCGCGTTCACACAGAGCACGTTACCTGTAATTTACAACTTCCCTTACTGGTTTACCGGTATTTTTGAAAAGGTCCTGTTCACACATGATCTGTTACTGGTAATTTACCAGTAAAGACTGCATGTGTGAAAGGGGCTATTGTCATGATCAGATGGACGCTACATATAATGTTTAGTGAAGTTTTGTTCATGCATCAGCTGAAAACAGCCTAGGCTAAAAGATCGATTCTTGGGATTTAAGAGTTGATATTGGTTGATCAAAATGAGAATCGATTAAAATCAATATTTTTAACCCAGCCCTGCTGTTCTGCATTATATTTGCTGAATGAAATCCTATACTTGTTTCTTACTAATTTTGGGGTGCTGATTCTAAAAATAGTACTTGTTTTGCTCCAGCATGTCATACTTTCTCACAAAATATGATGCATTTCGTAGCATTTTTGCTGTCTGCAGCCATTTGTAAGATGAAGTCTTGTATTATCCCTTAATCCCCAGAAAAACTGCTGCCAGGTTAGAACTATTTGTACAATTCTCATCTGATTTTCCTTCTTTTAGACCTAATCCCGATTTCAAGGATAGAATTATGGCCAGTGACAAAAGAAAATGTAAACACAACTCAGATGCTTACTTCATCTGTGGGTGTTTTACTACACCCAAACAGCAACAGAAAAATACAAAATTTGTGGGGAAAAAAGCTTAATAAAATTTTTTGGGTAAAGTACTTTGACATTAAATTGATTATCTAAACATATTTTTCCCCAATCCTTTGCAGATTGTATGTTAAATAATTATTTTCACATTTGACTGCTTCCATTATTTTGATGCGAGATGCGTGCATTAAAGCTGATCGATACATTTAGTATATATAATTTGAAAAATCTTATTTTGTGGGGAAAAAAAACAAACTATTTGATGCAAAGTTTTTATTGATAAGTTTGAGGTAATATTAGGCCTTTTTTGCAAATAGGCATATTTTGTTGCTTTAATTGTCTAATTAATATAATTATGTGACTGCGTTTTTAAAGATCTGAAATTGTCACTTCTCAGACTCATAGTCATGAAGTGAACTTCATGGGATCCATCCATAAGCTGTGCAGCGACAGCTGCTTAAACCAGTTCTGCTCCTCCAATAAACTGAACATGAGCAGCTGTGTGAACTGTGGTGGATACTGCTATGGCACAGACAGTCAGTGTCCGTCTCTGCGGATGGAGGACAGAGTTATGAAGTTCTGCAAACAAAACTGCCTCACAGCCTTTAAACAGGTAACTGCAAGGGAATAGTAATAGGACTCATTAAGCTTTCAGTTGTTTTGTTCAAATGCTATTATTAAAGTACCCCAATTATGCTTTTTCGAATATTACATTTCATGCAGTGTGTAATCTAGCTGTTTGTGAATTGTAAAAGGTCTGCAAAGTTTTAAAGATCAAGGTGTGCAGCAGAACAATGTATCCTGAAATGCCGAAACGAGTCATCAGCAATTCCAGTCTCACTTCCGGTTACATACCTACGTAACAATGTCACAAATTTCATAATGACAGCCTATGGTCTTCATTGGTTGCCCACGAACAACTTCTACTTTGACCCTCAAACACAGTAGTTGTAGCTGAGAGTGGAAGAGTTTGGTTTGTGTTGTTGACATGCCAAGAAGACGCTGTTTCCAACACTGTGAATCCACTTTGGAGCACTTCAAAATGTTGAAGACTTGTGCTGGAATTGATACGGAAAAACTGACGCCAACGTTTTTGTTCATATCACTGTGTATCAAGTGCTGAGGAAGCTCCTGGAGCTGAAATTCAGATACACTGAGTGTTTTGTTTCCAACTTGCGCTGTAAGCGGCAGACCAACAAACTGGGCTGTCTGACCAATCAGAGCAGAGGATGCTCTTGAAAAGGTGGGGATTAGAGAGACAGGATTTTCAAACAAACCGTTTTCAGACTCTTTGAGAAGTGAGGTGATGTGCAATGTATATTAAGAGAAAATTAAAGTGTTTTTTGTCCTTGGATGCATGTGAACCTATTGAAGGACACCTCCAAAACAAAATTAGGAACCTTTAAAATAGCATAATAGGGGCACTTTAAAGTTAATTATAAGTGCAAATAAATAAACTGGGTAAACTGATCTTCATTTATAGAGGAGTCTGAAACTTGTCACCTGCAAAATGTGTCATACCCTGCGCCCGGCTGCAGATGCGGTGGACAGTCCCAACTCGGAGGGCGTCAGGGAGCTCTTCTGCTCCGCTTCCTGTGTAACGGCGAGTAAAGGCCAGACCAGTTCGTCAGGTACCATGACCATATATTTACCACAACTCTATGTGCGTAATCGTAGGAATGCACAGAAACCTTTTTCAGAGTCAGAGCATGAGTACCAATCATTTCTTTAAGATATTAGCCAATACCTACAATACTATTCAAAAGTTTGGGGCCGGTAAAATTAACATCTTTTTGAAAGAAGTCTCTTAGGCTCACCAAATCTGCATTTATTTAATCAGGAAAAATAGTTAATATTTTGAAATAATAATAATAATATTATTATTATTAGTAGTAGTAGTAGTATTACAATTTTCAAATAACTATTTTCTATTTTGATATATTTTAAAATGTATTTTATTCACATGATCCTTCAGGAAAAAATTATCATTGATTTTCAGTATTTGATTAATAGAAAGTTCATGATCCATGTAATGCATCTTTGTAGAATAAAATAATTTCTTTGTATGGGAGTATATTCAATGTTTTTATTAAATGTCAACTCCATAAGAACTAGAGCTTAAAAAAAGGAAATTCATCATTTGCTCACCCTCATATCGTTTCAAACCTGTATTGTTGTTTTTTTTTCTGTGGAACACAGCAGAAGATATTTTGACAAAACATTAGACCCTATTGAATTGTATAGACAAACAGCACTTGCACGCTTTTCAAAATATCTTCTTTTGTGTTCCACAGAAAAAAAGAAGGTCATACAGTTTTGGAATGACTTGAGGGTGAGTAAACTGGTTTAATTAGTCAACACTACAGTTTAATCAAATGTTGTTGTTGTTTTTTTTTTTTTAATAAATTATGTTTTAATGCAATTAAGGCATTTATTCAATTTGACATTTAAAACTGTTTTTTTTTTTTTTTTTTTTTTCTCTGTGTGATGTTTAAGAAATGATGCTTGAGTGTCTTTGTTGTCTGCTTGCAAACAAGGTGTTCCAGTGGAATGTAACAACTGCAAGCTGAAACTAATGCCTCAGTACCACATAGCCATGTTTGATGGATCCGTTCAGAACTTCTGCTCTTTTTCCTGTGTACTAGCATATAAGGTATACTATCGTTATATCTGGCACTGATCTTTCTTCTTAGTATTATAGGAATAGGACATGTTGAGCGATTTGAATGGTAATAGTTTGTGTTGATCTTTGTTTTGTTTGGTTCAGGAATCCTTCAGTAAGACAAAACCTAACAACCAGGTGAACATGGCAACATCTACAAGCAACAACACATCTACCCCAAAACCTGCTGCTCCCAAACCTGCTTCATCAGTCCAGTCCAGCTCCTCAACAAAGACTAGCACTCCCAGTGGTTCAGTGCAGACAATCACCAAGATCCCCTGCTTTCAGTGTCTGAACTCATTCTTCCACAGACCAGAGCTGCTGGAGTTCAAGGTACTCCTGTTCACTGCTACTGGACCTACTTGTTTTATTAGGCCAATTACAAAAACTGGGTTTTAAAGGGGTCAGGACATGAGAAATCAAATTTGCTATGATCTTTTGACATGAGCTCTTTGTACCATTAAAGCAGTATAGCTTAGAAAGTCATTACAAACAAAGCATTTATTTAAGCTCCAAAAATGGCTCGTTTTGATATTGCGAGGTCTGTGACGTCACATGGGCAAATACTTTTGCATGTGCTGGCCTCCAGAGCAAGACATTGACGAATCATTATCATTGCAGTAGGCCACGCCCACGTCATGTCAAAAGCAAATAGAACCCATTATAATCACTGACGCTGTCTACACTGGATACAGTATACAGATGCATGTTGAGTTTCTGATGCACTCTGCGCTTGAGTCTGTCGACAACAGGACAAACGAAAGAGTGTTCGCGTCCGGTTTAAATAGCTTGTTTGCATCCCTGTACAGACTTCAGAAGGATCCCAACGTCAGAAACAAGTCGATCGTTAATTTTAATGGCGTCCCGGATCATTCTGAGCTTTTTGTTTAATAAATGAGGCACAGTGTAATGGAGAGTTTGCAAAGAAACTTTTGTTGAAAGATGAAGCAGTCAGCTCTATTGGATCTGACAGCAGCTGCATCACAAAACGCAAGTATATGATTTCATAATACTTTGTCTGTAAGTGACGGTTTTATATGGATAACACTTACACTTACTGGCCATTGATAGTTTCCTACGCAATGACATTAGCCAATCATAACAGTGATTATTTACTGACAAGCCTTAAAGGAGTCACCGCTTAAAATGGATAATTTCACGGTTTGAATGAAGGTAGAAAATAATAGTTTTTTCGTGCGCACAACTTTTTTTTTTTTTTTAAACATTAAGTGCACCTCAAGGAACATATTAAAATAATAAAAAGTCCATGTCTTGACCCCTTAAAAATTATTTTATTTTTATTCCTGTTTTTATTATTATTTTTATTAATCAACCTACAGTATTATTTTCAAGAAAAACTATACAGCTACTCTAATTTAGCTAATTTAAAAGTACTTAGACAAAATATGAAAAAGTACAAACCAAAATATATTGATAGTCCACTTTAACCTCTTTTATTTTATCTGGTCTTTCAGAGGAAAATGTACGCTTTCTGCAATAATGCTTGTATTGAGGAGTTTAGAAGGATCAACAACATGGTGGCTCGCTGTGAATACTGCAAGCTCAATAAAACTGCTAAAATAGTGAGAAGGATAAACAAGGTCGACCGTTCTTTCTGCAATGAGAGTAAGCTTAAGCGCTGAGATTTTATTGTTTGGAAATGTTATTTTATAACTACAAATGTAGTGTTGTCAATTTGTATATGTGACTTTGTGTTTGTGGATTTATTTATTTCTGTACAGGATGCAAGTCACTCTTTGAGCATAACCTGGTCAAGAAGTGGGGGAAGAAACACTGTCGCAACTGCTTCTACTGTGACAGCAGCTCAAAGACTGTGGTGACCGAGGTCTTTGATGGCAAGCAAGAGGAGTTCTGTGGGAACGATTGCTTGTCAAAACATAGTTTATTAATCCGTCAGGTAATATTTAATATATATTGTAACACAGTATGTTGTTGTGGGATGAAGGAGGCGGCAACCGGCGAACTTTAATTACATAAAATAAACAAACATCAAAACGAAAGTAAAAACACATAAACATAAACAAAACACAACGTAAAGTCCAGGCCTGGTCCTCTCTCGTTCTTCACTGTTGTCGCTCCTCCTTTTATGCTTCATTTTTTTTTTTTCTGTCATCCTTTGGCTGCGCTACATTATATGATCACGCTATCATTCATTCAAGTGCTATTAAACCATTTATGCGTATTAAGACGCAAAAATAACTTAAATCTGTTCTGGCACGCTAAACTATACTATATAGTTTACTATACTATACTACTTAACTATACTAAACTAAATAAATAGCATATATATATATATATATATATATA